>CAWUFW010006064.1:625000-1219496 GCA_963921515.1 Calotriton arnoldi
GAGCAAGAAACATCTGAAACCATGACTGGCTTATGCTGAGGTGAATTTTGAAATGCTGCCCTCTGATTACCTGATTTATTCTGCATTGATTTTGTTTTTCTCACTTACATTAAATTAAGGCTGAAAAGTGCCTCAGACTAATATACTATGAGTGCAATGTTGCCCTTTGCTTCTGGCCTGTCTAATGGTGCTTGAGACTAGACCACTTGCCAAGTACAAGGGCATTGCTAGTGTTTTAGGGCACAAGATACATTATGTGATTCTTTTTACACAAGGGCAACAAAGATATTGAGGTATGGAATAATTCACATATGTTATCCTGGAAAGTATCACTATGCGTAGAAAGGCGGAAGTGAAAAAATACTATAAACGGCAGAAAGGGAGTGATTTTAATTACACTTTCTGCCATAAGTAGCCAGCCAACTATAAAAGGAAGCATTTCTGTTTTGTTTTGCTACAGTTTGATGCGATGCAGTTCTAACGCATCGATTGATTTCGAGAATATTTCTGTAGCCTTACTTCTCTGACATCATTCGACAATAAAGCTTTTCCCCAAAGTATTATTGTTTTTTCAGTAATCATGACAGCTTCTTGGAATTGTTTATTATCCCAAAACATATTGTGTTGTGTTCGATTGAATCCTTTAGGTATTTATGTTTTTATTTATAGTGTTTGCAAAACGGATCGTGCACATTCTTAGTGCGTCATGTTGATGGGGCGCCTTTCCCTGATAGGTCAGCAGAATCAGCTCATTCCTGATAACAAAGACATCAGGTTAGTGGGCTTGTGCATCCAGTTGATGCTGACTAGTTCCTTCACTTTAATGGATGCGGGTTTTGCAGAAGTAGGTGACTGTATCACTAGGTGGTGCCCCAGTGACAGAGATCTCCCTGTGGTAAAGAAAGTATAGGGAAAAGGAAAGAAATTTTTAAAGATAATATTAATGTACATTAATTTTAGATATTTAATTTAAATGTAGGACAGAATAAAGAAATGCTACAGCACTAATAACTTAATTTTGAATTAAGTATTTAATCAATTTAAATGACTGAATATGAATTAAAATAACTTTTTCATAGTTTAAATTTAAAAAAATCCCACCTAAAGTAAACAAATTATATTTTTTATGTATTTGTGGTTATTAAAAGTGATGTTATAATTAATTAGAAGTAATGTAACTATAATTTAATAAAAATGATTTTACATTGTTTTTTAAATTAAAAACTATTAGAATATTTCAAAATGAAATAATAAATATGTTTTTACTTTTAGATAATTGTTTAGCATAAAATTCTATATATATTTTTATACATTTTAAATATTTTAATTTAAATAATATTTGCTGCCCTACCTCCATTGATTTCTATGGGGAGGGTTTGCAGTACCAGTGGTTGGCTGTGTGGTGCTGGACTTACTCCAGCTCTGACCTGGAGTACATTTAGTACTGTTTTGGGTTCTTTTTGGCTTTAGTAACTTTAGAAGTGCAGTTTGTGAATAGGAATGGGCTCACTGTTTTGCGGGTGGGTGCATGTCCCTCCAGAAACCCCTTCCTAACCTTTCTTTAACCTTTCCTCACTCCTCCCTAAAACCCACCTATTTTGCAGTAAGTGTGCCCCATGTTTCAACCACTCTCCCAGGTCCCTCCCACATTTACTAATAAGTAGTAAACTTACATGTGTGAGGATCTTCCCATAGAAAACATTGGTGAAGTGAGATGGGGATTTACATTCATTGGTTTTTGAATAACATTTTGTAGTACTTTAGTAGTACTATTGTAGCACTTCTAAATGTACTACAAAATGCAGTTTGTGAGTAGGCCCACTAGAACTCAACAGGGCGTGCAGCTCTGTGCAGCGCCAGCTGCTGCATTTGTTGGGTTTGAGTCGGTGGCTACTTCTGAAGCGGGACGGACTGCTGTCTTGCACGTCACATAGGCCACTTGAGGGGTGCTTGGCTTCAGCAGTTGCAGCCTCCGGGTCATAGGAGAGGTTCTTCTCTACAGCTGCAATGACGATCTTCACTGAGCATGCTTCAAGTCAGGCAGTGGTACCAGACAGCAAACTGTTGTTGACTTTGCACTTTTCTTCATGCAGTTCATGATATAAGCCACACAGAGAGACCTTTGAAATCTTTGTCAGCACCAGTTGCACTCATGAAGTCAGTCACAGAAGACAATCTCTCCTTCTATAAAACTAGGTACTCTCCTTCCCTCAGGAATGCAGACAATACATTTCCACTGTCTAGAGAAGCTGTGCCCCATCTTCCAGCTTGTGCTATGCTAAACCAGGGGCTATTCAAATTGGATTCCACTAGTTCCAGCACACAGACTCTCACCACACATGGAGTTTTGCTACCATAGATGTGCCACACGTTCACCAGACATACACTCATGTGACATGCACAAAGAACCTCAGTGCAAGGGTCTAGGTGTTGTCAGCAGAACTTTGCATGCAGGGAACAGGCAGGTTGACCTCCCCTAGGGGACTATTAATCCACAAAGAATTGTATGCTGTCAACACCACATTATGTCAACAACCCAAGACATAGACAGTATTCCCATGTCCTTAAGAGGAGACACTTGGTGCACTCCTCCAGGTCACAGAAGAAGCTCTGGACTATATGCAGGCCTTGGTCTCAGTGCACGTGCTAGAATAGGATGCTAGCTTGGCCAATAGAAAGTCAGGATAACAGTTTCACATGCAGTCAGGTCGCTCAGGGCAGGGGTACACACCCACATACCATATAGGAGACATTCCTACCTCAACAATCTCTTATAGGCATTTTCCATTTCTGCAACATAAGGCTGTGGGGGTAGTCTGAGGTTTTGTGTTGCTAATTCCGGGGCTTTGTTACTGTAGATGACTCCCTATGTCCTGATTATGAGTTGGGCGGAGCTGGATTGTATACTACTCTGCCTGATTACAACTGGCATGTTATTTCCCTTTGGGAAATCTGGCCATTGAAATCACATATGGCTTGAGCAGAGGCTGCGGGCGCAAGCATAACGTGGCCTCCACCCGACTCTCCTTTCCTATGGCCAGGGGTTAGCATGAAATGCTTCAAATACCTATTCCTCATTGTATAGAGATTAACTTGTAATGCTCGGTATTGAAGCGCTGTTTCCACACATTGCCACAATTTATGGGTGCGGAGTTTGCACTCAGCCAGTATTGTTGAACTTGTACTCAGGCCCCAGGTGTGATATATCTATATGTTGGTTCCATTAACTGGTAGTAGTAGATTTGACACTCATTTGTGGTATTTCATCTTATAGTAATGACTACATTCAGGGAAAATATGGCAATTCTTCGATAATAACTAGTATCCCTTGTTAACCTTCCTTATACCGGTCATTCTTTTACCTCCTGAGGTTATGCTATTCTATTTAGAGATGAGGAAGCGCCATGTTCACACTGGTGGAAGCTCTTCTGGCTCCTACATTGTAAACCTCTGACCTAGCTGCTCATCTGCCAAAGGGCCGCCGGGACACAGTGAGGGTCACCATGCACTATTGAGAACGGGTCGACCTAGACGATTTTCTCAGCCCGTGTTCACTATGGGTTGCACATGGATAAAACTTCCTGGGGCTTATTTACAAGCCTCTTGCGCCACTTTTGTGTCATTTTTAACATGGGAAAAGTGACGTACGGGTGGCGCAAGGGGCTTGTAAATAAGCCCCCTTGTGCTTCAGACCAGTTCTTATTTTCTGTACAGAAAACAAAGAGACACTTGGGGGAGAGTAACAATGGTGCACCTCCACTATTTGAAGTCGATCATTTTACATACCATGACATCAACCTACACTTCAACTGCCATTGCACAGAGGTACCATGACTTTAACCACTGCAACTGCAGTTCTGCATTTAAGATATGGTCATTTTAATGAAATTAAATAAAAACATTTAAGAAACTTAAAAACTAACGCATTCTTTACAAGGGTTTTAGTTAGTGGGTAGCTTTTTTAAGAACATGCTAAATTACAAATTACATTAATGTAATCACAGAAAACATTTTACCTTAATATTTAGATTAATTTAAGATTAAGGTTCTTCCAGTTTAATTTTATTTAATGTACTAAATTTGAATGTAGCAAAATATTGAAGATTAACCTCACCATGTTTACATCAAATCTAACAATCTCTGGTTAAATAGGGATTTCAGGTTTTATAATGGATAAAAAGGAGGCCCAGACTTATTAGGATTAATAGGATTAGTTAGAAAAACACAGCACACAGCCATATCTGCAAAGATTGTGACCCCTTGTGCTGGCCCACCAACAGGCTGCCTTGGTCCCACACAGCCTCCAGCCTCGGACCATGGCACTGAGGTGAGAGTGTGATATCTGGCAGAGGATTTGTACTTGAAGCATTTCCTTCCAGTATATATTCATATGCTCTGTTGAACACAGAAGGTACCAACGCATTGGATGTTTGTTGTGCATTGCAGCACAAATGCAATTTGTCAGTTTCTGGGACAAATGAATACACTCCCCCTTGCTTGCGCCTGCTTCCAGAAGGTGTTAGTTTTTTACGCATCTGGCTATTTTAGTAGATCTGGCTTTGCATCAAAGCCTATGGGTGTTTGCATTCATTTGCTTCGTTGACATCAAGCAGCACTAAGTTGATTTGGTGCTTTGAAAATGACACCTTTCCAGCACAAAACAACTGTTGTGCTGGAACATAAATCACTGCTGCTGCTTTGCGCCAGTTTGTCCTGCTTTGTGCGACTCCTGCCCAGTAGCAAAGTCTTACTAAATCTGGGCTGGAGTGCATGAAAAGCTGAGTGAGTTGAGAGTTATGTGCTGATATCTGTGTGCATCCAGTAAGGCACAGGGTTAAAGACAAATATGTCTGTGTCTGCCCATTATGCTTGTTAAAATGAGGGCAAGTCATATTATTTTTATTATTATTACTACTCCTTCTAATAGCAGTAGTAATAGCAACAACAACAACATAACAACAATAATAATAATAGCAATAGTTGTTGTATCAAGGATAAAATTCCAAGGCCTGAAAAATCCACCAGTATGCTGCTTTGTACCCTTACTAAGCCATATAATTCATCAGTGACCTGCAACATCCTCATTACGCATGACTGGGGGTATTTTGTGCCTCATAATCCATAGGACCATAGCATGTGTGGTATCGTGCGGTTGCAAACTCACTGACATTATATTAGCTGAGCTTGGTGAACTAACGCATCTTTGTTTGACCCCATGAACAAATGTCAGAAGGTCTAGTCAGCTTTTCATCCTTCCAACATCAATATGAGTACCACTGAGTTGAGTAACAATAAGCTTCATTATAAATAGCACTGAGACACTCCAGAGGGAATGAATATATGCTGTACAAATGTACAATTTATAACAGTATGAGGTGTCATGAGTCTGCAGTCATTTGAAAATGTACAGTACATAACCTTCTTTCTTGTTCCAATAGAAGATCAGGTTAAACATATTACATGTGTCATCACTAACACAGTTTCCATATTGTGCAAAGTTTAAGAGTTAGCCGTGGTCTTCTACACAACTAACTACTCCCAAACATTTAGTTTTACATTCACTAAGGAGAAAGGGCTCCAAGGGGACCCATTCCCTTTTGCGAATGGCTTACCACCCCAACTTGGGAGTCAGTAATGTTTCCATTATTTTGTTACTGGATTTCAGTTGCAAAACATTGATAGATCTCATACCTCTATGGTATTTGGAAGGCATGCCTATAACATGCCCCTTCACAATTGTGAATCAATATGGGGTCACAATTCCATTTAAGCAGTTGGTAAAAGTTCACCAACTCCAAAAATGTGATTGTTACATAGACAAAACCTATTTTGTGGCAACAGTCTCTGAATCAGAGTGTTTGAGTCCGTAAAATAGGTTTGTACATCTGGCCCTATTATATATATTGTTATTGATCAAGAGGTTGGATCCTTAGACCTCCAAGATAATGGAGAACCCAGAAGATGCACAGCATGATGAAAGATAAAGTAATTGCAGAAATCCCCTCACACATGCTCAGCACCAGTATGTACAAAAGGTAACTTTGAAATAGTGTATTCTTTTTCATAATTCGGTCAAGGAGAGTTTTAAAAAATATATATTTGTTTTGTTTTCTTTATTCATTCTCAATTCCATCAAACAACAAATTTTTGTGTGAACGTTGAACATACGGCAACAAGGTGCAGCATCAGACAGGATGAAATACAATGATGGCTAAGTCGACACCCTGGTACACATAGGAATGGTAGGTCATGTTGAGGTTGATGTGGCATCCATTGGGAGGTGTAGGTCGTAGTACTGAGGGCATTCCCCCAGACCTTGTAGAATTTGCTTGGGCACCCCCTACTCTTGTATGTGACCCTCTCAGCCGCCATGTGTAGGTCCATCAACTTTCCCCGTTCTTTCACGGTCGGGCCTCAGGTGTACCTCAATGGTGTGCCACATCCCACTTAGCCACTAAAAGCCCCAGATTACAGAAGAGGAGTAGTGCCCTGGGAACATCCACATCTCCTGATACACCAAGCAAAACATATTTGGGATCCAGAGGGATGGTTTCACCCACAACACGAGCAAGCTCCCCTACCACCTGCGACCAGTATACCTGAATAACCAGGTAATCCCATAACGTATGAATGAATGTGCCCCTCACTCCCCCACGCAGACACTCTAGGGATGCCGCCCTCACCATGCGGTGTAAGCAGTACCTGTCATAGTAGACCCTGTGCAAAGTTTTGAGCTGAATCAGGCACAGGCAGAGTTTTAAAGCCACCTCACGGGGGTGCATCAAGGCCACATCCCAGTCCACATCCTCTAGTTCCCCTGCATCCCCCCACCTGTCTCTCAGCTTAGCCAGGTTATCTGGCATATGATTATTAAGTGTATTTTATGTGAGAGAGATAGCCTTCGATTGTAACTCCTCCAAAAACAGTCTGACCTCTAGCGGGGCGCATTCGGCTAGGTCCAATGCCCCCAGTCCCTCTGCCCGCCAGGCGTGCCTTTGCTGTGCATACTTTAAATATTGATTCCCTCTGAAGGGACATGGATGCCATCAAATCATCCTCCTCTACGAGATCTCCTATGTGGGTAATTCCCAGCCGGTCCCATGCTCCAAACCCCTTAAGTTTTCCCAGCTCTCTCATCTAAGCGCCATCCCAGATCGGTGTTGCCCGCGTTACCCTCTCTGCCCAGCCTATGCATTTAGTGGCTTTTCTCCAGGCTTCCAGTGCCACCTGCGTTGCCTGCAGCAGCGGTCTGGCTCCCTTCCCACCGTACAGAGTATATAAGTATGATCGGCTGGCAAACTGCATACGTTCCAACCTGTGAGTGGAGTGATCTTGTGGTGCGAACATCCAGTCATTTGTGGCCACCATGTTGGCCGCCCAATAATAGGCTCTAGCATCAGGGAGGACAATCTCTCCATTGTAGGGGGTTACGCTGAAGAGTTCAGAGCGCTATCCTGGGGTGTCCACCACACCACTGTAGGGTTCTTAGGTCGCTTTCTAGTTTAGCGAATTTTGTCTCTGGGATCGGATAGTAAGTATTCTGCAGGGCATAGAGGAGTTTGAGGAGCATAATCATTTTAAAGACAGAGGCCTCCCAGCAGTGTAAGGGGCAATGTGCGCCACCTCTCCACTTTTGCCTGGAAAGTCAGCACCACCCGCCCCTGATTTCTGGACAAGCATGGCTCCCTATGAGGAGTTACTTAGAGGCCCAGGTATTGAAAATAATCAGTCACCATCTGAAGCATCTGAGGAAGACTAGTTAGGTCCAATGAGCCATAGGAATGACAAATCACTGAAATGCTGCAATTAATTTGGTAACCAGAGTGGGCCCCATACGACTCAAGGGTTTGGAGGATCACAGGGATAGTGGCCTCTAGCTCGGTAATGTACAGCAATATGTCATCTGTATAAAGGGAGATTTTTCCCCCATCTCGACCGTAGTGGAGACTTTGAATCCCCGAACATCAGGACTGTTGTCGATCATGGCAGTCAAGGGCTCGATGGTGAGGGCAAAAAGTAAGGGAGACAAGGAACAGCCCTGTTGTGTGTCCCGTTCTATCGGGAAGGCTGGCATGAGAACACCATCCACCCGTACCGCCGACGTGGGAGCCTGGTACAGTAAGGTAATCCATTGTCTATATTTAGGGCCAAAACCGAAATTTCAAAGCATCTGGTGAAGGAAGGGCCTATGAATAGCATCAAACACCTTCTCTGCATCCAATGCTAGCAATGCATGGGGGTCCTCCCTGTGCCTAACCTCCGACATGCAGTTGTGGAGGCGATGGAGGTTGAATCTAGTGGACCTACCGGGCATAAAGCCTGACTGGTAAGTAGGACTATCATTGTTTAAGAGTCTAAAGGCCAGAATGGTGCCTAGCACCTTCTTTTCGATATTTAATAGGGAGATAGGGCAATATGAGCCACAGCTAGTCTCAGGCTTGCCTTTCTTCTGTTTCTCAACTATGGCAGCACCCTGTAAGTCTGGTGGAGGTGCGCCTCTATCTCACGCCTCTTTAAAGAGGTCATGCATATAGGGGACCAACAGCCCTGAGTATCCCTTAAAATATTCAGCCGGGAGGCCATTTAGCCTGGCATCTTCCCTGCCTTCAGTTTTGCAATGACTGCCTGGACCTCTTCCAGCATGATATCTTCTTCCACCACTAGGCGGTTGTCAAATGGCACCACTGGCAGATCTACCGTCTCCAGGTAGTCCGCAATACCGCTCGTGTCTACCAGTGGGTGGGCCTTATCGATAGACTTGTCTGTCAAGTGGGGAGTCCCAGTCTTGTCAATAATGCACTGTAGCCAGCGTGTCTCCACCTCCCTATTACTGAGTCAGGAGGCCAACTTGCCTGCTTTGTCCCCCACGTCTTAAAGATGGTGCTTTGTGGCCAGCAGTTGTTAGTGAACCTCCCCCACTGCCTAGTCCTGATATTCCCTCTTAAGCACCACTAGAGTACAAAGGGCATGCAGGTCTGTCGGAGCCCCCTGAGAGCCCTCAAGGCCCTTAATCTGTCGCTCCATCCCCTCTGTCTCAACAGGTGCTCTGCGTTTCTTATGTGCCAACACATTCTGCACCATATCTCTCAGTACTGTCTTGTGGGCTTCCCAGAGCACCACTGCCGAGTCCACAGTCCCCTTATTCTCTTTGAAATACAACTCCAAGCCAATCTGTATCTCCCGGGAAACTAAAGCATCTCTCAAGTTCTGCGTGTTCAGCTCCCAACCTGCTCTCTGAGGAGGACCTCTACCCCCACCATGATCCAAAGGTGCGAATGGTCTGACAAGCCCTGTGCCAAGTATTCTACCCTGTCCACTGTTGACACCTTTCCCGCTAGCACAAAGACATAATTGAGTCTGGAAAAAACCCTGTGCATCTTAGAGAAATACGAATAGTCTCTGTTCCTCGGTTTGTGTCGCCGCCACAAGTCACAGAGACCCAGGGAATCGGCAAATCTCACCAAGGCGTGGTCCCTACTTGTGCGGCGATTACATCTTTAAGGTCGCCTCCATGACATGGAAGGCTGAGTCAGCTTCCAAGCGTATGGTCGTCAACTGTTCCAGTACGGGCCGCTGGAGGCGGGGGTGCGTATACACTAATCAAAGTGATTGAAGTCCTCCCTCACAGTCCCTGTACCCCCACATATCTCCCATTCTGGTCTATCCACGTCCACAACACTCTGAACAGTTTAAAAAAAAAATCAATATGGCCACTCCTCTAAAGCCGGAGGTGAACCCCATGTGTGCTAGTACAGTGTATGCCCCCCTACCTAGGAAGTGACACTGGGACCCGCATAGATGTGTTTCCTGCAGTATGACTATATCGGGTTGCAAACGTCATATGTGTCGCGTGACAAGGCCTCATTTCACCTTGCTACCCAACCCACTGACATTCCAGCACATTATAGAGTGCCGTGTGGTATCCAGAAGTCTACCCTGCATCATAAGGCATCAGTATGGCAGTGTCCAAACTACTACCCACCCTCGTTGCAGATGCCGTGCGTCCATGTGTATCCCTCTCCTCAAAAACCTGACTTCAGCCAACTAAACCCTAGTAAGGGAGCCATTCACTCCCCCTACCCTCACCCCTTCCTACCTCCCGCCACCCCAAGCGAGTGAAAAAACGCATGTCAACTGGACAACTACTGAGCATAGAATTGCAACGTAATTAGGAACTGCTTGGTCTGTCAGTTGCCTGAAACGGAGCTTGAGCCTGCTTTTAATTGCTCGAGCGCCGCGTAAGCTTTGTTTTATAAACATAACCTTTTATTGTTGACTGGTTTTACCTGCACCTTGCACTTTCGCCTCTAATCCCAGGAAGCCATATCTGTAATAGCTTGTGTAGCCTTGCAACCTTGTACCTGACCTGCGGTGCCCGAATGTAAGAGCGGGCCCGCCTCCACACAGGTCAGCATGCTAGTGGCTGATGCACAGGGGGGATAAAAATAGAATGCTGACCCGACCCTGCAGCATAGAATTGCAACGTAATTAGGAACTGCTTGGTCTGTCAGTTGCCTGAAATGCAGCGCAAGCCTGCTTTTAATCGCTCCTGTGCCGCGTAAGCTTTGTTTTATAAACATAACCTTTTATTGTTGACTGGTTTTACCTGCACCTTGCACTTTCGCCTCTAATCCCAGGACGTCATATATGTAATAGCTTGTGTAGCCTTGCAGCCTTGTACCTGACCTGCAGTGCCCGTATGTAAGAGCGGGCCCGCCTCCACACAGGTTAGCGTGCTAGTGGCTGACGCACAAGGGAGGATAAAAATAGAATACTGACGCGACCGCGCAGCATAGAATTGCAACGGAATTAGGAACTGCTTGGTCTGTCAGTTGCTTGAAACGCAGCGCAAGCCTGCTTTTAATCGCTCCGCGTAAGCTTTGTTATACAAACATAAGCTTTTATTGTTGACTGGTTTTACCTGCACCTTGAACTTTCGCCTCTAATCCCAGGATGCCATATCTGTAACAGCTTGTGTAGCCTTATACGGTGCCCGTATGTAAGAGCGGGCCCGCCTCCACACAGGTCAGCGTGCTAGTGGCTGACGCACAAGGGGTGATACAAATAGAATGCTGACGGGACCTTGCGCCAGGACCCCTGTCTGTCTTTCGAATTTAACCTTTACCAGGGAACAGTTAGTGGCTCTAAACAATGGTAAGTGTGGCAACGCTGCATTAGTAGTCAGCGATATGAACAATAACACCTTGTTCTGCTCCCATTGCAACTATTCTCTCTTCGCCAGCAATCTCCCTGCCACCTTCCCGGCCTCTAGCTTTCCCCGAGGAGGCTGTGTATCGAGCGAACGTTCCCTTGGAAGTGAACAATTGCAATACTCCTTCTGTCCCTTCTTCCCTAGCCTCTACAGGGGATACTAATGTACCACAGTCAACAAGAGGATCATTTATTGCTATTCTACTTAATGCAAGATCAGTTATCAAACATAAATATGAGCTAGAATGCCTGCTACAAACATCAGATCCTGACGTAGTTTTTCTCACGGAAACATGGGCTACTGCCACGTCCGAACCTGACTGGGTGATGGCGCTACCAGCTGGTTACTCGTTAGCCAGTGCGCCCAGGTCTGGACAAATGGGTGGTGGGATTGTCATTATTTACAGGGCTGAGTTCAAGATTACTTTTGAGCCCGTACTGCTACCAGGAGCCGAAGCCATGACTTTTAACATAAAAATAAGGAATGAGGTATCCTTCCCTGGTCTGCTCTTCTATAGGCAGCCTGGGCCTAAATCCCCATTTATCCAAGGCCTACAGTCCTTTATGGAGTCCTGCCTGGACTCACCCACCTTCACAATATTAGGAGATTTCAATTTTCATTTAGAACTCATTAAAAATTCATCCACCTCTACGCTGTTAGATAATCTGGAAGGTTTCGGACTGACACAGATAGTCGCAGGACCCACACATAAAGCTCTTCACACGCTGGATGGGATTTTTACAAACAACCCCTTTATTAAGATAAATAGAATATTGCCGCTGATATGGACTGACCATATGGAAATTTTCTTTAACCTACCAGACGGGAACAACCAACCCCCCTGGTATCTCACCCACCTCCGACTAAAGCATGGTCCTGACGGAAAATCAAGCCTGATGCCCTAATCGACATACTGGACAACAGCATGCCGACCTTAGCTTCAGACTCCGATTTTTTGGCCAAAAGCTATGACAACTGGATTAGGTCGGCCATCAATCGATTGGCCCCAGAAAGAATAGTCAAACAATGAAGGAATAAACCTTCTGCTCCATGGTACAATCCTGAGCTGAAAACCTTAAAATCCAAATGCAGACATTTAGGACGTACATGGAGGGTGGACTACAGCGTGGAGGGTAAAAATACCTATAACTCTGCACTAACTGAATATAAAGCAGCCATCATTAGTGCCAAAAAGATCTATTACACTACGGAAATAGAGGGGGCAAAGAATTCCCCCCAGAGAGCTCTTTAAGACTGCCTTATCGAAGCTCCAACAGGGGATTTTATTCGCCCCTGATCAAGTTCTTTGTGACAAAATGGCTACTTTCAATTAAAAGTTCAAACTATTTATGAGGAACTTGAGGGTCAGGGCACTGACCCTGCCACCTCACAGGTGCAACAAAAGGGAGATGTTTCAGCTATTACTAGCCCCCTGACTAGCTTCGTGCCAATGACAGTGCACTCAGTTAATGACCTGCTACTGGTTACTAAATCAGGATCCCCGTCCAATCCATGCCCGCTGGACATCATCCATGGTGTCTCGAATAAAGTTAGTGTTTTACTTGCCCTCCTCCTGAACAATGTTATCAGGACTGGTGACTTCCCGGTTTCTTGGAAAAAAGCCTGTATCAGAACCATCTTAAAGAAACCTTCCCTTGATCCACTCAAACTATCGCCCAATATCCTGCCTGCCCTTAGCAGCCAAAATTTTGGAAAAAGCCATTAACTCGGAGCTAAATGACTACCTGAACTCCAACATTCTTCTAGATTCCACCCAACACGCTTTCGATCGGGTCACTCGACGGAGTCTGCACTAATCATGGCCACCGAGGAAATCCGTTGGCAAATTGACGGGGGCGGCAGAGTTGTCCTTATTCTACTCGGCCTATCAGCCGCGTTCGATACGGTCAATCATACTACACTTACGCAATGGCTGGAGGCAATAGGAATTAAGGACACTGCGCTAACCCTGCTCACCTCATTTCTGACAGCTAGAGAACAGAGGGTGTGCTGGGATAATCTAAAATCTGATAAATTCTATCTCCCCTGTGGAGTGCCACAGGGGTCAGCACTCTCGCCTACGCTGTTCAATATCTATGTGACACCATTGGCCAAACTAATCAAGGATCAAGGCTTCTCGCTAGTATCGTATGCTGATGATATGCTAAATTATAATTTCCATCCCCTCAATGGCAGACACAGTGTCGGCCAGATTCTACAGTTGTCTTGGGCACATCATGGATGGATGCGCAAGAACTATCTAAAATTAAATACAGACAAGACGGAGGTTATGGAATTTGGAAATGGTCCTCCTATTTGGAATCACGCAAGGTGGCCGGCAGTGGCCGGAGTCTGTCCAGTCCCAGTAGACAAAATGAGAAATCTAGGCATTATATGTGATGTCCAGCTCAACCTTTCAGGGCAGGTTAATCAAGTGACATCAGCCTGCTACTTCCTTTTTAAAATACTGCGTAAAATCTTACCATTTCTTCCTCTTGAGCTGAGGAAAACGGTCGTGATAGCCCTTATCCTCTCCAGGATAGACTACTGCAACGCCCTGTACCTAGGCGTTGACAAACATCAACTATCAAATCTGCAATCTGTACAGAACGCTGCAGCTCGAATCTTGCTGAATATCCCGAAATACAATCATATCTCCAGTGCTATTAGGAATCTCCACTGGCTTCCAGTTATGCAGCGTACAGAGTTCAAGGCTCTGTTTCTGGTTCACAAAGCCCTGCATGGAGGAGGGCCAATGGACTATCATAAACTATTCCAATGGTACACCCCCCCGTCGGACGCTAATATCGGCAAAGAAAGCTTTGGTCCGCGTTCCTAAAATTAGCAAGACAAGATGGGGAGGCAGATGTCTCTCATATCTCGCACTCAAGCTCTGGAATGAGCTACCATTCAACGTCAGGCTCCAATCCTCCAGATCTCAGTTTAGAAGCTCGGTTAAAACCTGGCTCTTCCCCTCCCAGGAGTGATCGAATGTCCCCCTGGTTGCGCTGCATTTCCCAGCGCCAAGACGCCTCGGCATTCGTGCGCTTTACTGACTGACTGACTGACTGACATACTTATAAAGCGCTCGATTGCCGAGGCGTCTTGGCGCTATGGAAAGTTGGTACCGTTGCACAGGCTCACCAATCTAAGTGCTAAGGGAAAAGCCAGGTCTTGACAAATTTCCTGAAAATAGACCTATTAGACTGTAGTCTGATATTAGTCGGGAGGGTGTTCCAGTTTGGCTGCTCGGTGGGAGAGGCTCTTGCCTCCCCATCTGGCTTTTTTTATCTTAGGAACCAGTACCAGCCCTGTGTTGGCTGACCTAAGATTCCGTCGCTGCGAGTACCAGGAAAATAGTTTTTGAATATCCGTGGCTCCCCCTCCATATAGTGCCTTATGCACAAGACAGAGAGCTTTGAATTCCACTCGCTGTAGAACTGGGAGCCAGTGAAGCTGTCTGATACTGGCTGACGTAGGATGGTGTTTAGGAATATCAAGCAGCACTTCTGCTGCCGCATTCTGCAAGGACTGCAGTTTGGCGGTCTGGCCTTTGTCAATACCCAGGTATAGAGCGTTATCATAGTCGATTTTTGAAAGGACAAGAGCTCCTATCACCGTTTTCCTGAGGGTTAGCGGTATAAACGGCAGATTTTTTTGGGGGGATAATCAATTTTATTGGTTTTAAAGAGCAAACAAAACGTCAGCACAAGACATTTCAGAATGATATAAGTCATTTCTGCAAGAGGCAATTCGAAATACAGGTAGATTATTGATCGAGCGAGCCACCTAGACAGAAGGACAGTATACATAGGTATGGGAGTGTACGAGGGATACGTTTAGTCCAGTTGATTTAGCCATTTGCCCCAGACCCTGTTGTATTTGGCCGGGCATCCTCGAGCCTCAAATAAGGGTTCTTCTTGAGCGGCGCACCAATCCACCCCTCGGCGCCATTTTGCTATACTCGAAACGGCAGAATTTTACGCACAATTTTCAAAATAAAGAAACAAAAGGAGGTTAGCTGATTAATTTGTTTTGCAAACTTTAGTTCATTATCAAATATGAATCCGAGGTTTCTAGCCTTAGTCACAGGAACAGGACAGTTCCCTGCCTCAGAAGGCCACCATAATTGGCTCCATACAGAAGGACCCAACCCAAACTCAATGACCTCAGTCTTTTCAGTGTTAAGCTTGAGAAAATTTGAGTTCATCCAAGCCATAACTGAGTTAAGCCAGTTACGAAAGCTGACAGCTGTAGTGTCCACCCTCTGCATGACTGATACCACTATCTGGGTATCGTCTGCATATGAGATTAATGTAAGGCCATGATCTTTGATTAATCTAGCCAGAGGGGTGACATATATATTAAACAGCGTTGGTGACAAAGCTGACACCTGTGGTACTCCATACGGGAGGCAGAGGTTTCCTGACTTAAGACCATCCCAGTGGATCAGCTGTTCCCTGGATGCCATGAAGGAAGATAGTAGGGTTAGAGCCGTCTCTCTAATACCTACTGCCTTCAGCTGCCGCAACAATACTGCATGGTTAACGGTATCAAATGCTGCTGATAGGTCAAGCAGGATGAGGACGGCTCTTCCCCCCCCATCCATCAGTCTACGGATCTCCTCTGTGGCCATGATCAGGGCAGACTCAGTGGAATGTCGAGATCTAAAGCCGTGTTGGGTGGAGTCTAGGAGGTTGTTGCAATCTAGATAATCAGTGAGTTCGATATTAATAGCTTTTTCTAAGATTTTGGTCGGTAGTGGTAGACACGATATTGGGCGGTAGTGTTTCACCTCAGTGGGGTCCAATGTAGCTTTCTTCAGGATAGGCCTGATACAAACCTTTTTCCATGACTGTGGAAAGACCCCGGAACTAATAACCTCATTTAAGAGGGGAGTCAGGTGAGCACTAATTTCCCCAGAGACCAGGTGCAAGATAGAAGGGGGGCATGGGTCCATAGGAGAGCCAGACTTAGTTAATAGTAGTAAATCCTTCACTTTCTCTGTCGTTAAAACAGAGAACCTTAACAGGCTGCTATGAGTTGGATTATCCTCCGGAAGGTCTTCATTGTTTTCAATAGTGTTAGATACCGTCTTGTGAAGTTCGTTATAGACTGTCTGTACTTTTGTTTGAAAGAAGGAGGCAATCTTATCCACAAAATTTTGGTCAGGAGTAAATTGGCTATCCTGCAGACGCTTTGATAGAACTGTCACTGTTTTAAAAAGCTCCTTCGAGGAGTTTTTGGCCGCCTGTATTTTTGTTGTAAAAAATTTGCATTTTTTATTGCTGCTTTATATTCTTCTAGAGCTAGATTGTAATCCCTTTTATGTTCCACACTATAATCTGTCCTCCAAAGTCGTTCATCGCGTCTACATTTGGCTTTGATAGGTCTTAGCTCTGCTGTGTACCAGGGTGCAGGCGCTTGGTTTCTATGGGGGTACTTAATTACTTCTGGAGCTAGCAGATCTACTGATGACCTAATCCAATCGTCGAATCTACTAGCTGCCAGATTCGGATCCAAAACATCATTAGGGGAATTCCTAGCCAGGACTGCTTCCAATTAACTTTTTTGGATAGTTTTCCAAGGGCGAGATTTGACCATAGGTGGTCTGTTCCGATGGTGGCTGCTAGTTGTGGGGATCGCTATGTTAAAGTGTACTGCTTTATGATCGGTCCACGGCAAGGGCAGCACGTTAACCAACTCAATGATATGGTTATTGGTAAATATGCCATCCACATTACAAGCTCTTTACTTACTTACTTACTTACTACTCGTTTGTGAAGCAAGAGAGGTCTGTCACTCACCAGCAAAACACCCAACTAGCACTTCAACTCCCCTGGAGTGAAAATTAGAGGGAAGAGAAACAACCCACTTCTCCCCAGAAGAATAGGAAAGAAAAGAAAAGATCAGTTCTAAGTGATTAGATAGATGGATAGGAGGGTGAGTAGGAGGCCGCTGGATTCAGACCTGGCCCACCATCCCACACCCTGCCCCGAGCCACCGTCAGGGCAGCCAGTATGGCCGCCATTTCCACATTAAGGTAAACACAGTTACCAGTAAAGCAGTCACAGACAGTCTCATCGATGCCTCCACTCCTCACCATGGCAGCCCATGCCAGGTGCTCAATTCCAACAGTCACACCTATAGCCTCTCTCCCCTGGCCAGGCAGGCCAAATCACAGGCGGCGTCATGTAAGCCATTATTCACAGGTTAGTTATTGGAGGGCTGCTTGGTCTCAAGGTTCGGCATATCCTCCAACACCTCTGAGCCACTGTCGGCCAATGCAGCCAAAGTGACCGCCTCCACAAGGGCCCTGGCTTCCACCCTCCCCAGCCACCGGCTCTCCACGTCTAGTGTTCCATCTTGGTGCACTATCACCCAGGTGTCTGACTGTCTGCGTCTGACCCTTTAACATCTCAGCATCTCATTCCAGCACCTTCTCTGCAACCAGGACGTGAGCGACCTGGGCCCCGACCTGGGAGAACGACTCTCTTCATGCACCTCCAGCCAGTCCCACACATCCTCCAGGTTCATAAAGAAATGTGAGCGTCCCTCATGAAGCACCTTTAACATTGCAGGGTAGAGCAGCATATACATAAGACCCATAGCCTTCAATTTCTGCTTGACCCCCCCAAACATGTGTCTCTTTTTGGAAGATTCACCTCCAGTGTGCTCACCAATCTGTCTAGTCGTGCATGTAGCGCATGCGGCGCAAAGTAAAAGGAGTATATCTTAGTTGTAGCATTTCGCCCTTCACCATATATCTACAATGCTCCAGTTGTCTAACCAGCTTGCTAGAGCTCTGGCGTTCGATGAAGCTGCAGTGTGTGGCAGGGGGGGAATGATCGATCTAGGTGTACATCTAGTATGCAAACAAAGTCACTGCCTAATAGCCACGGTACAGCACTCCACTGTGAAAGGATCCCTGAGAGTGTGTTAAGATTTGTTGTTTGATCTGTGTTTGGGACGTAGAGACTCCCTATTAGTATTCGCCTACCATCCAGCCTGCTCAGCACAAGAGCGTATCTGCCTTCAGGATCCAGAACCAACTCTTCTGCCGCGAATGAGACTCCCGGTCTGATCCACACGAGTGTCCCGCGCACGTATGTAGAAAACCCAGTAGCATATAGCTGACCACGACAGCACCGCTGTAGCTTGGGCGTTTCAGATTGTGCGAGGTGGAACTCCTGTATCAGCGCAATATGTACCTGATGCCACTTTAAATAGGAATATATAGCATAGCGATGTGCAGGGGTATGCATGCCTCTCACATTCCAGGTTAGTATTTTAAGGCCTGTCATTCAGTAGTCTGAAAGAGTGCGACGTTCAGGGGTCACGCTAGGGAGCTGTACATGCGCAATAGAGAAGGGTCTATTGAGACTAAGCTGCTGTAGTGTTATAGAAGAGCCATGTTTCGTGGAGAACCTTAAGGTGGAGAACAACTCCACAAAACACATCTTGTATACCAGAGGAGCAGAACGCCAACCAGGCGCCCACCCAAACCAGGGTCTAAGGACTAAATGTCCACAAACTAGTACAGTGTAGGGGGAGAGGAAGGAGTAAACAAGGACAGTTCCCCATACACTCCCAAATGGTACTGATACTAATATTCGTGTGTCATTTAGGCTCCGTATGCCATGGTGAATGGAGTTTTATGTCAGAGCCATTTCTCAAATGAGATGAAGATCCACGCACTGCAGGCAGCTCCTGTCCATGTGTGTCCCTGTAGATCAATGGGGAGCTATGTAGAGGACACAGAGGCAGTATAATACGTATAGTCATGTGCTCTCATATGATGTCCTCTGACGTCTGCGGGGTAACCTCCGGTAAGGGTATCAAATCTGTTTGAGAAGGCCACATCGCCACCAAGCTGTCCCCACTGGAAGACTGAAGTGAGTCCGCATCAGGGCTCCTGCATTGTGTCCTTTCTGCAATTGCAGCTGCATGTTCCAGCACCTGACGGTGCTGCACGATCATCTGTTCTAAGTCTCGTGCAGCTCCCGATGTCGGAACTCGTCTTAGCGCCGCACGACGTCTGCTTTGCCGGGTTCATGCACCATCAGTAGAGGCTTTAGGAGCGGATCTTGACCTCAGATCTGCATGGGGGCCATACGTTTCCAGTCACCTCCATGCATCTTCTGGTGTGTCAAAGAATTGCGTGATACTATCTGCAACCACGAGGAGCCGGGCTGGATACAGTGGTGCATATTTCAAAACCAATTTGCAGAGTTTGCGCTTCACAGCAGTGAATGTGCTGCGTCGTTTCTGGACTGCTGCAGTATAATCTGGGAAGAACAGGACTTGTGAGTTGCTCACCAATGTCTCCGGGAGATTTCTCGTCACTCGCATTATGGCATCTCTGTCGCGAAAGTGCAACACCTTGACTCCCATGGGCCTGGGGCAAGAGCCAGGCAGTGGTCTCCACGTTGGAACCCAGTGCGCGCGCTCCATGATGAAATATGAAGAGAGTCCCTGTGGGGGTAGTAGGTCACGCAACCAATTCTCAACATAGGTAACAGCATCTCTGCGCTCCGTTTCTTCTGGCAATCCTATTATCCGTATATTAATCCTTCTTGTGCGCCCTTCTCCGTCTTCAGCTCTCTGTTCTAGAACGCGCACATGGTCAGACAGCGACTTGATGGTGGAGTCCGCAGCCTGAAATGCGGGTTGGAGGTCTCCGACTGCCTGTTCTGTAGATTTTATCTGCAAGCTTGTGGTGGTCTGCTCTTAGCAGTTTCAGTTTGATGACCACGCTGTCAATCCTGGATTTCAAGGAAGTTCTAGACTTTTCGATGGCTGTCAGCAGGGCATCAAATTTACTTTCCATAGCCGCTGACAGGCCAGGGGTTCCAGAGCCCGTAACATTTCCGTCAGGTGCAGTGTGTGCACCGCCACTGTGCCCAATGGTTGTCAGGGTCACTGATCATAGCCTCCACATCTCCAGGTGTGTGAGCTCACAGTGCTTTCAACAACAGTGAAACCCCCCACTAGGTATGTGGCTAGTCACAGCAGAGGGCGTGGTGAACACCTCAGCAGCTAATGACCCAGTTCCCACCTTGACAGCCCAAAGCTGATCGCTCGCACCTCCCGTAGTGCAATCCTTATTAAATGCTGGTATAAAAGCATGTGTCCGCAAGGATATGTATGAACCATCGTAGCTAAATCAATCAATCAATCAAGCATTTGTATAGCGCGCTACTCACCCGGAGGGTCTCAAGGCGCTTGGGGGGGGGGGCCGCTACTGTTCGAACAGCCAGGTCTTGAGTTGCTTCCTGAAGGAGAGGTGGTCTTGGGTAAGGCGGAGGTGGATGGGTAGGGAGTTCCACGTCTTGGCAGCCAGGTAGGAGAAGGATCTTCCTCCCGTTGTGGCTCTTCGGATGCGGGGGACGGCGGCGAGGGCGTGGTTGGTCAGAGCGACCAGCGGTGACCCCTCCCACCCCGTAAGCTCAATCTGGTCACACCGCAAGAGGAAGAGGTCACGCAGCTTAATGCATCACATGCCCCCCTGGCCGTGTGAATGGAGCTCAATGTCATGGTGCGCATTGAGGCAGCAGCACAATATGACTTTTTAGTTCTGTAAGTCAGTGTGGCCTAGGCCAAAGATAGACCCCTTGCCACACTGTGTCGCCACGTATCACCTCGGTGAAGCATCTCTGTACCTCTGCATGCATCTGAAATCAGTTTGCTTTCCTCAGTGTTGTAGTGTAGCTCCTATTTCCCTAATAGGCTCTGCGCATTGGAATAATATACCCTATAGGTTTGACATAGGACTAAGGTCGGTATGTCCCTATCGAGTATATTAAACTTAATTACTTGTGCCAGCTAGCTCAGAGGCCACTAGAAACTCCTTGACAACAAGAAGGGAGTAGTTTATGGCAGCCGCAAAACATGACCACTGTGTTTCCCTTTAGAATCAGAACGTGTCCCAGAGTCGTGGAAACAATAGATAACTATTTCACTCAGCTCAGTCGTGCATGCTTAGTTTTCTCCAAGTTACACAGAAAGAAATAGACAGGCGTTTCAATAAAGGATTTATTGAACAGTCTTGTTTCTGGTGTAAGTAAAATGTGCTGTTACGATCACAAGACAGTATGCGAGATAAATAATGTACAGTGTGAGCAGTAGAAATAAATAATACTGCGAGAGCATTATCTTTTAGTACATATGCTGTTACATAAATAACACAGACTAAAAATGCGAGTACTCATACGATGCGTTTCTAATCTAGTTCTACCCCAATGTACCTAACCTAACCTAGGTGTAGGACAAGGTATGAAGTAGGTGAAGTATTCCTTACTATGGTATACTAAGAGTACGCTAACCCCAGTATGCCTAGTATGCCAAGAGTCCCTCTAGGTTCTAGTCTGCTCCATACCTGAAGAATGAGAGAGGTAGGAATCTCTTTGCCAGACTCGAACTCCAACACTCCGCAAGGAAGTCAGATCACTGGAAGCTGGACTCTCTGCGTGCAGGGATGACAGCGTCTTCTCAGTGCGTCAGGCCGGGAAACGGGCTCCTCTGAAGTCGAGGTCTCCTCTGATTTACAGGGGCTAGGGAAGGTATATTTATACCTGAGAATTACCTCAGAATGTTAGCATTGACGTGAGTCGGACAGCGGAAGACGTCATGAATGAACCCCTAAGGAATAATGGTTCATGCATAATATATGAGTCCTTGAAGAAATCAATAGTCCTGGACTAGTGAAACTCCCGCAGCCTAAGGGTCTGTTCTTCAAGAACTCGTTGTGACGTTAGGGTGGACGGATGTCGGAGACCATGCCTGTATTTGGAGTGCACGGTTTAATGCCTAAATAAGGGCTGGGATTTTATGCCTATATAAGGGCAGGGCGAATTGTGCCTATATAAGGACATGATACTAGAAAGCCCGTTTATGGACACCCTAAGAGGAATACAACACCCACTCCACTTTCGTGTGTACGATAATACTAAAATGCTAAACATTTAAAATGCTAAACATTAAAAAATGGAGTACCGCATATTTCTAAAACATTTCATAAAACCATTTAAAAAAGGCATTTAAAAAACCAATTAGAATGCAAAAGGTACTGTACATTTGAAGCATTGCTCTTCACTTCAGGCATACATTTAAAATAAAATGCAATATGAATGAAAAGAAGCAGTAATATTTACATGTGACAAAAAAATGATCGATAAGTTTCTAAAAAATCAAAGTCATTTCATGTCATGAAAATTAATGAACTGTTGTAGACACACAAGATGACTAAGTGTCCCTGGAAGTACCTTTAAGTCTGTATTATAAGGCTAGTTCTACTTTAAGCAGATTGAAGTGCCATTTTCGTTCGAAAAAATGGGACAAAAGTTCAATTTTGGTAGAGTTCCAAGTTGTTTTAAAAATGAAGGCCAAATTGTCACTGCATCTCTGGAACACAGTACGCTGAATCAGAGTCAGTTTACGGGTCTGGTGTAAACATGAGATCATCTATTTCTATAGACAAAACATCATCCACTGTAGTTGGTGTCAGTTGGAACACCTCGTGTAGCAGATTAATTGCACAGAGATGTGAAGCTTCGCTTCCAGCATAGGGTGCCGCAGCAAAGTTCGCGTCCGTTGTTACCTGTGTGCCTGTAGATCTTTCTCGTACCTCAGCAGCAGCCGGAAGCGTCTGTGAGATCTCAATGAATGCTGACATCAGGATTGGTAGCCTCTGGGGACAACACAGAGAATGGGCCGTTATCGGGTCCAGCAGAGTATCGACATCCGTTGGCGTAGCTTATGGAAATGTTAGACAGGTGTCCAACACGCATTCTTCACCGCATAGCAGGCAGTCGTAGAACAGGTAAGATGCAATCTTGCCAGATTGGTCTGAATGACAGGAACCAAGTTGTATTAAGGTCCCGTAGACGAGTCATGCCCAATAGCTGTACTATTCGCTCACGGCACTTTCGTTCAAGGAGAGCTTTCTCCATTTCGCTCGGAGTGATGTCTGCGAATAGGCTGGCCATAGCGCAATAGCAGGAAGAGAAATAGAATTCCGGCAACAAGTGCTAGAATTAATGGTATGCCACCAAACACCGAATGTGCAAAGTTCGGGATGATTCCGAGTATTGCCTGGAAAGGTGCTAACAGACCGGAGCAGATGCTCTTAAATACATGTATAATGCCAGTTGTATCAGACATGTTGAAGATACGTGATATCATTTCTATGAAATGTATAGGGCAGTTTGTACGTATTAAAGTCTGTATCTCAGCCGAAGTCCTTGCTACTTGTAGATCATAGGTTTCTTTGGCCGAGGTCAAAGGCACTGTTTGCTGTAAAAGCATGGCTTTCATTCTGCTCAAAGTATCAAATCTTATAAAAGAGACGTTCAGCGAAGGCCATAGAGGTGACTCCCTGACTGTGTCTATTGGGGCAAACAATACTTGCATACAGCAAGTGACCCTGGAGTTGACCGTTACTAGATATGGGATGCCTGGCAACATGCTGCAGCAACTCTGATCATTCAACATGAGGTAACTCCCAATAGAAAGTTGTCCAAACGTTGGATTAATCACAGCAGCTGGAGTACCCTGCTGATGGCAAGACAAATTTGCCACAGAACCATTACAAGCCCCGTGTAAAGAAATGTCCTGACATATAAGCGAACCGCTTAGTGCAAGTTTACAGTTTGTACCGCTCAAAAACACTTCACGATCCCCACTCCAACATCTATATGTATACGGTAAATCCCAAGATGTCTTAATGTATTCCTTACCCAACCTTTCATATTTGCCTGCTTGCATTTGTCTGAGGCAATACTGAAACTGAAAAGTACTCACAGGTAATGTTATTTTGCCATGAATAAGCCATTCTGTAGCTGGTTTTTCTGCCACTGTGAATGGTAACTTTTCCAGTTTTTCAATGCTCAGCACTGTATACCTTGCTCCTCTTTGTGCCAATTCGATCTGTTTATCAGTTAGATTGTATTCTGCAAACAGAGCTGACGTGTTGATGAAACGCCAAGGCACATAGCCCGCTCGCAAAGATTGCAGCGTCCAGCTTAATAACATAATAGAACGTAATTGAGACTGGCCTTGCTGTAACATCGCCAAATCTTGTTCTAGTATGTCGATAGCAGAGGATACAATGCCATCCAATGAATATATTCTGGAGGACAAAGTTGTTAACCCATTGTCGACCACAGAGAGTGTTTTCTCTAAATTAATACGATCAAGTTCACGTATTCGTTCTGCGGCCTCCATCTGTGACACTTTCCATGCTTCATTATAGGCAGCATAAATGCCAGCATATATGAAACGTTCTTGACGCAGTTTTCTTGGTCCAAGCAAGAACTCCCTAAGGTCTGCGTCCTCTTTAAGTAAGGTTAAGTGTTGTTTCACATCCTGTAGTGTAGACTTATGCAGCCAATCGAGGCATAATTTTCCTACACTGTATGTTGTAACTACCCCCGGATGTTGTCTTTGGACGTATCTTGGGTCTGGCCTATTAATAGTAAAGCCCTGAGTTTTATTCAGGAATCTTTCCTGACAGTTATTCGTTGTCTGTGGGCCAGATCAACCATTTTTTCCAATCAGGATTAGATCTGTTGAGTTGTAGTATATTGTCAACTCTCACCACTGCCTGTGTATCGTTATCACTTGCAGGTGTTGGTACAGAAGGTGTGTTCATCTCTTTGATCTTGGCTAATCCAAGACAAGATGTTTGTTGGATGGTTTCATTCAAAAACATTATTTGTTCAGGGATGATGCAGGCTCTAAATAAAGCTTCTATCCCCTGCACTTGCCAATCTTTAGTACCCCAGACAGTTTTTGTGTCTATAGTGTCTTTCCAAAAGTCGAAACCCTGTCTAGACAGCTGGGCATTAAATAACGCAGAGTAAATCTGTTTTGTATTTGTTAACATCATTTTCAGTCCTGTCTTGTTTACATTTTTATAGTAAAGTATTTCTGGTTCAGATGTATTGTAACCTGAAAAATATGGAAACTTACTAGCAAATGTTTTTGAACTACCTTTAGGTGGTGTAGGACAATGTTCCCATTGGTTAAACATAAACACATTTCTTGGATATGCAGATTTATGCAAATAATGATGACCATAGTGGTTATAACAATACATTTGTTCATAGTCTGATGAACCCTCTAAATAGTCATGTTTAGAAAATGCAGCAGATTTTTCTAGGTCAAACATTATATCATTGACAGTCTCAAAGTCCCAATCATCTGAATAGGCACTGGACGTAATTAGATCACTTAGTGAAATTTTAAACAAATGTGGAACGTTCAATTGTTCCGTCGGACCGAAGATTTCAAAATCTGTTTTGTCCCACACTATACCATCCTGTATAGGAACAGCTGTGATGTTCACTGATGACAAGTCTCTTGCTTCACGATGGGAAGATTTATGAGGTTTCAAAAGTACGTTCACGTCTTTTCCTTCAGTGTTCACATGGATGTATCTGCCACTTATAAACACGCTCACAGTTGTTACCAAAGCTAGCCAGAGCAGGAAAACAAAAAGTCCAGATGTAATCCAGAGTTCAATCCATGGAGAAACCAAATAAGTCTTTTTCAGGAAGTGAAGAAAGTCTTGTACTTGCTGCTTGAATTTCAATGATGCTGTCGTCGTTTCAGGTTCACTCGGATCTTCTGAGAACGTATCAAAGTTAATAAAATAGCCAGAAGCAGTTCTGTCAATTTTTGGAATTGCATCAGGATTTGTAGAAATCACTGGAACCAGTTCATCACCTGCCACGTTGGTGTAGACAGGTGTATTTGGACGAACTGTTACTTGGTTGTCAAGAGGGATGAGTTCCATAGCGTTGTTGCATAGTCCTCCATCAGTTACAGCTGAGTTCTCGATGGTTATCAGTCTTTCAGTCTGAACCTCTTGGATAGTAGCGAGAGGAGTGCGTCTGCTACTTGGTCGGAGTCCACGAGGCCTACTATTTAGTATTGGCCACATACTGTGGTTTGATGAGGTCGATGGACACAAATCTTTTCTCCTTTCTTCCAGCAAGGGGCGGCAGAAGTACTTTTCTTGTTCCTTGAACTGCTAGGACAGGTACTGGTTGTCTGTAAGAAGGTCCAAATTCCTTCTTGTCCGCAATCTTTTCTCTGACTAGATCCCCAACTTTTGGAATCCAGACAGGCCTTGCTGGGACAGCCGGTTGATCCCCAGTGGTGGTGGGCTGTAGGAATACGTTGCTTTGTTTCGTTCTTAACTTGTTTAGTTCCTGTAAAACAGCCAAACGATCTTTGATATCAAAGGGTTTATTTTCCACCACTGTGCCTACGTGTTCAAGGTCTGGTACCCACATTCTTGTCCCAAACAGGACCTCATATGGAGTGACCCCCCCTAGAGAACTTCTTGGCAGGTTGTTCAATGAGCGCTGAACCCCACTAAGGTGTTTGACCCACCCATCACCCGAACCTAATACCCTAGCTGTTATAGACTGCTTTATGTCCCGGTTTTTCCTTTCCACAACAGAATTTCCCTCAGGATGGAATGGAGAGGAGTACTGCAATGCAACGCCCAGACTGGCCATGGCTTCTTTGTAAGCCCTAGAGCTAAACGCAGGACCCTGGTCAGAATGTAGCGTGCCTATTGCGTATATGCCGATAAAGACTCGCAAATCTTTTATAACAGTTCGAGCGTCAGCCGAGCGCTGAGGCCATAACCATAGGAACCTAGATTCAGTATTTGTGGGAATGCCTTTGTCCAGTAGGACGCAGGCGCGTAGATAGTCTAATGCTGTCTAACAATGGTGTCTGTACTGGGTTGCCGCATTCGCAGCATGGTGTCTGGTGGCTCTCTCGCTGTAATTTACAGTCTAAGCAGTTGTTGATGAATATGTGAATTTCTGTATTCATCCCAGGCCACCAGTACATCTCTTTTAACGTCAAAATTGTTTTAGAGATCCCTTGATGTGACAGACCCTCCCCCAAATGTGTTTCATAAATCAAGGCTGCTCTACGTTCCATGTTTGGAATTACCCTAACCCCCACTCCAGGGATTCGAGCAAAAGGAACGTTGTTCGCATCAATTACATAAGAGTACTTGAGTGGAAACTTTTTTGGTAACGCTGCACTGCTGCCTTTGCTTGATGCATTGACAGCCAACATTATGTCACCGTCTATTTTTGTTTTTGAACGAGTGATCGCAGCTACGGAAGCCGTCTGAACAGCCCCCTTTGCGGCTTCGTCAGCCAATGAATTCCCTGCAACGTGAACGCCATCATGTTGATGACTCAGTGTGTGGATCACGTGAGCCTTTGGTAGTTCGTTTTTCAACTGAACTACTTGTTCCCAAAGCATTTTATGCTTTATTGTGCCACCTTTCGCATCTTTGAAACCATTTTCAAGCCAGTTTCGTATATAGTCATTATACGACTGAACACAGTAAAAGGAATCGCACACTATTAGTGTGGGGAATTCTCGATCTGTACTTTCAAGTGCCAGTTTGAATGCTTGTAGTTCAGCTCGCTGAGCTGTGCAATATCCTAGAGATTGAGTTTTTGTGACCATAGGTCTGAAGATGCCATTTCGCATGCAACCTTTAACGATTGCACACGCTGCACTGTAAGCTTGCTTACTCCCTGTTGCGGTCTGTGCGGATCCGTCAGTGTAAATTATGAATTCGTACAGGTCGAGAGGCAGAATTTCAGTAGGCAGAGGACATTCATGTTCATATTGCAGGAATGCTTGTGTTTTCAAATCTGGATCAAAAACATATTCAACATCTGTTGCAGCAAGAGAATTAACCCATTGTATCCATTTTGGATGTAATGCTTTAGCATTTGTAATGCTTGCTTTTGTGACCGCTTCTAAAGCTGGTACTGGGGTTACGACAATAATGCGTTTCCCTTGGGCTAAGGCTCTTTCTTTTGCTACAGCGGTTTGAACTGCTGTCAGAATTTTTCAGTTGAACTGAAGCGCATTTCCGCTTGTGTGTACAAATGGGCTTTGTATGCGATTGGTATTTTCTCACCCTCATTGAAGGTTAAGTAGGTGAATCCACATTGACCCGAAATTATTCGGATCACCAAATTTCGTTGACTTACGCGTGTTTGTAAGTGATTTGTTGCTAACATGTTAGCCTGTAGTGAACGCAAGATTTCTGTGTGTTCCTGTGTCCAGTTTCTGATCGAAAAATCAGGTTTGATTAATGCATAGAGAGGTTTAACCCTTTCTGCGTAATTTAGAATGTATGTTCTTCCAAAGTTTAGGAAACCCAGGATGGATTGTAAGTTTTTTAGCGTTTTTGGAGGTTGGAGCAGCGCACATTTCTCTAGAAAGTTAGCTGCCAAGCTCTTGCCTTCACTTGAAAGCTCATATCCCAAAAATAGGACATTGAGATGGGCAATTCGGGACTTTTTAAAGTTGAACTTGTAGCCCTCAGAGGCGAAACCCAGTATAATGGTGCTCACCCTGTTCAAGTGTTTGTCCAGGTCATCGTCTGTCAGAAAGATGTCATCGACATAGGACAATGCCTCATTGTCATAAATTTGTAGTAACTCCGTTACCCTCGCTGAGAATAAACCTGGGCTGTTCTTGAACCCTTGTGGGAGTCGACAAAAGTGACGCTGGGTCCCCATTATGGAGAATGCTGTTAAGTACCTGCTTTCAGGTGCTATGTTTTGACAAAAGAAACCATTTGAGATGTCTAATGTTGTTTTATATTTTTTACACACAATGTTATTCATTAATGCTGTGCTATGTGCATTTTGCACTGCAAAAGTTTTAGAACACGTGTTTAGGTGTCTGTAGTCCAAAACTAGACGATATGTATTGTCTGGTTTGGAGACAGGAAACAAAGGATTGTTCATTGAGGAGGTGCATGTTTCAATCACCCCTTGATATTCAAGTTGATCTAAGATCTCCCTGACCTGTTTTTTAGCTTCTTGCTTTATTGGGTACTGCCGTTGTGCAGTTGGTTCATGTTTCAGATGTATTTTATGGTGAGGTGAGTCCTCATCCCATCCTACATGATTTTTATATAATGCTGGGGCCTGGGCCACTGCCCATTTCCTGGCATATGTATATCTTAGATGCATTGGTATATGGTTGGAGAAGGCAGGCATAATAATGTCCTTGCCATGTGGGCACTCCCTGACAAATTGTGGTGGCCAGTCCCTTTCTGCTAGAAGTATGTCATAGCCCTTTGATAGTCTTTCCCAAAAAAGTGCTTTCACCTGTCTTGGTTTGTCTCCCTCCATCCGGAGTGTTATGCCATATAACTTTTGTGGAGTATTAACCCTGCTGTCTACAGTCTCAACTGTGATGTACTCATTCAAGTCCACTATCTCCAGAAGTTCCTTCAGGTTCTGGCGAACTATTGTGACTTCTGCTGCACTGTCCAGCATTGTCTGAGCCCATTCTCCGTTCTTGAGTTGTGTTCTCAGTATTCTCGGCATGTCTGATCTTTAGACCTGCTACTTTCTTTTTGGAGAATTGAGGTTTTACTTTGGTTTTTGGAGCGTGTTTGTCGTCTTTCGATTTCACGCGTTCTTCTCTATGTTCTGATCGTCCTCTTCTTTCCGAAGTCTGTGATGAGATCTGAAAGGGACGAGAGGAACGTGTATCAGTATCTTGATACCTATCAGGTTTTCTCAAATTATCCCTATTCCTGAGGTTATACCTCCTTTCAGAGGGCTCCTTTTGAGGAGACCTACCTCAGGATTGAGAACGTTTCTCGTTTGATTTTTGTTTAGTAGACTCCCACTTCTTTTTAGAAGATGTAGGAGTTTGTTTAATTGAGTCTGTTTCAGGACTGTAAGATAGCTTCGGCTTCACTGGTCTTCCACCCAAACTATCTCTGCCTAATTCTGCATAAGATTGTTCTATAATTCTGGGTAGCTCTGTTTGATGTTCTGTAACATCAAATTCCCTTAACTTTTGGCGGATCGCCACTGCTGCTGCCTCCCCTTTAATATTAAATAATATTATTGTTGAGACATGGTCGAAATTTTTCAGTAATTTCATACCTAAATTTAGAGCAGGCTCTGCCCCGTATTCATTTTGAATTTGTTTCAGGACATCAGGTATTACCGCAATTGATGGAACGCCATGTGTTTTAGTGTAGATGGCAGCAAAGACTGAGCCCCAAGTGGTGCAGTCTTCCAGTTGTGGTGTGATCCCCATCGGTAAACTGATTGTCAGTATTCTGTGTTTCTCATACGGGCTAGTATTTGGAAATACTGCTTCGATTTGAGTAATTTTTTGAGCTATCCAAAATGGAATTTGCTCACGTTTTGTGGGCATTTTACCCATGACTGCGTATAGAGTCTGTGCTGTAATTTTTAGTGTATTCCCCTGTTGATGGGTTTGATTTGGAATGGTTAATGGTGGTTGGACTGTGAAAGTCCGCATGACATATTGGACCAATTGTCTGTAGATTTTTATTAATTCTTGTATTTGAACAAGTAAGTTCCTCATCTGACATTATATCCAGTTCAGGATGAGGTGTGTAGCCGGCTAGAATCGGCCATGTTGCTCCTGGTCTCCCTAGTGGACCGAGCCTGGTAATGTTTCTGTGATGTTTTAGGGCGCTTTAAACCAGAGCTGATGCTCCTGGTATGTTAATGGAATTTCTATATCCTCGAAAGGAATGTATTCCTCTGGTGGTTCATCTTCTTTGTAGAAGTGAAACATGTGTGTTACTGAATTGGATTCAGGAAATATTACCCATGAATAGAATACCTCTGTCTGAAAAGATTCATGTGCCTCTATCACGAAAACAGCTCTACCGCCTCTTGGTGGTAGGCCATGTTTTATAAGTTTTAGAGTAATGGCACTTCTTAAGTTTGGAGCGATGTTTATGACACCCTCCTCGGTTTCATTTAAACCTGTAATGTTAAAGCCTGCTGCTTGGGCTGGATCAGCCGCAGCTCCACCGTTTCCGGCGGCATTGTCCCCGTTTAAGGACATTTTGTTTTTTGAAAAATGTAGAACAAGTTTCAAGGAAACAAAGATAAGGTGCACAGTATTTTGGAACACTGTATCCTTCAACGTTGAGCAAACCAAACAGCTAATATATAGGGTACTGCCCTATGTAGCCGTGGTGGATACTTAACCCTGCCCACTCCAGACGTCTTTTGGAGTATATGGGTAGGGTGTCTCTTGAGAGAAAAAGCACGGCTGAGTTACTCAGTATCTAACGTTGAATTACTGCCTTACCAAACCGTTGGGCGCCATGTAGTGTAGCTCCTATTTCCCTAATAGGCTCTGCGCATTGGAATAATATATCCTATAGGTTTGACATAGGACTAAGGTCAGTATGTCCCTATCGAGTATATTAAACTTAATTACTTGTGCCAGCTAGCTCAGAGGCCACTAGAAACTCCTTGACAACAAGAAGGGAGTAGTTTCTGGCAGCCGCAAAACATGACCACTGTGTTTCCCTTTAGAATCAGAACGTGTCCCAGAGTCGTGGAAACAATAGATAACTATTTCACTCAGCTCAGTCGTGCATGCTTAGTTTTCTTCAAGTTACACAGAAAGAAATAGACGGGCGTTTCAATAAAGGATTTATTGAACAGTCTTGTTTCTGGTGTAAGTAAAATGTGCTGTTACGATCACAAGACAGTATGCAAGATAAATAATGTACAGTGTGAGCAGTAGAAAGAAATAATACTGCGAGAGCATTATCTTTTAGTACATATGCTGTTACATAAATAACACAGGCTAAAAATGCGAGTACTCATACGATGCGTTTCTAATCTAGTTCTACCCCAATGTACCTAACCTAACCTAGGTGTAGGACGAGGTATGAAGTAGGTGAAGTATTCCTTACTATGGTATACTAAGAGTACGCTAACCCCAGTATGCCTAGTATGCCAAGAGTCCCTCTAGGTTCTCGTCTGCTCCATACCTGAAGAATGAGAGAGGTAGGAATCTCTTTGCCAGACTCGAACTCCAACACCCCGCAAGGGAAGTTAGATCACTGGAAGCTGGACTCTCTGCGTGCAGGGATGACAGCGTCTTCTCAGTGCGTCAGGCCGGGAAACGGGTTCCTCTGAAGTCGAGGTCTCCTCTGATTAACAGGGGCTAGGGAAGGTATATTTATACCTGAGAATTACCTCAGAATGTTAGCATTGACGTGAGTCGGACAGCGGAAGATGTCATGAATGAACCCCTAAGGAATAATGGTTCATGCATAATATATGAGTCCTTGAAGAAATCAATAGTCCTGGACTAGGGAAACTCCCGCAGCCTAAGGGTCTGTTCTTCAAGAACTCGTTGTGACGTTAGGGTGGACGGATGTCGGAGACCATGCCTGTATTTGGAGTGCACGGTTTAATGCCTAAATAAGGGCTGGGATTTTATGCCTATATAAGGGCAGGGCGAATTGTGCCTATATAAGGACATGATACTAGAAAGCCCGTTTATGGACACCCTAAGAGGAATACAACAGTGTCACACAGACTCTCAGTCAATTAAGTACAGGGGTGGGGCAGAGGCCCCCCTCCCATGTATGGTACACTGTTGGTGCGTCGAGTGTGAAGGGTAGACAATTGCTATTGCAGGGCCTAGGTCCGGCCCGACCTCTGGGCGCCACAAGATGTTTGCTGAGGTACGGACACAATGAGTTGCCGTAGTGGTTGTGCTGAAGGGCCCCGCCCTTATTCTTGTCTTACAAAGCTGGCTTTGTGCACCAGCCAGCGTGGTCAACAGTACCATGCAATTCAAGCCAAATCATGTGGCAGCTGTGCGGTTATTCCCCCCTCCCTCCATTTGTCCTTCTCTGCTCAGTTCTCGGAGGGGCCAGTATTGAAGTCAGTTTACAGTGTCAGCACAGGGGGGCAAGCGTGTGTGTAGCGCAGCAACGCTGCAGCGCCTGGGCCCACTCTGACCCCCTAACCCTGCAGCAAGCTCTGCTCTGCCTCACGGACGGCCGATCAGATTATTGCGGCCCGCTCACAGCCGGAATACCATACCATTGTGTGGTCCAACCTGGGCTCCATCCAGCCCCCGAGTCAGCTCCCTTCCTTGCGCTATGTAGTAGGTAGGCCTTGTGCCTACAGATATCACAACGCTGCCTCACCTGTGTTTACATTGGAGTCACAGAGCTTCAGATCCCCGCAGGTCTCAGCATACCGCTCTCAGTGGAGGCCGCACTGTGACCCGCCATTTGCTGCGCTGGTCCTTCGGCGGTCATCCGTGGCTGCCTGGGCTCCCTCGTGCACAGATCTCTGCAGACGCTAGGCAGCGTCCATAGCAATGTGCTTCACGCAGGCGATAGAGGCATCCGCGCCGTCCCATGCAAGGCGCCACAGGGACAAGTGTCAGCTCCCAGTTGATCTGTTTCACCGCTCACAAAGAGGACGCGGGCCCCAGGCAACGGCCAGCTCCCCCGCGCCAGCGCCTCTTGTGAACTGGTCCAAATACATTAAATCATATAGCCTGCAGTTATGGGAGGCTATGCAGAGCTTTACATGGGCAGATGGTTGCCAGTAACTAATATTTAGGCCGGATAATACAGTCCAAGTGCGGAGCCTCAGCAGAGCGCATCCGCCATCCGGCCCCAGTTGGCCACGCCCCTTGGAGTGGGGTCTGTTCATGAGCTTTGCTCTTTGCTTCTGGTTGGACACTTGGCATAGACTGAACTTACTTGTGAATGGGTCTATTTACTTCCTTTCCACAGCTTCTCTGGTGTTTCCCTGCCATACTGACTTGTTTTCTGGAGGTGATGCACTTGACTGGTCTGTGGTCTGTGTCTTTCAATACCATTCCAAGGGCCAGATGTCTGACCGTTTTTGCATGCGCAAACGGGTTTGCGAACTCGTTTGCGCAAGCAAAAACAGCATGGGCCATGTACAAAGCCTATTTAGTGAGTCGCAATTTATTTGCGACTCGCTAAATAGGTTTTGCGACTCGCTATTAGGAAGGGGTGTTCCCTTCCTAATAGCGAGCGCAAGCCCATGTATGAATGTTTTGCGACCGCAATTGCGGTCGCAAAACACTTGCAAATTATTACCCTCTTCAAGAGGGTGGTAATGCACTCGCAAAAGGGAAGGGGTCCCCAGGAGACCCCTTCCCCTTTGCAAATGCAGGGGAAAATATTTTTTAAGGGCAGGCAGTGGTCCCAGGGACCACTACCTGTCCTTAGAAAATGAAACAAAATGCATCCCGTTTTCCTTTAAGGAAAACGGGCTGCATTTAAAAAAAAAAAAAAAACTGCTTTATTTAAAAGCAGTCCCAGACATGGTGGTCTGCTGAGCCCAGCAGGCCACCATACCTGGGAGGGCCTGCCGTTCCCAATGGGGTCGCAAATTGCAAGAGGCTCATTAATATTCATGAGCCTCTCAATTTGCGACCCCATTAAGAATCGCAAACAGTGTGATACACACTGTTGTACATCCAAAATAGCGCCTCGCAAATTGCGAGTCGCAAAAAACTCTCAATTTGCGAGGCACTATTTTGCGCGTCGTACATCTGGCCCCGGGTTCTGACCTTTGTGTGGGATATGATTGCGTTGGATCTTTCCTGGGGTTTCTTACTCTAGCATGCCTGTTCCACTGGGCTGGGTCCTCTTCTTCTGTGTGCTAGGCCATTTTGATGCCTGTGGGTCAATGTCTGCCCTGCTTTGGCATAACTCCGGGCTAACTTCTTGGTTTGCCCTTGGTACCTCACGTAGGTCAAAGTGCTCTTGTACATTGTGTTGGATGTGGCATAGTGCCTATTTGTAGCCCCCCTCTACATTCCCAAGGGTGGGGTTAGGTGTGTTTTAGTGGCCTCTGTCTACTTTCTTTATAGCCAGTTCCAGATCTCATTTGGCATTCTTGCTCATACACCGTACCACCATATCCCTCTCTTTTTCTGCATCTCTGGCTGTTGGTTTCTTGACTGGTGGCGTACTTTGGGTTACTTGACTCTACTGTTACTTCATGTGACTCACCAAGGCGGTCATCTCGTACCTTGGGTAGCTCTTCTAGTGCACTTGGTGTACCTTCAGCCTTTTGAGCTTCTGGTGCTAGTTGGCTTGTTTGACACTGGTGCTTTGAAATTTGCTGGCCTTCTAAGATTCACTCCTTCTTTATATCTGGAATCTACCTTTTCTGGCTGGCTACCTTAATGGACGATTGATCCCACCCATGCATTCTTTGGTAAATATTCATGATGTCAAAAGTGGGATGAGGAAGGGATTAAGAGGTAATGCTTCATTTAATTAATGTCTAATCCCATTCTTCCAATTTTACTTCCCTATTCCAGTTCTGATGATCCCCTACTCTTTATGCATTGTGCCCAGCTTTGACCGCAGTGTGTTGGGCCGTTTTGCTAGTCAATGTATAGGCACACCTGGAAGGGGAAGTGGATTTGATTATTTTTTCTACTAAGTATGCTGTGGTGCTCTTATTCCAGTGCGTGAACAAAACTCATGTAGTAAGCACTGGGAGGAGGAAGTAGAATTACAGTAACAGAATGAATGGTAAGAATGGTAAGTGAAGATAGCGCTGTCCTCCGTAGAGGGGCGTCCCCCATTCGCACTCAAATTGATACAGTTTTCAAATTGTAATTAACTTTCTTGACCAGTTGTATTTCTTGTGTTCAAATAAAGTTTTATTCAATTTTAGCTTTTTGCTTGTTTTCCTTTATTTCAAACAAAGGCTGATGAAATGAATGAAAATGGAGCAAATTATTCCTATCTGTAGGTTTAGTATATACCTCAGTTATTAATTGCTTATCGGTAATCTTAATAACCGTATCTAAAAAGTTGATTTGCTGTTTACTGATGGATGCTGTAAATTCAATTCTTTCATTGACTTTATTCAAGTCGTTTATGGCTTTCAATAGAGATTCTTCTGAACCATTCCAAAGTATGAATATATCGTCAATGTAACGCTTGTATGTTAAAAGATGTTTTTTCCATGTTTCTTGATTTAAGATATTGTCCAATTCAAAGCGGTACATTGTCTTGACTGATGTATATATTATTTTGATATTTTCAGAAATATTGCCCCTGAGGAAGGGCTAAGGCCCGAAATGCATTGGGCTATTTGAAATACATTTGATTTTGATTTGTTTGAAATAAAGGAAAACAAGCAAAAAGCTAAAATTGAATAAAACTTTATTTGAACACAAGAAATACAACTGGTCAAGAAAGTTAATTACAATTTGAAAACTGTATCAATTTGAGTGCGAATGGGGGACGCCCCTCTACGGAGGACAGCGCTATCTTCACTTTATCTTCATCCTTTCTCTCAGGAGGATTAACCCACCAGCACCACCTACCTGTTTACACACCATATCAATTTATAAACCAGAGTGCGTTTGGTTTCCGTCGTTTTACATTGAAGAATGGTAAGTGCTCACATTATCTCATTCAAAAGGCTGAAATAATGTAAATTACTACTGTATCTCCAACAGGAGATTCTCTGAAAGGCTGACAACTACATGTAAATTTGACTCCAGAAGAACAAACAATTAATGATTGGGAAATATTTTCTCTTTCAGAGGATGGAAAGTTGACAGGTGGGTGTCATGTCATCTCCAGAATGATGAAAGAGATAGTAGTTCACATTTCATCTCAAATCGAATAATGAAAACTGACAATAAGTCCTTTTTCACCTGAAAACAGATGGAAGACTGAAAACCACCATATCACTTCATCTCATTCGGAAAAATGAAAGGCTGCCAACTGGTCTTCATTTAGTGTCTATAAGAATACAAATCTGACAATATGTTCTCATGTTAATTTCCAGAGAAAAATTAAGCAGCCAGAGCAGGTCCTCAATCAATACTCATAAGGGTTATGTGCTGACAGTTGCAACCCTTTTATCCTTCTCAGCTCGGGACCAATTTTCTCATTTCATACTCCTGAAACATAGACCCTCTGGGTCTTTTATCCTTCTAAAGAAACAGTAAGGTGATAAGTTCGAAAAATATATACATATACTGGTATCCCCATTCTGACCGCTTACTTTCCAGGAAAAGCAATCCCATGGAATATTATGCATTTATTTCAATACTTTTCACTATGCCTACTTAATATTACAGTACAATTAGTTCACAATGATGGAAAGCAAGTCAAAACATAATGTAACAACATTGTTTCATGAGATACCGCCTGTTTTCCTTATGGTTTGCCTTGCCCTCTAAGTAATTCTTTAGTGGCTCAGATACCATGATTTAGTAAGAAGGGGACCAAAGAGTGTAAGAAACAGAGGGTGGCGCTATTGGGCCCACAATGTATAAACTACTGTTAATGAAGGTGTGGCGACTACCTTCAGACAAATCTGCACGTTAAAGCAAAATGGCGCCAGTTAGTAGACTGAATATATAGGTACAAAGCAAGTTCATGTACAGAAATAAATATGCTGGGGATGAAAAACATTCAGTGACGATCTCATCGAATGCAATTTATTGTACATTCCAAGAAATGGAGGACTGTAGTTCTTTGACAGAATTTACTGCACAGTTACACCTCCTCTATGCCCTGCTTGATAACCACGTTTGGAAAAACACTTCAGAGACAGCATTCACAAACTGGATCCATAGATTGCTTCTGTCTTTGGCGATACTGAAGGCATATCTTAGCAGTGCATTATTGAAAAGATTGCCCAGTGACAGCATACTGTCTCATTACCTTCTGCTCTCGGCCTTCAGGTCTCACTAGTGGTGGTTGTGTACACAATTTGCTTTTTGAGTTGAAATGTTCTCGCATGTGGAAGTCTTTAAACTTTAGTTTGAAGAGCTGTACCAGTGAAGAAACAAACTGATTTTATTACAAAAAGAGTTGTCTCTCATACAAACTCACAATCAATGCTGTCCTTCAGTTTTTTCGCTGCCAAACTCAACAATATCTGTTTCTTTAGCATCCAGGTGTTTAAGTATAGTATACATTTCATCAATGTCTTTAGCAGCCGTGGAAGTGCCACTGCTTGATGAGGGTTTCTCTGAAATTGTCAAAGGGGCTAATGTGTAAGCAGGTTTGTCTGGTTTGGTGTTTAGTGAATGGTTGGGCCTTTGATCTTCCTGTACACTCAGTTTTTGGGTCTTCGTCTGACCCTCCAAGCCGTCAGCTTGTCGGCCTTCACCTAAGAGAGCAATGCTCTGTCCTCCAGCCACTGCTATCTCCTCCATTTCATCATCCATTTGCAGTAGATTAGGCTGAGATGTGGCAGTGTTGGAGTTCAAATCCAAATTTCTCAGTGGTACAGCACTCTGTGTCTGAGGGTGGCTGGTGGATACCACACAACTGTCAATACGGATTCGTGGGGCCTCACTTGACGTGACAACTACCATAGGTGGGTCCAAAGTCATGGGTTCATACACGCTCGACATCGGACTGGTTGATGTATCAGATTTTCCAGACTCCTCAATAGTCGATAGGTCTCCATGGGGCAAAGGAGGTTTTAAGTTCCTGTCGGCTTGATCCAGTCTCTTGGCATTTATAACAAATTGCTTATTCCTGCTAGAGTTATCGTGATGACTTGGGATGTGGTTCCTGTCACTTGTAGGAAAAAATATATTTGAAAGTTCGCTGTCTTGTCGGCTGAAGGTCCTTCGAGGTGACGCCTCAGAATGTTCATGAGCACTGAGGAAGCGCTTGACTCGTCTCAGCACTGAAGGCTGTCGTCTTTGTCTCTCATCATCCCATAACGACTCCTCCCCTCGTAAAAATGCAGAATCCGGTAATCTGTGAACATGAAAATAAAATATTTAAATTGAAGTTCAATGGTTTAGTCCCAACAATTAAATATCGTAATTCACCCCAAGCCCCAATAGTTCAAATGCTTATCTAGTTTCTGTGCACAGAAACTGTGGTGGGACATGCAACTGTTTACCCACACAAGGGTTCAGAAGAAAACCTTTCCCCCTGCACTTATTCTTTTTTCCAGATTAATCAATGTTTGATAGTTTCTCTAGCCAAATCTACTTTGTACTGTATGTTGTGCAATTGAATTGTTACAGCTGTTTATTTTCTATCAGCACTTTGTGGCGCCTGGAGTGTTCTACATCTAAGGGTTATGTAATGATCTCCATAGGAGTGAAGGTGGGGAGGGGAATTGGAAATCTGGTGCTTTAACCTATTAAAATATAGAAGTAGTACCAAATAGACAAATGCCGCCTGCTTTACAGGAATCCATTATTAATCAATCAATCAATCAATCATGGCATTTATAGAGCGCGCTACTCACCCGGGAGGGTCTCAAGGCGCTGGGGGAGGGGGTAAGTTACTGCTCGAACAGCCAGGTCTTGAGCTGCTTCCTGAAGGAGAGATGGTCCTGGGTTCGCCGAAGGTGAGTGGGGAGGGAGTTCCAGGTCTTGGCTGCCAGGTAGGAGAAGGATCTTCCTCCGGCGGTGGTTCTGCGGATGTGTGGTACGGTGGCGAGGGCGTGGCTGGTTGATCGTAGCTGGCGTGTGGGCGTGTAGAAGGTCATGCGGTCGTTGAGGTACTTTGGGCCCAGGTCGTGGAGGGCCTTGTGTGCATGGGTGAGGAGTCTGAACGTGATTCTCTTGCTGACGGGGAGCCAGTGCAGGTCTTTCAGGTGCACGGTGATGTGGCTGTGTCGGGGGATGTCCAGGATGAGTCGTGCGGAGGCGTTCTGGATGCGCTGGAGTCTCTTTTGAAGTTTGGCTGTGGTTCCGGCGTAGAGGGTGTTATTATTATTATTAGTTCCATCCTACATGGGTGCAAGGTTGATGTATAAAGGGACCTATTCACAAAGACATTTTGGAGCCAAGCACAGCTCCTGCAGGACTCTTCTCCATACTCTTACAGGCCTTTGTGAGTTTGCCCCAAAACATCTAAAATGGAAATATTTGGAAACATTCATACGCTGTTAGTACAAAAAAGAAAGGTCGGTGCCCTCTCTGCACTTACACTAATGGTTAATTGGACGTTTTGTGGCCGATTCACAAGAGCATGTAAAAGTACATAAAACAGTACTTCTGAGGTACTGTTTCCTGTTCTCGTAAATGTTTTTGTGAATTAGCCTCCTCTATGTGTCTGAAGAATGGATGCAGCAAAGCTTTTGCTCCTAAGAATATACCATCCAAGAGTGCACCTCTCTTCTTGCTCTCATTCCCATATCGTAAGAGGATATAGACATTGTGTTTCCACACAGTTTCAACTTTATTTAAAATGTGACAAGTCCTCTGTGCCTTCGTGGCAAACACGGCAGCTGCTCAAACCTGTATTCCGCTGCCATGGAGTGAGATGTTTATTGTTTAGTTACTTAAAACCATAACAATTTTCCTTACTGTTTGTAGCAGCTATGAAAAAGAATCAAGCAAATTTTAAAATCATTCAATTGTCAGATATCACGCCAATAAATATATCACAGATTTAAAATCAACTGTTAACCATAAATACGCTCTAAGATTCAATGAAATAGTGCCTGTACTCTACTTTTTTCTACATGGTTTGTTGGAGTGAACCATATATTAACAGATGACAAAGGTTAATCGCTTCGGTACCGGCAACAAGTCGATTATGATTGAGAATAGTAGTCTCTACATCCGAGGTGATCCGGTCCACTTGCTCCCTCCTTACGATATCGTACTCAGGATGGTTGTTCAAAAAGATCAATAATTGCTGGTGTTAGACCCTCAGTAGGTGGACCCTCTCGTTGCTGTTTTGACTTCGTTGCCTGTTCGTGTATGCACATGAATTTAATCTGAGCTGCGATGGAAGTAGACCAAGACGGTATTTCAAAAACTTCTCTTTGACATTATCACTGTAGCCGATATGAAGATATGGTTGAGAAAGTGACTGACCCATAATTATTCAATACTAGTCAAGCGTGGTTTCTTCTAACTAAAACAGCCTTATCCTCTCGCACGGAGAGTGATTTAATAATTTGGCTGACCAATTCTTTGAAGCACAGGGAACTAGTAAGGGGTTTCTCAGAGATGGCTTAACCCAGTTACAGTTAGCAACACCTTAAGGTATGCTCTGGCAGCACAAATGTCCCTGCTCTGTATCTCCTTCCATAAATGGAAAGTCAAGGCATTGGGAGTGACATTCCTGATTCTATCCCAGAAGTTTATGTAGATACCGCGCCTTGCCAGAGTTTGTCAATGGAGACCGAATTCCAGCCTTGTCTACGCAGGGGAGGTCTAATTAGGAGAGATTAAAAATCATTTTGTAGGTTCTGATCATGATGTCACCCAGGCTTGTCGCATCCCTCCCTTGCAGAGATTCGCTCCTGCAAGCTATGGTGGGCAGCAGCTTTGCTTGGACCACATCGAAAGAGTGGTGTCAGAGTTGGGCCAGATAGTTTCTTCTTTAAACTTTTAAAGGTTATAGTCAATGCGTTGCCTTTTCTTCTCATGGCTTCTTACTGGGAACAAATGACCCATCTTTATCTAGGATGACTCCAAGGTACTTATATTCTTCTACCAAGTCGAGAGGTTTCTTGCCCAGTTATTAGCTCGGAGTCCTTCTCCTTGTGTTGTTGATTGACATCGTTTTTTTTTTTTCTAAATTGATTGCCAGGCCATTTTCTGTAGAGTATTCCAGCATGATATTGTCTGTGTACAAGAGGCTGGAGAGGACCATGCCAACTAGTTTAGGGGCATAAGAGTCACTGATGTTTAATGTCAGTGTTAAATCTGTCAGAAAAAAGATTGAACAGTATGGGTTCAAGCACACACCCATGCTTCAATCCTTTGATAGTTGGGATTTGTCTGGAGAGGTGTGATCCAGTGCCCAGCTTAATCTGCACCCATGTGTCCGTGTGTAGAAGCATGAGTAAGTTCAGGAGGGCCGGTAAAATGTTCCATTTAGAAAATTTACGCCATAGTTTCCCATGGTCAAAGTGGTCAAAATCTGACCTGTAGTCAATGAAGCACGGATGCAGTAGCAGCCTTTCTCTTTTTGCTCCATCAATCTTGAGTGATAGGGCTATTATGTTGTTTGTGGTGCCGGTTAGTTTGGAGAAGCCTGTCTGATTTAGCAGCATTGTGGCATTCCCAGAGGCCTAGGTGGATAAATCCTCAAGAATTGTGCCTGCAAAGTATTATTACAATGCAGTCTATTTTTAGTGTATAGTGAAGAGCTCTGCCCAGTGCAATTTGTTGTTCAAAAAGAATCTCAGATCCAATTGCATGCATCCTCTCCTCATATAATGCCACTGGACGTTGACTTGGGTTTCAGGGAATTCCTTAAGTAGCTCATATTTGTGGTCATTTTCCTGCAGTTTTGAAAGGTTACAGAGGTAAATGTTTTTATATTGCTGATGCATGATGAGGGATAAAGTGATAAAATAGGACAACAGAGTGATAGTCCTATCATCATGTTCTTTCTGTTACCTCTTACTTGACTGACTAACTCAGTACACGTAGAGAGTATGCACATGTTTGGGTGAAATTAAGGGAAGAATAGGTTTCATTCTACCTAAAAGATGGAAACAGTATTATAGTTCCGCTGCTGAATGTAAGCACATTCATTTATCCTCAGTGGACAGGCTTAGTGAGTGATTCAGTAGAGGTGGAAGCAAAAACTCCTTCTGGGCCACCTGGGCTCTTAATACAGAGAAAATAAGCACTGTTATATGGCCATTAGGGTCATTGTCGACATTGCTAAGTTAGCATGAGCTCTGCTGCCATGATGCTGCTTTTGCGCACGTTACTCCATGACTTTGTTTTGCAAGACTCTATTTGTGCCTTTCACATGAGAACTGTCTGCTTTCTGCGCTCTCTGCCTGTTCTTGGAGTTTAGTCTGAACACGATGTGCAAGGTTGATAAAAATGCCCCTTGTTATTCTGTTCTGGTCAGTCCCTAGCATCTAGACAAAACATGCTAACACAGCTGCACGTTACTGGAAACTCGTGCTTTAATATTACGGGGATGCATGTTGTTCTGACACACACTTGGAGAGGGTCCTTTCCAGGGAGAAGAGCTATGCTGTTCCTATGATGTAAAGCTTCCATCTAGGCACTAAGGTATGGGGTCTGCTGACAAAGACCAGAGATCTTCCTTTATATAATAAACTTTACCTTACCAAGGGGAGGGTGGTTAGGCCTGATAGTCCTTTTTCCACTGTCTGTATATAATGACATCCCCCTTTATATTCTATGGAGTTGTAACAATGCTAATTGTTCTAGGTTTATGCATTTCGCTGCTGGTAGTGGCTCGTATACTGCATTATAGAGCACAATAGTTAAAATAAACATTTTAAACAATAACGGAGACTCTGACCATTCTTATTGTGAACAAGTACGAGTGAGTGAGCGAAAGGGTATGTCTTGCTACCACGATTCCTGAGAGAGTCGGTAGTGTTGTGTTCTGGGTTGTCTAATCATTTGTAGCTTCGTGATTAAGTAGGAGAATGAATGAGACACTATAGCTAGTCGGTTTTGGGATTTTGGGTACTAAGGTGGTAGGTAGGTACACCCCTATACACCGAGGTCCTGTTTTCTTGCGCATAGTTCTGTGTATGTGCAGGATCCCCGCAACAGCACAGTCTTCTTACTATTCAACTGAAACTGGTGCTGAAGAATCCATCTTTGGACCTTAGTTAGAAGATCCTGTAGGGCAGAGAAGACAGTGGGCATGTTCCTAGAGACAGATATTTATTCTACTGTGACATCTGAGTATATGAACAAGTCAAACAGAGGGATCATGAAGATAACAAACAGGACTGGGGACATGAGCGAAGCCTGTGGGATAACACAATCATGAGAGGCAGGTAAGGATGGATACATCCTAGAGGTACTGTCATAAGGTTTCTGCACATACACAGAGCTATGCACAGGAAAATGGGACCCCGGAATACAGTGGTTTGCCACCATATACCGTAGCACCCAAAAACCCCAACCCAACTAGCTTAGCATCCCATTAGCACCCAAGTACTAATGTTTGGACAACCCAGAACACGGTATCTTTATCTCAGGACTCACTGAAGCAAGAACACTCTTTCGCCACTCACTCGTACTTGTCCATAAGGTGCGTAGTAAGAGACACTTGATAGGTTAAAATGTTTATTCCAACTTACGTGCTCTAATGTACAGTACACGTGTCAGTACTAATAGCATAATGCATATGACTAATATAAGCAGCATGGTTACAATTCCATAGAATACAAACGGGGAAAGCATTTCAGAGCTCAGTGGATAAACGTATAAATAACATTACCACCCTCCCCTTGCAGTAAGATAGTTTATTATAATAATAGAAGACCTCTGGGCTTTGACTAGCGAACCCCCATACCTCAGTCTCTAGATGCAGAATTACATCAGCAGGACATCATAGCTCTTCTCACCGAAAGGGATTTTTCCAAGTGTGTTAAGCGCTAGTAAACCACAGCATTAAAAGCATATCAAATTCTTCATGGCAATTGCACATAATGTTATGTCTGGGTGCGCGAGACTGGCCATATCAGGAAGAACCAAAATACATTGTTATGCGACCTTGTACATGTTTGTGCAGACTGAGCCCAAAAAGGTGAACAACAGAAAATGCAGACAGTGCAAAAGAACTTGGCACGAGCAAAGGGCGAGGGAGGCCCGGCTCAGTGTAACGTGCGCAAAGAAAAGCAGCATGGCAGCCAGGCCTAGGCCAACATAACAAGGCAGGTAACAATCCACAAGACACCCTCCCCTGGACAGTCCGGCGGCCAGGACAGAGGCCCAGCAGAGGAGAGAAATAGCCGTCGGAGCACAGGGAGCGCCCAAACGGCGAGGGGCAGGTCAATCCATGAAAGTGAAAGTGCAGAAAAAAGCCATACCCTCCAAGAGTTCATCATTGGAATCGTCAAAAAACATAGATGCCATCCAATCCATGAGTTCAAAGAGCAGGAATGCTCCTCAGCAAAGGGAGCATCCAGAAGCAATGCGGGACAGCTTGCGTGATAATTGAAACAGCTTCGTTGTAGGAGATCCTGGGCAGCCGCCCAGATATCCCATTGCGCCAAAATCCCCAGTGCAGCCGCACGCGCCATACAGCCAGCGACGGAACAGTCCTGCTCATGGGCCTCTAAGGGACCCATCAACTGAACAAAATCCGGAACAGACAATGACGAATTGGAGAGGCAATAATCCAGAGTCCAGGTGAAAGGACAGCGGACACAAGTCATCACAGGTTGCACGCAAGTGAAATACGCAAAGCGAAATGAAAGAGTATATGACACACTCAGTGTCGCCAATGGCAAGACACCAAAACCGGCCAAAAGGCGCTCACGGAGCAGCTGGAGGCGTTCTGGATCGAGCAGGTCCCATTGGGGAGCAGCCATTGCGCAGAAAGCAAATTAAGAGCAGGACACCAGCCGCTAAAGCGAGGATCAACGGGAAACCGCCAAAGACACTGGAAAAAATAGAATGTATGAAAGCCGGGATGACACCAAAAATAGTTTGGAAGGAGGACACCAAGCCCGACCCCACAACCTTAAAAAAGTGTACTAGGCCTTCAGTGTTAGATGCGTTAAAAATACGATGTATTAACTCCCCAAAATGTTGGGGGAGATTAGTGTTTAAAAGGGCCTGTATTTCACTGTGGGTACTCGCCACCTGGAGAATGAATGTCTCCCGGGCGGACGTGAGCATAACTTCCTCGTTTAATAATAGTGCCTTTATTCTGCTCAGTCTATTAAAATCTGCCTCCATGGTAGGGATGGAAGGCCAAATAGAGATATCAACCTTGCCATGAGGGGGAGGAAAAAGCACATTTTTGCAGCAGACGACCCTGTGCGAAACTGTTACAATGTAAGGAATGCCAGCCTGCAGGCCACAACAGTTTTCGTTATTTAAAAGTAAATAACTACCATTGGAAAAGAGAGTGAAAGTAGGTGAAATAACAGGAGCAGGAATACCTTTCAGCACACAAGCAAGATTAGGAGAGGAAACGCTACATGAGCCATGCAATTTAATGTGTTTACAAATAAGCGAATGACCCATAGTCGAGTCACAAGACTCCCCGTGAGAAAGACTTCCTTGCCGTCCCGAAGGCATTTATACATGAAAGGCAAGGACCAGAGTTCATGCAGGAAAGCACTGCCCAAGGGCCGGTAACGGCCCACAGGATAATGTTTCATGCATGAGTCAAATTCAAATAAGGAAAAAGGTAAAGCTATAACCCCATGAACTAGCCATACAGCAGAATCGAGTTCTGCAACAGAGAACGGCAAAGGATCCATCTTTTCGATATGTAATAAAGTGTAAGTTGCATCTTTCATGGACATGAATTGCTGTTTGTCAGTTAAGTTAAAAGGTAGAAACAAGGCAGAGGTGTTCAGAAAATGCCAAGGCACTTTACCTAACTTAAGCGTTTGTAAAGTCCATGCAAACTGCATAACTGAGCGCAATTGATTCTGACCATGATATAACACAGAAACATCATCTTGTACAATATCGACAACAGAGGACACAATATTCTCTAAAGTGTAAATGCGAGAAGACAGGGTACTAATACTATTGTCAACAACAGCAAGCACCTTTTCCAAATTTGCTTGATCTATTTCCCGAAGACGGGAAGCAGCTTCCATTTGTGACAGCTTCCAGAGTTCATTATATGTCTCATAAATGAATCTCTTAGGTCGGGGACCACGAGGTCCCAAAACAAAATCGGACAGATCAATATTGCCTGAAAGGAGGGACAAATGTTGTTTAACAGAATCAAGGGACGAATGTTGCAGCCATTGTTTGCATAATTTACCAACAGAGTATGTAGTGACAGTACGGGCATCAGTAAACCTCGGATCAGGCCTATTCTGTGTGTAGCTAGCACCAGTATTATGAAAACGCATTTGACATGCATTAGATGATATAGGCCATACTAACCAGGGTGACTGAACCAGCTCAGAAACATTAAACGAATTATTTTGTAACATTGCCTGCAGGGACACGAGGGACATATTGAATCGTGAGCTTTCATTTGGAAAACTCGACAGGGATGGTATTGATGGCGTATTCAATTGTTTAGTGGTTGCCAAGCCCCAACATGTAGTCTGATAGATGGAAGCATTTAGGAACATAATTTGGGTAGGGATGAGGCAAGCACGATGCAACGCCTCGGTTCCCTGTACCTGCCATGGCTTGGAGCCCCAAATAGATTTTAAATCCACTGTATTATCCCAGTACTCATAACCACCCACAGCTAGGGCACTCAGAAAGGAACCTGAATATAGCAATTTGGTGTGTGTCAACATAATTTTCTGAGTTGATGTGTTATTAAGTCTAAAATAATAGGATGCAGGATTCGACCGATTAAAATCAGTAAAATAATTAAACTTATTTCGAAGAGTTTGAGAGCTACCTGGCAAGGGGTTTGGACAATGTTCCCATTGGGTAAAGTTAACAGAACTACGCAGGGCACTGGGCTTATGGAGAAAATGATTACCCCAATGTTGGTAACAATACAAATCGGCATAATTAGCAGAATTCATATATAAATCTTCAGCATTAAAAGATGCATAATATTTTAAATAGGCAAACAATGCTTCAACGGCATGCACATCCCAATCATCAGAATGAATATTATTTTGTACTACATCACCCATTGAAACACGAAGGACATTAGGTACATTAATGATTTCCGTCGGACCATGGATTTGATAGTTCACTGCATCCCATACGATGCCATCAGCAACGGGGAAAGCTGAAATGTTCACAAATGTGTGGTCACGCTTCATGATGTGAGACGAGGAATGAGGAGCCAAAGTTCCAGAAACATAGTCTACAGCAGAGCGTTCAGGTAAATAGTGACCATTAATTAGTAGAAAAAACACTGTGACAAAGCCAATGGACATGAACAAAAATATCAAGAAAAGTACCAACCAGATGTATGTCCAGGGGGAATCAAAAAATTGTCTCTAAACCAGGATATAAAAATACTGAACTTGGATGGAACTTTTGAAGATGTGGAATCCGAATCAAAGGAATAACGAGTCGGGCCAAGTGGCGTTGTTGGTTGGTGTGCCACCGATTCAGATGCAGGATAAGTATACTCGTCCTCGTCGATATTGGTGGAGAGTTGGGGATCAATTGTAGTTTCAGGCAAATCAACCATCTCAATTACAGCATCAGCGACCGTTCGTGCAGATGGACTATGAACATATGTCCGATAAATGGCAGGACAAGAGACCGCTGGTGTGACACTATTCAGGATCGGCCAGGCGCTGTAGCTTGACATTTTCAACTGAGATGTATCTGTTTTCTTTGCGACCAGGAAGCGGTGGTAAAATGACTGTACGTGTTCCCTTCAGGCCAAGAACTGGAACCGGTGCACGAAAAGAGGGGCCAAATTCTTTTTGTTTTCAACCTTCTCTCGAACCAGTTCTCCAACTTTCGGAAGCCAGCCGGCTACCGGAATCTGCAACGCAGGGTCTGTGGCTGAAAGCAAATGTGTAGTTGCAAGTTTGTCTCGGGCTTCTTGTAAGTCCTGTAACATAGCAGAATGGTTATCTACATCAAACTTGGCGGATTGCGCCGCGATGTCTGGACCCTCAAGGTCAGGCACAAACATTCTTATGCCAAAGAGCATTTCGTATGGGGTCCGCCCACCCAGAGGTCTTCTAGGGAGATTATTAAGTGCACGCTGAACGGTATACAAATGGGCCAGCCAGTTCCTGCCAGTACCTAAAACCCTAGCTGTTAAGGATTGCTTTAAGTCACGGTTCATTCGTTCAACGATAGAGTTGCCCTCAGGCCTATACGGAGACGAAAATTTCACCCGCACCCCAAGCGAAGCCATTGCATCCTTGTAAGCCCTAGAGGCAAACGCTGGACCTTGGTCCGAATGGAAGGTGCCGCATGCGAAAATTCACACAAAGACACGCAAATCCCTGATCACATTTCGGGCGTCAGCACTCCGTTGTGGCCAGACCCAGAGAAACCGTGTGCACGAGTCCACTGCCACTAAGATGTATTTATAAGCAGTGTCTGATGAGAATGGACCGCAGTGATCCAGGTAAACACACCCAAAGGGTCTGTTAGCAATGCAGAGCGGTGTTTGTGGTGGACGTGTTACCGTGGAAGGCTTAATCTGTTGACAAACGTCGCAAGAAAGCACAAAAGCACGGGTGTCTTTATATAACCCACGCCACCAATAACGCTGCTGCAAGATGGAAACCGTAGCTGACACACCTGCATGAGCAGAAGCCATGCCTTCGTGTGCAGCTGATATCAAGGCACTCCTGCGGTCCGCGTTGGGGATCAGCCGATCTCCAACGTCAGGTATAGTTACATAAGGAACCTGATCGGGACTTAATGTATAAGAATACTTGGAAGGGAAACCTGTAGGGTAATTATTACCTTCCTTGGTTGCAGCAATAGCTGCTAATATAACAGGGTCTATTTTAGACATGGACCTGGTAACCGCTGCTACTGAACACGTGACCACTGCTGAACGGGCAGCTTCATCTGCCAGATCGTTACCAATAGCGTGTGCGCCCTCCCGCTGATGGCCTAAGGTGTGAACCACCTGTGTGAGGGGCAGACGTTGTTGCAATTCTGCCACTCGAACCCAAAGCATTTTATGCTTAATTGTGCTCCCTTTTGCGTCCTTGTAGTCGTTTTCGACCAGAAAAACAGATTGTCATTGTAAGATTGTACACAGTAAAAAGAATCACATACAATAAGAGTGGTCTCATCCTGTGAAGCGAACTCAAGTGCAAGTAGTAATGCATGCAGCTCGGCCAATTGTGCGGTACTATCCCCAAGTGTGCGTGTGTGCACTACAGTGGATTTGAACTTGCCATCCACAAAGGATCCTGCAACAATAGCACATGCAGCAGAATAAGCGTGCTTGGACCCAGTGGCCGGTTGCGCCGAACCATCTGTGTAGATCACACATTTGTAATCCTCAAGCGGTAGTAAAAACAAAGGAGGAGGATGAACGAATTCATACTGCAAAAACTCCTGAGTCTGAAGAGAAGAATCAAAACAAAAGTGACGTCCGAAGACGTCAAAGATGTAGCCCATTGTATCCAACGGGGATGCATTGCTTTTGAGTTCGGTACACTTGCCTTTGTTACTGCCTCTAGGGCAGGACAGGGTGTTACCACTAGAATCCGCTTTCCCTGTGCCAGTGCTCGTTCTTTTAGAATCGCCATTTGCACTGCAGTCAGAACTTTTTCAACAGATGTAAAGCGCAATTCAGCGGAAGTGTACAGATGTGACTTGTATGCGATAGGTACTGTATCACCTTCATTAAAGGTTAAATAGGTGAATCCCACCGCCCCCGGAATTATTCTAATCACCAGGTTTGTGTGGTTATCACGAGTCAAAAGATATTTAGACTCCAAAAGGTCTGTCTGCAAAGACTGCAGAATTGAGGTATGCTCAGGCAGCCAGCAAGACCTTGAATAAGTAGGTTGTATCAAAGCATACAAAGGCTTGATACGCTGGGCATATTCGGGAATGTAAGTACGCCCGAAGTTCAGGAAACCCAGCAAAGACTGAAGCTTCTTCAGAGTATTTGGGGGCACAAATGTGCACATTTTTCCAAGAAATGGGGGCTAAGCCCTTACCTTCGTTATTGAGCTCATAACCCAAGAACAGAACGGTAAATTCAGCAATGTGTGATTTAGCAAAGTTAAATTTGTAACCCTGCTCCGCAAATTCAAGAATTATGCGGTCCACACGAGACAGATGCTGAAATAATTCGTCGTCCGTCAGATAGATGTCATCTACGTACGAACATGCGTCTTGATCAATGTCATTTAACAAAGAAACAACACGGGCGGCGAATATACCCGGACTATTTTTATAGCCCATGGGTAAACGCCGGAACTGGAACAATTCACCACCGGATGTGAATGCGGTCCATTGACCACTCTCCGGGGCTAGGTTGTGCGTGTAGAAACCGTTTGAAAGGTCAAGTGTCGTTTTGTATTTTTTACGAACAAGACTGTCTACAAGCGCAGAACTGTGTGTATTTTGCACCGCAAAGTTCCGACAATGAGTATTTAAATGCCGGTAATCCAAAACTAAGCGGTACGATCCATCGGGTTTAGAAACCACGAAAAGGGGATTGTTCATAGGTGATACGCATGGTTCAATTACTCCCTGATATTCCAATTGTGTCAGAATTTCGGAGACGGGGCCTTTTGCCTGCCGTTTGATGGGATATTGGGGTTGTGGCTGCGGTAGTGACCGCAAAGGTATTGCATGAGGAGGTGATTCTTCATCCCATCCCACATGGTTGCGGTATAACGCTGGTGCCAGGTACACAGCCCACTCAGCTGCAAGTGCTTCAGCTTTGTCTTTTGGGACATGCTTTGAAAAGCTTGGAAGGATTACCTCCTCTCCTTTATGTGCAGCTAAAACGAATGGGGGTGGCCAATCCACCTCTGCTAACAAAATGTCATATGAAGAGGTTAGATTTTCCCAAAAAATCCCTTTTATTTCACGCGGTATGTCACCTTCGATTTGTATGACTATATTATATAGTCTATCAGGGGGTGCCACTCTCGTGTCAGCTGTCTCTACAGTAACGAATGTTTCAGTTGCTGTCGCCTCCATATGAGGACGTAGCGCCTCCCGCACTATGGTAACTTCCGCGGCGCTGTCTAGGAGGGTCACTGCCCACGTCCAATTCTGGAGTCTCGTTCTCACGGTCTGAGGCATATTTCGCTGTAACAGCGGCAACTTTTTTCTTCTGAAATTGCGGTCGAGGAAGATGAAAGTCTTCTGCTTTCCCTCTGACTTGTAGTCGAGGTTGGTCTCGCTCCTGGGGAGCCTCTCGGCCCCTTCCTCTATCTTGCCGTCCTCCTCCACCAGCCTGTGACGACGTCTGGGCCTGTGAAGAACGAGGAGAACGCGTATCAGAGCTCTGAAACCTTTCTGGTGATTTAATCCTTGACCTATCACGTAAATCATAAGTACGTTCAGAAGAAACCGAAACTGGGGAAGCGCCTCTCGACCCCGGCTTCTTTTGTTGCTTACCCTATTTTTTCTGTCTCCAACTCTTTTTAGTGAAGACTGGTTTATCATCTTTCTCAGATGCACTTTTTGTTTGTATAACTTGTGATTGCGATTGAGTTTGCATTTTTACAAAAGGCTTGTTGCCTAGGCTATTTCTTCCAATTGTTTTATAAGCCCGGGCTATTATTTTCGGTAATTCGCGAGGCCTGTCCAACTCTGGGACCAAAGCCAAAGCATTCGCTACTTGAAAGTTCATAGCATCGCCCTTGACATTTCCAAGGATCAGCTCAGCTACTACATCAAACACTCCCACTAGTCTCATCCCTAATTCCACAGCCGCTTCAGGGCCATGTTCATCCTGTACTTTTTTAATTACAGAGGGTAGAACCGTCATGGAAGGAGTTCCAAAACATTTTGAATAAACTGCTGCGAATACCTTACCCCAGTTTTCACATGATGTCAAATCGGGGATTATGTCTTTTGGCAAACTTATCGTAAGGATGCGATGTTTATCCACTGGGGACGTATGTGGAAACACCGCTTCTATCTGATCGAACTTTTCGGCCAGCCAATAAGGATAGTCGTCCTTATTTTGTGGACGTTTGCCCATCACAGAATTTACCATGACAGGACTTATAGTCACTCCAGCTGCAATAGCTGGTTGGCCTGCGACTACAGGAGCAGCTCCATGGAGGCTACCTGTAACGTATGTCACTAGGGCTCGATGCACTCGTACCAATTCGGTATGCATAGTGCGCAGTTCCGCAAGCGGTAATGCCAGATAATTTGGATGCGGGGTATACCCGGCCAATACAGGCCAAGTGGCCCCCTGAATTGACAAGGGGCCTAAACGAACTGCGGTAGTTGGTTGTGGTAGGGCGCCATTAAACCAAACACGGTGCTGCCAAGCCGTGAGAGGTACTTCAAGAGTGGTATAGGGTCGATAGGCAGCAGGAATAACAGTGGGTTTATATTCATGAAACAGCTTATCACCTGCATCCACCGCTTCAAAAGTGATCCAAGTGTAAAACACTTCAAAGTGATAAGCCGGATCGGCTTGAACCACAAAGACCAACTCGACCCCTGTATCGGGCACTCCATACACAGCTAAGTGGTCTCGGAGTGCTCCTCGACTATGTGCAGCTATCGCCACACCAGCCATGACTAAACAATTATATTCGACAACCTAACAGGGAGCACAAAAATGGGTCTGTTAACTAACCTTTTTAATAATATCAAGCTTGAAAGAACCTATAAAACATTCAATATAGGAGGTATCACCATCACATACGCCTCCGGAAGCGTACGCGAGGGGTTTGTGGACAAGCACAAGTACTACTCAAGCGTCTCGCAGATAAGCTGCCCCACGGTGGTCGCGCCATGTCATAAGGTTTCTGCACATACACAGAGCTATGCACAGGAAAATGGGACCCCGGAATACAGTGGTTTGCCACCATATACCGTAGCACCCAAAAACCCCAACCCAACTAGCTTAGCATCCCATTAGCACCCAAGTACTAATGTTTGGACAACCCAGAACACGGTATCTTTATCTCAGGACTCACTGAAGCAAGAACACTCTTTCGCCACTCACTCGTACTTGTCCATAAGGTGCGTAGTAAGAGACACTTGATAGGTTAAAATGTTTATTCCAACTTACGTGCTCTAATGTACAGTACACGTGTCAGTACTAATAGCATAATGCATATGACTAATATAAGCAGCATGGTTACAATTCCATAGAATACAAACGGGGAAAGCATTTCAGAGCTCAGTGGATAAACGTATAAATAACATTACCACCCTCCCCTTGCAGTAAGATAGTTTATTATAATAATAGAAGACCTCTGGGCTTTGACTAGCGAACCCCCATACCTCAGTCTCTAGATGCAGAATTACATCAGCAGGACATCATAGCTCTTCTCACCGAAAGGGATTTTTCCAAGTGTGTTAAGCGTTAGTAAACCACAGCATTAATAGCATATCAAATTCTTCATGGCAATTGCACATAATGTTATGTCTGGGTGCGCGAGACTGGCCATATCAGGAAGAACCAAAATACATTGTTATGCGACCTTGTACATGTTTGTGCAGACTGAGCCCAAAAAGGTGAACAACAGAAAATGCAGACAGTGCAAAAGAACTTGGCACGAGCAAAGGGCGAGGGAGGCCCGGCTCAGTGTAACGTGCGCAAAGAAAAGCAGCATGGCAGCCAGGCCTAGGCCAACATAACAAGGCAGGTAACAATCCACAAGACAGTACTCTCCGATATCACTGTAGCAGAAAAGAGCTGTATCGAATGATGGGCAAAGGCCCGGCATGCACCATCTCTGCAATCCGATCCAGATGAATCTGATGCTTCATAGATGGTGACAGATTCAGCATGACTATGAGGCTGCCTGCTCCTACATCCACTCATCCCAAGATGGTGTTCCAAAACCCTCACTGTGCACTTTCAGGCACATGGTGTGGATGAAACCTACACAGAAAAATGAAAAGGCAGTTGGTGCTCTTCAGATGTTGTAGGAGCTGGTGGATCACGATTATAGGGGAGATAATTGAGTCTAGCTTATCTTCCTCACATCTATCTTTTCTCCATTAGCTTTCAAGTTTACATTTTTTTTTCTTCAATTATTTAAGTTCACTGTTGAATGAAGGAGCAATGTGAGATTGCAGTCTAGATTTTGCCTTCTGAAGTTTAGAAGATAGAAAACCTTCACAAAAAGAACAAAGCATCTAAAATTGATCATTTGTGACCCTTCACAACTTGCCAGTTGTTGTTGTTGATTAGACTGATTTCTTTTGCAAGGTCACTCCATCCATATCTTATGATTAATATATATGCAGCAATGGAGGGTGAAAATGGAAAAATAATATTCATTGACCTGTTTAATAAATACTGCATCAAGCGCTTGCACTTTGTTGGTGCTGAGATTATTTGAGCAAACCCAAGGTCACTCAAGCACTCATGATTTTTAGAAAAACTGAGACCAGGGAATCAGAGTCGTGAGCAAGATCACCATATGATTGCTCTCGGACGTGAGTTTGAACATGGCTGTAAAGATGTAGTGTCCTTTCGAGCTGTTGAGTGATTGAAATGAATCATATTGTCTTATTTTAGAGGCTATGCAGGAAAGTATCATTTCAAATAGGTACATAAATGTCAAACCAGCTACTTTAAAATTGATCTGTTTTTCAAGAGGGAGCAGTGCCATTGTCCCTCTTTTTTAGGCCACAAACAAGTCTTTCTTCTGCAATTTGAGTCAACTGTGCCTTGTGTTATAGTGTTGTTGAGAGTTCAGTGTAACGCGCAATGGTATGTCCCAAATACCAGAGCCTTCTGATGTTGTCAAAGGAAAGGAAGAGCTTTCTTTAATATGAGTGATATCACACTGAAAAACTATGCCTTTTTTTTTCTTTGAGAGCCAGGGTAAACTTGAATCCTAGAAGGGGAGGTAAGAAGATTTTTTCCAATTATGATCCGTTTTGAGGGCCATAAATATTTGTATCCTTCTAGGCTCCATTAAGTTGTTAAAATTTGGATCTTTGACTGAATATCAGAAACACAAATATCGTGTTGACAGAATATTGATGACCAAAATATCCCACAAAGGTGGTGCAAATAGGTAAGTATAGATTTACCATTCTTAACTCCACATCTACGTATGTGTAAGATATATATATGGTTAAGGTACATACATGTGGAGTTATATATAGTAAAACTTTGCTTACCTATTGAAACGTACCTTCACAATGTTTTTGTCCTCAATGTTCTTGACACGATTTTTGTCCACACAATATTTTTTCTTCGATATTTTGTCTGCACACCTTTAGAATTAGTCTGCATACAGGCTATGATTAACAAGGTATGTTGACAGGCGGTGATAATCAATGCAGTAACGACTAATGTTCAATAGTTTTTCTAATAAGTCACATTTCACTCAGGAAGGCATACCTCTGCCGGTACCCACTGTGAAGGCGCTCAAACTATCAGTCTCCTTTTTAGGTCTCGCCTGAGCCAGCGCATGCGCTACTCTGCGAGACATTTAGTAAGTGTGCTTTTCAAAGTGCTGCCAGAGGCTTTTGCTGGCTACCAGCTTGCGTTCACGCGAGCGTGCACGCGCGCAGCCGCCATCTGTTTTTCCTCTGTCACGGGTCATTAAGTGCATCGCGATCGCGATCACTTTCACTTTCGCGGCTGCGCGGCCGTGCCAATGCTTGTTTTAAAGATGCTTTTGATTTTTATGTCAGTGTTTAGTCACAGCTGCGAATTCTATTGATGTAGGTAAAATAACCCCCCAGTGCGATTAAGCCTACCAGCTGTTAATTGTGGGGTGCATTTTCTTTTACTTTTTAAAGAACTTCGAAAGCGCATTCTTCAGTGGATGGTCATTGAAACCCTTGCAGTCTTGCTTTTGTCATCTGGCGTTTTTAGTCATGAAAAAAATTCAGTTCAACTACTCGTCAAATGTACTAGTGGCTTCAAATGTAAACGCGCTACATTCACATATCTAAGGTTTTATATATTTCAAAATATCTTTCGCTGCCGCGCGTCTTTCACGGCCGCGCGGCCAATGCTCCTCTGCTCGCACTCCCCCTCCCTTCTCACCCTCCCTTTTCATCAGCCTCTCACCGTCCGAGGCGCCATCTGGACCGCGATCAGTTTCACTTTCGCGTTCCACTTTCGCGCGCGCACAGAACTCCCGTTGCAGGCTGCATTCTCGTCTCAGGTTACTTGTTAGATCTTTCTGTGGGGGAGGTGACGTGTGTGTCCCATGTCACCCCAGTTGTAAGGTATAGGGTACGGCTGGTCTGCTCCGTCATCTAATCTCCCATTCCCTTTCGTGTGGCTCCCCATCACCCCTCTCTCCCGTGTGATCCCCGCCCTCCTCTCTGTTGTTCATCCAGGGCACTTTGTTCCAGTATGTCAGTAAGAGCATTTTCCACAGATGCCCTTTTGCCAAGGATTACCTCTAGTGTGCCAGTGTGTTCCGGGTCCAGTGACCGACTTGCAAGGATTACGACTTTCTCGCTCCTTTACGTTAACCCACTCATTCATATTTACTTGAACTCATGTATTCATTGTGATTCACTTTCACTTTTTTGTGCACTCACTAGTTGACACTCTGACTCAGTCATACTTTCTCACTCGCTTTCACTCGCTTCCACTCCCTCTCATGCTCACCGTCTCAATCTGATTCACTCGGACTCACTCATTGTCACTCATTTATTCGCACTCACTTATATTTACCTAGTCTCACTCCCCTATACTTTCTCACACAGTGACTTGCATTCGCTGTTAAACTCACTCGCATTCTGTCTCAGCCGCACCACCTTGCACTGTGTAACACTCCCTCACAATCATTCTAATGCCTTCTCACACTTGCAGTCGCTCTTTCATTCACTCAAACTCACTAACACTCAGTCTCCCTCATTCTCACTCACTGCTTGTTCATTCTCTCATACACAAATGCTCGCACATAGTCCTGTTCACACATTCACGTGCTCTCCCACCCGTATGTACACAATATTCACTGTATTTTACTTACCTCCGCCTCAGCCAATGACCCGTTCCAGCTTCTGATGCTCCAGTTTTATTAAGCTATTGCCTATTAGTATAACAAGCATTGGCATAGCCAATAGGTCTCGCCTTTGGGACCTTATAAGTGTTTAGCCATGCAACGGTTGATGTTGTTGCACCAAGGATATTGTGCTGCATAACTAAATACTTATAAGGTCCCAAAAGCGAGACCTATTGGCTATGCCAATGCTTGTCTATTTTTCTAATACATTTGAGATTTTCCCTCCAAAATCATTCAGTAATTCCGTAATGAGTAAGATTGTTGATGCCGTAGACTGCATGTGTGAGTGCACTCAGACAGTGCCCTGATACGGACTCCCAGAAATCCATGGAACGCGTGCTCTAAAGGCATTTTCCTGAACAAACCAGGCATGTCCTAACCACACAGTAGCACCATCTCTGAATTAAAACAACAGAGAAAATGTGCACCACTTTGCACCATTAAAACACCAGAGAAATTTGCTTCAGAAATAATCAGCTAATAACACGCATGTATTTACCACTCCTCTTGGCTTCACAAACAATTAACATAACATAAACATAACATGTGTATTTGTAAAGCGCACGATTACCTGTAGGTGTCTTGGCGCTGAATAACAGATGTTTATTGTTACCCAACTCAATGGTACTCATTTTATCGACCTCAGATGGATGAAAGGCTGAGTGGACCCGCCGGGATTTGAACCTGTGACCATGAGGTTGAACACAGGCCCCTGCAGAGGCTGCATTAGCCCTCTGAGCCACCAGACCTGGCAGTTTAACCCCTTCGATGCGCGTGACGAGCTCAGCTCGTCATGCTGCGCGGTAGCGCTGTGCGCATGATGAGCTGAGCTCGTCACGACCGCACCCGCGATCGGAATGTCCAGCACACGAGCGGAATTCCGATCGCGGTCAAGGGGTTAAACAACTAATGTCTGGGAGGGGCACCTTCAGACACTAGTCAAATGTAAACAACATTGCTTCAGGGATTAAAGCCAATACTATAGCCTTCACAGCCTGCACACCATAAAGAATATTTACAGTGGCGCAGGAAATCACCCAATTACGCAGTTTCAGCGGGGGTTACCAAAGGGCACCAGGGACTGCTGAACTGTGTAGGACTAAAACTTTAATTGGTTGTTTATTGAGCCTCTTCTGTCTGCAGGCCTGCAGAAGAATGCTCATAGATAACACTGCTAGGAATACAAGCACAAAGGGGTGTGGGAGGTAGGCTGACTTGCACAGCTCAACAGGGAAAGAGAAATGATGAAAATAGAGGAAAACACAGAGAGGGGGCCCAAACAGAAAACTTGAGCATGAGAAAAATAAGAAAGAAAAGTAAGGATTCAAGACAAAAGCTGGGTAGTTAGGAAGAGGAAAGAAAGAGCAGGAGGAGAAAAGGCGGGTATAAGGAAGGAAGCTTGAAAGGAAATAAGTAAGAAAAGGTGGAAGGTAGGATGGCTACTCCTCTGGATACTTCTATTGTTTAAACTTCTTAATCGCCATGTATTCAGCACTATTGCAGCACTGATGACCGCAGGTGCTGTCACTTATACTAGTCATTAGTAATTTATGCACCAGTCCGCAAGCAAGGATGCTTAATGAGAGTAAGAGCCATAACTCGCATCACCAGACATCACCAGAAACCCGCCCTCTGCGAGGAGCTAGTTACCCCATCTCATTGGTCGATCCCAGGAAGGACGGGATGCAGTAATCAGCAGCTGCCAGGGTGTAAGGAGGCCGCATGTCAGAGTCGTTCCAGTAAATATCCTTGCTCATCTTTGGCAGATTCATGTGCATCTCATCGACGGCCAGAAGAGACACCTGGAAACATGAAAGAAATGAGACCAGAGTTCATATTCATGTAAGACTCCGCAGTATCCTGCCTTTGCTGGAACTCTAAAATGAAATTATTAATCGCCTAAAAAGAATGTGCTTGGATTAAAATAGAAAACAGTACATAGGCAGAAAAAACCCCACCTGTTGCACATGGGAAACGGCCTTAACAACGCGGGCTGAGACATGTGTGCTGTTTCCCTGCAAGCCGAACCGCGCTTGCCTTAACCACGCATATGCCTTCACCACGCATATGCGTGGTTAAGGCAGTGCGCGGTCTAGATGCTGAAATGGGCGAGCAGGAAGAGGAAGGACTGGGAGAGGATGCAGCCAGGTAAGTGGGGCTGGGGTTTGGGGGGGGGGGGCAGTTATTTGGGGTGGGGTAGTTTTTAGGGCCCAGGTGGGGGTCAGGGTTGTTTATAGGGCAGGGGGCCAGGTTTTAGTGCTCAGGGTGGTTTTCAGGGACAGGGGTCAGTTTTTAGGGCTCAGGGCAATGGGGCTGGGGTCGGGTATTTTTTAAGGTGTGGGCAGTTTTTGGCCTCAGGGTGGGGGGGGGCTTGGTCGGGGTAGTTTACAAGTATAGAGGACAGTTTTTAGAGCTCAGGGCAGAGGGTGCTGGGGTTGTCGTAGTTTTTATGGCAAGGAGTCAATTTGTAGGGCTCAGAATGGGGCAGGGGCTACCACACATGTCCCTTTACCCATCATGTCTTTACCATGAAATTGCTTGGTAAAGGCATGCGTGGTAAAGAAGTGGTGTGGTTGAGACTGCGTCGTTCAGGCCTGCGTTGTTGAGGCATGCGTTGTAACATCATACAACCGTTGCGCATCTTTGATGCAGGGTATGTACTGACAAACATTTTCCACAAAAGAAAATGTACAATGGGATCTATGGAATCCTAAAATGTATTAGAAAGTAGTTTATATTATTTTTGACTGCTCCCACAGTAAATGTCATATTGTGACAATCTTCCTCATCATTTGTTTCATTTGGCATTTTGCCTCAGCTAATATGTCATCAGTGATTGTCATCAATATGTATTTGTTTATAAAAAGTGTGAACCATAACCCAGAAGAAACCAGAGCATTTTACAAACATGCATAAAATAAAACGCTATAGACAGGCTGTTATTGCAGCTGAATGCACCGAGGTACATAGGGAACAGATTACTTATTAGAACATTGGAATGTTGGGAGCTCCATTGTAAACAATGGAGTAGCTCCAGGCTTATAATGGCTGGTATAAGCCCAGCACTCCAACATTCCAATGTTTGTCTTTTTTTTTCTCCATTTTAATTTGGAACATTCTACCCTTAGTGGGTGGAATGTTCTAATAGCCTTATAGCCCTTCTGCCTCAGGCTATACCAGTTGTTAAAGGCCCTCTCCCTCGTTATAGACCCTCGCCTGCGGCTCGGGCCTATAACTCAGGATCAGGGCCTTTAACAACTGGCATAGCCCTCGGCAGCGGGCTATAAGGCTATATTAGAACATTGGAATGTTGGGAGCTCCATTGAAAACAATGGAGTAGCTCCAGGCTTATATGGCTGGTATAAGCCCGGGGTTCCAACATTCCAATGTTTCTTTGTTCACAGACGTGGCTGTGAACAAAGGCTTCAGGGAGCTTGAGGGGATTTCAATCCCCTCGCGCTCCCTGAAGCCTTTGTTTTATTTGTTAGAACATTCTGCCCTCTAGTGGCAGAATGTTCTAATAGCCTTATAGCCCTTCGTAGCTGGGCTATACCGGCTATTAAAGTCCCGCTCCCTTGTTAAAGGCCCTCACCTTCGGCTCGGGCCTTTAACGCTGGAGCGGGCTTTTAATAGCTGGTATAGCCCGCTACAGTGGGCTATAAGGCTATATTGAATGATTCCTTCAAGTTAGTCAAGAGTCAGGACAATGGTAAGTGCAAATCCACTGAAAGGACATTGCAAGGGACAAACTAGTTAGGACGACTACTGACGGGTTTAAACTGTAGTGTTTTCCGTTATTGATGACATGATAACTGTATCTGTCCTTAACCCTTTTCATGCGTCGGACAGCTGGGAGCCATCCAACGACACAGTGCTGGTGGATTCCTGCTTGGGGATCGCCGCAGGAGGGTGATCCCAAAGCAGGGATCCTCCCACTGGACACCAGGGAAGGGGGAGCGGCCCCTTGGGCAAGGACCTTTGCTCCCTCCAATTTCTTTCAGGCATATTCAGTCTTTCTGCCCCCCCTGGGGGCTAGATAGGGGCAATAGTGCCCAATCTGCCCCCACAGAGGGCAGAAAGCGCACTAGGCACCAAGGATTTATTTTTAGAGCAAATTTAGGAGTTGGGGCTGCCTGAAATGGGCATGCCAATGCCCCCACCCCCCACCCAAAATTCCAGTTTTTCTGCTACCCCTGGGAGGCAGATGGGGGCAATAGCCTCCGATCTCCCCCCCCCATCCCCGGGGGCAGAAAGCACACTAGGCACCAGGGATTTTGTTTATGTATATAGGGGTGGGGTCTGCCCAAAATGGGTATGCCAATGCCCCCACCCCCCAAAAAAATTCCAAAGTCTTTCTGCCCCCCCAGGAGGCATATGGGGACAGTAGCCCCTGACTTGCTCCCGAGGGGGGGCAGAAAGCCCACTAGGCACCAGGGATTGTTTTTTTGTTTATACGTAGGGGTATGTGCTGCCCAAAATCGGTATGCCAATGCCCCTTCCCCCCAAAAAATTCCACAGTCTTTCTGCCCCCTCAGGAGGCAGATGGGGGCAATAACCCCTGACCTGCCCCCAAGGGGGGCAGAAAGCCGACCAGGCACCAGTTATTTTTTTTTATACGTAGGGGTGGGGACAGCCCAGAATGGGCATGCCAATGCCCCCACACCCCCCCCCCAAAAAATTGCCACAGTCTTTCTGCCCCCCGGAGGCAGATGGGGGCAATAGGCCTTATCTGCCCCCGGTGGGCAGAAAGTCCACTAGGCACCATGGATTATGTTGGTTTTTTTTATACGTAGGGGTGGGGATTGCTGAGAATGGGCATGGTAATGCCACCACCCCCAAAAACGTCTTTCTCCCCCCCCCCCGGAAGGCAGATTGGGGCAAAAGCCCCTTATCTGCCCCTGGGGGGTCAGAAAGCCCACTATGCACCAGGGATATGTGTATGGGCATGTCAGGGAAAAGCCCAATAGGCAAGGGTTGCTTCCGCCTTTTTTAAATAAAAAGGTGGTCCCTATGGGGAAGTGTAGCCCTTAGCATTACATATTTATCTTTTTATTTTATTTTAGCAACTTTTTCTTTGATTGTTGACAGTGAGAAGTAAAACTTATATTTGCTCTATGGAAAACAAGGTGCTCCAAAAAAAGGGGGTGATGGCGCAGTGAAAGTGACTATAAGTGATAAAGTACATACGTGCTATGTACAGAAATATATACATGTGGCTGATAGGGATAATAGAGTGTTAGAGATCAACCCCCGCTAAGCGAGTGTTGATAGCCACCATCAGTTTCTTGAAAAACAGTCCACATATAATGTTTTTGTCGATGTTTTGACCTCTGGACTTAGATTATTTAAAACAGGGTCATCAAGTGCGCTTTTGTCTTGCACTGCAATTTCTGTTTCCTAACTCTCCAAACTCAGGCATCTCTTGTGGGCACTTTTCTGCAGGGAATTTGTTGACTTGAGCAACCTCCCTGAGGTCCATTTCACACTGACCCAGTGATGTACACATGATTTCATAGTGCCTATTTACCTTCTATCCAAAATAGCATGTGTGAATACCTGTTTTGAAAACAGTTTAAAGACTGATGTTTAAAGATTCTCTTGATTGGTGGACTAATTGCCCCAATCAGTTGGTGTCTCCTATATATTTCTGTGTCCTGATGATGACCCCGTTTTAAATAATCTAAGTCCAGGGGTCGAAACATCGGCAAAAACATTAAATGTGGGCTGTTTTACTTCTCACTGTCAACAATCAAAGAAAAAGTTGCTAAAATAAAATAAAAAGATAAATATGTAATGCTAAGTTATTTGTGTTAGAGGTGTTTGTATCCCCTTCTTGACACTTTGCCATGGAAGTAAAGGGCTACACTTCCCCCGTAGGGACCACCTTTTTATTAAAAATTATCCAGCCCAGGTTCCTGGGTTACTGGGTTGCCCCTTTTGTTTCAGAGGTCCGCCTTTTTTTAGGCACACATTTTGACTGTTTCAGTGATATTTTTAGTCTCATCTGCCCCCAAGCGGGGGCAGAAAACTACTAGAAACCAGGGAGAGTTTGTGTGTGTGTGTGAACTGGAGTTTGGCTGACAGTCTGCGTGTAGTGATGTGTGGCTGGCATTTTGCTCGCGGAGTGTGTGGACCTTCACTTGGCTAATGGTGTGTGTGGACTCACACTTGATGATGATGTGTGTAGATTGGCACTTGCTGGTGGTGTGCGTGGAGTGGTGCTTGGATGGCGGTGCACGTGGACTGGCCCTAAGCTAGCGGTGTGCATGGATGGCGCTTGGCTGGCAGTGTGTGTGGATGGCTCTTGGCTAGCAGTGTGCATGGATGGCGCTTGGCTGGCAGTGTGTGTGGATGGCTCTTGGCTAGCGGTGTGCGTGGATGGCGCTTGGCTGGCAGTGTGCATGAATGGTGGTGTGAGTGTACTGACTCTTGGATAGCAATCTGGCTTGCATGCATCCCCCAGCGTTTTCTTACCCAGAATCCCCCGCAAACCTAAAATGTACTTATAAAGTCACATTTTCCTCACATTTCTGTGTGGGTAAACTGTAGGATCACCGCGCATGCACAATTTTCCTACCACCCAGCATTCCCCTTGGTTTCTCGAGAAAAACTATACCTCACTTGTGTGGGTGCCGGAAGTAGCGTCAGCCTAAAAACGTATAAACAAACTGCCTTTTTGGACCCGTTTTGGGCCCCTCTCAATCGCCACACGTTTTTGGCCCTTCCATGTCATAGACACTTGGCCCATCCATACAAGTAAGGTATCATTTTTATCGGGATACTGAGGGGAATACTGAGTGGTAGGGAATTTGTGCAGTGCGGTGATCCCACAACTTTCCCACACAGATATTAAAGGAAAATGTGACTTTTTAGTTAAATTTGAGGTTTGCAGCGCATTTTGGAAAGGAAAATGTTGGGAGATCAATGCAAGTCACACCTCCCTGGACTCCCACGGGTGTCTAGTTTTCAGAAATGTCTGGGGTTTTTAGATTTCTAGTTTTCAGACATTTCTCAAAACTAGACCCCTAGGGGAGTCCAGGGAGGTGTGGCTTGCGTGGATCTCGCAACATTTTTCTAACTGGAATCCCCTGCAAACCTCAAATTTAGCTAATAAAATCAAATTTTCTTCACTTTTCTGTGTGGAAAAGTTGTGGGATCATCGTGCTGCCACAAATTTCCTACCACCCAGCGTTCCCCTAGGTCTCCCAATAAAAATGGTACCTCACTTGTGTGGGTGGGCCAAGTACCCGGGACAGGCAAGGGCCCAAAACGTATTGTGGAGACATCAAAATTACCTATCACAAAACACCTGGTTTTGCAAGGGGGGTCACCTGGGTTTTTGGCCCCGGGCTCGGCAGCCATCTAGGGAAAGCTACCAAACCCACATATTTCTGAAAACTAGACACCTGAGGGATTCCAGGGAGGTATGGCTTGCATGGACCCCCCAACATTTTCCTACCCAAAATCCCATGTAAACCTGACATTTAGCTGGAAAAAATCAAATTTTTCTCACGTTTCTGTGTAGGAAATTTGTGGGATCACCTAGCTGCCACAAATTTCCTACCACCCAGCGTTCCCACAGGTCTCCCAATAAAAATGGTACCTCACTTGTGTGGGTGGGGCAAGCACCCGCGACAGCCCAAAACATATTGTGGAGACATCAAAATTAGCTATCACAAAACAATCTGGTTTTGCCAGGGGGGTCACCTGGGTTTTTGGCCCCGGGCTCGGCGGCCATCTAAGAAACCTACCAAACCCATATATTTCTGAAAACTAGACACCGAGGGGAGTCCATGGGGGAACGGCTTGCATGGACCCCCCCAACATTTTCCTACCCAAAATCACCTGTAAACCTCAAATTTAGATGAAAAAAATCACATTTTCTCATGTTTCGTGTGAGAAAGTTGTGGGATCACCGGGCTGACACAAATTTCCTACCACCCAGTGTTCCCCCAGATCTCCCGATAAAAATGGTGCCTCACTGGTGTGGGTGGGCCAAGAATCCAGGACAGGCAAGGGCCCAAAACGTATTGTGGAGACATCAAAATTACCTATCACAAAGTGACCTGGTTTTCGAAGGGGGGCACCTGCGTTTTTGGTCCCAGGCTCAACGGCCATCTAGAGAAACCTACAAAGCCCACAGATTTCTGAAAACTAGATACCCGTGGGAGTCCAAGGATGTGTGGCTTGCGTGGATCCCTCAACGTTTTCCTACCCAGAATCCCCTGCAAACCTCAAATTTAGCTGAAAAAAATCACATTTTCCTCACAATTCTGTCTGGGATCACCGTGGCAGCACAAATGTCCGAATCACCTAAAAACGTATTTTAAAAAACTATAGCGCTTAGAATTCGCTGTACTATCCCCTCAATCCTTATGTTGTTGGCCCTTCCCAGTTTTAGGGGAATGCTGAGTGGGAGTACATTTGTGATCCCAGCCAGAAATGTGAGGAAAATGTGTTTTTTTCAGCTAAATTTGAGGTTTGCATGGGATTCTGGGTAGGAAAACATTTGTTGGATCCATGCAAGCCATACCTCCCTGGACTCCCCGGGCTTTCTAGTTTTCAGAAATGTCTGGGTTTGCTAGGTTTCCCTAGATGGCCGGCGAGCCCGGGACCAAAAACGCAGGTGCCCCCCCTTGCAAAACCAGGTCGTTTTGTGATAGGTAATTTTGATGTCTCCACAATACGTTCTGGGATGTTTACTGTCGCTGGCACTAGGCCTACCCACACAAGTGAGGTATCATTTTTATCGGGAGACTTTGGGGAATGCTGGCTGGGTGGAAGTTTGTGGATCCACGCAGATTCCAGAACTTTCCATCACAGAAATGTGAGGAAAATGTGATTTTTTTTCCAGCTAAATTTGAGGTTTACAGGGGATTCTGGGTGGGAGAACATTGGGGGTATACATGCAAGCCATACCTCCATGGACTCCCCGTGTGTCTATTTTCCAGAAATGTCTGGGTTTGGTAGGTTTCCCTAGATGGCTGCCGAGCCCGCGGCCAAAAACCCAGGTGACCCCCCTTGCAAAACCAGGTCGTTTTGTGATAGATAATTTTGATGTCTCCACAATACGTTTTGGGCCCTACCCTGCAGCGGGCACTTGACCCACCCACACAAGTGAGGTATTATTTTTATCGGGAGACTTTGGGGATGCTGGGTGGGTGGAAGTTTGTGGATCCACGCAGATTCCAAAACTTTCCATTACAGAAATGTGAGGAAAATGTGTTATTTTTGACAAAGTTTGAGTTTACAAGGGATTCTGGATAACAGAACCTGGTGAGAGTCACACAAGTCACCCCTTCCTGGATTTCCCTGGGTGTCTAGTTTTAAAAAATGTATAGGTTTGCTAGGTTTCCCTAGGTGCCGGCAGAGCTAGGGTACAAAATCCACAGCTAGGCACATTGTTGTGTTCCTAGCCCTGTTCCTTCTGACGCTGGCAGCGCCGGGACGCCTCTTTGCTGGGGCAGCTGTGCGCTATATAAACTCAGGTAACATAACATAACATAACATTGCAAAAAAAGGGTACGTTTTCAGTGGAAAAATGTGATGTGTCCATGTTGGGTTTCGAGTTGTTAGCTGTCGCAGGCACAAGGCCTACCCACACAAGTGAGGTACCATTTTTATTGGGAGACTTAGGGGAACACAGAATTGTAGAACAACTGTTATTAGCTATTGACTTTCTATGCATTTCTGCCTTCCAAATGTAAGATAATGTGTAAAAAAGAAGCCACTTTGGAAATGTCCTATAATTCACATGCTAGTATGGGTACCCACAATTTCGGAGATGTGCAAATAATTACTTCTTCTAAACTCTATATTTTGTTCCTATTTTAGAAATACATAGGTGTCCTTGATACCTATTTTTCACCCTTTTTATTTTACTAAATGAATTGCTATATACCCGGTACACAATAAAAACCCGTTGCAAGGCGCAGCTCAGTTATTGGCTCTGGGTACCTCGGGTTCTTGGTGAACCTACAAGTCCTATATATCACTACAACCAGAAGGGTCCAGCGGACGTAACGGTATATTGATTTAAAAAATTTGCCATAGTTAGAAGAAGTTACAGGTGAAGCACAAATGGCAAATTTTTTCAACTCAATTTTCAATATTTTATTATTTTAACTGTTAGTTTCCATAGGAAAACCTTGAAGGATCTGAGCAAATGACCCCTTGCTAAATTCAGAATTGTTTCTTCTATTCTGATATGTATAGCTGTCCGGGATCCAATATTGCTTTTACACCCATTTCAACCACTAACTGGAAGGAGGTTGAAAGCACAAAAAATAGTAAAAATAGGTTATTTTCCAGTAAAATACCAAAACTGTGTAGAAAATGTTGGCTTTCTGACAAAAGTCTGCCTGTCCCAAAAAGCTGGTAAGATGGTGATTTCAGCACCATAAACCTTCTGTTGATATCATTTGCAGGGAAAAAAACAGATGCTTTCTTCTACAACACTTTTCCCCCAAGTTTCCGAAAAAACCCAAAATGTTGCTGTATTGTGGCTATTTTCTGGGTCCCCTCCAGGGGAATCCACAAACCCTGGGTACCTTCAAAATCCTCAGGAAGTTGGAAGAAAAGGATGCAAATTTGGCATGGATACCTTATGTGGACAAAACGTTCCAGGGGCCTAAGCGCGAATTACCCCAAATAGCCTAAAAAAGGCTTGGCACAGGGGGGAAAAGGCCTAGCAGCGAAAGGGTTAAAAGAATTTCGTGGAGAAGTTAAACAGGCCAATGTGAGGTTTGATGCTCTTTTGCCGGGACCCCAAAACTGGGAGAATTATTTAGAATGGCCAGTTTATCACCTGTGTAGGGACAGTCGTGAGGGTGTAGAACAGGTTTTGTTCAGTGTCATGTGAAGTCTGCAGCATAGACTGCATAACCACCTGACTCACACTCTGAAACCACCAACCATAGCGGGCAGAGACTGCTTGATGGGCTGCACTTGTGAATTTATTTTCTTGCTTTCTTCTGTTGTGGGTCCAGTCCCCAATGATACTAGCAGCCTATAGTGTGTTCCATATCCCCTGGGGGCTGGCCTTGTTAACAAGGGTGGACACCATGCCTTTCTTTGCTGCTGGGTGCACATTGCCCATAATGAGACATACATACTTCTAGGGCGTCTGCTAATGCTGATGTGCCCTTTGCCCAACCCAGATACATTAGAGTGCCCAACCACAACCAAGCAAACACTCATGCCAACTACCACCAAATGTGGAAGACTTCACCCTTCAGTGCTATTTGAATCATCAGATATAGGCAACTCGGGTGCCTGAATAGTTGACAATCACTGTTTTGTTTATCTACCTACCTTTGGGCTTTCTAGTTCTAAAATTGTTTCTTTTCCAGTACATATTATTTCTATTGTTTTCAATATCTCTGCATCTTTTACATTTTAAAATGCATAAACAAGCAACAAGTCAACTATACCTTTTATATTCTGATAAAAAACAGAAATATGTTTGGGACATAAAATGCCTTGTGCTAAACTTTCATGAGCTTGCTGAAAGCTGTCATTATTTCTGTGTAAATTGATTTTTGCTCATTTTCTGCACACTGTAATATAGTGATGGAAGTAAAAGTGTATGTGTCTGATCTAAATATAATACTCTGTAGTGATTTTTAGCATGTTCCTAAATAGTACATTAGGGTACATCTGGAATTATTGAGTGATATTCAAATTTTCCTTATCAGACCATGCACAATCACATGTGATAGTCTGGCTGATAGATTCAGTGACTGGACCCAAAGTGGGAAGCATCATTTACATAAGAGAATTGAGAAAGCAGCAAAAAATAATCTAGGGCATAGGTACAACAATATTCAGAGATATTGGAGAGAAAGACAGACTGTTTTTAGGAAATAGCCTCAGGTTGTGAGATGTATATCTCTGCGATGCAGGGCCAAACCCTGAGATCACTTGCATTGAAATAGTGTGACTTCTGACTAGTTCAACTGGTGGGCACTGGTATGTACCATGCTCAGATAGCTCCATTACTAGGATATTGGAGGCTCTGCTACTTTTACGTAGTGTGGAAATAGGGATACTACAATTCTAACCTTCTAAAATTGAGAGGGGTGAAGGTGTTACAAAAACCTCCATTTTGTTTATATCAGTAATGTATAACTTATGTGAGGAGGGCTTAATGCATCACAAAGGCCATGGGCCTGTGACAGAAACTTGTGGTGGAAGCAGAAGAAGGACTAGCACCAAGGCCACTGTGTGCAGTGTTGGGAGAGTGACCCGATTTGTATTTTTGTCCAGTATTTGTAAAGCGCACAGCTACCTCCGGAGAGGTGTTCCGGCGCTGGGGGCCGTTGGGAAGATTAAGCAAGCTATTGCCCAGAGTCACATGGTGCTGGGCTGAACTGCCGCCGGCGATCGAACCGTGAGCCCCAGGAGCCGGAGTCAGTCGCCCTGGCCGCTGCGCCACACCTCTTCCCTATACAGGTAGAGGTACTTAAAGAGTCTTTGACTGGAAAAAAGTAGTAACTTATCAAGAGAGCCTGACATCATTTAGACGAAATGCTAGAGAAATACAAACCAGGATAGACTGTGTGTCATAGACATACGTGATGACCACATTTGGAAAATAAGAAATACAGACATAAGCATCTGACATTGAGTAAGTCAACCTCATACAACTACTGGCCAATTAAATGCAGTGGCGGCATGTGACATTTGAAAGTGGTGAGCGTAAAGGTTGGGTATGACTTTTATGTAGCAAGCGACGTGAGCAAGCTTAATGGACAAACGTGGGGTAAAGGGTGAGTCCTCCTCCTGAGAAAAAATTGCAAAAGATTGGCAAATGGTGTCTTTTAAAGCAAATTAATTTAGAGATAAAACAAGGCTTATAAAGCAGTGGGAATGAATAATTTCGAAATATTAAACAATTAAAAACTGCCCCATTTCTTAATGCATTAATATAGTCAACCGTTACTCTGTAATGTGCAAATTGTACAGTGTGACAACTTCAGTCCTTTAAAGTGTGTGCTTGCCTAGTGTTTTGCACTACATGTGGCATCAACTTTGGAAGAAAATGCTCTAACCAGGCTTCCGGAAGCACCAACACCTGCTTGCTGCAATCAATCATTTAGAAATATGTGCAGACAGGTCTTTCAGTGGTATGAAAAAGATGGGGGCTCTCTAAAAGGGAACACATCAAATAAATATGTGTGATTCTAATAGTGTGCCACCCGACTGGTATTTTGGTTTGTCTCTGAGATGTTATTGCATCTAGATATATAACACAACTGACATACACCTAAAACCTGTCAGTATGATTGGCTGTCAATGATTGTTAGCTGTTCAACCCCTTTGGCGCTGCGCAAATTCTCCCGCTGTGCGGGAGAATTAATAAGTGGGCGGGATTCGGACGGCCCCTGGCCGTCCTTAGCACACGCCCACCGTGACGTCGGACGGCCGGGGGCCGTCCTGGGCACCGAAGAGGTTAAGATAAATGAGTAACAACAATGATTTATTACAAATAATTAACATTGGAAATATTTCAATTCTGAAATTGTGAGTCTGGGAATAAAACATTATTGAGGCCTGTGGAAAGAGTTTGGCCTTCAGTTATGTGTGCATTATGTTAGATATATATGCCTTTTCTTTGCTCATCTCGCCCATCTGCACATATTCAATAGCCTCCATTTCCTCTTCAGCACACTCTTTTCACTCTTCCCCGAAAGCACTTACTCGCATCTCCCTCTTTTCACCACTTCGAAACATACACTGCACTCACTCACATTTAAACTGGTTATTTCCTTTTGCTTTTTACCTTCTAAATATTTTGACATCTGTGTACACCCTTCCCCCACATTTACACAGAATTTTGATTGCAACTGGTATCCATGACCATTGGTCAGTGTGCTCTGCAGAGAGGGCAGGCCATTGACAGGTACTTTGCTTTGGCTTCAGCCTCAGCATCAGAGCTCTCAATCAAAGCCCCTCAAAACACCTGGCACAGCTCAAAGAAGGCAATATGAAAGAGTTATACGAAGCACGGATGATGAAATAGCTAACACTCTTGGGGAATGCAAGATTAAGTAAAACGTGAAATAAGAGAGGAACTAAATCGCTGACATGCTTTGCCTTTTTAACATTCATTGTTCGTAAATCAATTCATGTTTTTGGCATTAATGTTAAGGGCATGAAGATAGGGGAAGTTTTAATGCAATACAGCATATAACTGTCTTTACTATACGCCCATATTTCTCCCTTTGCACTTGATTCAGATATTTGGATCAACTTTGCAAGGGAACAAAAACTCTGCTCGTCTTTTGGATTAATTTCAAGGGGGAACAAATACAGCAGTTCTACTTCAAAAGGGTCTAGCAACGTGCAGCCAGGGCATGGGTGTCACAGTGGGGGAGGTTAGCATGATCAGGGGACTCAGCACAAAATACATAGCTCAAGAATGGCATTATAACCCTTACCATTACCAAGGACTAGACACCAAATTACACCTGCTTGCATCCAATCCTACCATGTGATAAATGGGAAAGGGTGGGATCTAGGCCTGTGAATGAGGGACGGCTGGCCTTACGCAGGGATGCAGACTCCCTGATGCCCGAAACCGTCACTGGCCCACAGTGGATACTACCATAGACTACAATGGCAATGAAGGGCTTTAGATAGGTAAGCCCTGTGTTGTGCGTCCCCTTTTTTAGAAAGTCGATTTAGTACCTGGCTTCCGTCTCCTGATAACAGCGAGGTGGGGCAGGCAGACTGGGACAGACAGCCCAGACTTAAATACATCAATTTGTTTAGAGATTCGATTGCATCTCTAAATTAATCAATCTATTTAATATTTGTGTAGGAATGTGTAGGAATTTCCGTGGGGCGCAGCCCCAGGGCTCTAATGGAGAACCCTCGCTCAAATGGTGAATGGTCGTCAACTCCCACAAAGCAGGTAAACAAAATATGAACACCATTATACTACTTTTTTGTTATGACATGAGTACTGGTAGATAGCTGAAACTGCTTCTAGCCAGACAAAAAAGATGTTTGCTAACTCTCCAAATAATAAAATGTTAAACATGCAAAAACATTGTTTACAAGCAAATAGCAAGAACAGGAAGTCTAACTATGGCAGACAAAAGGCAATCCCATGGGAGGCTGTTAGAAGGAAAACTCAAGTAAAGTCTTACGATCATTGTGTGTTGGACTTGGCCCTTTCTGTACGGTCATCCCCAACCCTCTTGTCTTCACCCTCCTGTTTTCTGAACCTGTTTCTGTTGGCTTTTAGGACTCTGCACACTTTACCACTGCTAACCATTGTTAAAGTGCTTTTGCTCTTTCACAAAAAAATGGTAGAAATGGCGTATATCCAATTGGCATATTTAATTTGCCTGTAAGTCCCTAGTAAAGTGGCACTATCCGTGCCAATGGCCTGTAAATTAAATACTACTAGTGGGCCTGCAGCACTGATTGTGACACCCACTTTTTTTTTTTGTAAATGATTTTTATTGATTTTAACAAGAAAACATCAGTAACATTTGCATGACGATTCAATCCGACACTGACATTGCTGAATAACAATAATCGGAGTGGTGCGGGTGGGGTGCGGGAAAAAAAAAACTCAGCTAGTATACATTAAAGTCGTTCCACGGAACCATATCTCCATTAAGTTGTATACATATGTAAAATACCCTTAACCTGAACAAGAGGAACAAAAGAAAAGAATAAAGAAAACGATCTCTTCGTGTAACTGCCAGTGTAATTGTGCCTGACGATCTGATGTATCAGTGGGTAACATACGTAGAACTGCAGGGGCGTGGTAGGTCGCTATTGGTAAATGTGCCGGGGGGGGTGGGGAGGAGTAGGGAAAGAAGAAGGAAAGAAGCGGAGGAAGGGGGTAGGCAGGGAGCAAGAAGAAAGGTGTGGAGGGCTAAGGTGCCTTGTGGTCGCAAGCATGTGTGCTCATGTATTGATATGGATCCTGGGAGTCCAAGGAGACCCAGGGTCCCATGCCAGTGAGCAGATCTAAGAGGCAGGGGCTGCTGTGGGCAATTTAGCTTCGATCAATGACAAGTAATATCGCCATTGTGTGGGAGTCAGGTGCGGGGGCGCCGTTGCTCGCACTGCGGTCTCCAATTGGTTTGTGTGTTCCGATATAAGTGCCCTGCGGAGGTAGAGCGTCCACGCATGTACATTGGGGCCCAATGGCGCCTTCCATTCCATAGCTATCTTACGCTTGGCTAAGCCCAGGGCAAGATCTAGAAACTTGTTCAGGCCCTTACGAGACGCGCTGCGTCTCGTGACGCCCAGCAGAAAGTGAAGGGGTTCCGCCTCTACCTGTGTGTCTGTCGCCTCTGCAAGCACAATGGCCACCGCAGACCAAAATGTTTGAATACCGGTGCAGTTCCACACCATGTGTGTAAATGTGGCTCCCTGATCTCGACATCTAGGGCATATGTCCGCTACAGCGGGTACATGCGCTCCCACCAGTGGGGTGTGAGGTAAGTGTAGTGTAAATAATTAAATTGAGTATAATTCAATCTGGCATTGGTCAATATGATTTTTGGGTAACTGAGGCATTGCAGCCACTGCTTGTTGGAGAGGGTGATGGATGGCTCGGCGTCCCAGTATCCACGTAGGGCCCCCAGTGCCGGCGGGTCATCAAGTCTAAAAGAGGTGGTGATAGCTGTTAAAGCATGTCTACCTCGGTCATGCGTGAGCAGTGTTTAAAGCAGGTGTGACATAGCAGGCTCCACTCGGTCGGCGCCCCACGCTCGCAGGGTGTGGCACGTGAGCAAAGCATGTAATAGGAAGGAGCTTTGCGGTTCTTCAAATGTGTCTACCAGGTCCTCGAATGTTTGCAATTGCGAGTCTGCATACATGTCTCCCCATGTGTCTAGTCCTCTCTCCCTCCACAGCCTCAATTCCGGACACCCATGACAGGAGAATGTACCGGGGAGGAGCTCCAGTGGCAGGCCGGGGGCATATGGCGCTATTTGGTCATTAGGTATCACATATCTGGACCAGTGCCGTCTGGCCGCTGTCATTAATATGTTGCCTCGTTTTTTCTGAGTCAGAGTAGTCATTCCTGACATCCATTCCATCAATGTTGGGGGATCCCATGTCAAGGCATCCGTGGTCATCTCTGTGAGATTGCTCTTAGCGAGCCACCACATTGGCCACTGTAGTTGTGCCGCGGCATAGTATCGCACATAATTTGGTGTGCCCAAGCCACCATTCGATAGTGGCAGGTACAATTTATGGAGAGCAACCCTGGCCCTTGAGGTTCCCCATAGGACCAAGAAGGATTCCAGCTCCCTGAAGAGTCTCCGAGGCAGGTGGTAGGGGACTGTATAAAAGAAATATAAGAGGCGGGGAAGAACCAACATTTTAGAAATGGCAACCCGACCCATGGGGGACAGGGGGAGGCCCAACCAAATTGGGAGAGTCCGGCGGGCTCTAGTTATGGCCCGGCCGAGATTTCCATCCACAGTATCAGCCCCTAAATGATAAATCTGAATCTCCAGGTACTTAAAGGTGTCAAACGCCCATGTCAATGGTGTGTCCGGTGACAGTCGTCTTTGGGTTGGCGACATAGGCGTCATTGGGAACACTACCGACTTAGTCCAATTAACTTGGAGCCCGGAGACTCTAGCATGTGTATTCAAAAGGTCCATAATTGACTGTAGTATCTCTGCCTGGCCTCGCAGATATATTAACGCGTCGTCCACGTACAGAGACACTATGTGCCACCGTCGATCGACCTGCAGGCCCCAGTCAGTAACACGCTGCCGCAGTCTGCACGCCAATGGCTCCATAGCCAAGGCGAAAAGAATCGGTGACAGGGGGCAACCCTGGCGTGTTCCCTGCGCTATCGAGAAAGGCAAAGAGAAGGTGCGGCCCGTCTTCACTCTAGCTTGCGGTCTGAAATACAACAAACGTATCCACCTTATAAAGTTGGGACCAATGCCGAACCCCTCCAGCACCGCTATGAGATAATCCCAGGTCAGAGTATTGAATGCCTTCTCGATATCTAAGGATGCAACCCACTGCCTCTCCATTTCACCCTGCGCCCAATCTAGCAGTGTAAACAAGCATCGCAGATTCAGACCAGTATTACGTCCTGGTATAAAACCATTTTGGTCTTCATGGACTAACAGAGGAACTGCATTGATTAACCTGTTTACTAGTAATTTCCCGAGGATTTTATAGTCGACGTTCAACATCGATAGAGGGCGATAGGAGGCCATTTGGAGAGGGTCGCAGCCTGGTTTCGGCAAAATCACTAGAGTCGCTTCCCTCAAAGTAGGCGGCAGCACGCCTATCTCGAAAGCTTCGGCATACACTTTGGCTAGCCTAGATGCAAGTTGTGCGGAGAAGGTAGAGTAAAACTCCAATGGCCAACCGTCCGACCCCGGTGTCTTGCCAGTCGCCAGCTGCCCAATTGCGTCCGTGATCTCGTCAAGCGTAATGGGATCTTCTAGGGCATCATAGTGGGCTGGCATGATTTGTAGGAGTTGTATCTCCGTAAGAAAGTCCTGAAAGGAAGTGAGGTCATGCATGGCTGGGGCCGCGTACAATGCTGTATAGTACTCATGAAATTATTGGTTGATGGCTTACTTTGTATTCACCAGGATCCCGGTGGAAGTGTATATGTCGGTGATAGGGGGTTGTGTAGTGTCGGAGCGCAATAGCCACGCGAGCAGCCTGCCTGCCTTGTCGCCCTCCCTGTGTCTGCGTGCCAGATATGTTTTGTAGTCCAACGCGCAGAGGTCATCCATTGCACTTTTATACGCCAGGCGGGCCTGGGCTAGAGCAGGGCCAATCTGGGGGTCAGTGGGAATGCGTTGCTCACAGCTCTGTATTGCTGACTCATGAGTGTGGAGCGCAGTGGTCAGTGTTTTCCGGGCGCCATATGTTGCCTTGATGGCGTGCCCACGGAGAACAGCCTTAAAGGCATCTCATTCCACTCCAGCTGACGAGGCAGTTCCCTCGTTTACTGAAAAATAGGATTCGATGGAGTTTAGGAGGGTGGCCCTGTAGGATGAGTCGGCGAGCGCAGCACTCGGTAAGAGCCAAGTCGAGATCTCGGGCGCCTCATTCCCCAGGACAAACTCAGTTGAAGCGGGGCAAGATCGGAGAGCACACGTGTAAAATAGTCAGTGTGCAGTATACTGTGAAGGGCATTGTCCGAGCAGAACACAGCGTCTATTCATGTGTATAAATCATGTAATGACGAATAGTGCGAGTAAGTGCGCATCTGGGGATGTAGTCTACGTCATACATCATACATCTGCATGTTAGACACCCACTCCAACATATGTTGTGCCAGTTTAATAGACTGTGCCCCCGGGAGAGGGGGGCGAGAGCGGTCCAGGTCAACATCTTGCACTCCATTAAAGTCACCACCCCAATACATGGGGACCGTGGGATCTGTGAGCAGGGATGGTGTGAGTGTTTGTAGGAAGGTGGACTGGCCCGAGTTTGGGGCATAAAGAGATACCAGTGCCATTGGGGACCCATTCAGAAGGCCTTCCATTGTGACGTAGCGGCCCTGTGCATCTACTCGGGAATGTGTGACCTGCAGTGGGGTTCCCGGTGCGACCCAAATAAACGCTCCTTGGGTGTATCCCGAATATGTAGTACCCAGTATCGTGCCCCTCCATCGTTTGTGGAGCGATGCAAGCGTTTGCGTGGTGAGATGTGTCTCTTGCAACAGTGCAAACGTGATCCCATGACTGCGTAGATACTGATACACCTTGTGTCGCTTAGCACATCCCATCAACCCCCTTACATTCCAGGTCAATAGATAATAGTCCCCAATCGCCATCTGCCTAGTCTTGAAATAAAGTTGTGGCGTGGAACGGTCCACAAACCACTAGTCTCCCCCCCGCGTTTCACTACCCTCACAAGGTGATGACCAATTATGGCCAATCTACGGTCCCCACTGTTTACAAGCAGACAAAGAGATCAACATAATAATCAGAAATTCCCAGCCCCAACATCCCACCCCAGGCCGGCTTGCCAACGTGCAATAGGCCATTCGCACTAAAATGCAATTCAAAAAGACAGAAAGGAACAAAAGACAATAATAAACAATATCGGTGCTGTATCAGCTACTTATCCCTTGGTGGGTGGGGGTGCAGCTGGGTCGAATGACACCGCCATCTTGCCGCCTCGCTCAACTCAGCCTGGTAGCATGTCCATGCGCCCACAGCGTGTAGTTTGGGCACCCAAAGCCGCTGTGTGTGCTCAAAGTATTCAGCCCAATGCATCTGCAGTTTGTGGAGTGAGGACAGGTCCTCCCCCGATAGTGCCTCGAGCTGCGAAGGTGTGAGAGGCAATGTTTGGTCCATTGCCGCATCCGAATCCGAGTCCAGTCTTTGAGAAGATGTGGGGCTACTGATATGTTCTGCCATCTTAATGGCTTGTGCTCGCTCCCGAGCCAGCTGGGCCTGCATCGGTCGGCAAAGTCGTCCTCTGTCTCGCCCCCTGCGGGTCTCCACCAATTTCCAGGCCTGTTGAGGATCCAGCGATGAGGTGGAAGGACCGTGCGCTAGGCCCTGTTGCTCGATCCATGACCATGCTTCCTCAGGAGTGTTGCAGAACACTGTGCCCTCCTTGTGGCGGATACGAAGACGCGCTGGGTATTGCAAGGAGTATTGTATATCGTGGTCCCTCAAACATTTCTTGATGTCCGTGTAGGAGGATCGCCGGCGCTGCACCAACAGGGTGTAGTCCGGGTAGATGTGGACCGCAGAGTTGTCGACTTGCCATGAACCTCGGGCTTGGGTGACCTGTAGGATGTGATCCTTGTCCCGGTAGTTGAAGAGTCTTGCCACCACCGGCCTGGGGAAGGCGCCCGGGCGTGGGGGGGCCCCCGGTACCCTGTGCGCACGTTCTATGGAGAAAAATATTGAGATTTTGCCTTGCAAAATGTCTTTTGTGAACCAATCCTCCAGGTAGAGTTCCATGCTCGTTCAGGAAGGCCTACGATGCGCACATTATTCCGGCGTGAAGGCCCCTCCTGGTCCTCCACGCGCGCCTTCAGGTAGTCGACCTCCTGTTGGAGGGATTGCAATTGGGTGGCCGTCGCAGATACCGTGGGGCGTAGCGACGCCAAAGTAGATTCAGACTCCTCCACCCTGCCTTTCAGCTTCTTGTGGTCCTCCCTCAGATAACCCATATCAGTACTCAAGGAGTCGATCTTCGTTCCCAGTGTAGTTTTAATATCCAGGATTGCTGCCAACAGCTCGTCAAATCTGTGTGAGTGGTCGCCACGATCCACTGGGGAGGTTGACTCAGGGTGAGTCATGGTCTTCGCGCATGGTGGCGCTGGCTCCAGTTCCGGGGGTTGCGCCTGAGGCTTCTCCGGCCTAGGTTTGCCCATCGCGGCGTCAGGTGGAGGCGGGAGTCCAGGGTGGAGGACTGAGAGTAATGGAGGGGGACAGAGCGAGTGGTCGTACAGCCAGTCCAGAGGTCTCAGCAGTGTGTCCGCAGATAGCAGGCCCTGTGTGCGCCCTCGCAGAAGCTGTGAGGATCCGGCGGTTCCAGTGGAGAGAGGTGGGTACGAGGGTAGAGTAACGCACTGGGTTAGCACCGGTGGTATGTCCAAAGTCTCAGGGTGGCCTGAATCAGTGGGCAGGTAGGAGTGTGCGAGGAAGTAGTCTCAAATAGCAGGGAGGACCAGAGAGCGCACACATGTGACGTTGCACCGTCTCGGTGGTCAAAGCCCAGGCCGGCCGGCCCCACGCAAAGGCAGGGAGGGAAACCGAAGGGGCTGAATCCGAGTGCACCCAACACTCCTTATTCCACGGTAGCGGGGACCCACGACGCTCCAGCTTTAATAGGTCACCTATCCGGTGCACCCGACTCAGTGCCCCTCAGCAAGGCACGAGGCCTAACGTGTCCACCCAAGTGCGGTGCTCCGGTGCGGTCTGTGTCTTTCCAGGATGGGTTCCCAGGTGCCCACGTAGGATCTCCGCTCACCAGCGCCCGCGGGTAGTCAGTGTGTAGTCGGGGGAGGGAGGGGGCCCAAAGGGACCGTGGCAGTGTTCGTATGCGCCCCCCTCCTCACCTAGGCGCCGCTCTATTTATGCCTCCGCCTCACTGTCAGTCGTGTGCTGTGTGGATCCCACGTATCAGCAGAATTGCAGCAGGCTGCACGATGTTGTAGGAGGAGAGGCCGAGGGGGTCGAAGTTATGTCCTGCGTCCGTCCCCGCCGCCTCCACGGAGGTCCCGATAGTCCTCAGCGCGCAACTCGTCAAAGCGAGGCCCCCGGAGAGCAGCCAGCAGGAGTGACGCAGGTCTCATGGCTCGGCGTATCAGCGGGCCGCAGTTCTCCGGCCCAGTCAGCGCAGACCAATGCGGGGTCTACATCGGTGATCCCCTGGGTCCCTGGTGGGTTGCAAGCCAGCCCGAAGGTTGGCACCGCCTCCGGTCACCGATGCAGGAGAAAGCGTCCCAATGTAGCGCAAGGACGTCCGCCGGCGGCAAGGCAGCCCGTCTCCGGTCGGAGCCCCAGGTCTCTCGGGTTCCCCGCTGGCTCTAGCAGCGCGCTGCTCCCGCGCCTTCCCACTGATCAATAGCCTCAGTGTGGGCGAAAGGCGCCTCTAGGAAGCCTCCGGTGTCAAAATGCAGGAGCTGCTACTCGAAGGCGCTGTATTAACAGGATATATGTGGCGGGCTTGGCTCAGAGCTTAGCGCAGTGCGACCGTTCTCGCCGCCATCTTGGCCACGCCCCGATTGTGACACCCATTTAAGTAGCACTTTCAGCATGTCTCAGGCCTGCCATTGCAGCCTTTGGGTGCAGTTTTAAACAGCCATTTTAACCTGGAAAAATAAACCTTTTTGTCAGGCCTACACCTTCGTTTTAATACATATAAGCCACCCCTAGGGTAGGCCCTAAACAGCCCATAGGGCAGGGTGCAATGTATTTAAAAAGTTGGATATGTGCTTTTAACCTTTATATGTCCTGAAAAGCTCTTACAGTCGTTTTTCACTACTGCAAGGCCTACCTCTCCCATAGGATAACATTGGGTTACCTTATTACATTTCATAGGAGACACTTAATCAGTGATAACTTTCAATTGGGATAAAGTAGGAATTTGTTTGGTATCTAGAGAATTGTAATTTAAAACCCTCCTTAATAGTAAAGTCGGATTTTAAGTCACAATTCTGAAAATGCAATTTTTACAAAGTTGGCATTTTCTGGTCTCAACCATTTGGTGCTTGCAGCCTGTAACCTGGGTCACATGACTAGGTGCAGCTGGCAGTTGGTCTTTGTGTATTGCTCCCAGACAGTGAGGCAAAGGGGAAATAGGTGTTGGCAGGGTGCCGCTCTGACTTGATGAGGGGGCAGAGCTGTCACCTATCCCACTTGCACATCCCAAAGCCTCTGACTCAGCACACTCACAAAGGATTTGACACTAGTCTTTTGTGCCCCCAGACAAGCTGGGGCCAGGGCAGGGAGGCAGGAAATTCCAACCACGTCTGGGGAGGGAACCTCCAGAACCTTCTCGTACTTAAAAGCTGGTACCAAGTATAAATATTAAACCCTCAGACCCAACTTTCACCTCTCGACCTGTGAATACTACAGAAGGACAGCTGTGCTGCACAGCTGCAAGGACTGCTACTCTGCTGCCTGCTACTCTGCAGGCCTGCTTGCTGAGAAGGAAGACTGGACCTTCACCCTTTATCCCAGGCTGAAGTGACTCCAAGGGTTAGCTGCCTGACCTCCTGTTAGAAATGGGGGTCTCTAGTTGGCAGAGGTAGGTACCTTTGTCCAAATAGGGACCCTTGCTTCTAGTCAGGGTAAGGGGGATACACACTCTAGATAACCCCTGCTCACCCCCTTGGTAGCTTGGCACGAGCAGACAGGCTTATCCCAAAGGCAATGTGTAAAGTATTTGTACCAACACTCACAGTAACACAGTGAAAACACCACAAAAGGACACCACACCAGTTTAGAAAAATAAAATATCGCTATCTAAATTAAACAAGACCAAAACGACAAATATCCAACATACACAGTTAGAAATATGACTTTCAAAATGTTTCAAGAACTTGTACCATAGAAAACTATGGATGCGTGACTTTTCACCAAAGTACCTTTAGTTGCGTCAAAGTTCACCAAGCCAGCGTCGGAAAACAAAGAGATGCGACACTCCTGAGACCCTGAGGAGGCGATGCGACAGTCCCGCTGCACGCAGAGGAAGGGTTGCGTCGATTCCGGTCTGTATGGGGAGTGATGCGTCGATTCTTCATGCGGGTTCGGGCCCGCAGGTGATGCGTCGGAAGAATGTGTGAAAATCCAGGATGCGTCGGCGATTGATGCGGCGGCGTTGCGCGGCGCTGCGTCGGTCCTCTTCAGCCGCGATCCCTCGATGCGTCGATTCTTGCAACAATGACAGGCGCTGTGATGGTTTTCACAGCGGCACGGCGATGCATGGAAATTCTTCTCGCGCCGTGAAGATGTGTCAGAAAAACAGCCGCAAGAAGAGTGATGCGTCATTTTCTGTAGTTCTTTGAGTTTCTTCTCTCTTCCAGCTCCCAAACAGCAGCAACAACCCCCAGAGGCCCAAAACTGGCACAGGCACCTCAAGGCAGGTCAGAACGCACAACAGTAGAGTTCAGGGGAGCTGGAGTGAAGTCTTTGTGTCCCTGAGACTTCTGAACAGGAGGCCAGCTCACTTCAGCCCCTTGGAGATCTCCTTCAAGCAGGGGACACGGGACACAGCAAAGTCCTTCTCCTTTCCTTGGCAGAAACAGTAACTGCAGGCCAACCCCAGACACACAGCAAGGGCAGTACTTCTCCTCAGTCTCTCCAGCTCTTCTCCTTAGCAAAGGTTCCTCTTGAATTCCAAGAATGTTCTAAAGTCTGGGGTTTTGGGTCTGATACTTGTACACCAAAATGTCTTTGTTCTCTTTGTGCAAGGGACTCTGAGCCCAGTTCAAACCAGTTCTGGGGGGCACTCTGCAAGTGCACAACAACATCCTTTGTCAGTGTGAGCCTTCAATCAATCAATCAATCACAGAATTTGTAGAGCGCACTACTTACCCGCGAGGGTCTCAAGGCGCTGGGGAGAGGGAAGGGGGGGGATGCTGCTACTGGTCGAACAGCCAGGTCTTGAGTAGCCTCCTGAAGGTCAGCAGGTCTTGGGTCTGTCGTAGGCTTAGTGGAAGGGTGTTCCAGGTCTTGGCGGCGAGGTGTGAGAAGGATCTGCCGCCGGTGGTTGTTCTTCGAATGCGAGGGACGGTGGCGAGGGAGAGGTCGGCGGAGCGGAGCTGGCGGTTGGGGACGTAGAAGAAGAGTCGTCTGTTGAGGTAGGCTGGGCCAGTTTTGTGGAGTGCCTTGTGTGCGTGGATGAGGAGTTTGAAGGTGATTCTCCTGTTGACGGGGAGCCAGTGCAGGTTCCTCAAGTGGGGGGTGATGTGGCTGTGGCGTGGTACGTCGAGGATCAGGCGTGCGGAGGCGTTTTGTATGCGTTGCAGTCGCTTGATGAGCTTGGCCGGGGCTCCCGTGTAGAGGGCGTTCCCATAGTCCAGTCTGCTACTGACGAGGGCCTGGGTGACTGTTCTTCTTGTGTCTGTCGGGATCCACCTGTAGATCTTGCGAAGCATGCGGAGGGTGTTGAAGCAGGAGGAGGAGACTGCGTTGACTTGCTTGGCCATGGAGAGCGTTGAGTCGAGGATGACTCCCAGGTTGCGTGCGTGGTCGGTGGGTATCGGGGCTGCTCCCAGCGTCGTTGTCCACCAGGAGCCGTCCCAGGATGAGGGGTTGGAGCCGAGGATGAGGACCTCCGTTTTGTCCGTGTTCAGCTTTAGTCGGCTGATCTTCATCCAATCGGCGACGGCCTTCATTCCTTCATGGAGATTGGCTTTGGCGGCGAGGGGGTCCTTGGTGAGGGAGAGGATCAGTTGAGTGTCGTCAGCGTAGGAGATAATGTTGAGGTCGTGCTGTCTGGCGATACTATGCGAGCGGGGCCATGTATATGTTGAACAGTGTTGGGCTGAGGGACGATCCCTGGGGTACGCCGCAGATGATCTCGGAGGCTTCGGATCGGAAAGGTGGGAGGCGGACTCTCTGGGTTCTGCCGTCGAGGAAGGAGGTGGTCCATTCCAGGTCCTTGTCTCGGATCCCTGCGTCGTGGAGGCGTGCGCGTAGAGTGCGGTGGCAGACAGTGTCGAAGGCGGCGGAGAGGTCCAGCAGGATGAGGGCTGCGGTCTCACCATTGTCCAGCAGGATCCTGATGTCGTCGGTGGCGGCGATGAGGGCAGTCTCAGTGCTGTGGTTGCTGCGGAACCCTGATTGGGATGGGTCCAGGATGCTGTTTTCTTCGAGGTATCGGGTTAGCTGTTTGTTGACGATCTTCTCGATGACCTTGGCTGGGAACGGAAGCAGAGAGATGGGCCGGAAGTTCTTGAGGTCTCTCGGGTCCGCCTTGGGTTTTTTGAGTAGGGCGTTGATCTCTGCGTGTTTCCAGCTCTCTGGGAAGGTCGCGGTCTCGAAGGAGAGATTGATGATGTTGCACAGGTGGGGTGCGATGGAGCTGCTGGCTTTGTTGAAGATGTGGTGCGGGAAAGGGTCTGACGGGGAGTCGGAGTGTATTGTGCTCATGGTCTTGATGGTGTCCTCGATGTTCACGCTGGCCCAGGCTGGCAGGGGGTCGTGGTCGATGGTGTGTGGCGGGTCTGGTGCATCGATCTTAGTTGGGGCTGTCTGGGTGTTGAAGCTGTCGTGGATGTCGGCGATCTTGCGGTGAAAGAAGGTGGCGAGGGAATCGCACAGGGGTTGCGACGGCGGGATGTCGTTGGTGTTGGAGCTGGGATTGGAGAGTTCCTTCACGATGTTGAAAAGCTCCTTGCTGTTGTGTGCGTTGTTGTCGAGGCGGTCTTTGAAGGAGATTCTCTTGGCGGACCTGATGAGGTGGTGGTGGTTACGGATGGCGTCTTTGTGGGCTGTGTGGCTGTCCGGTGTCTTATCACTGTGCCATTTCTTCTCTAGTTTCCGGCAGGTACGCTTGGAAGCTAGGAGTTCCGAGGTGAACCAGCTGGCTCTTTTGGTGGTGTCGCTGTAGGTGAGCTTTTTCAGCGGGGCGAGGGTGTTGGCACAGTCGTCCATCCATCGTCTGAGGTTGCAGGCAGCGTCGTCGGTGATGGATGAGCCTTGGCTCCAGACACACCACAGGGGGGCGGAGCCAGCATTGTGGAAGGCAGGCACAGCCCTATTCAGGTACAGGTGCTACTCCTCCCACTACTCCAAATGCAGATCAGGCCTATTCAGCCTAGTGCTGACTCAACCAGACTCCTGGCGCCACTGCACCTCCCCAGCCCCTGTCACTCCAAAGCGAGACAGTCAATCCACAAGAGGCACACAGGAAGGTTGAACAAGAAAATAGCCACTTTATAAAAGTGCTATTTTCAAACACATAATTTAAAAACCATCTTTACTAAAAGATGTGTTATTAAATCCTGAGTTCAGGTATACCAAACTCCATTTTTCTATCTTATCCCTATGGGAAGATATGTTTGTAAAATGTTACAAAGCATTCCCCATTCTGTCCTATGGGGCAAGATAGCCTTTCAAAAGTGAAAAACGAAATTGGCAGTATTTCACTATCAGGACATGTTACACACACCAGTACATGTCCTACCTTTCACATACACTGCACCCTGCCCAGGGGGGTAGCTTGGGCCTACCATAGGGGTGTCTTATGTGTAAGAAAAGGGAAGGGTAGGGCCTGGCAAGTGGGTGCACTTGCCAAGTCGACATGGCAGTTAACAAACTGCGCACAGGCACTGCGGTGGCAGGCCTGAGACATCTTTTCAGGGCTACTTATGTGGGTGGCACAATCAGTGCTGCAGGCCCAATAGTAGCATTTGATTTACCATCCCTGGCACACTCAGTGTACTTTACTAGAGACCTACTGGTAAAACAAATATGCCAATCTTGGAGAACCAATCACAATACCAATTTACACAGAGAGCATATGCACTTTAGCACTCATCAGCAGTGGTAAAGTGCCCAGAGTCCTAAAGCCAACAACCACAGGTCAGGAAAAAATAGGAGGAAGAAGCAAAAGGTTTGGGGATAACCCTGTAAAAAGGGCCATTTCCAACCCCTCCTGTTCTGAGCTAAAGGGAAATAACAAGCTCCAGAGGCCTCCCTGCAACCGCCCGGCTGACCTGCTGTCTGGACCTGCAACTGGATCTGTCTGAGCTGATGGCCTCAGCCTGGAATTGCGTTATTGGCAACCCACATGTGCATACCTGTAAAGATCGCTGAGTGCTTGCAACACATGCTGTCCAAGTGTGCAGATGTGTATGTGTTCCTGATCCCCCAAGAGGTGCCACTCAGGTCGTGGATCCTTAGTGTGGCATCAGTTGAGCTCCCTCTCTATGAAAAGGAGAAATCTTGAAGATGTTGGCTCTTCGTGACCATGAACGGGCCTGTTTGCTCCAAGATCTTGCCGCCCACCAACGTGAAGCTCCAGTGAACCCAACTCTTCACGCCACAGCGACCGCCGGTGATACCCCCAATGCAAGATCAGCACTTTGGCATCAGCAGCCTGCATTTAACGCCAACGCGACTCTCCAGCAACAACTGTCCATGACACTCAACAGGATCTTTGCGCTACATCGCCAACTGTCCATGATGCCCAGCCTGCTCTACAGCGAAGACCATCAACGACGCTCTCCCTGCTTCTCTCGGCCCTCTCCACAGCGAACAGAGCTCTTTGCACTAGGCTTTAGAAAGTACATTTTTCAGAGGGACTAACCTGGTCCCGGTATCCAGCCAGCACTCCATTGCTGTTAGCCTGAACTTCTGACTTTACCCTGGTGTCGCCCGACCAGATAACCGCAAGTGGCGCTTTGTGCTTTTAGGTGCTATACTTACCTTAAATCTTTAAAATTGCATAGCTACGGTTCTACTGACTGGATTTTCGTCATTCTGGTCTCAATAATTTATTAAAGTTTACCCTATTTTTCTAAATTGGTGTGGCATTTTTCACTTTATTACTGTTTGAAGAGCTGCACAAATACTTTACACATTGCCTCTAAGTTAACCCTGACTGCTTTTGTACCAAGCTACCAGAGGGTTAAGCACAGGTTAATTTGGGGTTTGCTTGTGTTTCATCCTGATAAGAATTGTGGTTGCTGCTTGAGTAGGGTTTCTCCTCCTTCAACCAGTAACCCAATTTCCTACATTACACTTGTAGCGTGGATATTTCTATTTTCATGGTGTCAACTGAGATTTCTGTCAATATTTAGAAAAACTAACCTGTAGGTTTCTATCGATGCACCAGTTAGTTTCAAAGTCATCATCATCTTCACCAAAGGGGTTGATGAGCTGTTCGGCAACCTACAGTTCAAATGAGACCCAACAAAAATAATACAGTTAGTGGTATACTGCTGGAAAAATGTATTATACATAGTAAGTAATATTTCTAAAGGGTGTCACTATCTGTGTTACAAAAGCAACAAACATAGAATAATCAATCCAGATAAATCATAACATCATATGATAGCGTATAAATAGCATTTTGGTTTAAAATCACATGCATCGCTTTGAGTAGAATTTACATATAAAAAGTATATACACTTCTAAAGTGCTTGGTTGATATACTCTGCAAGACCACAACTATATAACTTATATTTGTGGTTCTTAACCTTTTGACGTCTGTGGACACGACTAAAGCACAACTAAAAGCCGGGGACCCCCAAGCCATTTCTCCAAACGCAACAATAATACACAAAAAATACACAAACATGTTTATACTCTAAAAGCTCAGCACATCTACTTTCTTCTGTAACTGCATGTTTAAATATGATTAAGAATACACACTGGTATACGACCCAAGTCATATTCTCAAATCAATAGGTAACTCTGTGAAATCATAGCTTTCAGCAGAAGTCATGTTAGTGTATTTGTAGGGTACGGCTTTACCCATGAGGGTATCCAGGCAGTAAGAGGGTATTATCTAAGTCTAGTTGAGGACCACGATGGAGGGTCATAGCCGAAGAGCCAGGTCTTCAGCTTCTTTCGGAATTCCAGCAGCAACTTGGAGGCCCTAATGTGGAGGGGGAGTCATTCCAGGACTTCATTGTTACTGGATTGACATTGGCCAGACACTTGCAAGCAATAGAGCTTGGTATGGACAAAGCTGGAGATAATACAGGATCTTTGTGTCAAAAGGTGCAAAACAGTGATTCTTGTAAAAGGCAAGGTGCGGATTGGGGAAACATTCATTACAGCACAGTCATTGCAACGCACTACCTTTACAACGCGGTTGTTACAACACAACTGCCTTTACATCGCATGTCATTACAACGCAGCCATTACAACGCATGTCACTACAACGCATGCCATTACAACGCATGTCACTACAACGCATGCCATTACAACGCATTATAAGGTAAGTAATGGGGAATAGTAATGTTTACCCCTACACGATCCAACACTTACCCTACTGTTGCACTCACCGGAGTGGGAATAGTAATTTTTACCCCTACACTATCCAACACTTACCCTGCTGTTGCACTCACTGGAGAGGGAATAGTCATTTTTACCCCTACACTATCCAACACTTACCCTACTGTTGCCCTCACTGGAGTGGGAATAGTAATTTTTACCCCTACACTATCCAACACTTACCCTACTGTTGCCCTAAAACTATTATGCGTTGTAATGGTATGCGTTGTAATGGTATGCGTTGTAATGGAATGCGTTGTAAATGTAGTTTCTAAAAATGCATTGTGATGGCATGCGTTGTAAAATCATGCGTTGTAATGGATGTTGCGATGTAAAAACCGCGTTGTAAAAGCATGCGTTGTAAATGTTTGTGTTTTTGTAACGTGTCCTATTCGCGGTTTGTGCCAGAGAACATGCTGCTCCTGGAAAGTGGCACTCATCCTGTTGAAATACTTCAGCTCTGATGAAAAGTTTAGGTATGCCCCTTTCCAATAAAAAAAGAGCAGTTGCATGGAGTTTGTAAGTGGCTGCCCATGTAAAGAAGTGGATGGAATTACATGCATCCGGGAAGGGCCTTCTGGGCAGCCCACTTGTGCATTCCTGAAAAAATCGCTGACTGCTTACAACCGCTGCTGCCTAAGTGTGCAGATGTGTATGTGCTTCTAGAAAATCACATACAATTCAGCATTATGTTTGTGAGAATCTGATTGTTAGTCCATGTCGGAGCACCTTCTCACATGCTTACTGTTGAACCAGCAACTAGATTCTGATTGAAAACATGTTTAAAATGCCTATTTTTTTTTAAACATATCTTTATTGATTTTATGATTTATATATCAACCTCATAGGTAGAACAGTCTTTTTACAGTTACTTATCTCAAAATACTTACGGTAACTGACAGAAAATAATGGTTAGAGGTCATTAGGGGCCACGGACTCCTAGGGACCTACGGAACACAGGTTAAGAACCGCATCTTTTATAGCTGACTTACACAAATTTACCAAAGCTTTTGCTCTTGAATGCAAAGCCACCTTAACAAGAAATGGCTTATGTTGCTTGGCAGCAGTGTCAGCATAATGGCAACAGAAAAGACAGTGCATGCACTGATTCACTCAACCTGCTCTGCACACAAACGTTATGCCCATGTTCTATCTCCTAGGTGTAAAACATTAATCTCTTTCCAGCGGCGTAGTGGGTACTGAGTACAGCTGTGAGAGCAGTGATGGAGCTTAATAGAGAGCCTGCAAGAAAAAGTAACCCTGAGGCACACGCCAGTTTAAATGTGTGGTTTCTGAAGTTAAGGAACTGCATTTCACCTGATGGGTGTGATTAGCCAAGAATGAATTAGCCAGTAGACTACAAAAACCCTAAGCCCAAATGTGGTCTCCACTCAATGTAGTGGTCGATCATGTTATAGCTGCGGACAAGTCCAGGTGGATCAATGGGCGGGCAGCTTTGATCATTGTCACCGGCAGAGCAAGGTTATTCAGTCATGTTAAATAATTCAGTTTTGGCACCTCTTAGGGATCTGAAGTTTCACTGGAAGTCAATGAGGAGAGTATACACTTCCAATAAAGCAGAGAGTTGGGTGGTTACCAGTGCTTAATTTGAGCCAGTGGGTGCCGGTGGGGCCACCAACAATATTTTTTGGGGGGCCACACTTATTTTTCTACATCAAACATTTACTGAGAGAAAGAGACAGAAAAACAAACGACGACAGAGGAAGAGAAAGATGGAAAAACTCATAAAGGGAGAAAGCAGGAACCTGAAAGAGAGATATAAAGAGAAAGGGAGTGTCTAGTAGTGGATTAAAGAGGCATGAGGCCGATGGAAGACCACGCATCCTTGGTATTGGGCGTGCTGACATTGAATTGTACTGGCCGCGGACTTCTGAGCAGATCTTTGGGCACTGGCACTCATTCTTCAATCTTATACAAATTAAGCATTAGTGTTTACTATTGCCTCTAGAATGTTAGCATTAGTAGGAAGACCACAGTTGGTCCATAGTTGCCTAGGATGTTTGGGTCAGCAGCAGATGGTTACTTGCGGATAGGTGTAATGATGAAAGCATGTTTAGGTTTGTTAGGGATGTCTTTGGTCAACAAGGGTGCATTGACAAGTCTGAAGATCACCACAAAGGCAGACTGGCTGAGTTTAATGGTTTGGGCATTGCAGGGCTCTGCAGGTGGCAATTTGTGGATATATTTGGTACAGTTCCACGGTAATGTGTCCCAAAAGGTGCTGGATTTCGAGGAGTAATCGGCTTTGGAAACTAGTTATTGCAAGTAGGCCTTTGTCGCTATGAGTAGAGCAGTTTTATTGTCACGTGTCTGCAGCAAGTGGTTCCTTCAGATGGGAGGTGAGGCTTTTTCCACAATCCTTGCCCAGTTAAGCCTTTTTGTTTTACGAGTCACAGTTCTTTGGTGAGCTGTTTAATTTGTTTAGATTTGAAGGGTGCAATCTGTATGATAATAATCTTTTTGAAGATGTCAGACAGGACTTCGTCTAGATGGCACCTGTGTCAGAAAGGGTATGTCAGTTTTAAGGTTTCTTATTCAGGATGTGGGTGAAGGGGAGGTTTTGGTCACCTCTAGTGGTGCTATCTTGCCATGCAAGTTGGAATGAATGTGGGCATGGTCTGACCAGGCTCATGAGCAGTAGTCATTAATGGTCAGATTGAGAGAAGTGTGGGTCTAAACTGTGATCAGCCTTGTGTATCAGGCCACTTGTGATCATGCTCTTAGTCTAGTGTGCTTGTAAAACATGTGCATCACTCAGTTGAGATCAACCCACATTGCATTGCTATCCAGAATTCCTTGAGTGCAAGAATTCGAAGGGTCATCAGCCCTAATGTTGAAGTCTCCAAAAATAAAAGAACGCTTTGAAAAGGTCATTGTGAATTGGCCAAGATGTCAGTTAGTGTTTCTTTAATGCTGTGCAGTGTTATGGTTTAGTGTCTTTAGAATGCATGGTGTTGTGTTTGTATCTCTAAAAAGTAGTGGGATGTATTGGGTTAGTGACTCTAAGATGCTGTGACTGGTTTGTGACCTTTGAATGCAGTTTAATAACAATGACAATAACCTTTTCATATACACACTCATAAGACACCTCTGTCATTTCCAAACTCTGTAAATAACAATCACAACCAATTTAATGGCACTCAATTTACCAGCCTCTGACTTATGGAAGGCTGAGCTGCCTTTGCCAAGATTTGAACTTATGACTTGCTCATCACAGCAGAAGACAGATGTAAGAGCTTCACTATCTTATGATGTTGGTGCATCACTGTTGTAATTAGAGTTGTAGCATTGTTGCCTTTCCCTCAATGTTTTATCCTATCTCCCTTTTGTCCCTTTTGAGTATCCTTAGTGTATAGAGTTCAGTCATAAGAATGTATGCAGTAATATGGAAAGTGTACTGGAAGTTCTTTAAGGCTGTTGAGATAGTCACACCAGCTGGAAGCAAGTGCTGTTACTGCTCTGCTGGGGTCTAATTATTCAATAAACCTTTCTGCCTCTACCTAAGTGCCGATTGAATTACTACAACCAGTGTCCCTGAGATGTACTACAATATTCCAGGTTAGTGTAGCTAGGGTGATGGGTTTGTCTCCCTAGGATTCTGCACAGTACATTAATACCACTAGGGCGTGCTGCACTGTTGTAGATTAATGCTTACAGGATGCAGTATGGAGTGTGTAAGTGTTTGTAAGTGCAATATGGTGTATGTGTATCTCTAGAAAGCTTTGTGAATTCTTGGCATCCATATTATTTGGTGTGGTTACTGTGTTCCCCTACAATGCAGTGCCGGATTGTGCGTTAGTCCCTGTGATGCTGTGCAGAGCACAGGGTTGGTGCTGGTAGGGTGAAGTGCATTTTAAAGGGTTTGTATACCAAGGATTCAGTGTGATGAGGCAGTTTCCCTAGGGAGCAGTGCAGTGAGTGGGTTTGTGCACAATGGGTTTGGTGCATTGTTGTTTATTAGTCTCTTTAGGGTGTAGTGCAGTTTGTTTGACTACTTTTATCATAATTCATTGCAGTGTAGTTGGCAGAAATTCCTAGAATACAGCGTTGTCGGTTATTGGCCATAGGATTCAACCCTCAGTATGCACTGCATGTGATTGGGTACTATCCTTATAATACGGGCAGAGTCGTGGACTAGCGTCCATAGGTTGCAATGCAGTAGGCCGAGTTAGTGTCCCCTGAACGTTTGCAGTTTTTCTTTTAGATACATTACAATGTGTACAGTGTGGTATTTCACAGCCACAGGATGTGGTGAGGTTGGTTGATGTCATTGGGTGTGGTGCAATGCACATGATTATTGCCCTAGGAGGCAGAGCAGTTTTCTGGGTTGAAAGTATTAGAACATGGTTGGTAATTGTTCTTCTGATGCAGTGCTAACAGATGGGTTCCCTTCCTTAGAATATAAAGCAGTGAATGTGCTGGGTTTGTGAATCTATTGTAGGGTAGTGTGGTGAATTATTATTGAAAAATGCACTTTTCTTTTCGTTTCTTTAAACGCATCCCGGATCAACCATCATGCACCTTATAGAAATCTTAGATCCCCCACAGGCCACCACCAATTTAGTAGTAAGTCCTAAATACAACAAATGCTAGGTTTGTGGACATCACGTTTCAGTACGGCCTCTAAATCATATAATTACCTGCAGTCAAGCCCCTTCCTCATTATTTTAATATGGGCGTTGAATCGTATATTTTTTTTATCTAATCAGGCTTTTAACTAAACCTTGGCAGCGTCTGTCTTTGGCCGGTTAGCGACAAGAAACCTTAGGGTGAACATTGTGCTTTATTAAACCGAGTAACATAAAATAACATAATTGTGACAAGCCAGAAGGTGTCACTCAGTCACAGGTGTGCTGAACATTATTGAGATTTATGAACATGAATCCTGTTTTGTTACATATTTACACCAAAACTATCTGACTTCAAAGCGAATTCCCAAGACTGCAACCTAACTGTCTTAGGTTAGCTCCATTACAAGGAATTTTGGAGCCCCAAGAAGCAAAATAAAATTTTTCCAGTTGGGTGGTCCTTTTTCCTTGCAACAATGTTATTTTTAATTGTTATGCCTTTTTTAACATTATGATGCTCACTTGTGGCCGTTTGTGGCACCTTATGCAAACTACTTACAGTGGCCGCACTGTAGTAACAACTGTAACACAACTACACATTGATCCCTGATACTTTTTGTGGTTAAGCAAGTGTTTATGTTTACCTTTAACCAGCCCGAATAAAAGAAGAACTGTAAAAGAGTAAATATTGGAATGTAAAGATCTAAATCATGGCCAGCATATCCTTGCTTCGGGTCCAGAAACTGACGCCCAATCAGGCACGCACAGAAGAAGGTGTACACGGCAAGAGTGACAACCTAGAAGCAGAAAGAAGAGATCATGAGTAGCAATGACACTAACACATCTGTCTGGACAACTGTAAAACTGAACCCTCAAAGACAAACCCATGCTTGTACCTGAGTGTACACCAATGGAATGCCCACCCAGTCATAGCCGAACAGGAGGCTACACCAGGAGCGAAATCTAAGCATCTCCTAACAAGAAAAGAAAACAGTATTAGAACGCTTCACACAACACTACATCCAAATTCAGTTTAGGAGAAACTATGAGCAAGATTAGATTTACTCGTTCTGTAAAGGAACTTTAATATCCATTAAGACTTGTAGGTAACAGTATCATGAACAGCCTCCCATATATTAATAGCATCCTAATACCCATCATTTCTGTATGTGGATTCGTTTTACCACAATCATAGAGGGAACGGACGTGACATTGCCGGCACCAGGGGCGTCAAAAAATGACAAGCCTTTATAGATTCCTTTTGAAACCAATCTGTAATAAAAACTTGACCTTGCAAGAGTCATGGCTGTCAGAAACTTGTGTGGCAGACACAAGAGTTCCAGGAGTTAGCAGTTCACTGAAGGCCTCTGGCTGCTGGTGATGCCCTGTCACTAGTTTTCGTTTTGATTAACACATGTACTACTGTACTATAGTTAGTGTGTTCATGATAAGTTAGCCATAGTCAATGTAGGCCTTTGTTAAATGACTCATGCTAATATTGAAGAATTTGTTTTTGGATGCTGTTCTCTCTCATCTTTTCTCTCGTCCCCGGAGCCAAGCAGTAAAGAGCTTCAATTGTTTACTTTCTTGTTAGAATTGTTTACCCCTTGAAAGTCTCGCTGAAAGCTTAATAATGAGTTTTCTACACCTATTCCTGAGACAAGCTGACAGCAATGCATCATCCTTTGCAAGATATCTCCAGAAGATCAGGCAGCTGTAAGCTTCCTTTGTGGGATGTCTGGGAAGGAAGACAAAGCCACGTTATTGGGAAATGCTGGATTATGATTGGTCCCCACTTCTTGGGCACTGTGGGCAGTGCTCCATATTGTTGGAAATTGTGTAAATTAATTCTGCATTGCTGAGTTAGAGTCAGATATGCTTTCCCACTTGCTTGAAAACAGATGCTTCTTTTCAAGTACTTGAGACTTATTACTAGACTTGTTACTTGCCTTTGCCCCTGCTCATCTGATATAAACTAATGAGCAAATCCTTTCATATGTAACCAATTGAGTCTTCATTTTGGTTCTGTGTTTAGAGGCTTTACTGCCTAACATCTGCTGCTTAATTTCTCCAACCTCATTTGAATCCTCAGCTTAGCATTAGGGAATTTCCCTTCTTGGGAAACTGGGGGGCATATTAATTAGTAAGACCCACGTTAAAATTATCGCCGTTTTAGCGGCAGGAAACTGCCGCTAAAACGGCGATAATGGGCTTGCTAATATGCGTTATAGAATTCCAATAGAAGCCCAGGTTAGATGTCCTGCACATCTAACCTGGGCTTCTATTGGAATTCCATAACGCATATTAGCAAGCCCATTATCGCCGTTTTAGCGGCAGTTTCCTGCCACTAAAACGGCGATCATTTTAACGTGGGTCTTGCTAATATGCCCCTGTGCAGGACATCTAACCTGGGCTTCTATTGGAATTCTATAACGCATATTAGCAAGCCCATTATCGCCGTTTTAGCAACAGTTTCCTGCCGCTAAAACGGCGATAATTTTAACGTGGGTCTTGCTAATATGCCCCTGAATCTTACTCGACTTGCATATTACTATCTTTGAATAACTTGCCTCTGTTCTATTCTGACAATTATTAGAGTTTGTACATTTGCCAATCTTCTAAGAAACCTTCATGGTTTGCAAATCTCCTCCTCTCTTATTATTGTGGAGTCTAATATGCTTCACTGTCATTGATGTAGTGTTGATGAGCTGAAGTTAAGCCTGAATTCAAGCGATATGTCCATCCACTTCAGTGCAGCTTGTACTTGAATATGCACCAACGATTTGCACAGTGCAAACCAAATCACGCGCTGCTTCACTATCTTCACTGAGTGTTGGCCGCTTTTGGATCCAAGGGTCTGTGTATGAAACATAGGTCGTAAGTATTCCAAGGAAGCAAACCACAACTTATTACTGAGACGATGTCAATAACTGATGTCATATAATAAAGGATGTTGGATGTGACACAACCAATGACGCTATAGAGGATGCCTTTTATGATATCGTATGTGAAGTCATGAGGAATAAATTAATAGAGTGATCACTAAATAAAGACATAGGTAATGACTAACAAGGAACTAAAAATGATATGCATCTAGGGGCACATAGATATTCTTAAAATCTTATTTTCCAATTTGGTATGCTTCGGCAGACAAATATTAAATCTATCCATATCGATTTTCGGTGAAAATATACTCACAGGAATTATGGACTCCAAATGCTGCATATCTTTATTTAGATTTAATTGACAACTCATTGAGAGTACTTTGGGACAGGGGAGAAGAGTTAAAGGGGGTCAGATTTGGGCAGATGCAATATTCTAAGGATGGGGAAAGAGATGAGGAAAAGTTGAAAATAATATACACGGTGTAGAAAACTGCCTTACATATATGCTTTAGCAATCATTGCCATAAACTGTACACTATTAAACTGTATTTAATGAACCACATCATAGTAAAAAATTGTGTTACTGGTTGGGGGGGGGAGAGAAGCCCTACTCAAGCAGCAACCACAATCCTTGTCAGGGTGAAGCCACAAGCAAACCTCAGAATTAACCTGTGCCCAACACTCCCGTATCTTGGCACAGAGCAGTCAGGCTTAACTTAAAGGCACTACTTCAAACAGTAATAAAGTGAAAACAGACACAAGAAAAATGCCACACCAATTTAGAAAAATAGATTAAACTTGAATAAATTATTGAGACCTAAATGACGAAAATCCAATCAGTTGAACCATAGTTATGCAATTTTAAAGATTTATGGTAAGTATAGCACCTTTAAGCACAAAGCACCACGTGCTGGTATCCCACATGGAATTTGAAAAATAGAGTCATTTTTAATAAATAAAACAAGACCAAAATGACAAAAATGCAATCAGTAGAACCGGAGATATGCAATTTTAAATGTTTCAGTGAATATATTGCCAAAAAGCACAAAGTGCCAACTGTGGTTATCTGGTCACACAGAATCAGGACAAAGTCACAAGTTCAGGATGACTGAGATAGAGTGCAGGTTGGCAACAGGGACCCAGTTAGACCCACTGTACAACAGTACCTTAAATCTAGGTTGCAGGGCACTGCGAGGTACCGCGTCGAAGATACGTCACCTAGCCAAGACGATGCAAGGTCTGAGTCAGAGATGCATCACACTGTGTCAGTTCCAAGGAGCTGTGAGGCTGCGATGCAACATCCTGCATTGTCGTCAAGGAGGCTGTCAATGAGGGGGGCTTGGAATGCAAATTCCTGCGTCCAGCATGCATCGCGCACCGGCTGGTTCAGAGGAAGCTGAGTGGCTTGCGATGCCTTATCATCGACGATTCCATCAACATTGGGCTTGTGATACAGTGACACAAAAAAAGAGAGAGGGGCCCCTTGAACACCAAAGGAGTAGGGCACCAGTAGACCGTGGTCAAAATAAAATCCCCTTTGGATGACTTAATACATCAACAAACACACACTCTTGCAGCAATTTTATCACCAAAACATAACAACACCACCATCAAAAACCAAGTGCTTACATTTATAAAAATATTTTATTCAGATTATCTGGACAATATGTCAAAAATTCAGTGCAATATCATACAAATTCAAGATTTATTAAAAACATGAGTTAAAAAACATTAAAACATATATGACATAAGAAAAGATTGTAGGGAGAACCAGCAAGAAAGATAGTTTCTAATCGTCAATAAAGGCTAATACATTAGATCATGATCATTTGTTCGTTGTGTATTTCATATATAAAGAATCTTGACAACAACCAAAACAAATGTCCACACAATCTACAGTACGCCTTTCCAAAATTGCATTGACGTGTTTCGGTGGGTATTGCTGCTTAAAACACCACCTTCCTCAGGACGAGAAATAATATCTCCTACACGAAAATATGAATCTATACACAATCACAAAAACAAGAACAAAATACAATTAAAATACATGTTACAAATATTAAAAATATATAGCAGTTAGCCTGTGATGGATGTACAAAAAAAAAAGTAGTCATATCCTGGTGATACAAACACAACAACATAGCCCATATCACTCATTCAGCGCACAGAGAAAATATCTATAAAAAGATTATGTAAGTGTAGCTATCGATAAACGAAAGAGGGAAAATCTTTCTCCTAAAAGACCAGGGTACAAGATACCAACCCTCAGTCAACCCTCAGTCAACCCTCAATCATAGGCATTCTTGATATTCTACGAACAATACAAATGGGCATCCCTAGATACCATGCGAGATATCCCATAATTACCTGTCGAGAGATCAGGGACCACACCCAGTCTTTACTGCAATAAAAATTCTTTGTAGACCCGATATGAGGATTAATTAATCTCCCATCTAGGCTTCACTCTTGAGTGTCAAAATGCTCTGTAATGATAAAAACCTATATCAGTGGAAGACCCTTAATTGTGCTTCTAGTTATTAATAATAGTGACCCTCAACAGTAACATTACCTATCAACTGTATGCTTTACACTCCTCAGAGATATCGTTGAAGGAGAAGACAATTCTATGCCTCTGTGAAAAAAGCATAACAAGGCATCAAGCTCTATTCGAGTCTCTAACCCCAGTTGTAGATTACCCTATAAATCCTCCCATTTTAATAATTCTTATTACCTTCCTGTGCCTATTTTGCATGTAGGCACTTCAATCCCAGATATTCGGAGTGTGCATTTTTAAATCATTTTCGGTGCACAGTCCGAATTCAATGTTTCGTATACCTGATGCTGGGCGGGTCAGATGTGAATTGGTTCAATAAATGAGAATCGGTTCAGTTTTGTTAACAGTGATACATATGATATTATGCATTTTTAGATTCTTGGGAACAGCCAGAGGATGAAGTTTTTTCTGGAGAAATAGCATACAGAGAAGGCTATGATTGTTTCAATAAAACCGAATATCTGGGATTGAAGTGCCTACATGCAAAATAGGCACAGGAAGGTAATAAGAATTATTAAAATTGGAGGATTTATAGGGTAATCTACAACTGGGGTTAGAGACTCGAATAGAGCTTGATGCCTTGTTATGCTTTTTTCACAGAGGCATCGAATTGTCTTCTCCTTCAACGATATCTCTGAGGAGTGTAAAGCATACAGTTGATAGGTAATGTTACTGTTGAGGGTCACTATTATCAATAACTAGAAGCACAATTAGGGGTCTTCCACTGATATAGGTTTTTATCATTACAGAGCATTTTGACACTCAAGAGTGAAGCCTAGATGGGAGATTAATTAATCCTCATATCGGGTCTACAAAGAATTTTTATTGCAGTAAAGACTGGGTGTGGTCCCTGATCTCTCGACAGGTAATTATGGGATATCTCGCATAGTATCTAGGGATGCCCATTTGTATTGTTCGTAGAATATCAAGAATCCCTATGAACGAGGGTTGACTGAGGGTTGGTGTACTATCTTGTACCCTGGTCTTTTAGGAGAAAGATTTTCCCAATTTTCCCTCTTTCGTTTATCGATAGCTACACTTACATAATCTTTTTATAGATATTTTCTCTGTGCGCTGAATGAGTGATATGGGCTATGTTGTTGTGTTTGTATCACCAGGATATGACTACTGTTTTTTTGTACATCCATCACAGGCTAACTGCTATATAGTTTTAATATTTTTAACATGTATTTTAATTGTATTTTGTTCTTGTTTTTGTGATTGTGTATAGATTCATATTTTCGTGTGGGAGATATTATTTCTCGTCCTGAGGAAGGTGGTGTTTTAAGCAGCAATACCCACCGAAACGCGTCGACGCAATTTTGGAAAGGCGTACTGTAGATTGTGTGGACATTTGTTTTGGTTGTTGTCAAGATTCTTTATATATGAAATACACAACGAACAAATGATCATGATCTAATGTATTAGCCTTTATTGACGATTAGAAACTATCTTACTTGCTGGTTCTCCCTACAATCTTTTCTTATGTCATATATGTTTTTTAACTCATGTTTTTAATAAATCTCGAATTTGTATGATATTGCACTGAATTTTTGACATATTGTCCAGATAATCTGAATAAAATATTTTTATAAATGTAAGCACTTGGTTTTTGATGGTGGTGTTGTTATGCTTTGGTGATAAAATTGCTGCAAGAGTGTGTGTTTGTTGATGTATTAAGTCATCCAAAGGGGATTTTATTTTGACCACTTGTGATGCAGTGGCCTGCGTTGGTGATGTGTCACGCAGCAACAGATTCGATGAGGATGCAGGCTGCGAAGATCATGCAAAGTCCTTGAGCAGGGAGAGGCATCGTTTTGACCGAGGTTTGCGCTGCGCAGCAGAGGTGTTGTGTCGGTTCTGCTAGATCCACATACGGGGTGGCAGAGTACATTCAGGCCCACTTCCAAGGGTCCAGGACTCGGGTGTCACCACGTGACAGGGTAGGACTTACATTTGCAGAGTCCAAGTGCTGGTTACAAGAGACTAGCCCTTGGAGTCACTCTGGTGATCCTGGTTACAGGTTGCAGATCCAGTCATTCTCACTCAGGAAAGAGGGCAGCACAGCAGGGCACCAGTCCAGTAGAGTGGCAGTCCTTTCAGCAGCACCACAGTCCTTTTTCCTGGTAGAGTCATCTACTGGTCCAGAAGTGTACTGAAGAGTTGGGATATGAGGTCCAATATTTATACCTGGTGCCCATTACTCCATGAGAAACGTCTAGAGGTTTCCACTCCCCAGAAGTGCTTGGAATTTACTGCCTCACTGCCCTGGCCCCAGATTGTCTGAGGTCACAAGAGAATAGTGTCAAACCCTTTTGTGAGAGTGCTCAGGCAGGGCCTTTGTGATGTGCAAGTGTTGTAGGTGACAGCTCCTCCCCCTTGTTAACTCAGAGTGGCCCAGCCTGCCAACACCTATCTTTCCTTTGTCTCGCTATCTGGGAGCAATACATAAAGACCATCTGCCAATTACACTTAGTCATGTGACCTAGGATGCAGGCAGCAGACACCAAATTGTTGGGACAGGAAAATGCCAACTTTCTAAACGTTTTCTTATTCGTAGGATTGGTTTTCAGTACTGGGTGCATTTAGTTATTATTTTTTTCCTTTGCTCACGTTATCGTGCTTTATTAATTGGGGGTGCAAAGATATAGATTTATAATATGGTTAAGTTTATTCATCAATAAGAGGCACAGGCACTTTTGATATAATAAATGTCTGAGCGTATTTAATGTATTTAAAAATGTGTTACAACTTAAACTTGGTTTCTGATGGGTTGTTTTTAAATTCCAGTTACCCCTGACGAAGGGCACATTGCCCGAAATGCATTGGGTGGATTCCATATCGGGTTGCTCAAATTGAAATATGAATTGCAAAGCTGTTGGAAAAAGCCCGGATGGGCATTCTGGGAGCATTAAAGGTTTTACGAATCATATTGCCTCCGTTTGAATTTTCGATTGATGAGAGACAAACATGGATTATCATGAAGATTTGTTAGATTACTGGATTGTTTACTGAGTGAATTGACCATACGCAGTGCGGCTTGAAATTGGAGCGTGACGACGCACCATGTATCCTGTAACTTTCTAAAAGTGGCATTTTCAGAATTGGGATGAAAAATCTGACTTTACCATTAAAGAGGACTTTAAATGACAAATCCCAGACCTCAAACTTGACATTCCTACATGCTCCCAATTGAAAGTTATCACATATTAAATGTAATAAGGTAACCCAATGTTATCCTATGGGAGAGGTAGGCCTTGAAGTTGTAAATAAACACATTTAGGAATTTTTCACTACCAGGACATGTGAAACTTAAAAGTACATGTCCAACTTCTTAAATGTACTGCACCCTGCCCTCTGGGCTGTTCAGGGTCTAGGGGTGACTTATATGCAATAGAAAGGAAGGTTTGGGCCTGGCAAAAGGTTTATTTTGCCAGGTCGAAATGGAAGTTTAAAAACCGCAAACACAGGCTGCAATGGCAGGCCTGGGACATGTTTAAAGGGCCACTTAAATGGGTGGTACAATCAGTGCTGCAGGCCCACTATTAGCAATTAATTTACAGACCCTGCACACATGTAGTACCACTTTACTAGGTCCTTACAAACAAATTAAATATGCCAACTGGGTGTAGGCCAATTCTACCATGTTTAGATGAGCGCACAAGCATGTTAGCACTGGTTAGCAGTGCTAAAGTGCTCAGTCTTAGAAGCCAAGAAAAATGAGTTAAAAAAAGAGGAGGGTGAAGACAAAAAGTTTGGGGATGACCTTGCAGAAAGGGCCAAGTTAAACAACTTTGCAACCTTTATTTGTCTGTCTGAGGAGTGGCGTGGTGTGAGTTTCATTAAGTCCATATAACATTCTATGTAGTAGCTGGCATCAGGGCTTTGGCTACACTGACCTCTAACGTAAGGTTCCCTACTACAAAGTCTTAAGTATTCCACATTCACTTAGACAAAATCCTAAATCATTTGGGGATACTTGAGTTTCTTGTCTATTTGTGAATATGAGTATTCATATTAATTGTGCCTGGGGCAGACTGGGAGGCACCAGTTGTGGAAGGTGACTAGGTGCTTAGGAGGTCCGAGATAAATTGGATGGAGTCATGACCAACACCTCCACGAGGCCTCCCAGCAGAGGGAAAAAAAACGGTAAAACCTTTGTAAACCGTAGGTGAAGAAGTAAGGAGTAATGGGACACTATCAATCTATTTGGCTTGCCATGACCCACAAGGGAGGGCAGTTTTACTATTATGATAAAGGCAAAATATAACCTGGAGCTATTGGCTCACCATCAACAGCCCCCCCACGACCGCAGAATCCACACCGGACGCCCGGACCACTGAAGCCCTGACATGCATCCTCCTCAACGTGCGCTCCCTCCACAGACACGCCACCGAGATCTGGGACCTGCTCGACACCCTCTCGCCAGATGTCACCTTCTTCACGGAAACATGGACCAACGCCACCTCCGCCCCCGACATCGCCACTGCCATCCCCGACGGATACAAGATCCAGAGAAAGGACTGCCCCCACCGCCCAGGAGGAGGACTCACCATCATACACAAGAGCGCCCTCCGACACTCCACCTCCAGCACGAGTGACCCCCTCTCCAGCACAGAGCACCTCCACTTCCTTGAAAGGAGCTCACCGTAATCTCAGAAACAAGCATTGAAAGGGGCCTCAAAGTCACCCAAAGCTTGTATCTAAATCATGCAGAAAACTTACAATCATCATCAACAATGATCATGATAGAGGCTAATGTAAGAAACTGGTCAAAATTAGAACTGATCTACTGTAATATCAAAATACCCTGCCACAGCATAACTAAGTCATACCACTCACAGATCCTCCACCACACACACACGGAACACCAATGGTTGATCCCAACCCCACTGACATAACCTGTTGTCATTGCAGCCGGGAGTTATAAGAGCAGAATCACCTGCTTGACAAAATCAGCCAGTCATGCAAAGACGACCCTGCCGCCAAAGCCCACACCAAGCTCCATGTTCAGATGACAGATCCTTCTACCAGCTCTCCCAGTGCTTCTGACAAACTATCAGACATTTCAGTACACACTCTAATCAGCACCAGCTCCCAACTTAAAACGCATCTCATATCTCTAATTCAGCCCTGACGAATGCTCTGGACTTTCAGCATCTGCTCATTGATAACAACAACCATATAATGGGACTAACCAAATTATGATTAAGTGAACACCTGGTCAATATAAAGATCTGAGAGTCCAAGCTTCAGGGTGGGATAACTCTGGTTGAAACTGCAGCTCCAACCTGCACAAAATGTCAACATCATTCGGATGCATAGTCACAAGATGTATCACCAACCCAAATGCTCCCTCATCATCACTCTGATCAACCAGCCCATGTCAATAAATTGTCATTCATAGATTAAGTCCTAAAACTGATCCCCCCCTCCCCCCTACAAACAGCTGCTGAGAAAATCCTCACTATGGGCAATTACAACTTCTGGGTCAATTAACCTAAATCAAAGCAGGCACTGGGTTTTGTTGACAATAGTGATGCCATGATTTCAATCAGGTAGTGAATGGCCCAGCTCAAATAAACTATGGGCTATACACTAGACTTCCCATTTACATGCAGGGTAGAAACCACCAATATGTCTTTGCAACCACTGTTGTGGTCAAATCAATCTCCGTACTTCCTTCCCCATCTTATATATCAGACAGACTGCACAACACGTGGCAGTCAGAAATTAAACAAACAGTAGTAAAGAGGTGTTCAATTCAACCTACATTCAAGTCAAAGAGCTCAAAAAACCCTGAAACCATGTTAGACAATCTCTACCTAAACTTCACATTGAACATGCTTGCCCATGCAAAATCAAAAAACCCAGAGCACTCATCGAGTCCACAAACATATGGTCCAATAGAGATTTGATGGAAATAAAAAGAATTTGCCGAAACCTCAAATGCAAGTAGATGTCAGACAAGGACATGACTTTGCAAGAGATATAGAGGAGGATTTAGAGTTTAACTGGCAGGCCATCAAACCATTGGAGTGGAAGAAACTAAGACTCCGTCCACCCCATTGATTTTGCCAGCCATGATGGAAGCTCCCCTCACTATATGAGCTGTGCATTTGTTGACGAAAGAGCTTCTGCCAGCATGGCAGGAAATCTTAAGGCAAAAGTGTAATGTGGGGGGGACCACCAAGTCATGGCGGCCCACTTAGCATTTTGTTCATTTCCTAGAAACAGAAAATTGTATATTTACAAGTTGTACATACACTGTGTGTACTACTCAGATGCAGCAGGAAATGGCCTGCTGTCACTGATTTGCAGAAAGTGGTTGTGACATCTGAGTGTTACAGACGCCTTGCACTGTGTGTGTCTCTCAGATGTAGTAAACATGGCCTACAGCCAAAGGTTGAAGAGCAGCCTGTGTTAATTTTGACCACAGTTTGTACCATGCAAACCTCTATACATACATCAAGTTTATATTATCTGACTGATACACAAAGCTCATGGACAAGGCCAAAAAACATAGAGTTCGATATTGAAAGTGACAGACCTAGGGAAGTGGATGTATGTGTTAGTCACACTAGCAAACTTGAATACGTGTCACTGAAAAATCCATATCAATGTTCCACCTGCCCCCCCTTTACTGCTGTAACCCAATTTCCAGATAAAACTAAACTCTCCCCTGTCTCCCTCTCATCTTTACTGAATCTTACCATTGTAAGTCTCTTCCCTCTTAGACCAATGTAAAAATACCATGAAACATGGCTTTCATACACACTATCACCTAGACACATTCTCCCTGCTCCATCTTGCCCAAAGCCCTGGATCACACTCAACATCCACTCTTAGAAGTCCAAAGTTAGAGACTTTTTTTGCTAATGATGTAAAAAATTCAACTCAAAATTTTGAATCATACAAACAAGCAAACACCACACTACTTGTGGCTCTTGGCACTGCAAAGTATGGATATTTCTAGAACCTCATCTCTTAAGTTCGACCTCACACACAAAGACTTGCATGATGCACTGATAGTCTATTCTCTACACCTTGTACACCCATCTTATAATCATCTCTCTTTCTGGATGACTTTGCGCCATACGTCTTAGTCATCTACTATCCAAAACAACCTCAGTATGCTATTTTCAGCTCCGCCCGAACCCCAATATCCATCTACTCCTAAGACTCACTCTGATGACTTCATCACCCCTTCACTTATCCAGTTTATCCCATACATCTGACAATCTGTCCATTTAGTTCCCAACCCATTACATTATTTGCTCTCTCCTGTCTGGTTCTCCTCTGCCTTACTTGTCTTTTCTTCATTCCCTTACATCTAGCACCCACCAAAAATGTTTTAAATCTGCAGTGGTACTTCTAAAACTTTACAGCAGACCCATTCTTTTGTTTCACTCCCACATAGTACAATGGATTAAATTATTTTCTATAATATTGGATAGCCTGGCTTGTATCAGCCTTGTTCTGTATCTCTTCTCCAATAACCTCTCTCCAGTCAGGCCTCCGGCCTCCACTGTACAGAAACAGCTCTCACACATGTAAAAGAAACATTTTACGGTCATAAACCCTTCAATTTGCAAACACACAGGGTTTTAGACCGTAAACTGCGTTTAGGTATGTATTAAACCCATTTTGTGAGTCGGAAAAGCATTTCCAACATGCAGAATGGGTTTACCGAAGTACACTGAATCACAAACAGGTAAATGCAAGGAGCATTCCCTCCTAATTGCAATTCAATATGGTTTGTATGAATGGTTTCCAACTGCAATTACATGGGCAATTGGAGACACTTTTAGGCCCCTGCTTCCACTTTTGGGCCATGTGAAGTTGTTGTTGGCCCTGGGACAGTAAGTACTACACCCTCCTTCTGAGCAGTCTTTAGTACACCCTGCAGATGTTGTAAACTGGCCGAGCCTGCAGTCTCTGTCAACTAAGACATGCAAAATCACGTATTATACCATAGTGAGCCTGGGTCACAAAAACTTGTCCAAGAGTATGTGTCACTGAGGCCAGAATAAAGTGCGCATTGAGAATATCAGTTAACTTTTTGTTCTAGGTTTGAGGGATGTTGTGTCCAAATACAGAGATATATGAGCAGTTAATCACCTTTCACAAATAATATCTTTGTTGACTTGGTAGCTCCTCAGTACACTTTTGTCATTTTGGTTAATGTTTTGTTTTTGATCCTCCTGGATATAGATCAACATCACTTTTTCAAGTAATACGATCTACCTTGGACTAAAGCATCACGGAATTAAACAATAAAGAAATAAAGAAATAAAGAAAAAGCTAAAAATCTGTACGATACACACATGCAAACAATGATACGGAGCCTCGACTTACATGCATTATTAACTGCAGGTCCACGTTGTCTCGGATTCTTCCTTCTTTTCGAGCTTTAGATGCCAAATTTCCAAACCAAATGAATGGAACCCAGTACTTCTGGTGTGGAGACTTGAGGCCTTCAAACATCTTCCTTTCCTCTGATGTCATGAAGCCTGTTTTAAAGATAATGGGTGACAATTGTTATGGAATAAGAGACCAAGCTTAACCATTGCCATTTTTCATCAGTCTTTGGACTTCCCTGAACCCTCACCTAATTATTATTGGAACCCCAAGACCGACACTGAAACATTATTGGAATCCGGGACCCCCACTGAGTCAATTCAATTCAATTCAAAAGAGCTTTATTCGGTATGTACAACAGCCATAAAAGCAAAAACAGGATTTAAAACACATGTATAAAACATTCCAATGCATAAAACAGTCCAATTAATTATCAAGCATGATGCCTTTCCTAGCAGCAATTGTTTTTTGAATAAAAGAAGCAACATAAAAACATATTCCAGGATCTTCAAGAGTAACCAATAAGTTCATAGCAGCATGGGTTGTTCTCACATTGAATTTTAAAAAGGAAGGTTTCAAATAAAAACGTCTTAAAATGAATAAAACTTACAGAAGAGCATGAAATGTATAGTGCTTTGTTTCGATAGCCCATCACAGTGGCATGGGGTAGAAGGACACATTTTCATAGTAGGGAAGGCAACTAGGTGATGTACTATACCTAGTCTCAAACGGGTCAGAACAAAGCGGTGTGATGGTCTACTCACTACTGACAGGTAATCTTGAAATCCCGCTCTGACCTCAAACTGTTGATAAAATACAAGGGTGGGTTGCTTCCCTACCACTCTCCTACGAGTCTCTATTTGATGAGCTAAGAAGGTATCCTTGATCTCCTGTTTGGATATGATTGTCACACAGCCTGGGTCTCCCTGGATCTGAAGATTAAATAAATTACTAAACGAATTGCGGATATATTTATGCCAGGGGATACAGGAACTTTTATCCAAAAGTAAACAATCTTTAATGATGGTTTGGGTAAATTTAGTCTCATCTTTAGCCCAAATGGATCTCCATAGCAATAATGGCCCCATAGCAATCTCATCCGATAGGTAGTTAATACCTACTTCGCGATGTATAATTTCGGTAGATGCTGATGGGGGTAGACACAAAAGGCGTTTTAAAAAGAATTTTCTTCGTGCTGTAGTATATGGTTATGATTATGGCCCCATACCCCGGTGCCATAAATGGCTATGGCAACACATCTAGCCTTATATATGTCTACCATATCCTTAATACGATGATTGCCTAGCTTGGATGCAAATCTAAAAATCCAGTGTGCATTCTTGACCATCTTTGAACAAACGTTAACAAGTTCGTGCATCCAATTCCCATTTCCTGAATAAGTTACTCCCAAGTAACAAAAAGTATTAACAGATTCCACTGGGGAATTCTCTATATAAAAGGTTTTACATTTCTTGGTTTTCTGGCCACAGACCATGACAAGAGTTTTGGCCTTGTTAATTAATAATTTCCTAATATTGATAAAAAGGCTAAAATTATCTATTAGTCGTTGTAAACCAACTGGGGTTCTAGAAAGCAACACCGCATCGTCTACGTAGAGTAAGACGGGTACGGGGTTGCCAGCAATTTGAGGTGCATCTGCCTGTACCGACCGGAGGGCTTTGTCAACTTCATTTATAAATAGAGAAAAAAGTAATGGTGGCAAGACGCAGCCCTGGAGGATACCTCTTTTAACCTCAAAGTGTGGTGTACACTCCCCACGCTGTCCATATCGCACCTTGCACAAAAGTTTCTCATACAGCCTTGCAAGGAAGTAAATTATTTGTTTGGGGGCCCCAAGATTGAGTAAGGTTGGCCACAAAATAGAATGGTCAACAAGGTCAAACGCACTGCTAAGATCTGCAAAACACAGGTATAATCTTCCCTGTTTAGCGTGCAAATATTTGCCTATCAGGAGTTCTAAGTTGATACATTGCTCGAGGGTTCCCAGCCCTTTTCTGAAACCATATTGAACTGGTGAGAGTATCTCGTTTTCGTTGGCCCAATTTTCAAGTCTCACCAATAGTATTCTGCTCATCACTTTAACTGATGAATCCAGAAGCGAAGTGGGACGATAATTTTTAGCTTCAGAGTTAATGCCTTTTTTAAAAATAGGGATTATCACAGATTGACCCCATGACGGCGGTATATACCCCGTCACTTCTAAGTTAAAAACTCTAGTTAAAATAGGACTCCATAGATCTATTTCGGTTTTGTAAACGTCAATGGGGACCCCATCTGGGCCTGGTGCTTTACCACCCCTACTTCTAATCAATTCGTCATGAACTTCGTCGATAGTAATATCTAGGGGCATCACCGGCCACTTACTTCCTACTATACTTAGCGACCTAGATACATCAGGATCAAATGGATTAAAAATACTAGAAAAGTGTCTCACCCACGCGTCACAATTAACATGAGAGAGTAATTCTGGGAATGAATCACTCTTTAAAAACGGCGAGTTAAGAGTTTCCCAAAATAAATTGCTATTTGCTGTATCTGCTGCCATAGATAACTTGTCCCATGCTAGCTCTTGAAGCTTGTTTCTCCTTGTCTTAAGAGCCAATTTATAATTAAGACGTAAGTTTTTAATAATATCAGTGTTTCTAGGTTTACTGCCTAAAGCTTGTTTAAGTTGGCTTAGAGCCTGGGTACAAGTATGATCAAACCATCCTCTATGTTGTCTACTTTTTTCCCTGAAGGGTGCAGTCAGTATCCCCTCGGTTACAACATTGATTTTTCCGAAGTTGGCTAACAGCAAGGAAGGACTAACATCCTCATTGAGGCAATAAGAAATCTCTGTATCACATTTGGTAACAATTTCATGTAGGACTTTTGCCGGTTCCACACCAACCCATTTAATACGTGTCCCATTAGGCCTAATAGGAGCAATACTAGTAATGAAATCTCGATTTGCTACCATTTTTAGGCCCCAGACTAAAGTCGACATAGAAATACAGTTATGGTCACTCAATACCTGCTCAGTGATCCATGGAGTAGAACACAGATGGCTGCTGCTAGCTGAAATTAGCATATGGTCAATAATAGAAGCAGCATTTCTGCCAATAAATGTTGGTATAAGACCGCCATTGGTATCCCGTGCGCACTGTAGCAATTCAAGGTCATATTTAGCCATCAATAAATTAAGCGCTCCTCCATAATCGTTGTGTGTGAAATGCATACTTTCATCGTCCTCACCATGCGTGTTCCCACAGACCTTGGTCATCGACGATGGACAATATTGAATATTAAAATTCCCCACCCAAATTATAGCAGTATTAGTCTTAATAGTACTTAACAATTTATCAAGCCCATTGTCTAACTCTAATTCAATATTACTGCGAGTTGAGTCGAACACGTTATTGTAATAATTGACCATGACCACATCCCTACTGTCTTTGCAGTGTAACAATAAAATCTGGGAGTGTGTTCCTATAGTAATGGTTCTTTTAACAATAATAGCAGATGACTTATTTGAAATAAGGGTCAGAAGCCCCCCTTTGGCTCTACCAGCTGGCGAGGGCACTGCCTGGAGCCAATATGAAGTGAACCCTTCTACATATACCGGTTCAGTACACCAGGTGTCTTGTAGGCAAATTATATCGGGGTCACTAGTAATAAAATCCTGCCATACTGGTGAATCCTGTTTGCTCCTTAGGCCGGCAACATTCCAGGTTGTGATAATGTATCCATGCTCTAGTAATTTCCCTGAATTGACTTGGGTGTGCTCGCCATTGTTTCCTTTGTCTAAACTTACAGACGGAGCCTCTATAAAAATACACTCGGTCTCTGTGGTGACAATAGATTCAATCTGAGGTAGATTGGTTATAGGTAGGCCCCCTGCGTCTTTGACATCTACCCAATCTCCAGTAGGATAAGGCTCCGGACTAGGATGATTAACACCCTTATGTCAATCATTTTCCTGTAGGGTGCTCAAAGCCTGGTATCTATTTGAAACTGGTAAATCATGGTGGGGGTAGATTGACAAAGCTGAATTCATTCTCGGGGGTTTTGATCATCTTCCCTATGTTGTGTAAACCTCAAGTGCCTATAGAAGAAACCAAGTGGTTGCAATGTCATGATCGAATCAAATTGAGACAATGAGGGTGCTCTATCTAAGGTGTTTCTAGCCCAACTTGGGTTTCTAAAATTGATAATAATGCAGTCTCCTTTGAGACACTTCCGTAAGGGGCCAATCCATCCCACTCTTTGTGTCAGGAGAATCTGATTTGCTCCTGCCACCGGGAAGCCACAATTCTTGTCAAGCCAGTGTACTACTCTGTTCTTTAGGGTGTCATGGCTCTCCATTAGTCCTGGCTGCAGGGGAGGCACATTCACCAGAACAGCAACGTATGGGCAGCATTCGGGGGGCAAGTTGATAGAAACGTCTACACTCCTCTCTTGGGTTATATTGTGACCTGACTTGTTGTATGCAGCAATTGATTGTTCCGTATCCATCCTATCCAACCTATCCCCTCGAACTGGTCGGGGTTGGTTAATCGGACCCTGCTGTCTTGGTGAATTATGGTTTGCTAATTCATTATTTCCGCTATTGTACCCTGTGCTTGCCATGTAATTTCGGCCCCCAACAGGTTCTCTACCTGTTCCTTTGTTTATTCCATTAACAATAGGGGTAGTTATCTTAGACACAAGCTCATCTTGCCCTCCCCTGGTTGCATCCTTCGTTGTCCCGGCACTGGTGCAAGTATCCCTCAGTAGGCCGCAGATCTTGGTCACCTCGCTGGACAGTTTATCAATTTTCTCATGAACCGGCCTAAGCAGCTCCTCAACCTTAGATAAAATTGTGGCTATAATTAATGTTGTTTGTGAGTTAGCAGTGGTACCTTGGCCGTCTAGGCTATCACATATAAGATCTTTAGGGGTCTGCATAGGGCCTTTCTTTCCTTTAGGATTGCCCACCACCGTTTGTCTCTTCTTACACCCTCTCTTCCTCTTCTGGATTGCCGATCTGTCAGATATATGCAGGGGGGGAGAAACGGGTTGTGTGAGCAAGTCGCGTTCGAGTTCTAATGCATTTTCGGGGGGCCTAGGTGTTCCATGGGGCACAATAGGGGCAGCTTCTGCAGATTGCGTAAACTCTCCCTGTAAGAATCCGCTGCTGTTACCTATCTGTTCCCCTACCATCGTGCCAGGGCCCAGGGATAGGCGGCGTTCTGTCGTGTCAATTTCATCAGTGATTGCACTAACTGCTCGCACTAAAAATTAGTCGATTGTGGTGCGTGGATTATCAATTATAGCTATTTGAATCTTGCGTTTAACCATGGTGGCTTTCCAGGAAATATTTAAGTATGGGATATAAGCTAATATGATCTATAATACAATACACACTTAGTTTCAATATAAAGTGCCAAGTACAAAAGTGCAAAGTGCTAGGATCAAAATGCAAGGTGTTAAGGCGTTATAAAAAATACAGTACACAATACAATGTGCTAAATGCAAAGGAGCAAAAAGCTAAGGTCAAAGTGCAAAGTGCAAGATAAAAACGTTATAAGAACGCGCAAATATAAAGCAAAACCGAGCCCTTAAGAATTGTTCTCTTTTGTTAGAGATATTCCATTAAAAGAAAAAATAAGAATTTAAAGGTAAAAGACAGGACTGAGCAAGGATTGTCACTAAAACCTCCTTAACACAAAATACTGAAGTTCAGAGGGAATACGTGGAATGTGATAGAGGTGCTCCTCTCTTCTGGGCACCGTTAACTTGCTTCTCAGTACTATGATAGATGGAGGCGCTTTGTTATATATGGCTTAAGCCTCTCACCATTTTACCAGGCAAACGTGTGAATTTCAAGACCTGTTGTCTGGAATAGTACCTGCAATTTAATTATATCCACGTTGATCCACGTATACCCACGTAGAAGCTTGGGCGGGAGATTGGGCTGTTAATGACCCCCACAGATGAAGGACCAAGGGTGGTGGCCCAGCCCGGCCTCAAACGTCCGCGGACGGGCGCAGACGGGCCCGCCCTTGGCCCAGGCGCGGCCCGGGCACGCCCGCGCGTGTCCCGCGTTGCGGGAGCCCCTGGCAAATTTTAAAGGCACCTCCTGGTGCTGTGGGGGGCGTTAGCGTTGGCGGCAGTACGCTGGGCCGCAGGGGATGCCGCAAGGGACGCTGGGGAGTGTAGTTCGTACTCCCGGCTCCCTGGCTCCCAGTCCCGGTCTCCGCTCCTCAGCCCCCAACGGAGGGCAAACAGCAAGGCAAGTGAGTCGTTTTTAGAAGAAGGGGACCCCGGCTAAGCATTTTCAATGATTTAAACCGAAAACAACATACAAAAAATACAGAAACAGGCATTTATCAAATATATACACAAATGATGATGAAAAAATGTATTTAATTTACATAGAAACATTAAAAATGTTTATTTTTTTAATGTGGGGATGAGGTTTTTTAAATTCAGTTGAGGCCACTCATCATCCATACTGTATTCTATCTTATGCCTTTACAGTGCTTCCTCAAATCAATCTGAGGATACTAACTTAATTTTTAGCCTCTTAATTCAAATTCCTTCACACTTGCAAAACATTTTAAACTTCTTAATTTTACATTGTGCTTCTTTATTTATATACATTGTATTAATCTCTTAATATTATTTAATTTTCTAAGTAGTCGTGGACCCCATGAGAAGGCTTTGCGGACCTGAGAAGGCTTTGCGGACCCCCAGGGCTCCCAAGATCATAGGTTAAGAACCACTGGTATAAACCCTGGGTACTCACAAACATTTTCCCAGGGGTCAAAAAGTTTAATTGGTGGTGTAATCAAGGGCTGCACTGGTGCCAGCAGGTGGTAGTCAGAGAGGTAAGTTGGATGTACGGGAAGGGAAGCATGTTCGTCTACTGGCTGAATTAAATTGCACAGTGTGGAACCAGAAAACCTGGGATCGGTCCTCTCTTCCCCACTTGGGCAGGCTGTGTGATCGTAGGAAATTGTTTTATTTTGCTTTCCCTCCTTTTTCTTCATTGTCACATATGGGAGGACCTTGAAATACATGACTTCAGGTTATGCTTTGTACGGAGACCTTTCTTGTGTTTGATTAGAAAAACTATAATGGTGTTCATGTATAATAGAAACCTCAGCGACCCAAATGGTGTACATAAAACTGACTTGCCTCTTAGGCCCTGATTGTGAGTTGGTGTTATCGCCCCTGAGAAAGAACGATACCACGGGGTATGCTATTTGTCAGGTGCGATAAATAACAGAAATTATGAATTTATGGGTAATAACATGAGGATTTTGGTGTTCAACATACCAAAATCGGCATGATATGGTAATTACTGTATGTTTTCCTGTGTTAAATTTCAGTAGGTTTGACCTGCAGAAATGTAACAAATGTTGGATTATTGAACGCATCCAATAATTATCACATGCAGTAAATAAAAACAAACTCGCAATACTGTCCTATGCGTAAACAGGAGTTTACGCAGGGGATGGAATTTAACAAGCCGCACATAAATAGGCCCTTAGTTATCTATTGCCATTACTACCAGGCCGGCGGGGGGGGCTTGTAAGCATGAATGTTTCTAAATTTATGTTTGAAAACTATCCCTTTGAAAAAATACTTCTCAATGATTTTGGAGAGACTTTATCATATTTTTACACATTTGCTGCAAGATATCTTTATTAAAGAAGGTGTTCCTAAAGTTAAGCAGTGCAGGACACCCTAGTTACTTCCTCTCCTTAACTGCAATTAACCTTTAAGTGCTTGCTTGTTCATTTAACATATATTTAATGTTAGTGCTGTGTTGAGTAAACAGCAGCCCAGTGCTGCTGTTGACTGGGAGGGGCGCATCGTTAAGGTCAGGGGGTGCATGTGCCCCCAGGGCCATGCTTTCAGTATCACTGCTATAAACAGAGCTCCTCGCTCATATATAAATTCCTAACATGACTCATTGGATGAGATGCATGGTATAACTTCTTCAGTGACCTACATTTAGGTTGGGAGTTAGACAGTTAACATTTGGAAGACTTAGCAGGCTGAACATAGTGGACATTTGATGATTTAATAGGTGTAGAAGTCAGAGACCCTCATATGAAAACATTTAAACATTGTATTCATAGCCTGGTGTGGTGCATGCTACTGGTATTAGCGGGCTTTCTGAGAAAGGTGATGTTTACTAAAGCAACAGGAAAACGAGCAGCTCCAAGACAGACAGCACAGACACAATTTAAGCAAAGTATGACTTTGTGCTCCCTTCTAATATAACCATGTGAGTGTCTGCACCCACAGCATTACGTGGTTTAAGTGGAAATTGAGGATGATGCCTCATGTTATGGTCAGGTATACACACAGGGAAGTGTGTGTCTAATAGATAACTCACACATGAACAACATTAATTGTTGTTTCTTCTGGCAATTGTTAATAAGAAAACTGTCATTTCTTGCAGTAAATACAGAAGCAACATTGTTCAAATAGCTAACACTTTTAGGGAATGCAACTATGCAAGATTAACACTGTTATGTTTCGTATATAGGCCCCAATGTAGACCCGTTCATATATGCCATAATGTAGAAATACTTGTATATGCCCTATTATGGTCATACTCGTATATGCCCTATTATGGTCATACTCGTATATGATTAGGCTTTTCCTCTGGGAGGAGAATCCCAAATGATGAAGCATGCCACCATAGGTGGGTGAGGGATTTCATCCTAAAGGGATCTTTCCCCTAGTGTTGTTTTGATAGTGCCTTACTGCATGGTTTGTTTATTCAGGTAACTTAGACCCAAGGATTGTTGTTGTATATGATTGATAAATTGGGGATGTAATCCTTTGCAGGTCTCAAAATTTGTTTTCCCTAGGACCCCCATTTAGTGTTTTTGTGTAGCATACTCGTATATGCCCTATTATGGTCATACTCGTGTTTGCCCTATTATGGTCATACTCGTACATGCCCTATTATAGTCATGGCTCCTAATATAGGCATGATCTTTCACCTACATTAGTTCCCTACAGTACACAACGAGCTCTGAGGGTTGAACGTTATCTAGTCTGTGGTTAGAACACTGCAAGGTCTTTCCAGAACACAGGCCTACAATGTACTCATAAATTATGCATGAGCATTCACCAGCTACATCTCCTGCATAATATGTATGTACAAAGTTCACCCCTGACGTCTTCCTCATGTCTAACAAAGACCAATACAAACCATACTGAGGGACGAGACACTTTAGGGTATAAATACACCACATCTTGCCACGGTAAGATAGAGGGAACAGAGACTTCCATGCTGACACACTGACCAGAGACGCTGAGGCTCCTAAATGCAGTCGCTCCAGCTGACAGCGGTCTAACACAGCCCTTGCGGGGTGTCCAACTCGAGACCAGGACGGTGTCCCAGACTCTCTCTATTCAGGTATGGGGGTTCGACTCAATCCTAGAAGGATTCTTGGCTCTTAGGCTTTTAGACCTACACATATGCTAGGTACACTCAGGTACATCTAGTTAGGCATCGTAGGAGTACGCGCACTTTCATAATGCTTTTTATATTCATGTATGTATTCATGATTATTGCAATATGGTAGAACTGTTCTATCCCTTCACTTTTATCGTACTGCTGATAATATATCTCTGCTATTGTCTGCTGGTTGCTGCAGCACATATATTTTACACTAGAATAACAACTGTTCAATAAATACTTATTGAAACGCCCAGACTGTTTATTCTGTGTAACTCTCTGAGACAAACAGAATAAGTAAGCACGAGTGACTGAGCGAAAGGTAATACATTGTTTCCACGATTCTGAGGAATTTGGGTTGTCATGATCTAAGGTTGCCAGAAACTAATCTCTCCCCGATAAGAGGAGATTCTAGTGGCACTGTGAGCTAGCTAATGCAAATCCGGCTAACATATACGGTGGGGGTGCACAGAGTCAGTCTAACACCAAGCCCACAGCTTATGTTATCCAAACGCGCAGGTCCTGCATGGGTACTATAGGAACAACACGACAACACATGCATTCTAAACAGGAACTAAATCAGTGAACTTAACATTTTAAAGTTATAATTAAATGTTACAAATGTTGACATTTACTTCCCTCAATGCAGCTGCCCTTGGTTTGCCATCTCTTCCTGTAGTGCCCTCACTACAGTACCACTGCACTCTTTGTCCGTGTGGCTCATCGCACAGCGTGGACTGTGCCACACAGGTCATTTAAGTTCCCTCTAATCTGCATCTAAAACTATTCAACGTTAAGTAAAATAGCAAAGACCATAAGATCGCGTATTTGGTTTCATCCTAGGAAAACCGCCCCTTGCCTAAAAATGTGTCGGTAAATTCAGTTATTTGAGATAAATGGGGACGATCGCAGGTGCTGGACAGCTTTGAGGAGACTTCCTCGTGCTTGATTCAGTCAGATTATTTTTTTGCCCAATATACATATTTACTCACAATAATACATATTGTTAATGTGTGGGTTTACCGCGAGTTAAACATGCACAATACAATAAATAATATTCATGATTTTAGTGTGCTTGAAGGGATTTCTGCTGCAAGACAGTCTAGTCGGCACTGAAGAGGGCAGCCCGGCCTACCTTGAACGGCTGCAGAGATTCTTAACTGTGCCGCATGTGGCAACAGCAATGCAGCGGGTGCCCCGAGAGTGAATCGCTCTATCACAGTCACAACACTGTGCATCTGTCTTAACTACAGCACGGGTGCTCCGCAGACAGAGCCTTCACAGGTTGGTACCTTCGGTCACTGTCAGCAGCATTATGTGACCTGGATATGCTCGAACCTTACATCTGCTACTACCCATCGATCTCTGGATGTGGTGGGCCCCTGGCTGCTGTAATTAACATCAAGGCAGCCCGGGCAGACGGAACCCGAATCTACATCTCCCTCACCGTCACGGAGGCACAACTTGTGTTAACAGAGCCAACTTCATTATCTGTGGCTAAACCACTCATTCAACCAGCCTAACTGTTTTGGGTGTGACGTTGTATGTATTTTACAATATAGCGACTAGGCAGCCCTAATGGCAGTCAGTTCTGAAACTCCTATCAGGTTACATGGGTGGTCCGGGAACTCACTCTATGTAAACTGCTCAACAGTCTGCCACTCGGTATTAATTACACCCTCTCTGAGTAATTCCTTAGACTAATTAAAACAGTTGTATAGCACTGCTGCAGACTAGTGCAGGCGACTCAAGCAAGAACAACAAAGCACGTACCTCAGTTCCAAGTCTTCATGAATGAGGCAGCACTGATCAGTGAACCCTGCGGCACGCACTGATCAGGGAGCCCTGCGGCATCGCAGCCACGTACCTCAGCTCCTCCAAGAGAGTCACTGTGCGAGGCGACGGCGGGCATTGTGAAAGGGACTGAAACCGGGTCGCGGTCTCATCCGGTTACTGCATTGGGACTACTTTTATGAGGCGAGAGTACCTAGTCCCATCCAAGGAGAAAGTGAGGGACGGGACATTCGGAGGTTTCCAGAGTGCAGTAAAAAATAGCTAAACTCCCCCACAAAGGAGAGGTCTGCCTCAAGAGCCAGCATGCCTCTCTACGTCTCCGAGGCTGATGTCTAGTAGTCACATCACCAACTTGAACGTAACCAATCCTGCCGCTGCTCTAATGCTGTTTTCAGTATTAGAAGTGTCAGGATTGGACGGAGCCGGCTAACCCAGCGCTCCTTTTGCTAGCGGGTGCCTGTGTCTGCTATCCCTGGCTGTTAAGACAGCTGCTGGATTAGTGCAGGCAGAAGTGCGCATGTCAGGCTGGCCGTCTCAACACAGCTGGCCAATCCGACATGCACATTCTGCACTGCTCGTGTCATCCCTCCTGCTGTCAATCAGCAGAGATTACCCCACCCTCACATTCGCCGGTGGTAATGATGAGATCATTTTAATAATGTATTTGTTGTGGTTTACTGCTGTGCTCAAAGCAGGTGGGTTGACGCTCCTCCACCCTCAAGGAGGATCCGCCCCTGGTCTCAGACACAGGCTGGGCCTGTATGTAGAGTTTCCTTTCCCTGAATTATCAGGGTCAAGAGGAGGGCGATTTATGCCAAGTTATTTACTAACTCAGTATTTATTGATCTCTCAAACATAACCAAACAAGTGGCTTGGATCTATGCATCTCATAGCCTGGCTCTTATTGCTCTCCTTATGCTTTTTCTCATAGCACAAACCTGCATTCAACAGATTTTAAGAAAACGTCTATGGCCCATCTAAAGTATTCATTAGACACAAGCCCTGCCTGGCACACATGCTTCATATGTTGGCTGGAAATACACGGAGGGGGTTTGTGTTCCTCTTTAGGAGAGGATAAAAGACCAGAACAGAATGGAGCGTGGAGTATTTTCCCAAACACAGTTGTTTTTTGTTTTCAAATCCTTTTTTCTAATTTCTCACTCAGATCCATGAATCTCCCACAGAATCTCAGCCAAATAGGGGATCTCCTGGCTATGTTGCAGGTGGATCCGCAACAGATCTGCAAATCCATTGTCAGCCAAAAGCACACATTCAATACAAAACAACAACACATTTGATACAAACATAAACTGTATCATTCCCTGTGTATGGGTAGCTGTTGAACTAACTGTGTGGGTGTGTGACGTGCTATATGGGTGTGTTAGTGGTGGTGTGGGTGTGTAACTGGGTGTGAAAGTGATGGTGTGGGTGTGGGTGTGTGAGTAGCTGTCTAGTGCCTGTGGGAATGTGTGAAAGGTTTTCTGGATCTGTGAGTGGGTGTGCAAATGGCTGCATGGGTTTGTGAGTAAGTGTGTGAGTATTTGTGTGGGTGTGTAAGTGGTCCTGTGATTCTGTGAATGGGTGTGTGAGTTGGTGTGTGACTGGCTGTGGGGGTCTGTAAGTGGCTGTATGGGTGTATGAGTGGTTGTTTGAGTAGTTGTGTGGGTATGTGAGTGTGAGATGTGTGCATGAAAGTGGGTGTGTTAGTGCTTGTGTGGGTCTGTGAATGGGTGTGTGAGAGGTTCTCTGGGTCTGTAATTAGGTGTGTGAGTGCCTGTATTGGTGTGTGAATGGATGTGTGAGTGGTTTTCCGGGTCTCTAAATGGGTGTGAGACTGACTGCATGAATGTGTGAGTGGGTGTCTGAGTGGTTGTGTGAGTGAGTAAGTGTGTCTGTGAGCGTGTGGTGGGTATGTGCATGGGTGTGTAAGTGGTTGTGTGGGCCTGTAAGTTGGTGTGTGAATGGCTGCTTAAGTGTGTATGTGGGTGTGTGAATGTGCGAGTGGGTGTGTGAGTGCCTGTGTGTGTGTCTGAGTAGTTCTTTGGGTCTCTGTGTGGATGTATCAGTGAATGTATGGGTGTGTGAGTGGGTGTTTGAGTTGCTGTATGGAAATGTGACTGGGTGTGTGAGTGGCTGTATGAGTATATTATTGGGTGTGTGAGTGGTTTTCTGGGTCTCTGAGTGGTTGTGTGAGTGCCTGTGTGGGTCTGTAATTTGGTGTGTAAGTGGTTCTCTGAGTCTCTGAGTGGATGTATCAGAGACTGTATTGTGTGTGAGTGGCTAGATGGATGTGTGACTGGGTGTGTGAGTGTCTGCATGGGTGTGTGACTGGGTGTGTGAGTCGTTTTCTGGGTCTCTGAATGGGTGTGTGAGTGGCTGCATGGGTATGTGAGTGGGTCTTGGAATGATTGTGTGGGTGTGTAAGTGGGCATGCGAGTGTGTGATGGGTGGGTGTATGAGTGGGTGTGTAAGTGGCTGTGTGGGTCTGTGAGTAGTGGGTGAGTGGCTATATGGGTGTGTGAGTGGGTGAGTCAGTGGTTTTGCTGTATGGGTGTGTGTGGGTGTATAAGTGGGTGTGGGTCTGTGAGTGGATGTGTAAGTGGATGTATGGGTGTGTACATTGCTGTGTGAGTGCCTGTGTGGGTCTCTGAATGGTTCTCTGGGTGTGTGAGTGATGGTGTGGCTCTGTGAGAGGGTGTGTGAGTGACCTCATGGGTGTGTTAGTGGGTGTATGGATGTGTAAGTAGGTGTGCAAGTGGTTGTGTGGGTGTTTGAGAGAGTGTGTGTATGTGTTTTTTTAAGTGGTGGCCAGATCTGCTGATCTGCTGCGGTTTCACACAGAGGGTCGTGTTGAGCACCGCAGTGGATCCACAGATCTTCAAGCGCGCCCAAAAATATTTTTCCACATTTTCTTGCGCATGCTCAGTTCTCTTAAGATGTACGTCCCACATAGGAGAGAGACGGCGAGGCGGAGGAGGGCAGCCTGGGGACGCCGCAGTACAAGTAAGTGTGTTTTTATTTCATTTTGTGTAACTGTTTTTAATTAGGGGGGGTGAAGGCTGGTGGCGGAGCGGAGTTCCACAGAGTTTTTCCCCAACTCTGTGGACCTCCGCGTAGTCTCACTACGCCAGCTCTGCCCACCCTTAGTGAAAAGAATGAAAAGTCCAACCAATGCAATATGAGTTCTATATATCTACGTATCCCTACCTAGCACTACTCTGAGATCATAGTGGGTGTTCCCTGTGCCCAATCTCGTTGGTTTGCTTGAGACCCCATACCTGGATGACTTGGTCTGGAGTTAGATTGGCAATCCCTCTCTGCAGGATCGGGATGGAAGATCAGCATTAGCAGAGCTGCATGTTGAACAAGGCATTAGTTACAGCACTGTCATGGCTGGAGTGCTTCCTCTGACCCGTTAACGGGCAGTGCACTGTTTATATAATAAAACTACTGCATTAGAGGTGCAGCTCTGATGTAATGATGTAACTAGATAGTAGAAGCTGTCTCCGAGTGGGCAACGCAAACAGTAGGATATCTTGTTCTGTTCTTTAGCCTTGAGCAAAGTGTACAGATTATGTAGCAGGAAAGGCTTTCTAAAAACAAGCAACAAGTACAGCATTACTTAGAATAATATTGTGAAAATAAAATATGTAAAAAATAATGTAGCTAAAATGAAGTTTGCTAAAATGTGTAAAATGGAAAACTAAAATGGAGAACCAAAGTGGGTTCAAGAGGGCCTCTACAAAGGGTCCCTCACAGACCTCTTCGTCAGTCCCAATGGGTCAGGGTACCCCTACCCTCTCCCATTCTATCCTTTTTACACTTTATTTCCCCTAGGGAACCATGTCCCAATTGACAAAATGGCGGCCACAACTTTTCTCTCAGGTTGCGACCATCCAATTATGGCATTGCTGTTGGTGCAAGGATCCGTGGTGTCTCTAGATATACATAAATATTGTTTCTTTGATAACTCCAAAACTACTGAACAGATTTACACCAAATTACAAAAAGCACTCTTTTTGGACTAATATCTAGCTGTCTGCCAAATTTGGTGTAATTCCGTTCAGCGGTTCGTGCTGTAGTCGTGTCTAAAATTCCTATGAGAAATTGCATGGAGAAAACATGTTTTGGCACCCCCCCCCTTTTCTCATCCACATCTGAAAAATCACCCCAAAACTTTCCAGACAACAGCTTAAGTAAGTGGCAAACTAGTTTTGAAAATATCATGAAGATTCGTCAGACGACGCCAATGTTATCAGCAAAACAAAAAATGCTGTTCCTATGGAAACTAGGTCCTAACTATAACTACCTACAAGTTCCAGCATGCATTGAGAGTTTTACCTGAGAGGCACACCGGAGGTCCATATAAATCATCAGCATGCAGAAAATGGTGTGAATTAGCATTTCTGTGAAGTTCCAGGACATCCTATGATTAAGGAGCTAGGTGCTCCAAAACGCGCCAGGCCATGGAAATGATCGGAATGAAAGTGCCGGTTTTCTAACATAAAGGATTTGGATGAATCAGCCTGCTGTCTAGTGTGTCCTCATCTTTGGGCAACATAGAAGTCATATATATATATATATATATATTTTTTCCACTGAAAAAAGGTTAAAGTGACATTATAGTTAGGTATGGTAATACTTACTTTACATTAAAAAGTGCTTAAATATTCACAGAAAAAACTAAAGGTTAAAGGAACGGTATATTTAGGTAAAAATGTCAGTTAAAAAATACCATTTTAAACTTAACAAAAACACTGAAATTCAGCAGTTATAGTTATCTCAAGTGAAGGAAGTGGCCCGAAAAGGGTCACCGGGGTTATTTACAACCTCCTAATCGCCTTCCACAAAATGAAGAGTCGGTCAGACAGTAGAGAATACAAACAGTTGTTTATTAGCAATACTCTGCAGAGGAGTCCAATCTGACCTGCACCCTAAGATGTCTGCCGAGGGACTGACCCCCCAACAGTCTGCAACGCATAACCATTCCTCCCAGGAACCTCCAACCTCTCCCACAATGGAAAGTTACTGGCTTAGGCCGGACATGAACAAAGGAAGCACAGAAGGATGGGCTACCACCTGCAATATGGGTACACACTATCACAGTTTCAAGGTTGCCGTGCTGGGTCTCAGCGTCTCCTAACGTGGGAGCAGAGCTACACATACGGATAGGTATGCGAGGGCAGAATGGCCTATTCATTAGTAGGTCGGAAGGCAACCTTGAGCAGGAGAGAAAATAATAACTAAATACAGTATTCTGCTGAAGCAAGCAATACGAATATTGAGGCCTAGTTCAGACACAGCCTAATAGGGATTACAAAATACAAAATGGAGTCGCACTTGCTAACTGAAGCTTGCACATGGCAGGGATAACTCATTGGGTTGCATAACGCAAATACGAATGGTGCCTAATTTAGCCGCCCACTGCTAACCTAATATAGCGTAAAACAAGTATATAACGAGAATGGGATTTTCAGATCTAACAGACCCTCCTTTTAACAGGGGAGGCTAAATGCTTTATTGGCTAGCAGGTAGGGTCTTTACAATTCTAGGCAGGGGAAAGAAAATTGCATAGCCATTCAAATCACAGGGAAAAACAAAGCAGTACATATGCAACAAAATCACTTTAGTATTCAAAAATACCTCATCAATCAGCATCATATCTTGTATATCTTGCATCATCATAGCAGAAACTTTATTATCATGCCCTGGCAAAGTAGGGGTAGGTGTGAGCTTGCTCACGCAATAGGTGCAACACGCTGGAAGGTAATTGATACATACACAGCACGTGAAGATGACTCCTGCGATAGCTACTAGGAAAAGAAGTATCTTCCAACCCCAGGATGACTTCAGACCCCGGAACCACCCTGTCAAGGACCATGAACCATTGTCCTGATGGATATCAGATGCAAGCCTATGCAGCTTCTGGATAGCGGAATATACATTAGGGGCGTGGTCTGGGATGTAGACACAGCAGCTGCTGCCGATGACGCGGCAAGCTCCGCCCCTATCTGCAAGGATGACGTCTAAAACCATCCGATTTTGAAGAGCAACAAGCCTGGTCGCTTGGAGCTCAGCAGTAATGTTAGTGAGTATGCCTGCTGTAGTATTAATGACCCCTTCTACAACCCTGATGAGGCGGCGAATGCTAAGACTGTTATACGTAGGTCCCCAAAAGGGCATTATACCGTTTTTGGCATCCGTGAATTGCTGTAAAGTGGTATCTGTCTGATCAATATCTACTGTGTCAATAACTCTCCTCGCCCGGGACAAGTATATGCTTCTCTGCTGCAGTATGTGGTCCTTGTGATAATTGGAGGGCGCAATATAAACAGGAGGTAAAAGGAAAGAGACATAACACCGGCCAGACCATCCCCTAGGGAGCCATGTATAAGCATGCGCTCCACAAACAAAGTATACGTTAGGAGGCGTGAGTAAAGGCAGACTACTAGTAGTGTTTAATCGATATGTGTAATTAGAGCCGCTCTGTCCCACCAGAATATTCCCAAAGCCTTCAACACAAAAACTAGCTGCAGTATCAATCACAGGTACAGGCATAACTGTCTCTCTAGTGATATTTCGTGCATGAAAACAGTTAAAATAGTCAGAGACATTGTATCCCTGAAAATCCAACATTTCATCTTGCAACCATGTGACATTTTTGTGGTTGGCGTATACATTCATGCAAGCATTGGGATGTAAGGTACCCTCCTTTCCATCTGGTCCCGCAGTGTACTACTATATATTCCAGAACCGTCTCATAGTCAGACTCCGTCATATTCATAGCGTCAGCATGATAATGAATGTACACCATGGAAAGCAACTGGAACCACGTCTCACAGCTACCTAAGTACGACAGGGGTAAGGACACTAGTAAATCATTCTTGTGCATAACAGAGGGAAGTGACCCACACACCCAGCAATTCGTTGTATTAGTCGTATTATGAACCTGATGAAGCATCTACACAAAAGCATTGTCAACATATGTCTGCCTATGTCGTTCCTTATGCGGGGGCAATGTGAGTGGCACCGGGGTAGACCCTATCAGAGTGTGAACTGGATGTTGTTCTTCTAAATACCACACCACCCCAAACAGTATTATTGTTACAATGAGAAGGAAGAGCACCACTACTATCTTACTCCTGGTAGACCAGCTAGACCAACCAGGACCATTCCGCTCTAGTGGAGGGGCCACTAGAGGCTGTTCCTCCCTCATGACCGCACAGCCAAATGGGTACATAGAAAATTGAGGAATTGGAGCCACGAGACACAACCAACCAGAGGGGCACAAGTCACCCAGCGTCCTTTTAGAGCCTCACTGGTAGGCTCCTATCGTTCATCAACAACTGTGCTATACAGCACTCCCTCGATGGGGCTGCACGATCACAACCCTTGCTGAAAACAAATCCTTCTGCTTTCAGGATAGGGCACCCTCCCTCCAGGGCAAGTACCCTCAACGATCCTGTCCAGTGTCCAATGCAGTGCACCTGTTCAGCTCACCCTACTCTATCGCAGGCACCTTAGACACAGTACCCACAGCCTGATCTCAAGTCCTTCCCTAACTGCTAGACTGTCCCTGCGGTGCACTGTCCTTCTTCCGGGGGTGTAAGTTATACCTGGTGACTCCAGGCACTGTTTCGTCAACAAAAAGGGGGTGAAACTCAGGATCAGATGGGGACTGACACTTGGACGTCAAGTTTCACCACGGTGTGAGTAGCAAGAAGGACCAACAGTGGCCCTTTCCAACGAGGCTCCAGGCAGTTCTTCCTCTGAAAATTTCTCACCAGCACATAGTCTCCGGGCTGCAACTGATGTCCGGGCCCCTCTGGTACTGGTTGCAGTGTCTCCTGGATCTGTTGATGAAGAGAACGAAGATCCTTAGTCAACTCATACAAGTAGTCTACAAGTAGAGGGTACTCTATCTCAGAAAAGCGCTTGGGTCTTGGGACGCTCCAGATATTAGCAGGGCGGCCAAAGACTACTTCATAAGGTGACAACCCTGTCCTAGAGTGTGCGCTCGCCCTGGTAGATAACAAAGCCAAAGGTAACGCATCTGGCCATCGCAATCCTGTACTTTCTTGTATTTTTTCTAGCTTCAGTTTGAGAGTACCATTCTACTTCTCAACCAGACCTGCTGACTGGGGATGGTTCGCTGCATGAAACTTCTGCTTTATATGCAAGCCTTCACACACCAATTCAATGACTTTTCGAATTGAAGTGACTTCCGTTATCACTCCAGATCACACGTGGCAATCCATAGCGTGGGAAGTACTCCTTTAGGAGTGCCTTCGTCGTTGCCATGGCCGTATTCTCCTTCGTGGGGTAAGCCTCAATCCATTTACTGAATGCACAAATCACTACCAGCACATATTTTAGATTGTTAACTCGTTCCATTTCGATGAAATCCATCTGGAGGACCTCGAAAGGGAAGGAAGGCGGTGCAAAATTACCTGAGGGTGTAGGAGTACCTTTTCCAGGATTATGTGTCATACAAATCATACAATGCTTCACTAAATGGGTGGCTACCTTGGGGATATTGTCATTCTGCCATACTGGGTCCAACACCTTACATATCCCTTTGGCACTAATGTGGGCTGGGCCGTGGGCCATGGTAACCACTGGGAGCACATAAGTGTTGGGTAACATCCATCTCTGTTTCTCCGACTTATCTGTCCAGCACCCATCCTCATCTAGACGCCCTGTACTCTCCTGCCATATTGCCAATTCATCTAATGTTGCCTCACTCTGGATCTCTTTAACGTTTTCTAACGTGTCTTCAAACATTCCATTGTCTGGGACCCACCTAGCAGGTCCTGCCACAAACATCTTTTTCATCTTTGATCTAGCTGTCTCTTTAGCTGTTTGGTCTGCGAATGCGTTTCCTCTTCCAACCTCATCTACTGTTGCCTCGTGTGCACTGCATTTTATTATCGCTAACTTATCGGGAAGTATTAGGGCTGACAAAAGTCTATCAGTGGGCCATCCTGTATTCGCAATCCATGTGACATCAAGAACCCTCTTTCCCCCCAGAGGCGCCCGAAATTATCGGCAACCCCAAAGGCGTACTGACTGTCAGTGTAAATATTGACAGTCAGTCCCTCACTCAATTCGCAAGCCCGAAGAAGGGCAACCAACTCTGCAGCCTGGGCTGATTGATACGGGACACGGGATGTCTCAACTACAGTGCGCAACGTTGTAATTGCATATGCTGCAGTGGTGGTGCCATCTGGTAATTTGAAACAAGAGCCATCGACATATAGTTCCCCTTGGGGGTCAGATAAGGGAACATCAGTCAGGTCTACCCGTCCTTTCGTCTCCTCTTCGTTCTATACACACAATCATGTGCATCTGTGTCATTACTCGCCGAAGGGAGGGGTAGTAACGTGGCTGGGTTCAGAGTGGCACATCGTTTGATGGTAACGTGAGAAGCAAACAATGTTAGTTCATATCCAGTCAGACGCGCACTGGTAAGGTGCTGTGTCTTTGTCTTGTTCAAAAGAGTATTCACAGTATGAGGTACCATTACTGTGAGGTCAGTGTCAAGAACGAGCCCTGCCGATTGCCTGATAGAAACCGCCACTGCCGCGGCAGCTCTTAGGCAGCACAGGAGCGCTCTGGCGACATTATCCAAGATGGCAGAAAAATAAGCGCAGGGTCTTTGCTTACCACCAAAACCCTGTGTTAAAACAGAGAGCGCGCAACCATCCACCTCGTGTACATAAAGCACAAAAGGCTTCTGGTAATCAGGAGTACCAAGCACTGGAGCAGAGCAAAGCGCAACCTTTAATTGCTCAAAAGCTTGCTGGCATGCAGATGTCCAAGGCAGGGGTTCATGCACATTTTTGGTGGTCAGGTAGAGGAGGGGTTTCGTTAATAGGGAATAGTTGTGGATCCAATGCCGACAATACGAGGTAATACCAATAAATGCATTTACTTCACGCTGAGTCTTGGGGACAGGCATGTTAGTGATAGCAGCTATGCGTTCAGGTGTTAGTCTGCGACCCTCCGTCTACAGTAGGTGACCTAAGTAGGTGACCTCCTGTCGACAATATTGAAACTTGGAAAGGGACACCTTATGGCCATGGTGCGCTAAATGCAGCAGCAGTTTAACAGTGGCATTCTTACAGCCATCTTCAGTATCAGAGGTCACAAGGAGGTCGTCAACATACTGCAATAGCGTGTTGCCAGGAGGAAGTACCAAAGAATCCAATTGAGTTTTTAAAGCTTGACTATAAATACTAGGACGTTCTGTATAGCCTTGAGGAGCACGACAGAATCTAAAGCTCCTGCCGGCTAGGGCAAATCCAAACAGATATCTGCTATCTGCATTGATCGGAATACTAAAGAAAGCATCCTTTAAATCAATCACGGAAAAGAATTTGGCTGAGGAGGGAATCATTGTCAATATCGTGGTAATGTCTGGGACTACAGGATATTGAGGCACTACAATTTTATTAACTTCTCTGAGGTCAATTACAAAACGATAGACGTCAGGATGAGCATCAGAAGAGTCCAATGGTGCCTTCTTGAGAATCGGGAGGATAGGGCTATTACACACATTCGCCGTGGTCTCTTCAACCACATCAGACACATCCAAATCCTGTATTATTCGCAACAAGGCCTTCTCTCCTGCTTGGGAAATCTTATACTGGGGAACGCGTGGCAATACAGCATTATCTTTGATCTGAATAGAGACCGGCGGGATCTGCAGTAACCCAACGTCCGTATCTCCTGTTGCCAACAAAGTACGTGGTGCCTCTTTGAACCCAGCAGGGAGGGGCGCATCTTTCGCAAAGACACTGTATTTCACAGGCCACCTTTGGCCCTATGGTCATGTAGACACCATCAGGAGAACAAAAGATAGTTGCATGTAATCTTTTAAACAAATCCAAACCCATCAAGTTCTCTCCACAATTTGGCGTTAACAGAAACGGCGAATCTACTGTAAAGGGACCAATAGTCAGAGCAAGAGGCTTGGAAATGGGGCTAACAACCGGCATGCCCGAAAAACCAACCGAAACGTTGTTTTGGCCAGACAGAGCTGCCCCCGGGACCAGCGAATGGGAAACAGAGCTATTCATAGCCCCTGTATCAACTAAAAATTTCTTGGTCGCACCTTGCAAATCTGCAGTGACATAAGGTCCACGTTGATCTACAGGTACCGGAACTGGTCCCTCACCCTGTCCCTGGCTGTCCTAGCTATGGGACAACCCTGTCACTTCGTCCATGTCATAGTCGTCATTGTAGTTCTGCCGTCCTCTATTGTCGTCAAAATAGTTCCGCTTGTAGTGATCATACGAAGTATTTTCGGACTGCACCTCTCCTCGGCCTCCTCCTCCTCTACCACGCCCTCTAAAAGCCCCTTCCTCTCGGGGCCTCAACTTTCTGTAATAACTCCGGGCACTCACTTCGCCAATGCCCCTCCTTTTTACAATACGCACATTGGTTGTACTCTACGGGCACACCATGAGTACTGTTCCTGTCTGGCCGGGACCCTCGCTGAGCTGGGCCCGAACCTCTACCTCTGCCATTTCCTCTCGCCACTTGCTGCATCAACACCTTCGTCTTCAACTCCTTGGACTTTTTCTCTATCTTTTCCTTGTCCTCATTCGCTCTATGCTCGTAATACTGTGCCATACTCAAAATTACTGAAAGGGAGGATGTGGTCCAAGTACTCTCTGAAGCCTGCAATCTAGTCGCAATCTCGGGAAGCAAATTAGTGACAAATCTGTTAACGAACAAACGAACACCACCCTCCTGTGACAGATCTTGGCCGCTAAAATCCCAAAACACCCCTTCAATCATAGTAAAGAAATCAGATACACTTTCATCCTTCTTCTGACGTCAAGCAGTCAGCTTGTCCCAGTCCACTCGTCTCAGCGGGATAAGGGAATGCATGTAAATGATAATACGCCCCGGCAGAGCCAATAGCTCCGCCTTCAGCTTCTCGCCGGGCTTGCGGTCCTTATCCCACGCTCTGATCTTGTCCCACGTTCCACCCAATTCCACTACATGATCCTGCGTATGTACCTGTCTCCATATATCCACCGGTACCAACAGGCCGAAAAACAACTCTATATCAGCTAAAGTCATCACCATGGAGGAGGCCGCCTCCATCAATTCCTTATAATATGCAGTGGGGGTTTTCCGAGGGTCCGGCAATTGACCCTTTAAGGATAATACCTCACTGCTCTTCCATGGAGTGTAGATCCACTGTTCCTGAAAACGGGATGCCACCCGCGGGCGAGTAACAATGTCATGGTCGTCTCGCAACTCCGGTATTTCAGGGTGGTAAATGGGATGAACTTCCCTCATGGGAAACTGCGTCACTGTCGTCGGGACCTTCTTAAGCAATCTACCCCGATAACCCACTAATGTCGTCACATTACTGAAAACCTCATTGGGGGCCATATCTGTCGTATATACCCTATCCGGAATGTCATAAATGATCTGTGGTGCAATACTCTTGAAACACTGTTCCCACAATCCTATCAATGTAGCCGACATATGCTTAAGAGCATGCTGCTGTATAAATGGCTCATAATCTTTCATCACGCTCCACACATCTTCCACACTATAAATCGGATTCCGAGCCCACTGTGCAGCCTGGTCAGCCACCATTCTCTTTTCATCATCACCCACAGCAGAGCGCACCAACACTTTATCCATGCGTTCACGTGCCGCTGCCCAATTCGCTTCATGCACTCCACGCACAGGCTTCTCGGCTTCTTGCAATGCCTGAGGCACCACACTCAAGGGAGAAGGAGCAGGCGAGGAAACGGGCACCATCGCAAACAAAGACTGTGTTGTAGGAGTAAGAGAAGGCGTAGCCACAGATACAGAGCTAGTAGACAGAATAGGAGAGCTAACGGCACCCGCCCCTGTAACTTGCAAAGGTGAGGAAGAAGCAGGCGGAACTGGCGCCGAAGCAGCAGGACTGGAGACAGAAAGACTAGGAATAGTAGAACCAGAGGCCGAATGCTGAGATGTTGGGATCATGGGGTATATCCGTATGGGGGCATAAGGAGGTGGGGGTCGAGAATCCAGTAACTCTTCAACGAACTCGTCACCTTCCTCTCGAGCAACATAACATTTATCGCTTTGTAATGGAAACTTCCTATTTGCACACTCTATGCCTTTCTCGATCTTTTCCCTGTCATAGGCCATTGCTTTCTGCATTATTGTTTGCGGCTGCCCCCTCCGGGCTTGCTTCTCTGCCCTCATTCGTCGCTGCTTGGCTTCCTTCTGCCATACCCTCAGAGAATCAAACATCGACTGCCTGCTCTTTTTGGCGAACAATTTGCCCTGCTAGTAATTCAACTTTTGCTCATCAAATGTGCCGGTAAGCGGCCACTGGAAGTCAGCATTGTCCCTCGTATATTTATTCCACAACATGCTAAACATAATAGGGCTAATGCCGTGCTTGACGTATACATCAAAATTTGGGGTACCCTCCGGAGGCGCTGGTTGCCTCTCTTCCAATCGAGCCTCGGTGGAACAACACCACATCCAAAACACCCTAACTTACTTAAACCAGGCATCTTAATATAAGACACATGCACTGTCCCTAATGGACAAATACTACATCAACCAGCAGAAACGGTCCACAAACCAAATCACAAGCAGTCCAGACACCGCACTCCACAGTCCGCAGACTGCACCAAAACACGACAGTCCGAAGACTGTTTCAAGACAAGAAGACAGGCTTCAGCCCCAGACCTTTTCAAGAATATACCCAATTTCCAGTTGGCCTGGCAGATTGCTTGCAAACAGTCCCAGACCTTTTCAAGAATAGGCCGAATTTCCAGTTGGCCTGGCAGATTGCTTGCAAACACTCTGCGTCTTTAAGTGTCCGCAAACCCACCAAGATCAAGACGAGACAGTCCGGAGACTATACCAGACACAGCCCACAGGCTCATGCCGTTCAACCATGGCGCCACATTTTCCAAGAAGTCAAATCACTCACCTGGTGCACTCAGGTCGAGCAAGATTATTCTCCAGTGCCGACTCTTCAGACCACACGGTCAGATCCAAGGTTTCACCTTCTCAGGACCCCAGCCGGTGACCACTAGACGAGGAGTCGCCCGATCAGACGGGCAGGGCAGCCAAGAGAACCGGGCGCTTATCATGTGGAGATCCCCGATCCGCCCGACCGACCGGACGCAACCCCGACCCTGCAACCCAGTTAAGGGTGAGTCAGGTCACCTTGCGGGGTCCCTGTTTGGGTGCCAACTGAAGGAAGTGGCCCGAAAAGGGTCACCCGGGTTATTTACAACCTCCTAATCGCCTTCCACAAAATGTCGGTCAGACAGTAGAGAATACAAACAGTTTAGCAATACTCTGCACAGGAGTATAATCTGACCTGCACCCTAAGATGTCTGCCAAGGGACTGATCCCCCAACAGTCTGCAACGCACAACCATTCCTCCCAGGAACCTCCAACCACGCCCACAATGGAAAATTACCGGCTTAGGCCAGACATGAACAAAGGAGGCACAGAAGGATGGGCTACCACCTGCCAGATGGGTACACACTATCACAGTTTCAAGGTTGCCGTGCTGCGTCTCAGCGTCTCCTAACATGGGAGCAGAGCTACACATACAGAGAGGTATGCGAGGGCAGAATGGCCTATTCATTAGTAGGTCGGAAGGCAACCTTGAGCAGGAGAGAAAATAATAACTAAGTACAGTATTCTGCTGAAGCAAGCAATACGAATAATGAGGGTTAGTTCAGACACAGCCTAATAGGGATTACAAAATACAAAATGGAGTCGCACTTGCTAACTGAAGCTTGCACATGGCAGGGATAACTCAGTGGGTTGCATAACGCAAATACGAATGGTGCCTAATTTAGCCACCTGCTGCTAACCTAATATAGAGTAAAACAAGTATATAACGAGAATGGGATTTTCAGATCTAACACAAGTAACTAAAATGTATGCACTAAAGTAACTATAACTCGTTGTGCCCCTGCTATGCAGAGATTTGTCATCAATTATGTCATTTTCAAATGTTGCAGTGATATTATCAATGATGTCATAGTGATGTAACATATGGGTCAATTACCAGTGCATTGCGAGGGTGTGAGTTATATTTACTTTAAGGCACAAGTTATAGTTAATTAAGATAACTATAATGGTGAAGTTCAGTGATTTTGTGCATTTAAAAAGGTATGTTTCAACTGACATTTTCATCTAAGTATAACATTGTATTAACCTTTGATTTTTTGTGTGAATTTCTACAGTTTTTTTTAAAGCAAAGTAAGATATTATTACCATACCCAAATATAACATCACTTTAACCTTTGTTTTTTTCAGTGACTTTCTAGGGTTTTTTGAAGGTAAAGTAATGTTTTATCACCACACGTAAAACCAACCCCACGCCGTGCACAGCCAAAGTCAATGTGTGGCGTGGGGTTGGCAGCAGGGCCTGGTCTGTGACCAGGCCCTGCCACCAAGCCCTTGTGGGGAGCAAAGCTTTATTTGTAAAAAACCATAAGTGGCAGGGCCCTTGTCCGGAGGCAACTGCATCTTGCACCACTCATTGCCCCTACCAGCACTGCCAATGACTGTACCAACACAACTTCTAACCAGCACACTCCTAAAAGTGTGACAGTTCAGACTATTCTAGACCCCCAAAGCTATAAGGAGGCTTTGATGGAAGGTAATGGTCATTTTTAATGTATGTGAATTAATAAACAACTGATGTTGTGCTCACCTCTAAATTAAGCAGACAGTTCTATAATGTGGCACACTGTCACAAGTGCCGGTGCTGACAATTAATTGCCAGTGCCAAGCACCGGAAATCACTGCCTCAAATTAAGCACTGACAGGCAGCCAACCCCACACTGAGCACACAGCCTCTAGCCATGCATAGCTTGGGGTTGGATGTAGGGCCTGCTTCCACCCCCCCGGACCATAGGCAGTCAACCCCAAACCACACACAGCGAAGGGCAACCCAAGGCAACGTGCCCGGCTTAGTGTTGGCTGCAGGGCCTGGCCTGAGGCCAAGGCCAACCATACCATCATGGGAAAACAAATCCACGCTGCCCAAGGCCTTCAGCCGTGCCCCGAGTGGGGTTGGGCGCAGGGCCTGTTACAAACCCCTCGCATGTGTGACCATGTGCGGTGTGGGGTTGGCCTCAGGCCAGGCCCTGTTATCAACGCCCGCTGGTGCCTAACCACCCTGCTGTGCACAAGTCATGAGCAGTAGGGGGTTGGGAGCAGGGCCTGAAGCCCAAACTCCTGCAGGCACGCATGGCTGAACATAAAGAGTGACAGTTTAAGTAAGGCAGAGCTACTGACTTTGTCAAAGGGTCAGAACCCCAATATATAAAAAGTAAGGCTATTGGTTTTATGAAGGGGTCAGAATATCAACATATATAAAGAAAATGTGTTGTGTTTGTCAGAAAAGGCCCAATAATTATAATGAGATGTATATTTCATCTATTCAGACTGATAAATGCTTAAAAAAGTGATTTTCATTAAAAAATGTAATAAAACTTACTTTAAAAAAAATCTAATCGGCTTTCAGTCTTTTTTTTAAAACATTTTCAAGCTACAAAAGTGCAGCCACAGAACCGACCACAAGGGGGCTCTGCACTCAAGATGAAGAGCACAGAGGTCCAGTCAGTGGTGCTTTAAAAAAATATGGTAAGCTCTCCTAGGGTCGTGGATTTAATGACCAAGGAGACTTACTGTTTTTTTTAAGTTGGTGGGGGGCTGCTGCACTCCCTGCAGCCCCACCCCCAGGATTAATAAAAATGCTTGGTGGTGCCCCAGCTCATTTTACGGCCACCATCAGGTTGAAAAGATATGTTCAAAAAGCATTCGCAGGGCATTATGGGGCGCTCTTTGCAAGGAACAGTAAATAATAAATGCTTTGAGAGGTTCAAATCGTAGGCTTCCGGTAGTGATTCATTGGGAGGGTCTCCAGCAGTCAAAATGTTAAAAACCGCTCCCCTATTGGTTAGCCATATCCTTGGCCAAACTGACTGATTACAACACATACAAACCATAGCAGCTAGCATGGTATTAAAAGAAGGAAGGTTTGACAAATCATGCCAGGGATACTTTTTGACATTGACTACCTGTCTTCCTATGCCTATTCAAATATCCAGAGGTATGGCATCAGTAGACCTCTAAAACAAAATTCCAATACATGTTCCAATTTGTAATCTCAAATGAGGCAATCCTGGCATCAAACAAAGCTTTGGTCGAAAGAAGACATGCAGTACTAGATCCCAGGATCTGGAATTCCTTGTCCTCAAAATTCAAAGAAAATCCAACACTGATTGGCTTCTGTAAAAGAACAGTTTTCTTCAAAATAGAACTTTTCACCAGAATTCTCTTTGCGTACTACAGGAGAACTGTTTTGAGTATAGTAGCATATCTAGTTTGTATGTTGGATTGATATTTAATCAGTTCCGATGCCCAGAGACAATTACATTTGTAATATGCTTCTTACAAATATTATAAATAAAATCAAATGAAACAAATTAACAAATGGAGCAATATTTGACATGAAATTCAGAAATACATAGCTCTTTATAGCCAACTGAGTAATCTGACTAAATTAAAAGGTACCTGCTTCCACAACATGGTCGAAGGTTGGAAATCTTTTGTACACAGCCGTGCTGACGGAGCGGAATATCAGCACCGACGTCAGGTTCACGTAACGCATCAGTGTCCTCCTGAGTAGGCGTCCGTATTCATCCCTGCCATGAACATTGCTGGAAATCAGGAACATCAACCTGTCTGGCCATGGAAGGTTCACAAACTGATTCCACCACCGGTTTACGACCAGCGTCACGTAGAAGCCTGCAGGATAATCAGTAGGAAGAATGAAGCCTCCATGGACCTCAATGTATATATGGACAGAAAGTTAAAGGTCTGAAATCAATACTTGAACGTGCAAGCATAGAGGTTACATAAAAGCACTGGAGGGAAATGCGTCAAGTTTGGTTTCACATCATTAGTTGGTTACCCAGTAAAGTCCCCATTATGAGTGGTCTGGTAATATTGCATGGTAATACCGTCCCCGGTATTACGATTGAGCAAGATTCTACCACACCTTTACTGAGTCAGTAGGAGTTTGGCTGCCGGAATGGGGAATGCATTCGAAAAGTCAGCCATGCAAAGAATACAAAGGACTTCTTTGAATCTAGCCCCCTGTGCTTTATTCTAAACTGTTTTCCTATGCTTTTTATTTTTACTGTTTTCGCTGCTGAAATTTACCTTTTTTTTCTTTTGTTTTTGTGTATGGGGAGGGGGCACTTCTAAACTGCACAGATGTGAGTGCATGTTGTTCCAGAGGCAGGGACGACATCAGGTAAAACAAGTGGAAATTTACTTCAAAATTATATGAAGGCCACATTCCCCATTCAGTGAAGTAAATTTTCAGCTTAGGCTTCTTTGGGGAATCAGGAAACTTATCCCTGCACACAAACTTAAATCTGTTGTCCAGTCACTTGTGCTCTCCAGACTTAGACTATGGAATTTCACTCTTTTCCAGCATTTCCAAAGTCCACCTGGGTCCTCTCAGTGCAGTCCTACATGGGGCAGCTTTCTGACAGGACACAAAAAATTCAACCACATCTGCCCCATTCAGCACTCCCTTCAATGGCTTCCCATAGAAATGAGACTCAATTCAAAACTGCCTGCATCACTCATAAAGCCCTGCACTCCTCTTTACCCTTGTACCTCTCCGAGAAACTGAAAATCTTTGGTGCTGTCCAAGACTCGCATAATGGTAAATTGATCCTCCTTGAACCCCCCCACCTTCAGGCATGAGTGATACATGAGCCAATCCTTATCCGAAAGCACCACACAATTATGGAACCCTCTCCCTCTGGGCCTTCGCCTGATCACGTCATGCCACCTTCAAAAAAGACCTCAAAGCGCTTCTTTTTGAACTACAGCTGGCCTCATTGCTATTACCCCCTCACACTCCCGCTAAGGGCAGACTAACCTCAACCAACACAAACAATTATTATCTAGCTCATGGTACTGTACCTCCTGCCTACCACTACTGTGTTTTGCAGTGAATACATATAAAACATTCTACCTCATGTGGGACTCACCTGGTGTTCTCTCCACCTTTAATGTTACATGTATATTTTCTATTTGCTTTTGATATGTTCTGCTTTACAGTAAAGTGCCCTGATGCCTACGGGCCATGACCGTGCTATATAAAATCACTAAGGGCCATATGTATGAAGCTGCTTTGCGATTGCAAACACTGCGAATCGCAAAAAAACGGTGTTTGCGATCGCAAAACAGAGAATCCCTATGTATAAAAGCTCTCCCATGCGCAAAAATGCTAATTGCAAAATTAGCGATTAGCAATTTTGCGAGGCATAGATTCTGCGAATAATTCTGCGAATTCGCAATCTGCGACACGTCAATTGCAAAAATCGCAATTAACGTGTTCGCAATTGGCGAATCCGAAAAATGAGATGCATGAAAAAATCGCAATTTGCAAATTTGCAAAATTCGCAATTTTGCACATCGCAATTACCACCAAGTATGAGCAGATGGTAACCAGGTGCAACCTATTTAAAGAGGCCCGCAATGCCACAGGGGTTATCCACAATGGCTGGGCTGTACTTGATAGCCAGGAGGCTGCGTATCAGAGCTGCTGCACAGAGAAGGAGACGCCAGGAAAGGATCTTCAGAGCGCGCATCACCCTGTTCCAGCAGACTGTGGAGGAGATCCATGTGAACTACAGGCTGGACGAAGACAGCATCCTGGACCTAATTGCGGAGCTCAAACCCATACTAGAACACCCCACACGCAGGACACACACCATCCCCACCCATGTACAGGTTTTGTGCTCACTGCACCTACTGGCATCAGGGAGTTTTCAGGGGGTGATAGCCACAGCAGGAGGGGTCTCGCAGAGTGCACTTTCGCGCTTCTTCCACGCTTTCCTTGATGCAATGGTACAGAGGCTGCATCACCACATCCAATTCCCCAGCACACAACAGGCACTAGATCAGACCAAGCAGGAGTTCTATCAGATAGCCCAATTCCCACACGTTATTGGCTGCATAGATGGGACACATGTCGCTATTTCCCCCCCTCACAGAATGAGTATGTGTTCAGGAATCGCAAGTCCTATCATTCCCTGAACATACAAGTAGTGTGCAATGCCAAACATATAATCACTGATATAGTTGCAAAATACCCAGGCTGCACCCACGACTCAATCATGTTTCGCCACAGTGGAATCCACCGACGACTCACAGATGGGGAGTTTGGTGAGGGCTACCTGCTAGGTAAATGTATTGCTTACAAGGACACACCAGTAAAGCACAGAAGTGGCAGGGCAGTGTTTAACCTGATTCTTGTCTCCCTGCAGGTGACAGTGCGTATGCTGTACGTGACTACATCCTGACTCCATACCTGAATCCAGCCACTGCTGGGGAGCGGAGGTTCAACAGTGCCCACAGAGCCACCTATTGTGCCATTGAGAGAACATTTGGAATCCTCAAGAGCCGTTTCCGCTGCCTACATAAGAGTGGAGGAGCGCTACAGTACAGCCCGAGACATGTTGCAAAATCGTGGTCGCGTGTGCCATGCTACACAACATCGCCACCAGGAAAGGCACCCCAGTGGAGCTTACAGATTCAGACTCATCAGATGAGGAGGGTCCAGCTCAACGATGCAGACCAGCCGGTGGGGTTGGAGCGGCGTCCGGCCGCCAGAGGCGAGATGAGATCACACAGAACTATTTCTAGGTGAGTAATGATCTCACAATGCAGATTGGTGCAAAATTGTGTTTTTATTTCCTTCAGTGCAGGAAAATATCCGTCACACAGCCTGGGGGCACACTATGTGAGTCCAAATTGCTTGCACATGTTCAACACACAGTGCAAGTCTTTTTCCCAAACATGAGTCAAGATGCAATGGGTTGCCTCACCCATTGCCATGTGCCACTCAGGGCACTTCAGCGTCTGCGTGCACAGCTTGTTGCCCCTCGCTCAGGGTGCCCACTGCCCTCCCCTGAGGCATCGGCTGGCCTCCCCTAACGCGCACTGCGACGTCTGTCCTGTGGGATGGGTGGAGTGATGCTGCTCCTGCTGGATTGCTCCTCATCCTCCAGTGAGCTGAGGGGTCCTGTGCCACCTGTGGTTGCTGCACGCAGCTGGTCCACGGCATGTGTGACCTGCACCAGAACCCTGGATACATCCTGGCAGCAGTGTGCCATCTCATGCTGCATGCTGACACAGCGACGTGCCAGCACTGATGTGGCAGTGGACAGGCGGTTTACCGCCTTTGTGTACATGTCCGGGTGAGTGTGGAGGCGCTGTCTCTCCCTGCGCCTGGCTGCCCGGTCTCTCCGCATCTCTGAGCACAGTGCTTCTAGTGCACCAGTCATGCCCATGAAGCCCTCCCTCATTTGGGTCATGTTGTTGTTGTGCACTGTAAACTGGCGCTGAATTGATTTTATTGCCTTTGCTTGCAGGCGCTGTACCTGTAGCATGTTGCCTTCAAGCCCTGCAAACACCGTGCCTTCGCCTACGGCAGCTGTGCTGGTGGATGGCCGTGCCCTGCGCCTGGATGAAATTCCTGGACTATGACGGACAGGGGACTGTGCTGTGTGCCGTGCAGTACGCTGGCCCTGGACTTTCTGCTCTTCTCCACTTGTGTCCAGTGGATCTGCCTCCAGTGGTGGTAGTGGTGGTACTATGAGGCGCCGCCTGCGTGTCACAGGGATTACTGGGCTGCCTTCCTCCTGCTCCTCTTGCCCTGACTGTTCTTCGGTGTGGGATGCATCCTCCCCTCCTGCCATAGATTCCTGTGTTCCTGGTGGTGCTGTGAATGTAAATGCACACATTAATTGGGTGTCCTGCCTCGCATTGGTTATGCAATAAATGTTTCAGTTTCGAGTTACATGGGTCCTCTCTGTATGTTTTTTGCCTTTCCTGATTTACTCATACTGTTTGTTCCATGCTGGGTGTCACAGCTCCACTGTTTGGTGCATGTGACTACATCTCCCATGATGCATTGCTGGGTGTGCTTGTGTGCATGCACTGGAGTTGCATTCATGTTTGGTGCCTGGGACTTTCCTGGGTGTGTGAGTGATGTGGTGATGTACCAGGGGAGTATTAGCATGCTTCTTACCTTGTCTGGTGTTTTGGGGTTCGGAGCTGTCCAGGTCAGCCACGCCACTGACACTCTCCGGCAGCAGGGTGCCCTCCACCAACTCCTCCAAAGGCGTAGAATCAGTGGCAGTGGACGTCCCACCACCGGTCTTCCTTGCCTCAGCCAGCCTTGTAGCCACCTTTTCTTTGGATCTTTTGCGCATATCATACCACCTTTTCCTGAGGTCCTCTACGGTGCGGTGGGTCACGCCGATGGCATTCACCTTCTCTTGTATGTCTGCCCAGATTTTCCTTTTGCGTGCCTCTGGCACACGTAGTGATTGCTTGCCAAACAGGAGATCATGTCTCACCACCATTTCTTGTATGAGCACCTCCTGCTCTCTTTCACTGAACTTATGTTTCCTTTTCCTGGCATTCTCTTCCTGCTGCTTCTCCTTCTCCTGTGTGTCCATGTCTCCTTCACTCAGATGCAGTGCACAAGTGTCTCAGCTCTCCTCCCAGCCTCTCACTCAGCTTCTGGAAATCAGGTGCAGCATGGGCAGTCCCACTTCCTGGTTGTGATGTCATCATGCTGCTCCTGATTTGCCGATTCGCTAATTTGCGATTTCTTATTGGCGATTCCTTATTTGCGAATTCGCAATTACAGGAATCGCAAAATAGGTATTCACATTTTCTGCAAATTTTTGAGACTCGCTAAATATTAGCGAACTTTTATTTACATCGGGTTTTGCGATTCTCAAAATGCGATTCGCTATGAATCGCAATTTGAGAATCGCAAATTCCGATTTTGATACATATGGCCCTAAATAAATAAATAAACAGGGCCTTGCAGCATTGGGCCACTGTAGTTCATGCCCTTTCAGTGCCTCCAACAGAGGCTACAAGAGGGCAGCAGATTTCTACAAATTACCTTGCTGCTAGATTAGGGGGAGTTCCCAAATTGGTGACTGCCGTTTACCGCGGGCTCAAAAAATCCTGGCACCCCACCTGGCAGTCTACGACTAGGCATCCTATGATGTAGGCCATGTGATGTGTTTAATCTTGCACTGTACAATAAGACACAATGTAGTGATTTCCCTTTGTTGCAGGGATTCTGCACATACACAGAACTATGCGCAGGAAAACAGGACCTCAGTGAATAGGGGTGTACCAAACTACCACATCAGTACCCAAAATCCCAAACGGACTAGCTATAGTGTCTCATTCGTTCTCCTCCAAAGATCACGGAGCTACAAATGATTAGACACCCAGAACACAACACTCCCGACTCTCTCAGGAATCGCGGGAGCAAGACGTACTCTTTCGCTCACTCACTCGTACTTGTCCACAATGAGAATAGGCAGAGTCACTGAAATAGTTCAAAATGTTTATTTTAACTATCGTGCTCTGCAATACAGTGTACGTGCCACTACTAGCAGCAAAATGCATAAACTCAGCACAGTTAGCATTGTTACAATTCCATAGAATAGAAAGGGAGAAGTCATTTTATAAAGACTGTGGAAATAAGGGCCTATAGGACTGACCACCCTCCCCTTGACTAGAAGAAGTTTATTTTATAAAAAGGACGATCTCTGGGCTTTGACAGCAGACCCCATACCTTAAAGCCTGGATGTAAGGTTTACATCATAGGAACAGCAGAGCTCTTCTCCATGGAACGGCTTTCTCCAAGTGTGTTAAAACAACATGCAACAACGTAATATCAAAGCACGAGGCTTCAGTACTGCAGCTGTGTAGCATGTTATGTCTAGGTGCTAGGGACTGACCAGAACAGAATAACAAGGGGCATTGTTTATCGACCTTGCACATCGTGTTCAGACTAAACTCCAAGAAAGGCAGAGAACGCGAAAGGCAACCCGTTCTCATGTGAAAGGCACAAACAAAGTCTTGCAAAAACAAAGTCATGTAGTAGCGTGCGCAAAAGCAGCATCATGGCAGCGAAGCTCATGCTAACTTAGCAATGTCGATAATGTGCCTAAGAACCATATAACACCCCCCCCCCTGGTAAGGTCATAGGACATAGACAAAGGACCAAAACAGAGTTCACCAGTCAAGCAGAGTTCAAAGCGTTTGAAAAAAACAAAATTGGAGAAAAAAAATCGAAATTTCAAAAAAAGAAAATTTCAATAGTGTCTGAAATAGAGCTGCCTTCGGGATAACAAAGTTATTATGAAAGAGTTATTATGAAGGAGGTGGGAAGTCCATCAAGGTGTGTGAACCGAGGAATGCAATTCCCTCCAAAAGATCATCCCTATCGTTGGTAAAAAAGAGTGATGCCATCCAATTAAGTAAGTCGAAGGAACAAAGTGCTCCTCATAATCAGACGCATCTAAAAGCATGAGTGGGCAACTTGCGTGATATTCGATGAAACTTTGTTGTAGGACGGTCTGCGCAGCCGCACAGACATCCCATTCAGCCAAAACTGCAAGTGCAGCCGCATGCGCGATACGGCCATCCCAGAACAAGCCTGGTCATGGGCCTCTAAGGGACCCATCAACTGGTTAAAATCCGGGACTGGACGTGACGTATTGGAGAGGCATATATCCAGTGCCCAATAGAAGGGGCATCGCTGACAGTAAAACACTGGTTGCACGCAAGTGAAATAGGCAAAGCAAAAAGTCAATCCATAACTGATGCCAAGCGTGGCTAATGGCAAGCATCCAAAAACATGTTGCATGCGATCATGGTACAGCTGCAACTGGCCTGGTCTGTGCAGTACCACAAGATGAGCAGCCATTGCGCAGCAGGAGAAGCAGAATTCCAGCGCCTAACGTCAAAATTAAGGGGAACCCTCCGAAGACGCTGGAAAAAATAGAATGAATAAAACCCGGTATTACTCCAAATATAGTCTGAAAAGAAGTCACAAGGCCAAATCCCACACATTTAAAAAAATGTGCAAGGCCTGTGGTGTCAGACGCATTAAATATTTGGTGTATTAGCTCTCCAAAATGCAGTGGGAGGTTGGTGTTCAGAAGGGACTGTATCTCACTAGAAGTCCTAGCCACCTGTAACTCGAAGGTCTCGCGGGCAGAAGTGAGAGCCACCTCTTGTTGGAATAATAACGCTTTGAGCCTGCTCAACTTGTTGAAATCTGTTTTCAAAGTCGTAATGGAAGGCCAAATTGAGCTATCTAGACTCCCATGCGGGGGCGGAAAAAGCACATTGCTGCAACAAATTACGCGCTGGGAAACCGTTACTAAATACGGGACTCCAGCCCGTAAACCACAGCAGTCTTGGTTGTTCAAAATAAGATAACTGCCATTTGTAAGCAATGAAAATGCGGGAATTATTGACGGCACTGGAGTCCCTTTTAAAAAACAAGCCAGATTAGGCGCCGAAACGTTACAAGCGCCATGCAACTTAACGTGTTTGCAAACAAGGGTATGTCCTACTGTGGAATCGCAGTCCTCCCCTGTTAGAAAAACTTCCTTACCCTCCCTCTGACAACTGTAAGTGAAAGGCAGGGACCACAATTCATGTAGAAACGCACTACCCAGTGGTTCAAAACGGCCACTCGGAAAATGTTGCATGCATGATTTAAATTGAAATAGCGAAAAAGGGAGAGAGATAACCCCATGAATCAACCAAACAGCAGAGTCTGTTTCCGCTACAGAAAATGGCAAGGGCTCTAATTGTTCAATATGCAATAGTGTATATGCAGCATCTTTCATGGACATAAATCTTTGTTTAGCAGTCATATTAAATGGCAAAAACCAAGCAGTGGCATTCAAATAATCCCAAGGTACTTTTTCCCATTTTAAGAGTTTGCAACGTCCAAGCAAATTGCATAACAGATCGTAACAGATTTTGACCATGATATAACACAGATAAATCACTTTGAACAATATCAATAACAGATGAAACAATATTATCCAACGTATAAATGCGTGAGGAAAGTGTGTTTATGATATTGTCTACTACGGCAAGGACTTTTTCTAAATTGGCCTGATCAATTTGGCGCAGACGAAATGCAGCTTCCATCTGTGAAAGTTTCCAAATTTCATTGTAAGCGGCATACATGAATCTTTTCGCGCTCGGAGCCCTGGGTCCCAAGAGAAAATCTGCCAAATTAATGTCTCTCGACAAGAGCGACAGGTGATGCTTTACCGATGATAGGGTTGAATGTTCCAACCATTGTTGGCATAATTTACCCACCGAGTATGTGGTAACCGAATGGGAACTTGGATAATGCGGGTCCGGTCTAGTCTGTGTGAAACCAGGTGTTACATTATAAAAACGCATTTGGCATGCATTTGTATTAGTTTGCCACACCAAACACCCAGAAGAAACAACTTCAGAGACATTGAAAGTGGCATTTCGAAGCAAAGCTTGCAATGCCTCAATGGTATATTTTGTGTGTGTGTGCGCCAATCATCATATTCCGCTAAAGACGGAAATGAGGGCGTTTTTAAATTTTTGACAGTTGCCAGGCCAAAACAAGTTCTTTGGTACACTGTATTATTTAAAAACAAAATTTGCGCCGGGATCAGACAGGCACGATGTAAAGCTTCAGTTCCCTGAACCTGCCAAGGCTTCGTGCACCTTAAAATATAATGACTGACAGTGCTAATCTTAAACATACATTTTAAATTATACTTTTATCAATGGGTTATAACTGGATGACTACAGGTGGCTCCCTACCAAGTCCCGCTTCAGTCTTTTCTGGCTTTACCTGTGATAAAATTAAACCTATACACACACTCCACTGAGATTATCAATTCATATAGAACTCAATGTTAAGACTCTGGAAACCAAAATAATAAAACTTAATGAGCGCTGTGAAAACATCCATATATTTTTGCAGTGTTGGTCTATTGCTGTGAGATGTAGAATTTAGTAATTGACTAATGAACTTCAAACACTACGAAACATGGCAGCTGGTGCTGTAGATGGGAACTATATCTTTTAACATGTGTCCTTAATTTGAAAAAGACTGTGTTGTGAACAGTCTCATCAAAATGGAATTCAAATTTCCTATCTTAACACAGAAAGTCCTTTTTGAAGTTTATTCAGGATTTTATAAACCCGGTATTTGTAAAGCGTGAACAATTACCCCTAAAGGTGTCAAGGTGCTGGGGACCGTCGGGAAGATTAAGCGAGCTGGTGCTGGGCTAACCTGCCGCCGGCGATCGAACCATGAGCCCACGTGTTCCGGAGTCACCAGCCCTGGCCGCTGCGCCACACCTCTTCCACTAAAGTGCACAGTTGTTTTTCAAGATAACCAATTGCATGCAGTTTCTGCTGGATCCAATTGCTGTCATACAATTTTCAAAAATCCATTGAAAGTCTAGGGATAAAATGTATTTGTATTTAATTATTTTAGGAAGTTGTCATTGGTGCCTAATGGTATCAATTGGTTCCAGTTGCTGTCTTTAAGGTAAACATCTGAGCTACATTCATTATAATGCACCAACTTTGGGGGGGTTCCTAAACGTACTCAGGCATATGTCATTTTGAATAAACACCAGAGGGACGAGAACAGCACCGAAAATATCAGCAGCATCTCCAGCATGATGCGCTACCAGGCAGCATGCTTCATCATCGAGCTCTGCCTGACCATGGGTGGGTTTTCTTTGCTCATGTGGGCTGCAGTTAGAGCTCTTAAAGCGAGGATATGGTGTTCCTAAATGTCTAGGTGCACTTTCTACAAAGAAATGCGATTACTTTGTTCAAAGTGCAAAATTTTCGTCTGACGGCTGGAAGACTTTGCCTGTGGACCGTAAGTAGAAATGTGGGGAGATGGTGACTAATTTGCAATCAGTTCATTATAACTTCCCTTTTTTATGGTTAAAACACTTACATTGTAGTGTTATGCATGCCAACACATACATGTTTCTGCCTGCCCTGTTTCCCTCTCAGGTCATGGGCATTCATAAATTACAGTGGGACCTGGAATGTGCTGCTGGGGATTATTCAGGGGCCTGTTGGGATTAGAAGGTCGGCTGGAATGTGCTACTGGGGATTTATTCAGGGGCCTGTTGGGATTAGAAGGTGGGCTGGAATGTGCTGCTGGGGATTTATTCAGGGGCCTGTTGGGGTTAGAAGGTCGGCTGGAATGTGTTGCTGGGGATTTATTCAGGGGCCTGTTGGGATTAGAAGGTCGGTTGGAATGTGTTGCTGGGGATTTAGTCAGGGGCCTGTTGGGATTAGAAGATGGGCTGGAATGTGCTGCTGGGGATTATTCAGGGGTCTGTTGGAATTAGAAGATGGGCTGGAATGTGCTGCTGGGGATTTATTCAGGGACCTGTTGGGATTAGAAGGTCGGTTGGAATGTGTTGCTGGGGATTTAGTCAGGGGCCTGTTGGGATTAGAAGATGGGCTGGAATGTGCTGCGTTGGATTATTCAGGGGTCTGTTGGGATTAGAAGATGGGCTGGAATGTGCTGCTGGGGATTATTCAGGGGTCTGTTGGGATTAGAAGGTCGGCTGGAATGTTCTGCTGGGGATTATTCAGGGGTCTGTTGGGATTAGAAGATGGGCTGGAATGTGCTGCTGGGGATTTATTCAGGGGCCTGTTGGGATTAGAAGGTCGGCTGGAATGTGCTGCTGGGGATTATTCGGGGGCCTGTTGGGGGTTAGAAGATGGGCTTGATTATGCTGCTGGGGATTGTTCAGGAGTGTGATGGGGTATGTATGATTATGCAGCTGGATATTGTTTGGGGTGTAGGAAGTGGCAGCAAGTAGTTGTTCATGGATATATTCGGATATTGGAATTAGGGTGAGAAGCAGAATTTAGCAGTTTGGCATTGTTGTGGTGCATGTTAATAATACGTAGTGGGTAGGTTTGTGGTTCCAGGGATTGGTCAGTAATATGCTGTAGTCATATTAGGATAGATTCTGCAATCAGCTTCTTGGAACATACTAATTTTACCCCATGGAATGTTTTCTTCATATCATTAATATTTTTTCGGAAATCATTCTAATCTCTATAGAAGTATAACATAGGCAATTACATTAGGGGAGCTGCATGTACATCTGCATTTTTCAGTAGTCTGTTTTTAGTGCTTAGTTACTTTTGCATTTCAAATTGTACTATTTTTCCTATAAAAGCCCTTTCTGCATTTCTCATTTATCACGCACACCATCTGGTCCTTTGATACTTGATAATCAGGGGTTCTTTCCATGAGGCCCGCAGACTATCTCCATTGTGCATCCCGACCTGACCCATTTTTAGGGTCCACTGATACTCAATCCGCAAACACATGTGAGCATTGTAGTGCCCAACGTCCTGGGAGGGGACACTGGCTATAGCTGACATTCCACCGCTTGAGGGCATTTTAGATTCATTTTTTAGAAATTCATTTATTTTTTATTTATTAACAAAACAATTGTACCATACAGACCATCTAGGGTCTCTTGATCCAGTGTGCCTATTTATTTATTTATAAAGTTTTATATAGTGCGAACATGACCCTTGCGGGTATCAGAGTGCTTTACAATAGACCAAAGACAAATAGAATCAATAGTATTATAGTGGGGATCTGTGACCTCCTATTTGAATATTGTTTGGTGAGTTAACCATTAATTAGGCATGGATTCCCAGCACAATTTCACGCTTCTAGGACTGGCCATGTTTTAATTGGCTTAATGGGTTAGGTCGAGCCTGGGCAGCGCATGCACTGCTCTGCGAGCCATGCTGTATTGGAGTATGGACATGAAGCCCCACCCACTCTCTGCCCATACTTGTCATTGGCTTGTGTCATTGTCCTTCGTAAATGCTGGCTTCTGATTCGTTAATAGGCTTGTTAGTCCCTCCTTAGTACCGCCTTGTCTTCATTTGTAACCTCCCATGAGGACTGGCCTGTTTACTTCGGTTGTTACACGGTACGTCTTATTTACTCTGTAAGCACTATTTTCTTTAATGGTTTTTCCTACTGCAGGCACTACATGCTTTCCTGCAACATTCAACGCATTCAGTGCGCCATGTGCGCTTTCACAGGGCGCTTTTACAAAAAAAGCATTTGTTTGTCAACTTGACAAACAAATGCTTTTTTTGGTAAAAGCGCCCGCCCCATACCGCGCTTCAACTTAAATAGCGGCCGCAGACCTTTCTTTAGACACAGCTCGTCTAAAGAAAGGGGCATGGCCTCTATTAACGTGAAAGTGCAGCATGGGGCGCTTGTAACAGCAAACATTAGCAATCCAATAGGTCTTGCATTTTAGAAACTTTGACCTATTGGTATTGTAAATGACAATGCCTTTTATTATTGCAGGTGTTTTAAACACAAATAAAAGGCATTGTCATTTACAATGCCAATAGCTCAAAATCTCGCAATAGCGAGACCTATTGCGACACTTAAGCAGACAAGGAAACTACATCGCACTGAGCACTTTATTGGGGGCATTTTAAAAATATACTTTTTATTGTTTTAGTCACTTGTTTTAACTGTACCTTTTAAGGCTCCTGCCTCGCGCTCACTCCCCGGTCCACCACGGAATTTCCGGTTGAGTGGAGGGAACCGGCGAGAGGAGGCGGATCGACTTCCGGGGCATAGATCAGGTAGGCAGACTCCCGGAGACTACTTAAGTCGCATGGCAGCGCGGACGTGCAGCGACACTTAAGCAGACAAGGAAACTACATCGCACTGAGCACTTTATTGGGGGTATTTTAAAAATATATATATATTTTTTTTAGTCACTAACTATACCTTTTAAGGCTCCTGCCTTGCGCTCACTCCCCGGTCCACCACGGAATTTCCGGTTGAGTGGAGGGAGCCGGCAAGAGGAGGCGGGGCGACTTCCTGCATAGATCAGGTAGGCAGACTCCCAGAGACTATTTAAGTCGCATGGCAGCGCGGACGCGCAGCGGCACTTAAGCAGACAAGGAAACTACATCGCACTGAGCACTTTATTGGGGGAATTTTAAAAATATACTTTTTATTGTTTTAGTCACTTGTTTTAACTGTACCTTTTAAGGCTCCTGCCTCATGCTCACTCCCCGGTCCACCACGGAATTTCCGGTTGAGTGGAGGGAGCCGGCGAGAGGAGGCGGGGCGACTTCCGGGGCATAGATCAGGTAGGCAGACTCCCGGAGACTACTTAAGTCGCATGGCAATGCGGACGCGCAGCGAACGCGCGCCGCTGGCAAGCCAAAGGCGCGCCAAATGCAAGCCCGTCTGCGCCCATCCGCGCCCATCCGGGACCAGGGGCCAGAACCCCTGTCCCTTCCCCCAAAGATATCTTGACATATTCCTCCTGCCAACTCCATCAACTGCGGATTCCTTGTAAAGATATATGCCTGCATTCCATTTGTTTAACAAACGGTTTCGCACCATGTACTCATTGTTCTTTTGGTTCCTGCAATGCTCCATGGACACAGCTTAAAACGAAGATCCCTAGAGTATACAAAATATTTCTTCTCAATTGCAGGTCTCTACCTAAACACTCTTCTGAAATTAATATATTTCTTGATGGAGAACAACCCTATGTTCTGTTCTTAACAGAAACATGGCTCCACAAGGAATCTGATCCCGATCTGGTGCAAGCACTTCCTCCTGGTTACTATATCCTGAGGAAAGACAGGGAATTGAGAAAAGGGGGAGGCATTGCCATTATTCTCAAGGACTACCTGAAGGGTCGTATTGAGCCTGACCTCATTCAAGACTGCGAAAATATGTTTTTCGCAATCTCTTTTTCTGCTACACTCTCCCTTTCAGGAATCCTTATCTATCGCCCCCCAGGCACCTGTGGACAAGTTCTTAAATCTCTCACAGACACCGCTGCTACGTTAGCAAGTACCTCGCCCAACATCACCTTATTAGCCAATTTTAACCTGCATTTAGAGGACCCTCTTAAAACTGAAGCCTCGGATCTTACCCAAGACTTATTGGCTATTCAACTGATTCAAAAAGTCACTAGCCCAACACATTGTAAAGGTCACATCTTGGATCCAATTTTTTCAAACAATGAAAAGCTCTCAGTAGGCAACCCCATCACGGTGCCTTGGTCGGATCATTTTTTAATCCCGATCCAATGAAACATCCCGCCACAGCCCACTAACTTCCAATCCTCTAGTAGTTGGGAACGACCCTGGGCGAAACTCTCATTAGAATCATGGACCACAGCCCTGGCGAATACTAGACCTCTACTGTATCCCAACCTTAACATAGCCACTGATAAATTCAACCATTGGATTGAATCATCTTTGGACGCCACCATACCACTTAAATTGAGCCATAAAAGGCTTAAAGAGAAAATATAACCTTGGTACTCACCCAAACTTCGGGAACTTAAACAAAATTGCAAAAGATTAGAAAGAGCTTGGAGGAAAGAGTACAATACCCCAAAAAATATAGAGAGTCCATTGAAATTTACCAAACAGAAATAAAGATAGCACAAGCACGGTACTTTGAAGAAAAAATTACTTCCGCCGCCAACGCTCCCAGGGAAATCTTTCGGATAGCTAAAAACCTTATGCAGTGTCCTCCACCTGAGACACCACCTGACTCTTCCCAATTTCGCTGTAATGAACTTGCAGAATTTTTTAACAAGAAAATTCTAGATATATACAATACCTTCCCTCTGGTTCTTTGCCCCGATAACACGGTCTCGGAAGTTGATACTCTTCCTGGCAGCATACCACGACTGGAGGAACTACCAACTATGAATCTGGCCACCCTCTCTCAACTCTTTGCCCAGGTCAAATCTGGTTCCCCGCGCGATCCTGCACCTCTCCATATGCTTTGTAAGGTAGAGGAAACCATACTGCCAGTCTTACTAGAAGTGTTAAATCTATCTATTTCCACTTGTCAAGTTCCTTCATCATGGAAACATGCCATGATAAGAGCACTGCTAAAAAAAAACAATCTTAACCCTGAGGTACGGGGTAACTATCGCCCCGTCTCGCTTCTCCCCGGGATAAGCAAAATATTAGAGAAATATGTTAATAGAATTCTCTCCGAGTTCTTAGAAACTCATTCCCTACTGCACACTTCACAGACCGGATTCCGACCGCAAAATGGGATGGAAACCGCTCTTCTAGCAGTAGTTGAGGAATCTAGGAAAATCCTCGACCAGGGAGGAGTGGTGGCTATCATCCTCCTTGACCTGAGCTCCGCCTTTAACACTGTCAACTATAACATTCTTCTTGACAGACTTAGAATGGTTGGAGTCTCAGGTGACGTCATGGCCTGGATCAAGTCCTTCTTACTTGACAGATCGTTTCAGGTATTTGAAGACAACAACACTTCTAAATGTGTGCCTCTCACATGTGGAGCTCCCCAGGGCTCCTCTCTGAGCCCCACTTTGTTTAATGTCTATATGAAGCCTCTCGCTGAGTTAGTCCTGCCATATGGGATCCATATCATCACATATGCCGATGATACACAGCTAATAGTAGCATTAAAACACCCGAATAACCTTCCAGCCAACCTAGAAATCTGTCTGGAAACTGGCCAAGTGGATGGACCATTTGTGCCTCAAGCTCAATGGAGACAAGACCGAGCTAATGATCTTGGGTAATCACTCTATCTCCACCCCTGGACTGGGCTGGCCCAACTGTCTTGGCCCCCTGCCAGCCCCTAAACCCGATATCAAAAGCTTGGGGGTTTGGTTGGATAGATCTCTCAAAATCGACCACCAAGCAGTGAATATAGCAGCCATCTGCTTTGGTATCATCAGATTGATTCGGAAAATTCTACCACTTCTTCCGTTACCTGTTTGGAGATTCATGGTTCAGGCGTTGGTTCTCTCCCGCCTGGACAATGGGAATTCCCTCTACCTTGGTGCCCCTAAATACACCACGAGGAAACTTAAAGTCGTGCAGAACTGCGCAGCCAGGCTGCTACACAATACCCCTAAAACTCACTCTGTCAAGCCTGTTCTTAAAACGCTGCACTGGCTGCCAATAAACAAACGCATAATATTCAAATCATTATGTATAGCTCACAAGACCCTCTGGGGGAAAGGTCTCACAATTAATCACTCCCTCATCACCTTCTATCGCCCCTTAAGATGTCTTCATTTAACCAATCTGTTTCTGGCATCAGTCCCCAAAATCAAGAGAGCTCGCTCAGGGGGCCGCTCTTTCTCTTATAACGCTGCCAGATTATGGAACACCCTTCCCCTTCATCTTCGATCAACGGCCCACCATCTTTCCTTTCGGAAGCAACTGCAGACCTGGTTATTCCAGAATATGTCTTAGAACCCCTAATTTTGTCTGCTTGCTGTCACTAGCGCTGGGATGCCTGCGGGTAGCTATGCACTCAACAAATGTTAATTAATAATAATAATAATAATATTTGCATTGCAAAAGCTTGTTTCTTACGGAGGTAAGTCACTTCTTTCTGTTATTTCCTGTGGTAAGCTGCCATTCAGCTAAATGGGCTATTTTGACTACTTTACATGCTTGCCCCTTTTGTAGTTCATTAGAAACAATTTTTAACATTGGTTTTCTTCTTTAGTGTTAGGCAGACAAAATCCGCTGAGATGCAGGTGAGATTTGTACAATCCATATTGTAGTTCTCATTATCCTACGTGTTTCTCTCTATGATTGGCAGTCAAGTCTTTTAGTTTTGTCTAAAGCTGTTTATTTTTTGCCTGTTGATCTTCACTCACATGAATTTTGTCGTTTTACATTTTATTCTTTGCAGTACCATGTAAAGAGACATATTTGCACTTACATGATTATACAAATATAATTTATTTACTACTTGTTGAACTGTTGTGTATTTTGGATGCATTCCACCTGGTCTCTTCTGAGCTCAGTTTCTGCAAAAAAATGAAAAACCTGGCTTTTCTCTGGCGGGCGGGCAGAGCAGTAAGATCTCTGTTAGGGGATGCGTACCTGGGCTGTGCCTCAGAGTAGCCTCGAGCTCTAAAAGTCCCTCTCATTCATTCTGTTGCATGTCAAAGCTCGTACAAGCACTTTAACATTCGGAGTGGCGATACAGAGGGGAAACTTTATTACGTAAACATGGGCCACTGACCAGTGACAGCTGCCAGCTATGGGGAGTGGTGGGGTGGGAAAACCACTGCTTGGAATACAACAGAAAAAAATGCATCATAAAAAAAAGCCACTTATCTGATTGCACTCCTCGCTCCAGTGCCGATCTTCTTCTTTCCTGCAGCAATGGCCCAGCAGACTCCCTTAACCAATTCTGGCGCTGCTCTCATGCTGTGAGAGCAGCACCAGGATTGGATGGAGCATCCTGGCTGGACGCTCCTTCAGGCCCTTTAGGCCTGTGCTTGGTCTTCACTCAGCTGTCTAAAACAGCTAGGTGGAGCACTTCAAAGTGTGCATGTCATTTTGACCGGCTCAAGACAGCCGGCCAAAGTGACATACGGACTATGGAGCATCAATGCAGCCACTGCTCCTGTACTCTGCTGCCAATCTTTTCATTGCCATTTTATTTTTTCCTGCGCAGCTCACAGCGGCCGGGGGTTGACGTTCCCCTTCCCAAATGAAGAAACCGCTGCTGGCACTGACCCCATTACTTCCAGGTAGAACAAGTATTTGCAATGCAAATTGGTCTCTCATTTGTGAGAGTTAAAGTAATTGGCGTTGTAAATGACAATGCCTTTTACCCATGTATTTTGGATTGGAGTGGATGTATGTGGTGTGGAGTGGAATTATGTAGCTTGGATTGGAATTGTTAGTTGTGGAATTGTGTGGTGTGGATTTGTATGAAGGAATTATTTGGCATGGTGTGTAGTGGAAATATGTGGATAGTAATTATGTGGTATCGAATGGACTTTAATTATGTGCAGTAGGATTGTGTGTCATAGAGTGTAATTATGTGGAATGGCATTTTGTGTGGTGGAGTGGTATGTTGTGGAGTCTAATTATATATTTATTACATTTAATAAAATGCAGCATCAGCCCACGAGCAGCAAACCCAATGATGAAGCATGCCACCTTCGGGTGGGTTAGGGCACTTGCTCATATGAGCGCATGCTCCAAGTGACTAAATTTAGTCCCCACTGAGAGTCTGCTATAGCCAGTGCGGAACAGTATACCAGCCATTTCACGGTCTGTAGTAGTAATCAATTCTGTGATGCCAGAACTGATTTATTGTGGCTGATTTTTCTAGTTCTTGCTAAGAGTTTGGCAGCTGTGTTAAGAACTTCTTTTACTTATGCTGTGCAGGTCTTAGGAAAGCCTGTAAACAGAGCACTGCAGTGTTTGATTCTTGAAATATGACTTGACCATGATAGCCTCCAAGTTCTTTAAATCAGATCTGGGAGAAGATATCTGCCATTTTGTATGAATCTTAGGTCCTGGTGGGTGTTTTTTTCTGTTAAATAGCTCTGTTACAAAGCTACCTAGGGTCCATCAATCAATCAATCAGGATTCTTATAAAGCGTGACTACTCACCTGTGAAGACTTATTAATCAAAGGTAGGATCACAGGCAACACCTGTTTTGCTTGACAGAGATTGCCTATAGCTTCTTCATGGCTGGAACAAAAGTCAACTGACAGTAGGGGAGGAAGAATGGAACAAGAAATAAAATAAACAAAAAGCTGTCTCATTCCTACCTAAACTATACCTTTTGGAAAAAGGTGTCTTGCGAGTTTGGGGCACTTCAACCACAAACATTCAATACGTGTGTGGAGTAGTCATTATTTAGGCTGAGAAATCCTTACACCACAGTTCTGTGTCAGGTTGTCTGCCCTGTGAAACACACTCTCAAGTGAAAATATTAGCTCTTTAAAAAGATGGCGCCGACGGTGTCTTTACATAATTGACTAATGGTACCCACAAGGATAAATACACTGACAACACGAACTGGTAAGCCACTGAAGATGTGTTTAACATGTGTGGAGTTGGAATTCTGTAGAATGCTTCCCGAGCGTCACCAGGCCTGCATGCAACTTTTTGCAAACAGACCTTATGAACATTTTGAAAATACTTCAGCAAATGTTGACCACGACGCCAAAGCGACTTCACAACTTTTAACTATGTGCAGAACGACCTTGACGCACACACAATGGTGGAATAACATTGGCATTCATTCTCCCGCGACAATGTGACTGGAATATTTTTTCAAGTCCTATGCATGTTTTTGCACAGTGTCATACTGGGAGAAGAAACTTGCACCACTGTAGAGGACCTTTCACACTAGTTCTCTCTACAATTGGTCTAGTACAGCCTTGCTCTGAAGCATCCGCCAAAATGAAAACAATTCCAACACACGGCCGCACATCCTGAGTCACCTGGCTGCTCAACAGCGTTTTCAAAAAAGATTATATGAAAAATACACCACACAGGCGCGCCATTTTGACCTGTATAAGTGCAGTCTGGTTTGACTGCAAGTCTTATCTGTAGCCCTGGTGGTGAAAGGCCACTTCCTGGGCTGTGTCATGGGCTGGCATTAGAGATGTGACACAGTTCAGCTTTCAGCCAAGGCTAGCATTCTGCCTGGATAAATAAGGATTGAATCAAGCGCTAAGTTTGGACTGTTTACACATAAAGAGCATGCGCCTACCTGCGTCATCGGGAGGCAAAGGTTAGAATCCTTTGAGTCCCACAAGCCATGTCTAGAGGGTGTCTGCAGTCTTAATGAACGACGCATGATTTTGCAGTCGTGACATCGCTACTAAACAGTTACATAGATATGAGCTAGGTTCTAATTGGTTCCACTGGATGGTTAGTTAAGTGCCACGTCTACTTCTTATGACAACCTGTTCCCTTTCTCTCTTTCTTCCTATCCTAGCTTAGAGCATTTGGTGGTGCAATTTAAGTGCGGTTTATAAACAGACACCAGTGTTTCCTTTTGTTTCGAGAAAAATATTTTGAATTGCAGGCCGCTGAAAAAGCAGCCCGTAATTTAAACAATAAGCAGCACGGCCTTTGGCAGCTCAGCTGCACAGTCAGGGGTCCCGGTGCTCTAGGCCATGAACGAACCATGCTGCAGTGTGAGTCCGGGAGTGCAATGGTGGCCATGGTGGAGCGGGAAGAACTCAGGAGCGGAGGGAGAAGGTTGGGCACAGCAGCGAAGGCAGCAGGAGGAGGAAGCAGCTGCTGAAGTGAGGGTCAGCTGAGCCCGTGTTACGCTGCCGCCTGCTGCTGCTCCTGGGCCCCACATGCCTCTTCTGTGATCCTCTGCAGCGGCACCAGTATATGACAGCAACAGCAATGCCATGGCCCACTGAAAATGCCTGCACTCACAGCTGGGATGGTGGTGACATCAATGCGGTGAAAAAGCGCTTGTTATGATGGGACATGTACTGCCTGCAACATGTGCTCTTGGTGCACTTAGAGCATTTTAGAGTAAACAAGAACTACATGTCCCTCAATTCAGTGGAACAGTATTTGATTTCCTTACTGGGTGAAAACATAGGGAGCCGCAGGAGACGAGTAGAATGGCAAAATAAATATTTATTTTATGGACTAAACACACACACTGGGATAGGTGGGGGTGGACATGCAGCACATGGAAGGAGATGGGAGGCATGGCAGGAGGGTTGAGGGATGGGAGAGAAGGAAACAAATAAATAAAATAGCCCCCAAATGAGCGTAACTATACAGTAGTTAGTCCCTGCTCCTGTGGAGGAAACGAAAGAAAAAGGAGGGACAAGAAGAAGGATTAACCATTAGCAAGCAAGTATTTTTAAAGGACACTGAAACAGACAAAAGAAAGTAGTGGGGGGCTGTAAGCCCACATATAAGTATATGTAAGTATATATATAAGTATATACAAGAGGTCTCGGACGCTCGACCTAAAAAAACAAGCATTTGCAATGCAATAGGTCTCGCTTTTACGCGAGTTTAATCTATTGACATTGTAAATGACAACGCCTTATATTTTTGTTTTTTAAAACATAAATAAAAGGCATTGTCTTTTACAATGCCAATAGCTTAAACGCGCGTAAATGCGAGACCTATTGCACTGCAAATGCTTGGTTACTCAGCGAGTCTGTTTCATTCTCAACATTTCTTCTGCCAGCCTGTTAATTCACAAATGCATGATGACAAGGGGCAAGGTAAGATTCTTCGTGTTTCCCTTGCTAAACCATGGGCCGGACATTGGAGGAGGGGTAGAGCCGGGGCGCTCTGCAGGCTTATTTTTCACTGACATTGCAAGAGAAACAGGAAGAATCTTGTCTGCCCCACCCTTGTCTTCATGCATTTACGAATTAACAGGCTGACAAAAGAAATGTTGCAAAATGAAACAGACTCGCTGAGAAACCAAGAGTGTCTCAAACAGCCGGTCTGCTTCTGACGCCTCTGGAAACTTTTAAGGCAGCTCTAATCACTTGTGCCTCCGGCAGAGCCCGGAACCTGCCCAGTAATTATCTGCTGAGTGCAGGGAGCATGAGTCATCCACAGAGCACAGTAAGGAAGCTGTAAACAGCCGCTAACAAAAAGAAACATTTTTCGTTCAGTGCCAGGACAAAAAGTAACAATACCATTTCACCTCATTTGCAGGCTTTAATCAAATGTTAGAAATCCCTTCCTTTCTGCATTGACCGGTTTACCTAACTTTTCTCAACCAACTGTATCCTAACTCCATCTATAACTGCAGTTTTAATTTTTTTTACTTATAAGGTCCCAAATAAGAGACCTATTGGCTATGCCAATGCTTATTTGCTTTGATTATTGTACTCATCGGCGAATACTAATTCACTGGTAAGGACAATTTCATCTAAACAACATGGAGGGTGTAAATGTAAATACCAAGTAGACCGGTGGGTTGTCAATGCATTTGAGTAAAGTATTCCTACCTACGATTTCTTTTAAATACAATTTTTCATAACCACACAAGAGTAAACGTACCTGATGCTCCAAGCTTTTATGAACATATTTTTTTGTTATTTTTACTAGTAAACACTGACGTATGCGTGTCTCTTGAGCCAGCAATGTAACCGGCCCACTTTTTCTTCCCTCGGGCACCTCAGAAGCACAGTTTTGGCAACAGTAACCAGGGCAACGTCTGAGCAGAGAAGCTGTTGCAAAGCACGAAGAGAAGTTTTATTTCCCCTCCATACGCCCGTCCTCGCTTTGCTACCAATATTCTAAAGGCCTGAGTGTGGCCCATTACCGGAGAGCGCCCTTAACTGATAATTAGCCCAATGCGCCAGGTTTTCACAGGTTTGGCCCAGGGGGGAGACCTGTCCAAGGTGTCAGAAGTGAGCGATCTGACGTGTGAACGTGGTGCGCCTTCCGCGTTTCTGCATAGCGTGTGCTATGAGCGAAAATATATTTCAGGGCGTTGAGCGTCGGATGGCACGCGTGGTCTCTCCAGATTGCTTTGTTTAAGGGGAAGTTTAATACACAAACAGACTTTGCGCGAAAGTGAGACAAACTGGTTTTGAACCGCAGATGTGATTGTTTCATCTATATTATGACAGCTTGGGCACCCTGTCTCATTTACCCACTGGAACATGCACCAGGCACTTTCTGCTATTACCGAGCCCGATTGAGTGGAAATACGTAATATTTTCTACGCATTGGCATAGTTCTGCTGGGGAGGGGGGGTGTCGAGGGTGAGAAGGGCGGCGCCGATCTCTTCGGGAAGGAATGCAGCTGCCACCCTGCGCGCCGCTGCTCGCTCCCGAGAGCCAAACGCCGTGGGAGTGACACATTAGAAAGGAGGTTGGACATGCACCCGCCTTTGGCAATTTGCGTGCTTTCATTGTTGAAAGACACACGCAAAGGCCAATCCAATGTGTGGGAGGAGTGAGACCCACACAGAGAAGTTTGGAGTGCTCACAAGAAGCCTCCCATAGAGCAGCGCTGCGCTAGGCTCGACCTAAATAGGCAAGAGTGTAGTCCCTTTTAATATCCTTTCTAGGTACATGAAATGGCACATTTACTGTTGGTACCCTTAAGATACATTAGAGGTATTTATCAAACCATTAGGTTCATTGAACATACATTTCATATGAAGTATTAATGCTCTTTCTTAAATATGAAATAGGTATTGTTCCCTACGAGAAGAAAGCAATATTGTTTACTTGTCTGTTGAAGGTGACACATGACACAGATGAACTATCTCACAAAGGTGCTTGCAATTAACTTGTCTCTCTTGAATTCTTCTTCTTTGATTTTTGCTATTTATCTAGAATAAACTTGGCTTCGAGGAGCAGCACGAGGGATACCAGCTGGGTGTTAAAATTTGCACAAGCAGTGAATCACACAAGAAACACACATGATTCCAGGCCGAATGCACAATTTTTCAATAACATTTTAACTGATCGTCTTGGACCAAAGGTAAACAATATTTCGGCTCGTGCATAGCCATGCAGACCTTGATCAGGACATACATTAAAATGAATGTAAATATTGGCACAACTCCTATGGTGCTGAGAAGTCGTCTCAGCAGGTCTCCACGCTGCCTGCAGTGCCTCCCTGGCAAGACTAGAGACCTAGAAGGCTCAACACTAAAAGACACACAAACAGGCCTTCCCTTCAACACCATGAGACCAGGATGAAGCTACAGAGGGACCTCAGATTCTCCCATACGCTCCCAATCTTCAGGAAATAGTTAAAAATCAACCAGTTGCCTTCTTAGTTCTATTCGACACCCTAACTCCATCCTGCTCATCCCACCGAGTGTCTCTGCCTCACATGCCCTCAACTACTGTAATCAGGAATATCTCGTGATGTGTAAACATGTTTACTTGAGCTTCTATAGGAGCCCCACTTTGATCCATTTATAAAACTCAATGTTTTGCTTCAAAACATTTTATTAATGGTTTAAAATATATAATTTCATAATTTGAAATCGATGAAAGTTTCATTGTATTTTTTGTAAGCTAGACTTTCACGTTGTTAAAGCGTCGGCCTGCATTTATATCACTATTTAGAATTGTCCTTGTCGGGCCAGACTGGAAGCCAGAAGCAGCCGTGGTGAAAGTGATCAAACCAGCCCTACACTTCAGGAGGCCAGGGCCAGGGGGGCCACTGGGGCCAGGGCCAGGGGGGATCCCTGGTGCCAGGGCAACGGGGACCACTGGGTCATGGCTGGGTCATGCAAGTACACACTGTTCTAAAAGCAGATTTAATTGTCAACGCGGGCGCTAGTGACAGTCTGCCACAAGGTGGCGCTGTCTCAGATGACCCCAACAACAGTCAATTATTAATTTAATATGCATTCCCCAACTAGATCCAGTAGACACCTGCCCCAACTAGATCCAGTAGAAACCATTTTCAACTAGTCAGCTGGAATTTTCGCCAGAGCAACGTGAAATAGCAGTTTCGTTTTACAATCCTCATACTCAAAAGTCACTTCATGCGTTATTATATACGAACAGTAATTTATCACATTATGCTACAAATCCATACACTCAGTGCAAAACAATTTTTTTTAGCCACTTCCAGTGTTATGGTGATGGAAAAAGCCATGTAAATGCATTAAGCACATGGAAACAGAGCAGTGGCCCTTTGACCCGGCATGCCTGATGAGTTTTAAAACGCGTCATGCACGTGATTTACGGCCTCCGAGCAGGAGAGCTGCGTGGACTCTTTCCATGAGCCGGGAATACTTACCGAGCACGAAGGTGACCGGGATTTGCTCAGCGTACTTGTCACAGTACAATGATAATTTTTCAAAGTATCGTTTTTGGCTTTCTGAAAGATAAAACCTGAAGCAGAAATAAAATGTATTTGTAGGCTCCTTTGCTGTTCTCATTTGTTGGTTTTATGACTGACAGGAGAGCATGCTAAAAAACAAAAAGCACAGCACACACTTAACAGATTAATAACATATTTTATATATATAGTACTTTGTATAGCAGCTTGCCGTGCTACAGCGCTGCAAGTAATAGGGAGGCAAGTCAATGCTACACTGAAATTATTCTTAGTACTATGTTACTCTAGAGTTACTGAAGAATTTGGGGCCATATTACTGATAATTCATTCTACGCTGCGCAGAGTGTATGGGAGAGAGCTGAACAGCGCTATATTTACCAAGAGATGCTGCTGTTCAGCTCCCCTTATGCACTGACCATCGTCAGTCGGTTTGTCTATCCCCCTTCAGCTCCACCAAGGACCAACTTTCCTGTGGAGTGCCCCAGGGATCCTCTCTGTCTCCCCACCTTTTCCATCTGTACATACGCCCTCTTGTACACTCCCTGGAAAAAATGAAGGTCAAGACCTATAACTACGCAGATGATATGCAATTGCACTTTGCGATCGAACTCGCCAGAATCTAAAGCTGCCTTTCAAAATACATCGCTATTCATCCGGGACTGGATGAATAGTAATTAGCTCAAACTAAACGCTGATAAGATGAAAATCGTCATTACAAGTACCAAACTTGACTTGTGGAATCCCATTTTCTGGCCAGCAGCAATTTGCACCCCCTCCCAGCCCAAGAGTAAAGTGAAGAGCCTCGGGGTCCTCATTGACAATAATTTGTCCATGAAACCCCAAGTAGGGGCCATAATATTGTCCTGCTTTTTGCAGCTGCGCAAAATAAGTACATTTCTTACCTTTGAAGCCCTCATCCAGGTAATCATTGCATCAGTGATTTCAAGGATAGATTAGGGAAACTCCCTTTAGCTTGGCCTTCTGGAAGGCCTCAACCGTAGGCTACAACTGTAACAAAGCCAGGCAGCCAAGCTGATCAATCAAAAACCTAGGAAATGCAACATCACCCCCTTAATGAGGAAATTGCACAGGCTACCAGTGAGACACTGCACGGTTTTCAAGACTGGCTTCATCATTTTCAAATCCCTATATGGCAGCAGCTCAGCTTTCATCTCTGTCCGTTTCCAAAAATATACACCCACCCGCAATCTAAGATCCTCGCACTTGAATCTTCTTACCATTCCCTCCTTTAAAAAGAAGAGATTCGATGGCTCCAGGTTCTCCGTACCCGCCCCCCGAATCTGGAACTCTCTGTCATTGGAAATTAGGGTGAACCCTTGCTACATCGGATTTAGACAGCTCTTAAAAACATGGGGCCCGATTTACAAAAGTAATCTGAGACAAAATCCTAACTTTACGACTTTCGGTATTCACAAAAGGCATTTAGGAGTAGTAAAGTTAGGATTTTGTCTTAAGTTTGTCTTAAGTTTTGGTCTTAAGACAAAATCCTAACTTAAGTTAAACTTAAGTTAAACTTAAGTTAGTATTTTGTCTTAAGTTTGTCTTAAGTTTTGGTCTTAAGACAAAATCCTAACTTAAATTTAACTTAAGTAAGGATTTTGTCTTAAGACCAAAACTTAAGACAAACTTAAGACAAAATCCTAACTTTACTATTCCTAAATGCCTTTTGTGAATACCGAAAGTCATAAAGTTAGGATATTGTCTCAGATTACTTTTGTGAATCGGGCCCATGGCTTTTTAAACAGGCATATGACTGAAACTGCGGGTAGTGTGTTGTGTTTCTGTTATTCTAGTGCCAAGAAACCGTTGGGTGTACGTGCACTCTATAAAAGCTTATACCATAACAACATAACAGTTTTATGATTGAAACATATACCATTCCACCAGGCAGTGAAATATATGTTATTATCTTTCCAAGTCGTTGTCCCCTGTTGAATAGCCACTGCAATGATCAAATATACATTTTTTTCTTTCCCAGTAAGACCTTTTCATACATCTAACACAATATCCAATTATACATCACCATAGCTAAATGGAACAGTCGCACCTAAAAGTGAATACATTTTCTCCCAAATTTCTAACCAAAAAGTTTTAACAGCTTTACATTCGAAAAAATAAATGGATCAATGTACCAGTAGAATTTTTACATTACCATCAGGGATCATCAGGAGATAAATATAATTTGAATAACAATGAGGGTGCAACAAAATATGTATGTAAAAATAGGAATAGCATTTTAGAAGCAATATCAGTGCTTGATGCGGAATATTTACTTTTCCAAATAGAATTCAAAACATTACCAGACCATTCATCATTAAGTTTAGATTCCTAAATATGTTCATTTTTTTATTTTATTATCTTATTTTTATTAGTGGATAATGCTACATAAATTTTAGAGCTTTAAGAATTGTGGGATGTTGTATTAAAGTAATGTAGGACTCAACTTGAGAATCAACATCAAAATTTAGGAAAGGTAAATCCTGCAAAACCGCCAACAATTTATCATATTGTTTCTTACAGAAGGAAGGGAGAGTATACATGGTTTGCAACTCAATAAACTGAATTACAACACCATTGTGAAACAATTGAGAGACCATCGAAATTCCCCTACTTATCCAAGATTGTATCCTGAGACCATTATTATACTATATAAAAAGATTTAAGAACTTAATCCTTACTTGAAACATCAGAACTAATAATTGGTCAATGTTAGACCTGGCTTTTTCAGCGGGTTTATACCCAGATTATTTGCTTTTTGGCCACCTGTTTCTGACCTGTTTTTGTTGGTTTTATGACTCTGGGCACTTTACCACTGCTGATCAGTGCTAAAGTGCGTATGCTCTCCCTTTGTAAATTATTGTTATGGATTGGTGTTTCCATGATTGGCTATTTGTTTTACTAGTCAGTCCCTAGTACAGTGCACCGTGTGTGCCCAGGGCCTGTAAATCAAATGCTGCTAGTGGGTTTGCAGCACTGATTGTGCCACCCACATAAGCAGTCTGTAAATGTAACTCTGGCCTGCCATTGCAGAGTCTGTGTGCAGTCTGGCACTGCCATGTCGACCTGGCAAATGCACCCACTTGCCAGGCCCTAACCTTCCCTTTTCTTACATGTCAGTCACCCCTAAGGTAGGCCCAAGGTACCCCTGTGGGCGCGGTGCAGTGTATGTGAAAGGTAGGACATGTCCTGGTGTGTGGTTGGTATGTCCTGATAGTGAATTACTGCCAATTTCGTTTTTCACTATTGCAAGGCTACCTGTTCCCATAGAACAGAATGGGGAGTTTGTTTATAACATCTTATAAACATAACTGGGCCTGGAAACAAGGTAGAAAAATAAAGTTTAGTATGCCTGAACTCAGAATGTTAAAGTGCATCTTTTAGTTTGGGTGATTTTTACATTCTGTGTTTGAAAATACCACTTTTAGAAAGTAGGTATTTTCTTGCCTAACCATCCAGTGTGCCTCTGCTAGGTTTGTGTATTGCATGTCTGGCTTTTGGATGACAGGGGCTGGAGAGGGGCAGCGGCTCCAGAAGTCTGATGAGTTGGGGCTGGGCTGAATAGACCTGGGCTGCATTTAGAGTAGGGGGAGGAGATTTCCTGTCACCTGAATGGGCCTGGTCTGCCTTCAACAATGCTGTCTCCACCTCCTACCAGGAAGCTGCACCAGTGAGGACAGAACTGGTTTTGACTGGGTACAGACACTCTCTGTCTTCAGAGAACAAAGGATTTTGGTGTATAAAAAGAAGGGCCCAGACCCCAGACTTTTAGATCACTTCTGGGAAATCAAGAGGAACCTTTGCCAAGGAGAAGAGCCGGACAAGCTGAGAAGGAATACTGCCCCTGTGCTGTTTGCTGCCTGGGGTTGGCCTGCAGTGGCTGCTTGCTGCCAAGGAAAGGAGAAAAAGGACTTTGCTGTTTGCTTTGTCACCTGCTTGAAGAAAAGATCTGCAAGGGCTTGAAACTGAGCTTGCCTACTGTTCTGAAGTCTCAGGGACACAAAGACTTCACCACCAGCTCGCCAGAATTTCCTTGCTGGGAATTCCAACCTGCAAAGAAGTGCCTGCTGCTGTTTAGGACCTCTAGAGACTGTTTGTCGCTGGGTGCTGGAAAATCGACGCAACATCGAAGAAGCGTGTCGCATCTGCACCTGTTTCCAATGCATCGCCAAAGAAACCGTTGCAGCACCTGCCGCGGCTCGAGAAATCACCGCACGACGCAACGGGTGCAACGATCTCCGAAGTCCGAGATCACAGCACCGATCCTGACGCAAGCCTGCTGTGCGGCTGCACGAAACCACGCCTCGTACCGGATCAACACCGCATCGAGGCGCTAAGACTGTCGCATCGTTGGGGGACACAGTAAGAAAAAAATGCATCACCTCCCCACGCAGTAAGAAACCGACGCATCACCTCCTCTCCAGTAAGGAACCGACGCATCACCTCCCCTGAGCTGCAGTAAGGAACTGACGCATCACCTCCCCCGAAGCAAGAAACCGACGCATCACCTTCCCTGCGTGTAAGGAACCGACGCATCACCTTCCCTGCGGCCATTTTGTTGGCTTTGCGTGACGCATCTAAGGTACTTTGTGAGAAAAGTATCGCATTTACAACTTGCACTGAACTGAACTATTTCTACCATTTGAAAGTCTTATTTTTAATACTGTATTGTGAATTTTTGTCGTTTGGTCTTGTTTTGGTTTAGATAAATATTACTTATTTTTCTAAACTGGTGTGGTGTCCATTTGTAGTGTTTTCACTGTGTTACTGTATTTGTTCACAAATGCTTTACACACTGCCTCCAAGCTACCAAGGGGGTGAGCAGGGGTTATTTTAGGAGTGTATCCCCCTTACCCTGACTAGAAGCAAGGGTCCCTATTTGGACAAAGGTACCTACCTCTGCCAACTAGAGACCTCCATTTCTAACAGTCAAGTATTCTAGACATCTTATTAATGATATGGGAAGAAAATGTGATGGTCTTCTTATTATTGTGATGACTTCCTTAAAGTAAAAGGTAAGACAAGAACTTCTTCAATTCAAAACCAAATTATAAATGTGTACGATTTAGAGGGCAGCAGCCAGTACTATGCTTGCCTCAAAGAAAAAGATAAATGATATAAAGAAAATTTTGTAAACCGAACACCACTATGTTCTCTAGGTTGTTTTAGTGTACTCAGTTCAATTCTAGGCTTTGTTCCATTCCAAAGAAATTTTGACATGCATGAATTTATATATTCAAAAAGCTGGTTGGAATTTTAATTGGTAACATAGAAATTGTATACAGTATAACAGAAAGGCACATCATTTTAATAGTATCCAATCTTTCCCACCAAGAAAGAAAATGTGGAGACCAGCTCTCAATAATTGCATTCATTTTCTGTTATGTGAATCCTAGATTTAGTTTAACTTCATCTTTAATTATGTTAGTGAACGAAAAACAAAGATATTTAAGATTGTCCCTATCCATTACTAAACCAAATTTGACACACATATCTCTTACACATAATTTAGTCAAAGGGACAATTTTCTGAGATCGTTATTTAACTTAAAATGTGATATTTTAGCAAATAGCTCAACTTTCTGAAAAAAAAGGTAATGATTTCCTTGGTTTATTAATACCTCAACTTCCTGGCAAAAAGGGTAAGGATCCCCTTGGCTCACTAAAATTAAGTAATACCCCATATGCATATGCAGAATATTTAGTTTGCTTAACTCCCAACAAAAACCCACCTATAGATGCATTCTGATTTAGCATGGCCAGAAAAGGTTTAAGGGCCAGAATAGAAAGTAAGAGAGAGAGGGGACAGCCTTGTTAAAAAGATCCTCTTTGTAGTGTAAAAAAGGGGACTGACTACCATTTATATATAGAGCAGTTTTTGTACTAGAATAAAGTGTAATAATCATTCTTAAAACATTCCCTTCTAAACCATGTTGAATATATACTTCCAATGAAGGCGGTCAAAAGCTTTTTCTGCATCTAAAGTGAATGTGGGGAAAGGAGAGCCAGACTCAGAAAAGCCTCATCACTCTCCATACACAGCCTTTAACAGCTGTCAGAAAAACAGCACATATCTGACATAAAAGGGAATAGAGCATCTCCATTACCAAGGAGGATTGAATAGCATAGAACACCCTGGCAAGCAATGTTTACTTCAGGTCTGTCCGTAGTGGTAAAACCAAGTTAGCACATTTGTAGTGCTCTTCCAGGAAGCAAGCTGGTGGCAGGCAAGCGCGTCCTCAGAGCTGCCTTTGATCATTGTGCAGTCGTTGTGCAGGCAGGCCGGGGACAAAGGTAACACCTCTCCTGCCTTCTTAATACACCCTCCTTTCATAAGGCCAAACAGGCAGCACAGATACCAGTAAAAGGAAATGTCATTTTGTAAATTGTGCAGGGGTTTTATAAAAAAATATATAAATTTAACATGTTTCCACTGTACCAGGGTGGCTAAGTAATAGAACCATCTGAAGATACTGTAACCAGGTGTATACAAATTAAATACGCTGCTTCTAAACTACACAGAACAAACAATACAAATCCAGGGATGATGAAAAGTAGCACAGACTCAAGATGAATTTGTGAACAGATTTTGAATTTAGAATTGGCTTTTCCAACACACAGATATAATCAAGAAAAAGGAAGAATCCTGGCAAAAAGCTTAAAACAATATCTTTACCACCAAAACACACTGATGCATTACACACAAATGTCTCTAAACAATCACTGACAAATGTACAAATGAATACGCAATTTATCGCTCTACAAACCTGCCTGTGGGGAACTCATATTTTGAAAACAATATGTTTACTAGTTATGAAAACAGGAAGTGTGTAGGATTCACCAGACATTGTAGGGGGTAAGGCGCAAGAAAAGACATACATTCCTAGGGAGTTCTAGAAGAAAAATAAAAAAGTAGTTCTCTGAATGTCAGATGTAGAAGGATACAAGTCACCCAGTCAAAAGGATGGTAAAGAGGCTAGGCTCCGGGGGATGGACAAACACAAGGAAAGGAAGCCATTGAATAAGAAGCAAGCAAATGAGAGTGACAATGAGGAAAACCAATGGTAAGCAATGGGCTGAATCTATGCCCATTGTACATTTTTGGTATGATCCACAACAGACTTTTGTCTACCAGACAACTAAGAGCTGCTTAGTAAGCGAGATTAAAAAGACTTGTTTGCCCAGTCCTGCATTGGTATCACCTAAATTAGGCATTCTAAAATGTTTGTTTGATGATGCCAGCTGGGGTTTTGAGATCCACTGTGACATCATTCATTGGATGGCCTCTTTAAAACTGTTACAGGTGTAGATTGATGCTTATTGTGATTCTTAAAAACACAAAATAGAAATATACTCATTCGCATTCAGATGGGCCTCCTGATAGGTTGGTTAAGCCTTCAAAAGGCAAGGGCTCCTAATGTGTACATAATGCCATATTGCTGAGATTCAAGTTCTTCTCAGACTCGTATTATTTTTTCTTCCATAACTTATGTGCAAGTTTTTTTTTACCCATTCCTTATCGTCAGTAGTGGCTGCTACCGGACGGGGGTGGAAAAAAAAGCACTTACCCAGGAATGGCCGGCCACCGCCTCTCCTTCGTCCTCTTCATCTTCCTTCTTCCTGTCTCCAGTCCCGGCAGCAGAAAGCAGCAGGAAGCACCCGGGCTCCCAGGCTCCCCTAAGCCAATCCCGATGCTGCAATGCAGCATTGTGATTGGTCTGAGTGCCGTGGTTTGGTGCTCAGTTGGGGACTGGGAGGCTGTGCTTGTTCCCCACCATTACAGCCTGGTGGGGAACAGGCAAAGTGTGCATGACTGTTTGGCCGCCACACTTCCCCCCCTTAATCTGACCAGCCCCACCCTGCCCCGCATGAAACAGAGCCACTGACTGCAGTAGGAAAAGTAAACTGATAATAACAATATGTTATAATTTTATTTTTCCTTTTGAGCAGTGGGGCGACACTCCTCTGCCTTAGCGGAGGGGCCGCCACTGCTTATCGTCTTCAGTCACAGCACATGAATACTTACTTGAATTTATTGTTATGTACCTCACCACAGATCACCTTTTCTGTGAGTAGTTTCACAAGGGCTGATGGGAGAACCAGGGAATGGATGGGCAATAAATAATATGTGTTATCCGACTTGAAGTGAGTATTTTTTATCTCTCTGTAATGTGTTTTTAAATGCACTGCACTGTTTTATGCTGAATTGATCTCTTTATGGTGTATTTTTGCTGTTTTACATTCCTGTGTTTTTACGATATCTGTGTTTTTAAGATCCCATGAATGGGAAGAAAACTATTATGAATACATTTCTATTCATTAGAAGTATAGGAGTCTGCTGAGAAGTTCTACTATAGTTCATTGCACAAATAGCAGCTCTGTTAAGTGCTTCTGAAAAGTGTTTGTGCTGTCCATTATAAATATACTGCTTGTACTCCCATTACTAGTATTGAGATCCTGGTGAAAAGTGTTGTTAACGTGACACTAGAAGCATACTGGCCTTTTTGAGATGTGCTAGTGGGTGTGTCATCACACTATATTTGTTTTAGAAGGTCATTAGACCCAGACAGCTGAACATTTGCTTGTCACTGGAAAGAATTATTTTAGCAACTAACACAATTATTTACTCTATTACTATCTCTCACATAATGTTAAGCCCCTAAGGTAGAGTTGGCTGTGAGAATTCTAATGTCAATATGTTGGGGGCAATATGTACTCTGATGAAAGAAGGGGAATTTTTGGATTGGCGATTGGTTGAGCTGATACCGTTGTGCTTCGGGAATTACCTCTGATTCTTCAGACCATTTGTTTTTCAAATAAATTAGCTGTATTTATTAATAATAGTGCAATTTCTAAAGTGCATAGCTACCTCATGCGAGGTGTCCCAGCGCTAGGTACAGGTATTCAGAAGCCTAACCCCATAGAGCCGAACTAAAGAACCAGGTTTTGAGTTTTTTCCTAAAAAGATCTTCTGACTGAACCAGACAAACCATCTGAGGCAAAGCATTCCACAAATTTAGCGCCAAATAGCTTTAAGAGCTCCCTCCTGTGCACTCTTTCTTTACCGTGGGGATGTAGCCAACATCTCCCCAGATAATCTTGAATTCCTCGAAGCTAAATATGGTCTCACCAAAGAATGTGGTTAACATGGACCTTTGTAAGTAAACGCATTGTGACAGTAGCATAGGGCTATAAAAGAGGCTCTCTGCTTCACCGGAAGCCAATGCAGCTTCTTTAGAGCAGCCCCAATTGACACGCACTTTGGTAGGTTCAGTAAAAGACATGCAACAGAGTTCTGCACTCTCTGAAGTCTCTTGATCCACCCCTGCGTGACTCCCAGATACAAAACATTACAGTGGTCGAGTCTAGACACAATCAAGGCCTGAAGTACTGTTTTTTTGTCGATTCTGGTCGAAGGCATAGTATTTTTCTCAACATTTTAAGCAGTCCAAAGCACTTTCCTGCCACTGCAGTGATTTGACTGTCAAAAGACATTTTTTCATCAAACCAAACACTAAGATTCTTAACCTTGGGTTTGGGGACAGGTACTGGGCCCAACTTCTTAGGCCACCATGCGGTAGACCAGATGTTTGTCTGATTGCCTAAGGTCACTGACTAATGTACAAATCCCCGTGTTGAGCTTGAGGCAATTCAGGTCCATCCACCTTGCAACCTTTGCCAGGCAGAGGCATAGGGCAGAGGCCATGTGGGACATGTTCTGTGATAGCGTGATGATAAGCTGCGTGTCATCCACAAATGAAATTATGGTATATCCATAGCGTTCGATGATCTCCGCCAGCGGTCACATATACACATTAAACAAAGTTGGACTCAAGGAGGATCCCTGCGGCACTCCTTTCAATGGAAGCACTTCTTACTGGTAGGGTTTTTATGACACCTGAAAAGAGAGTCCCTACAGAAAAGAGGCAATCCATCTCAGCACTTTATGGCCTACCCAGCAGGTCCAGAGTCACTTGACCAGGATGTTGTGGGACACAGTGTCGAATACCGCAATGAGGTCCAGCAATAGCAGAGGTGCAGAGTCACCTGCGTCCAAAATCCCACAGATAGACTCTGTCGCCAGCAACCAGGCTGACTCAGTGCTGTAGGAGGGCCAGAAATCCGATTGAGTCCTGTGTGGTACATCATGGCTCTCTACAAAGCTCAAAAGCTATTTGTTAACAAATGTCTCCGTAATCTTGAAGAATAGCGGTAGAAGTTAAACCAGACAATAGTTTTCTCGCTTAGAGGTATCCAAAAGAGGTGGAACCACCACAGCATTCTTCCATCTCCTAGGTAACTTAACCAAGGCCAGGGAGCAGTTAATCAGTTCACCTAGAACTGGCTGCACCACCTCCGCACCTCTTTCCAAGATGGATGAAGATGCTGGGTCCAGTGGCGAGCCTGACTTCACCGAAGCAGCTCACACTGTAAGCTCCTGAGACTCAATAAGCCTGAAGTACAATAGCCCAACACTGTTATCCGAACACTCGAACCAGGCACTCATACATACGGAGTCTCTGGCATCTCCAGGAAAAGAATCACATAACTTTGCTACTTTTTCCAAAACGAACTGAGCTCGGACATTACAACCTGTCTCATATGGTGCAATCGAGGCTGAGATTGGAGCTAGTGAACACAGCACAGCAAATATACACCATAGCAAATATTTTACAAGTAGAGCTTTGGGCAAATTGAATTCTATCCATGTAGAAGTCAAGCAGGGCTTTCTTAATGTTACAGTGATAGATTTTTAAAGCAGCCAAATAAAATGTTTGCAAGTGGGATCATATGTTTCTGTCAAAGGCGCTCCAGGAGCTTAAACCCTTCAGCCAAAGGTTTTTGTCTGCGAAAAATGTGATTCTCTAACAGAGTTATTTGATCTAATGCTCCATTGATCCACGTATCCATTCGTGCATCCGCAGTGTCAAAACAGCTATCCAGAGTAGGCCAGCTGATCACCAGCGCACCAGCCCAATTTAGAAGGGGTAACTTTGACCCACCATCGCGCTTGTGCCACATGGGTGGGTGCATGACTGTTGGGCACTTTTTCATATGAGACCATAAAGGGAATGGCGAAATGGTCAGACCTAATAAGTGGAATAGGCTGCTTGATCACTATACCAGCCGGGTTTGATAAAATAGGATCCAGCATATTGTGCATAGGGAAAGTCACATGTTGAAAGAGTTGCACGCCCTCCAAATCTGCAGCTACAGTCATTGCTGCCAACCAAGTCTTATCCCTTTTTGAAGAAAGTTCAACATCAGACTCACCACCAACCACTAGTCTTCTTGACCAACTTGAAAAATGCAGAAAATAATACACTCACATGCAACTTGTTGTAAAGATAATGACCGAGTATCTCAAAGCTGACTTCATTCCTTCGGTGCTACAAGTTAGAAATATCCTTGGCATATTCACTGAAGACAAAAACATAAACAAGGTTTCAGTCATATTAGAACTACTTTCTCTAGGCACTGGATGGTTTTGGGTATTGATACAGTGTTGGAAGACAATATGAAACACCTATCTGATCTGGAAAGACAGATTAAAGACTCAAGTGATTACAGATCCTAAAGCACTTTTAGAAAAGTTGGAAAATACTATTGCAGAATTTAATAGACTTGCAAGCTAATACAGTAATACAGCTAATACAGTAAAAAGAAAGTCTTCCAAAATGGTAGGATAGAAAGCACATAGCTGTACTTATCTGACGATTTCTATACTAACAGTACTACCCTGAATTTGGGGAATGGTCGCTCATGGTGTCAATGGAACAAACAAAAGAAATTTGTTACATTTTCCTAATCCTCAAGTGATTCCAGTGACAATTCAGATCCCTTAGCGGGAACAAGTGGGGCCCCAATTTCAAATGATCAACTATCTTTTTTAGAAAGAGGCCAAGGGTGGACATAGAGGTGAGGGAGAGATGAGGGCAGAGATGGTACAACAATTCCCCAACGGACAGGCAAACCAGACACATATACTACCAATGCCGCCCCATAAGAATACGAAATTCTGAAATAATTCCTGTTTTCAATTTGTCCAATCATGTGTCATGTACTGAAATTTCCCTTCTCCGTTGGGGGTTTTCCTTTGTCCAGACTGAATGGACTGATTTTCTTGCGCTCCAAACGGAACTTTTCACATTTTTCTGAAAGATAAAGCTTCACACTTTCTTCAATACTAATTAACCTTGCATTCAAGATGTGACTGACCTCTGACTTCCTTCTACTTTTCTTCAACCTACAAATTCAGTCCCTTTAGAGGTCCTTACCATCAAAAACATTATTCTGAAAGATAGCAGTATGGTCCAACAGAAACATCAATTTATACCATAAAACATTTCACACCAAGAGAGATCAGCACTGTAATCCCTCAAGACCACGCCGTAAGTGGTTATAAAACCAGTTGACAAGGGAGGTGGAAGAGTCTTACAAGACATAGACATGCACAAACAAGAAATTAATTGCCAACTCTCTAATCCTGAACACTATCTTAAACCACAAAAAATCTGATGTGAGGAATTCAAGAGATCCTCCTAGTGACCAGCCAAGCCAAAGAATCTAGTTATATCAGGCATAATGAAATTATCTTCCTGAATGTAAAAAATCCAAGAACCCTTATTTTATACACCGTACCCAAGTCACAAGGATACAGATACACCCCCAGGTGGGCCAACTGTCTCTGGTCGTGGTTCCATATTAGAACCTTTAGTTCAGTATGTTGACTTCTTTATTAAGCCTTTTGTCTCATTGGCTAACTGCTATATATGGGACAGTATGGATTTTATCAACACCAATGAAGACAACCCTTTGATCAGTCTTGTTTTGTGATGGTTACCCTTGACATTGAGTCTCTGTACACGAACATCCACCAAAAAGAAGGAATATTGATCATTCAACATCTTTCTACATCAGACCACAATCCCATCAGGTCCCCAATCCTTTCATAATCTCCCTTTTAAGACTAGCTCTGACATTTTGTTTTTCTATTTGACAATCAATTCTAACTACATATTAGGGGGACATCGATGGGAGCTATTTTTACTCCTAACTCCGCAGTACTTCTTACGGACACAATATAATCTACCACAATCTTATTATCTTCCAATCCTTTAACACAACACATTATTCTCTGGAGGCGGTATACGGAAGATAAACTGGGAAGGCACACTTGCTCTCTTACCTGAATATTTTGAATGGCTTAACCAACACTGTAAAGGCCAACGGTTTGCAATACACTACAACAACTCTGAGATACCTTTTTAAGACTTATCAGTCAAGGTAGAGAACAATCTTCTATATACCACATTGGTCTATAAACCCACAGAAAGAATTACCTTGCTTTCGTATTCCAGTTACCACCCAAGATCACTCCGAGATTCACTACCTTATTTTTTTTTCCCCAAATTTGTTTTTATTGTTTTAATCACATAAAACAAATACAATCGATTGCATCACAACTCAGTCCGTTCTGCCATTAGTCTGCACAGGTGACCCACATATACAAGGTACCTTTGTTATCCAGCAGCTGTACTTCGCTGAGACGAATGAGTATCATAATAACTTATAGTGCCTGAGGCCACTAATACAGTGTTAGTCATCTGGTGGTACAGGTGTTCTTCTGCTTGCCATGACAAAACATCACTTCAAACCTCATAAACACCCAGCAATCAATGCACACTCTAATTCCCCCCTCTTATCCCACCCCCTCCCCCCCTTGGCACAACCTCTATGCACAAGCAATAATGGCAACAAGACACAACTGCATGGAGGATGAAAGATCAAAATACAGGGCAGCAAACAGGGCGATGGCTTCCCAACGCCAAGGGCAGGGCACATAGAATAAAAGGCTCAATGCGGCGAAGCTACAAACAAGACAATCTCTTTCTTCCAGACATTATTAGGCTGCTTCCTCTATTTCCTCGTCAGCCTCATTTATCGGGGCCCTCAAAAGCTGCACCAATGCTTCCCAAGCCCTCGCCAACTCCAGCGCCTTCTCACTCTTCGCGCGGCTCGCCGCTTGCAATCTTGTAACCCCCTCGCAGTCCGCCCATTTAACGAATTCTGCGCGCCATCTCCCATAACTGGGGCCCCTTTCTGCCTTCCAGTGAATTGTAAGCTCCCTCTTTGCTAACAAAAGCCCCAGGTCTATAAATTTACTCGTTGTTTTATTCCTGGCGGTGTGGGGAAACCAATGCAGAAAACATAAGCCCATTGTGGGTACCATGTCCCTGTCCGTGACATCCTGCAATAGTTCAACTACCTCTTCCCAATACGTCCCTAGCTGAGGACATGTCCACATCATATGACCAAAATCTGCCCCCACCGTACGACAACGCGGGCAGACCGCCGATTCCGTATGAAAGTATTGATTAAGTTTAGCCGGAGTAAGATAGGCTCTGTGAAGAATGTAAAAATGAACCAACTGGAAGCGAGCATTCCTTGTACTCTTTCACGCACGTTCGACAAGTTCTGCCCACGCTTTCTCAGGGATCTCATCCCCCAAATCCTCCTCCCACCTCAGCCGGAGGGTCGCTAAAGGGGCCAACCTCTCGTTCGTCATTCTACGGTAGAGGCACGTTACCGCCTTAACGGTGCCAGCCGCTAGGACCACATACTGACATGTCAACGAGGTCGCAGGTTCACTAAGCCCCATCTTCCAATGTGTCTGAATGGCTGCGATAAGCGCCAAGTGGAGCAAGTAATCACCACGGGGTAAGTCAAATCTTTCCTGTAGCGTCGCATAGGGGAGCACTGCCCCATCCTCATAGAGATCTCCCATAGTGGTCAACCCATTCTCTTCCCAGCCCTGTAAGGCCATCCAATTACCGCCATGCGACAACGCCGTGCACACCGCCAGAGGAATCTCCGGAGCATAAGGCCGTACAACCTGCGCACGCCTGAGCGCCCTATTCCAGCAAAGTTTAAACGTCCCCATCTCGCGGGTGAGAGAGGAGGCCGGCAACGGCAACTGCAACAGCAGTCTGGAGAGTAGATGTCTCTCCACACTAATCCCCGTCTCATCATCCGTGCTCCTGATCTCTCGTACCACTGCTTGAGTGAGCCCCTGCAATTGTGCCGCTAGGTAGTATGTTTCAAAGTCTGGAACCGCCAGACCGCCCTCCGAGCGTGGCCTCATCAGTGTGTTAATAGCCACTCGCCGCCGCACCTCAGCCCAAAGAAACCCAATCACCATTGACCGAAACTGTCGGAAAACCGTGGCCGGTATCCACAAGGGCAACGTTCTAAAATAATATAGGAGTCTCTGGAGCGCTACCATTTTAAGGAGGGCCACTCATCCCGCCAGTGACAATGGAAGCATACTCCAAAATGTCATGCAACCCCTGAGTGCTCCCATAGCCCTGCCCACATTACCCTCCAACAAATCCGCGTGGGTGTGATATATACGAGTACCAAGATACGTCATACACCGACGTTCCCAGCGTACCTCTTGAGTAGTCTCAGGCCCATCATTCCGTGGTTCTATGGGGAACAGACATGACTTCCCCCAATTAACCTTAAGCCCGGCAATTCTGCCTAGATCTGCCAATAACGCTTTCGCACCCCTAAGGGCTCCCTCGGTATCCGTCAGGAACAAGAGGAGATCATCAGCATATAAAGCTATATGGTGAACCCGCGTAGAAACACGCAGCCCTGGGAAATGCCGGCCCGTGCGAGCCCGTGCCGCCAGCGGCTCCATGGCCAGAGCAAACAGTAATGGGGAGAGGGGACACCCCTGTCTCGTTCCCCGCCCCACGGCGCAGGTATCCGATACCATCTTCCCTGTTTGCACACGGGCCGTGGATTGACAATACAGGAGAGATGTCCAGTCAATAAAGCCCTCCCCCAGACCAAAGCGGTGCATGACTTGAAACAAATAAGGCCATTCAAGACTGTCAAAGGCCTTCTCAATATCTATGGCCAATACAGTAGCGGTTGCCCTCTCATACGTGTCCGCATCCAGAACCCGAAATAGGCGCCGAATATTCTGAGCGGTGTTCCGGGTCGGTATAAAACCCGCCTGGTCTGCATGTATTAGGTGGGTCATATAGGGGAGCAGGCGGGACGTCAAAATCCGGTTTAGGATTTTATAATCCGTGGTCAACATTGATAATGGTCGATAGGCTGTCACGTCATGAGGCGGCTTCCCTGGTTTCAGCAAGGGGATAATGAGCGCTTCACGAGTCGTGGCGGGCAGTAACCTATCCTTCCGCGCTGCGTTATACAGCAGCACCAATCTGGGGGCCAAGAGATCAACATACTCGCTATAAAATTCCACCGGGAGTCCGTCCACTCCCGGGGTCTTTTTCCTGGCCATGTGCTTAATCGCGCCGTGGACTTCACTTAGAGTGATGTCCTCACCCAGCAGCTTTGCTCGCTCCCTATTTAACATTGGGAGGGTCACCCCCGTCAGAAAGCCTCGCACCGCCTCTCTATCAGGGAGCACCTGACTCCGATAAAGTTTCGCATAATAAGCACGGAACTGATCATTTATCCCCTTTTGCGTATAACAGGCCTCCCCATCCGGTGCGCGCAACTCAAGTATAACCGTCCCTCTCCTAGCTGGGTTGGACAGCCATGCCAATAACGCCCCTGATTTATCGCGCTCCGCATGCGCACGCGTGACATACTGCTTATAATCATAGCAACGCAGCCGCTCCATCTGCACTGCGACCTCTTCCCTTGCGGCCAGGAGGTCCCGCTGGCAGTCCGGATGCTCAGGTCTCTCCCTTTCTATGTCTCGCAATCGTCGCTCCGCGCTCTCCAGGTCCTGCAGCAACACCTTGCGCACTCCTACTTTTTGCGCCATACAATGCCCCCTTATCACACTCTTAAAGGCGTCCCATTCCACCATCAGCGACGAAGCAGTGCCTGCGTTGTCCCGGAAATAGTCAGTGATACCAGCCCCCACCGCTTCTCTAAACACCTGATCCTCTAACAATGTTGGATTCAAACGCCAAGTCGAGATTACAGGGCGATCAGGGACCAAGTTCAAACGCAACAATAAGGGATTATGATCCGATATCGTTCTGGCGAGATACTCACTATGTTGCATCATTGCGTGGAGATCAGGAGTGCACAACATCGCATCCAACCGCACATGGAGGTCATGTACAGCAGAAAAATATGAATAATCTCGATCAGTTGGGTGGTGCGCCCTCCAAGTATCCACTAAATCCCACTGTTGCTGCCAATCTCGCCTATCCCTGGATAGCCTATGAATGGGCGCCTCTGGAAGTGGAGGATGGGATCTATCCAGCAGGACGTCCGTGACCGAATTAAAATCCCCTCCTAATAGTACAGAGTCAGTGAAGAAAGGGGCCACCCTCCCAGATAACTGCCTTAGAATGGCCGATTGTTCCGTATTGGGGGCATATACGCTACCCAAGACCACATCTCTACCATTCAGTCTACCTGCAACCAAAACATATCGGCCCTCCGGGTCTTTCAATTGGCGAGTAGGCTGAAACGGGACCCCGGCTCGGACCCACACCAAAACACCCCGGGCAAAGGCAGAATATGTGGTGCTAAAAACCTGCCCTCTCCACCTACGCTGCAGTGCCATATCCTCTTTTGGGGCAATATGAGTTTCCTGCAAGAACGCCAGCTGGATCCCCCTACGAACCAGGTATGTATGAATCTTATGCCTACGCTGCATTGAGTGCATACCCCTGATGTTCCAAGTTATACATTTCAACTCAGATAGAGCCATCGAGCCCATACCACTGCCAAACCCCAATCATCCTGCACCAATACCAGCCAATTGTGCCCAGTGCCATGAATCAAACCCTCATAAGTAGGGTTGCGCCAGTCCCCGTGTAACATTCCCCTAGTAACAAACAAACAACCCCAACAGCCCCACCCCAGGACAGGTACTAAAAAACAAGCCCCCATCCAAACTACGTCAAACTGGGTTCCCTCTAGTGGCTACTGAGGGATTACGGTGGGGAAAGTGGCCGCCAGCAAAAGCCGACCACACCAAGGCCCCGCATTTTTACTATACTATCCGCTCCCACCCCCAGGAGGCATCTCGACGGGAGCCCCTACCCTTGACCCCCCACCCAGCCACCACATCCGGCGGTCAATACACTACTCAAGCGTATGATGCTAATTGTAGCCAGATAGCTCTGCACGCACCTCACAGGCATACAAGCCCTTCAATCATCAAAACACACAACAAATAGATCACATAAGCTCATCAGCTGTGCCAGGTGTAACATGAGGCATCTTTGCATCACTGTTCTGGGAATCGGCAGTATCTGTTCCCAATCGCAACTTATCCGACTCCTGCCCTGTGTCTGAGTGTTGCTCCGGAGTTCCCAAAAGCTGCGACACCGCCTGCAATGCCGCTTGTCTGTCTTTGTCCGTTTGGGATGGGCCAGGCGTCTTCACTGCAGCCGGGCGCCGCCTCGACCTGCGTCGGCGCTGCGGCAACTGTCTCGAAAATTCTCCAGCTCCAGCATCCCTGGCCGGCTTCCTGCCTGTTCTATACGTTTCCAGCCAGTCCCAGGCCTCCGATGGGCCCTCACAAAAGTGCGTGGAACCGTCCAAGACTATTCTCAGGCGAGCGGGAAACATTAGTGAGTACTGGAGGCCCTCCTCTCGAAGAGCCCGCTTGACTACCAGGAAAGACGCGCGACGGCGCTGAACCTCCTGCGTGTAGTCAGGGAAAATGGAGACCTTACTGTTGCCCACTGAGTACGGTCCCGTCGAGCGTGCCATCCGCAGTAGATGATCCCTGTCCTTGTAATGAAGGAGCCTCGCCACCACTGGTCGCGGGGGACGTCCCGATGCTAACGGACGTGCCGGTACTCGGTGCGCCCTTTCCAGCGTGTAAAACTGCGTCAGTCCCTCCAGTGCCACTGTGGTACGGAGCCAGTCCTCCAAGTACTGGACCATGTTAGTTCCCTCAATTTCCTCCGGCAGGCCCAGAACACAGATGTTATTTCTGCGATTCCTCCCTTCTGCGTCTTCTGCCCGTTTTTCCAGCGCCGACACTCTGCGGGTGACCTCCCCCATCTGGTCAGTAAGGACTTTCTGCGCTGGTTCTATAGTTGCCAGGGAGGTTTCAGCCTGCTTCATTCTGCCCGACAGTTTATCGTGGTCAGCGCGCAGCAATCCCAACCCCACGGAAACCATGGCAATGTCTCGCTGCAGGGCCTCTCGTGTATCCGTAATGGCCTGAAGTATGCGAGCTAATTGTAATTGTACCCCCGCATCACTCGGCGGCTCGGGAGATTCCGGCCGCGTGGATTCATGTCCCCCATCATCTCGATCCGGCTGAGCCGCCTGCTACTTCCCCCTAGGCTTCCCCATCTCTCGGGTAGGGAGCCTTCGAGCGTAGATGTCCAAGCTCCCCTCGCGTGCAGGTCACAACCACCTCAAGCAGCTTCTGGGGGGCCCACTCGTACGTGGTGGGGACCAGGGCAACCGCTACCTCAGCAGTCTCGGGGTTCTCGAGTGTGCAATTTAAGCAGCAGCAGTACTCTCGCGCAAGGCGCCACGGGCTATAGCCCTGGGCAGATGTCAGCCACGCAGTCAAGGAGCTCAGGGCCGTCTCCCCATTCTCAGCGCGCGCCGGCTCCAACGCATTCTAGGCCCACTCGGCTCCAGGTATTCCCAGCTGTCCCCAGTCCTCCGAGCAGCGCAGGCTCCAGCACAGGGCACCGCCCAGGGCCCGCCGGGGCCGACTCGCACCTGTAAGCGGGCGCGGCGGGTTGGCAGCACTCAGTTCAGGGGGCTCTCCTCTGCGCAACCCAGGGTTCCCCCTGCAGCGCCCCAGCGGCTCTCGCCTGCCGCCGCCAATCCCAACTACCTGCACTCTCGGCGGGAGACCAGCCGTCAAGTCGGGACGTACTGCAGGCCGCTGTACCTCAGTGTCCACCCAGAAATCCACAGCCGCCCACTCGCCAGTGGTGTGTCACTTCAGCCACAGGTGCCGCGGCCCTGCCCTCCTCTCCGCTCTTCAGGGTAGAGCAGGCGAGCCACCAGGCCCACGCGACGCCGCAGGAGCAGGCCGCTCCTCGCAGTCTTCTCGGGTCCGGCCACAGCCAACCAGTCCCAACAGCAAGGCGCCTCCCTTCTCCGCCACGCGCCATCAGGCTCTCACCGCTCTCCTTAGCCCCGCTGACCTGCAATGAAGCGCTGGTGCTCGGCAGTCGTTCGTGCGGAAAGCACGCTCCGGGCGGGCGGAGCTCCGCTCTCAGTTCAGCGCCATCTTGTCCCCTGTGCTCGGCCACTGCGCCGATTTAGTTCGCAGGTTTTCTGCCTCAGGCCGGGCGGGAGGAGATCACCGCTGTCGCCCCAAGGTCCCGCGACGCTACGGGACCCCCGTCGCAGCCCCCCAGGGATCGGGCGGCCGTCTATACAGGATAATTGACGGGGCCGGTGCGGAGCTCCAAGCTCACGCGTCCGCCTCCATTCGCTGGCAAGCCACGCCCCGAGATTCACTACCTTATGGCCAATTTGCTAGGATTAGACGGAACTCTGACTTTTTATTTTTTAGGAAAGCAGGGTTTTGGCAATCAAGTTTATACAGAAAGGTTATCCATATAGCATCGTCATGCATTCGATGAAGAGAGCATGGTACTGTCCAGAGAAAACCTTTTAACACCCAGTCTAAAAAACGAAACAGGACAGGATTGTCTATGTAACAACTTTCTCATCCTTTTTCAATTATTTAACAAAATGTATCAGAAAACATTGGAAAATATTAACAGAAGGGAACCTTGGGTATGAGCCACCTATGTTTGCATTAAAAAAGGCAAAAATTAGAAAAATTATTTGGTAAGAGCATCTCTTCCACAATGTAATCAGATCCATACCATCACTGACATTTGGGGGCTTGCCCTTCTTATCAGCCATTAGAAATGCAGACAATGCAGTGTTTGGTAATTTACGAAAGAAACCAATGAATTCACACATATCAATGTCTCGTACTAGGTGCCCCTCTTGAGTCAAATGCAAAAGCATTGACATATTTCCATGAAGCTGCAGTTGCACTTTGCGTTACTATGTGTCCTTCACTAGTCAAAGGCAAAAGCATTGATATTGTTTCATGAAGCTGCAGTTCCACTTGTTTTTAATAGAGGTCCTGCTGAAGTCAGATGCAGCTGCTTCAAATATCCTGCACTAAGTCGAGCGGTTGTGGCCTTAATATATAATTTGCTACCACACTTTTGCTATTTTAATAATTTGTGAATGTTTCCATGGAGTTAATTATTTGCCAAACCTGGTTCATAATAATGAGTCAAAATTACAGATTTCAGGAAATGTTTTGATTTTTATCAAAGTAAGTGATTTCGCCCTTCTATATATTGGAACTTTTATTCACTGGCAATACATGTGTGCTTAGATAACTAATGTTGACTGTTTATTTTTAGTTGGGTGCAAGCGTATGTAGAAACTAATGAGTCTTTGCTCACATGGTAGAAAAAATCTTTTGAAAAGCTTTAGTTCCACAAGTATTTTACTTGAGGTCTCTCTCTAGTTAGATATGAGTGGTTGAAATGTCAATCACAAACCTGAGGAGGTATGGCTCCAACCGAGAAATCTGCATTACACTCTAGCTACCCTAAAGACTTGTGCCCATTTTCTGTAGGATAAATAAATATACCAAAGCTGGTTTATAATAAGGAATCAACATTGCAAAATTACAATAAATGTCTTGAGAGTTACGGAAATAGCTCATGAAACCCTACTACTATATGTAGGGACTATCAGTCATTGGGACGTGCAAGTGTCTAACAAGTTTTATTCTTGGTGAACTATTGTTTGGTGAATGTGTACATGTGCAAAGGCAAAATGCAGTCAATCAAAGTGAAAGCACCCAATGGTTGGAGTGAGAGTGAGAATAATTTGAGTGCCATGTCAACAGACCAATGGTGAAAGAGTGTTGATTGGGAGCCCATATATATGTATGAATTTTTGTATGATATTTTGGGAAAATATAAGGCCGGCAAGATATCTAAAGATGTCTTTAGTCCAGACCTAAAAATGAACACGAGGAAAGTAAGGTCACAGTTTTGGGTTAACAATGAAAAGATTGTTTCAGGGTTGAAGGTCTGGCGTTGTCTTAAGACAGGAAGTTCTAAACCTGATTGGGATCAGTTTGTGGTTGGGATGAGTAGGTATTAGTTTAAAAAGACTAGGAAGAAAGAGATAATGGAAACTAATGGCTATAGCAGAGAGGGGTCATTGCAGCAATACTAATAATAATTTTAAAAAAGAATGAACATATCTGTTCTAAAGAGGAATGGGAAAAGCAGAGACTGAATTCACATAGTCCTGGGCATGTATAGTTTATCCAAGAGACATTTCACAGGGGTGTGTGACAAACACAGACATATAAATACTTTGCATTCCTACTATAAATGAATTTACTTCTTCCCTGGAATAATGGAAAGCGGATGGAAATTCCAAGATAAAGTGGCACTATCAGGCTGAAGTCTCTAAAGCATCTTGGAACAACAGAAGAACATTCAAGAATACTTTTTTTCATATGCCTTTAGTAAAGTTTTTCAATATATCATATGCATATTTGCTACAATGCAACACAATCCTAGTCTCAGAATACAATATAATTCAGTGCATAATCACTGTAATACTGAACCTTTGCAGATATTTTGACTCTTGCATAAAAATCAAATAAAATTAAATTGGCGACATGCATAGTGCATTAATGAATAAACAATACAATTAGTGTAACTACATGCATTCAACAGGAACAATCACACAAATCATATTCTCCTCGACTGGACATGATTAAGACTCATTGTTACGAAAGCAATATTGTACATAAGGTTTTCAGTAGTGTCGTGTGGGTTGTGGCCTCATGGACAACATTGCTAAGTTAGCTTAGGCCTGGCTGCCATGATGCTTCTTTTTGCACACGTTACTTCATGACATTGTTTTTCCAGACTCTGCTTGTGCCCGTTCACATTAGGACTGTCTGCATTTCTGCCTTTCACCTTTTCTGATGTCCTCTGTGGGTTTTGTCTGCACACAACGTACAAGGTCGAAAAACAACGTCCCTTATTGTTGCTGTTCTAGTCAGCCCCTTAGACATAACATGAAACACAGCTGCGCTGGAGAATTTAGGGTGCTTTTAATATGGTGTTCGCGCTGTTAGAGGCACTTGCAGAAAGACCTTTCCAGAGAGAAGAGCTGTGCTTGTCTTATGATGTAAACCTTGCATCTCGTTCTTGTGGTATGGGGGTCCCCCGAACAAAGCCCAGAGGTCTTCTATTTTTATAATAAACTAGTTACTAGCATGGGGAGGGTGGCAAGGCCATATAGTCCATCATCCTCTGTCATTATAAAATGCTGTCCCCGTTTGTATTCTATGGAATTTTAACAATGCTTACTGTTTTGACTTTATGCATTATGCTGCTAGTACTGGCACGTGTACTGTGTCTTAGAGCACGATAGTTGTAATAAACATTTTAAACTATACTGTGTCTCTTAATACGCATGTTGTGGACAAGTGTGAGTGAGTAATGAAAAAGTGTTCTTGCTCCCGCGATTCCTGAAAGGGTCCGTGTTCTGGGATGTCTAATCATTGGTAGCTTCGCTGTAGTACGGAGAACGAATGTGACACTACAGCTAGTCGGATTGGGATTTGGGCACTAAGGTGGATGGTTGGTACACCGCTATACACCGAGGTCCTATTTTCCTGCGCATAGTTCTGTATATGTGCAGAATCCCCGCAACATGGCGCCACCAACGAGGTGGGCTTCTTATCTGCGAGATGCTTGAGTAGTGCTTATGCTTGTCCACAATCCCTTCACTTCTGTTTCCGGAAACGGTTGTGAGGGTGTAACCTCCTATATTGATGTTTTTATAGGTTCTTTCAAGCTTGAAGTTATTAAAAGGTATTTTCATTAATGTTAACCCCATATTGCGCTGCCACACACTAGGTTGTTCTACGTTCTTAGTCTTGATGGCTGTGAATATTGCAGCACATAGCCGCGCCGCTCTCAGGGCTCATTTAACAGCCTATGGAGTGCCTGACGTGGGTGTCGCACTTATCTTTGTGGTGCAGGCTGATCCGGCTTACCACTTTGATGTATTTTATTCTTGGGTCACTTTTCCGGCGGTCGATGGAGCTGATGATTTGTTCCACGAGTATACCGCCACGGCCCTTCCTAATGTTTATCGGCCTTATCAGGCTCTTGAAGTTCCACTTACGGCATGGCAACACCGAATTTGGTTTAATGGCGCCCTCCCACACCCGGTCACCCCAATTCGATTAGGCCCTTTATCGATAGATGGGGCCGCTTGGCCTGTTTTGGCCGGGTATACCCCACATTATTTGACAGTTCCTATTGATGAACTGCGCATCTTGCATGCGTCTTTGGTACGTGTGCATAGAGCCTTAGTACAGTATGCTATAGGCAACGAACAGATGGCCCCTCCTGGAGTTGCAGCACATCCAACTGGACCTGGCGGTGTGACAATTAGCCCCGTCATGGTTAATTCGGTGATGGGCAAGCGTCCACAGAATAAGGATGATTTACCTTATTGGCTTGCTGAAAAATTTGACCAGTTGGAGGCAGTGTTTCCGAATACCTCTCCTGTGGAAATGCACAGGATTTTGACTATAAGTTTGCCAAAAGACTCAATTCCCGAGTTGACTGAATGTAACAACTGGGGTAGGGTATTTGCGGCGGTGTATGCAAAGTGTTTCAGCACTCCGTCCATGACAGTCCTCCCCACCGTGATTAAGCGTGTTCAAGATGAACATGGCCCTGAAGCGGCTGTAGAGTTGGGGATGAGACTAGTGGGAGTGTTCGACGTAGTGGCTGAGCTAATCCTGGCGAACGTCAAGGGCGATGCAGTTAACTTTCAAGTAGCTAATGCCTTGGCTTTAGTCCCAGAACCGGACAAGCCCCGCGAATTACCGAAACTTATTGCACAGGCTTATAAAACCATTGGCCGCAATAGTTTGGGAGTTAAGCCTTTTGCTAAAACGCAAACTCAACCACAGTCTCAACAAAAAACTCAGTCTAGTATAGACGAGAAACCTTTCTTTTCTAAAAAGAATTGGAGGTTAAAGAAACAGGGGAAGCAACAGCAAAAACCAAGGTCGCGTGGCGCGTCTCCGGTTTCCGCTTCTTCTGAACGCACATATGATTTACGCGACAGGGCGAGAATTAGGTCTCCTGACAGATTTCAGGTTCCTGATCAGCGTTCTCCTCGTTCTTCACAGGCACCATCGACCTTACAGGCTGGTGGAGGGGATCGACAGGAAAGAGGCAGGGGTTGTGACGCCCCACCGGGACGAGACCCACCTCGACCGCCTGGAAAAGGGAAACAAGAAGAGTTTCCATGTTCTCGCCCACAGTTTCAGAAGAAAAAAGTTGCTGCTTTAACGGCGAGATATGCCACAGACGGTGAGAACGAGACTCCTGAATTGGACGTGGGCAGTGACGCTGCTAGACAGCGCCGCGGAAGTTACCATAGTGCAGGAGGCACTACGTTCTCATGTGGAGGCGACAGCAACTGACATTTTCATTACTGTTGAGACAGCTGACACCCGAGTGACACCCCCTGACAGACTTTATAACATTGTTCTCCAAATTGAAGGTGACATAGAGCGTGTTATAAAAGGGATTTTTGGGGAAAATCTGACCTCTTCTTATGACATTTTGTTAGCGGAGGCGGATTGGCCGCCCCCATTTGTTCTAGCTGCTCCTAAAGGGGAGGCAGTGGTCCTTCCGAGCTTTTCTCGTCATGTCCCCAAGGACAAGGCGGAGGCTCTTGCAGCGGAATGGGCTATGGCCCAGGCCCCGGCACTGTACCGTAATCACGTGGGGTGGGATGAGGATTCTCCCCCCCATGAAATCCCATTGCGGTCTATGCCACAGCCACAACCCCAATATCCCATCAGACGGGAAGCAAAGGGTCCCGTTTCCGAAATTCTGACACAGTTAGAATATCAAGGAGTAATTGAAACATGCGTATCACCAATGAATAATCCACTTATTGCGGTTTCTAAACCCGATGGGTCTTACCGCTTAGTTTTGGATTACCGACATTTGAACTCTCATTGCCGAACCTTTGCGGTACAAAATACCCATAGTTCTGCGCTAGTAGACAGTCTTGTTCGTAAAAAATATAAAACGACACTTGACCTTTCCAATGGATTTTACACGCACAATTTGTCCCCGGAGTGCAGCCAATGGAGCGCTTTCACTTCCAGTGGAAAACATTTTAAATTTCGGCGTTTGGCCATGGGCTACAAGAACAGCCCGGGAGTCTTCGCCGCCCGTGTTTCTCTTTGTTGGACAGCATAGACCCGGATGCGTATTCGTACGTCGACGATATCTATCTGACAGACGACGAATTATGGCCGCATCTTTCCCGTGTGGACCGCATTATTCTTGAGTTTGCGGTCGAAGGTTACAAATTTAACTTTCCCAAATCTCACAACGCAGAATATACTGTGTTGTTTTTGGGCTACGAGCTCAACAATGAAGGTAGGGGCTTAGCTCCCCACTTCCTGGAGAAGTGCGCGCTTCTGCGCCCTCCAACGACCCTGAAAAAACTTCAGTCTTTGCTGGGATTTTTGAATTTCGGGCGTTCTTACATTCCCGAATATGCCCAGCGTATCAAGCCTCTCTATGCCTTGATACATCCGACCTTTTCAAAGTCATGCTGGCTTCCGGAACATTCACTTATTCTGCAGTCTTTGCAGTCTGATCTCCTTGAATCTAAGTTCTTGTTAACTCGTGGTAACCACACGAACCTGGTGATTAGAATTGTACCAGGGGCAGTGGGTTTCACTTACTTGACATTTAACGAAGGTGACACAGTACCTATTGCCTACAAGTCACATCTTTACACTTCAGCCGAGTTGCGCTTTTCCACAGTGGAGAAGGTTCTGACTGCAGTGCAAATGGCGATTCTTAAGGAACGCGCACTGGCACAGGGTAAACGCATCTTGGTAGTAACACCCTATCCTGCCCTAGAGGCAGTGACGAAGGCAAGTGTACCGAACTCTAAGGCTTTGCACCCCCATTGGATACAATGGGCTACTTCTTTGATGTCTCCGGATGTCACCTTTATCTTTGATGCCTCTCTTCAGTCACAGGAGTTCTTGCAGTATGAGTTTGTTCATCCTCCTCCCCTGTCTTTGCTGCCGCTTGAAGAGTACAAATGTATCATTTACACAGATGGTTCAGCACAACCGGCCACTGGTTCTAAGCATGCTTATTCAGCAGCGTGCGCGATTGTGGCAGGTAAAATTGTGAACGGAGAATTCAGGTCGAGTGTTGTGCACACGCAGGCGCTGGGAGACAGTACCGCACAATTGGCCGAGTTGCGTGCTTTGGTGCTCGCACTTTAGTTTGCAGACCCTGATGTGACTACACTTATTGTATGCGATTCTTACTACTGTGTTCAGTCTTTTAATGACAACTTATTCTTTTGGTCTCAGAATGACTATAGAGATTCTAAAGGCAGCGCAATTAAGCATAAAATGCTTTGGGTTCGAGTGGCAGATCTTAAAAGACGACTGCCTCTCACACAGGTGATTCACACTCTTGGCCACCAGCGTGTGGGCGCACACGCGGTCAGTAACAGTCTGGCCGATGAAGCTGCCAAATCAGCAGTAGCCACGTGCTCAGTAGCAGCCGTTACAAGATCCATGACAAAAATAGATAATGAGATTTTGGCAGCTATTGCTGCAACAACGGAAGGTTCTAATTACCCGCAGGGTTTCCCTTCCAAATAGTCTTATCGTCTAAGTCCCGACCGGGTTCCTTATGTAAGAATTCCAGACGTTGGTGATCGACTGCTTCCCAACGCGGACCGCAGAAATTCTTTGATAACGGCCGCACACGAAGGCTTGGCTTCGGCTCATGCTGGCGTGTCGGCCACTGTTTCACTCTTGCAGCAGCGTTATTGGTGGCGTGGTTTATATAAACAGACCCGTAATTATGCTCTTTCTTGTGACATCTGTCAACAAATCAAGCCCTCTACGGTTACACGTCCGCCACAAACACAGCTCTGCATTTCTAACAAACCTTTTGGGTGTCTATATCTTGATCACTGTGGTCCGTTTTCTTCTGATACTGCATATAAATACATCTTAGTTGCAGTTGATTCGTGCAATCTTTTCATCTGGGTTTGGCCACAACGAAGTGCTGACGCTCAAAATGTCATCAGGGATTTGCGTGTCTTTGTGGGAATTTTTGCCTGTGGCACCTTCCATTCCGACCAAGGTCCAGCGTTCGCCTTTAAGGCGTACAAGGACGCAATGAGGTCTATGGGGGTACTGGTGCAATTTTCATCTTTGTACAGGCCTGAGGGCAATTCAGTTGTGGAGCGAATGAACCGTGACTTAAAGCAATCCTTGACAGCTAGAGTCTTAGGTACTGGCAGAAACTGGCTGGCCCACTTGTATGGCGTGCAACGTGCACTTAATAATCTCCCTAGAAGATCTCTGGGTGGGCGGACCCCATACGAAATGCTCTTTGGCATAAGGATGTTTGTGCCAGACCTTGATGGTCTAGACATGGTGGCAGCAGCCACAATCTTTGACGTAGATAACCATTCTACTATGTTACAGGACTTACAAGAGACTCGTGACAGACTTGCAAGTGAACACTTACCCTCAGCCACAGACCCTGCTGCGCTGCAGATTCCGGTTGCCGGCTGGCTTCCGAAGATTGGAGATCTGGTCCGAGAGAAGCTGGAGAACAAAAAAGAATTTGGCCCCTCATATCGTGCACCGGTTCCAGTTCTGGGCTTGAAGGGTACTCGTACAGTCATCTTACCACCGCTTCCTGGTCGCAAAGACAACAGATACATCTCAGTGGACAATGTCAAGCTACAACATCTGGCCGATTCTGAATAGTGTAACACCTGCTGTGTCATGCCCAGCAATTTCCAGAAATCCTGCTCGTGGCCCTCCTGGCTCCACTTTTGCAGATGTTGCCATTGGGATGGTCGCTTTACCAGATCGCCTGCCCGACTTCCCGGCTTCCTCCTGCAACGAGGAAACTGAGTATACTTATCCCGCAAGTGAGTCGGTAGCTCATTTGCCTACAACTCCGCTCAGCCCGTTTCGTATTTCCTTTGACTCGTCTTCCACCTCATCTTTATCCCGACCAAATTCAGTATTTTTGTATCCTGGTTCAGAGACAATTTTTTGATCCCTCCATGGACCTACATCTGGTTGGTGCTATTCCTGATTTTCCTCTTCATGTCCATTGGTTTTGTGACAGTGTTTTTCTTGCTCATTAATGGTCACTACTTGCCTGAACTCTCTGAGGTGAACTCTGTAGCTGGAACTTTGTCTCCGCATTCTTCTTCACACATCATGAAGCGTGACCATACATTTGTGAACATTACAGCCTTTCCAGTTGCTGATGGAATCGTATGGGATGCGGTGGCTTTTCAAATTCATGGCCCGACAGAGATTATTAATGTCCCCAATGTGCTTCGTGTTTCCATGGGCGATGTGGTTAAAAGGAATATTCATTCAGATGATTGGGATGTACATGCAATTGAATCGTTATTTTCTGATTTGAAGTATTATGCTGCTTTTAAAGCTGAGGATTTGTATTTGAATTCGGCTAATTATGCCGATTTGTATTGCTATCAACATTATGGTAATCATTTTCTGCATAAACCAAGTACACCTCGAGGTAATTTCAATTACACCCAGTGGGAACATTGCCCAACCCCTCTTAAGGGTAGCTCCCAAACTCTGATAAATAAATTTACCTACTTTACAGACTTTGACCGGTCGAACCCGGGTTCATATTATTTTAAATTAAACAGTTCCTCAACTCCGAAGGTGATGTTGACCCACACCAAATTACTATACTCCAACTCCTTTATGGATGCGTTAGCAGTTGGTGGCTATGAGCACTGGAAAAACAAAATTGATTTGAAATCAATTTGGGGTACTAAATCATGGCAGGTGCAGGGTACTGAGGCTTTACACCGTGCCTGCCTAATCCCGACCCAAATATTGTTTTGAAATAGTACTATATACCAAACGACTTGTTTTGGTCTGGCAACTTCCAAACAATTAAATACACCCACAATTCCTGTATTATCTTTGTTGCCGAACAAGAGCTTGCCTTTAAATTTTTCGACTGAAACATTGCAAGCTTTGCTTCAGAACAACTCATTTAATGTGTCAACACTAAATAACACAGCCTGGTTGGCGTGGCCCGCAGCTGCTAATGCATGCCAATTGTGTTTTCATAACTCTGCTCCTGGTTATAAACAAGATAAACCAGATCCACGTTTTTCTGATTCACTTTCTATCACAACATATTCGGTTGGTAAATTATGTAAACAGTGGTTGCAGCACTCTACATTAGATTCTGTAAAACAACGTTTATCCCTGTTAACAAGCAATATCGATCTGGCCGATTTTGTTCTGGGACCTAGAGGTCCGAGACCAAAACGGTTTGTTTATGCGACTTACAATGAGATCTGGAAGCTTTCACAAATAGAAGCTGCTTCCTGTCTACGGGAAATAGATCAAGCAAATCTAGAAAAAGTGCTTGCTGTTGTCGACAACAGCATTAACACCCTGTCTTCCCGCATTTACACGTTAGAGAATATTGTTTCATCTGTTGTTGATATTGTTCAGGATGACATGTCTGTGTTATATCATGGTCAGAATCAATTGCGTTCAGTAATGCAGTTTGCCTGGACTTTGCAGACTTTTAAAATGGGTAAGGTTCCCTGGCATTTTTTGAACACGTCTGCTTTGTTTCTGCCTTTTAACTTAACTGAAAAACAGCAATTCATGTCCATGAAAGATGCAACATACTCTCCTCTACATATCGAAAAAATAGATCCCTTACCGTTCTCGGTGGCGGAGACTCACACTGCCGTGTGGCTAGTACACAGGGTTATCACTTTGCCCTTTTCTTTGTTTGAGTTCAGTTCATGCATGAAGCATTATCCAGTTGGCCGTTTTGAGCCTTTGGGCAGTGCCTTTTTGCATGAACTTTGGTCCCTGCCTTTTACATACCGATGCCTTAGGGATGACAAGGAGGTGTTTCTCACAGGAGAGTCTTGCGATTCTACAGTGGGTCATTCCCTTGTTTGTAAGAACATTAAATTCCCTTGTTTGTAAGGACATTAAATTGCACGGGCGTGTAATGTTTCGGCCCCGAATCTTGCTTGTGTTTTAAAAGGTGTTCCTGCTCCTGTTATTTCACCCACTTTCACTATGCTTGCTAATGGTAGCTATCTGCTTTTGAATAATCAAGATTGCTGTGGTTTGCTGGCTGGCATTCCCTATATAGTAACAGTTTCGCAACGCGTGGTGTGCTGCAAAAATGCGCTTTTCCCGCCCCCGCGTGGGAAGTTAGATAGTTCCATTTGGCCTTCCATACCTACTTTGAAAGCGGATTTCAATAAATTGAGCAGAATAAAGGCACTCTTACTGAACCAGGAAGTTATGCTGACTTCCGCGCGAGAGACCTTCGTGCTCCAGGTGGCGAGTACCCACAGTGAGATACAGGCACTGTTGAACACTAACCTCCCCCAACATTTCGGTAAACTGATTCACCGTATATTCAATGCATCTAACACCGCCGGCCTTGTACACTTTTTTTAAGTTGTGGGCTCTGGCCTTATGACTTCCTTTCAGACTATATTTGGTGTAATACCGGCTTTTATTCATTCTATCTTTTCCAGCGTCTTCGGTGGCTTTCCATTGATCCTTAGGTTAGCTGCTGGAATATTACTTTTGTTTTGCCTGATGCGCAATGGCTGCACCTCTTGTGGCCCACCACCTCCCAGGGCGCCTGCAGATGCTCCGTGACCGCATGATTGACAGCTTCGGCGTCCTGCCGCTTGCAACATTCAGCGTGTCGTATGGCTTATCTTTTCGCTTTGCGTATTTCACTTGCGTGCAACCGGTGATGTCGTGTTTACGATGTCTGTTTTCTTGGTCTGTGGATGTTTGCCTCTCCAATTCGTACTGTTCTGAACCGGATTTCGACCAGTTGATGGACCCCTTGATGGCCCATGAACAGGAATGTTCCGGTGAAAGCTTAATGGCGAGTGCGGCAACTCTTGGAGTTTTGGCACAATGGGATATCTGGGCGGCTGCTCAGACTCTCCTACAACAAAGTTACATTGAGGATCACGCAAGTTGTCCCGCAATGCTGATCGATGCTCCCTGTTGTGAGGAACATGTATGCAGTTTTGACTTACTAAACTGGATGGCATCTCTTTTTTCAAACGATGACAATGATGCCTTTTTGGAAGATGTTGCTGTCTTCTGCGCATACACCCTGATGGATTAATTTGATTGACTCTCACTTAACAGTAAGGTCCGGATTTTTTTCTCGCTTCTTTGAATGATGGATTTTTTTCCCCCACTTTTGGATTTTTTTTCCTCCAGCAGTAATTTCACCCACGTACAGACGTTTGCATTCTGCTCCGTCCACTTGAACTCTGCTTTCGTTCTCTGTCTTGTCCGATGGACTGACCAGGGGAGGGTGTCGTGTGGGTTGTGGCCTCATGGACAACATTGCTAAGTTAGCTTAGGCCTGGCTGCCATGATGCCTCTTTTTGCACACGTTACTTCGTGACTTTGTTTTTCCAGACTCTGCTTGTGCCCGTTCACATTAGGACTGTCTGCATTTCTGCCTTTCACCTTTTCTGATGTCCTCTCTGGGTTTTGTCTGCACACAACATACAAGGTTGAAAAACAACGTCCCTTATTGTTGCTGTTCTGGTCAGCCCCTCGCACTTAGACATAACATGAAACACAGCTGCGCTGGAGAATTTAGGGTGCTTTTAATATGGTGTTCGCGCTGTTAGAGGCACTTGCAGAAAGACCTTTCCAGAGAGAAGAGCTGTGCTTGTCTTATGATGTAAACCTTGCATCTCGTTCTTGAGGTATGGGGGTCCCCCGAACAAAGCCCAGAGGTCTTCTATTTTTATAATACACTAGTTACTAGCACGGGGAGGGTGGCAAGGCCATATAGACCTTCATCCACTGTCATTATAAAATGCTGTCCCCGTTTGTATTCTATGGAATTGTAACAATGCTTACTGTTTTGACTTTATGCATTATGCTGCTAGTACTGGCACGTGTACTGTGTCTTAGAGCACGATAGTTGTAATAAACATTTTAAACTATACTGTGTCTCTTAATACGCATGTTGTGGACAAGTGTGAGTAATGAAAAAGTGTTCTTGCTCCCGCGATTCCTGAAAGGGTCCGTGTTGTGGGATGTCTAATCATTGGTAGCTTCGCTGTAGTACAGAGAACGAATGTGACACTATAGCTAGTCGGATTGGGATTTGGGCACTAAGGTGGATGGTTGGTACACCGCTATACACCGAGGTCCTATTTTCCTGCACATAGTTCTGTATATGTGCAGAATCCCCGCAACAGTAGCCGCAATGCCCTTAATTAATGCCTTGAGACAACGTTTATGTCTTTCACACATATAATAACAATGTCCCAGTGCCTAACAACACACATCTCTGGCATTAAAGTGCAATTAATTAATCTGCTCCTTCATGGTGGCCTTTCATCTGACTTAGCTACCAGTTTCTCTAGATAGCTATCCCATTTCATGTAAAGTCCAGGTTCCATGCACATCACACCGGGTGTCTGACCTGCCATCTAATTCTGCTTTGACCTTCTTGATCAGATCTCTTTGCCAAATTGGCAGCAATGGCGCACTTGTGGCCTCCCATGTCATTCCAGAGCTTCAAAAACATCATAGCCAGGCTCAACAAATGATTAATGTGTTTTGCCTTTTTGTAACAGGAAGCACATCTAACAAACACTGGACCAGATCAAGCAAGAGAGGTCTGGCAGTCACCCACATCACACATTGTAATACTTAGGTCCAGTATTGGGATATCACCGGACACTGTCAGACCATGTGATAAAAGTCCTCTATGTCTTCTCTACATCTAGAACATTTAATGGATGCGCCTGTATACATTTTACAAATTATTTTCGTGGTCAGATAAGTATGGTGTACCTAACTGAATTCAGTGAATTCAAAGCATTCTCTGAGACTTGCTTAATTGAACTAAAGCACCTTTTCCATATAGTATTCGGGAGCTCACACCCAGCTTTACGTTCCAACCATTTGTAAGCACCCCCTTGAATGCCTGACTGTTGCAATAGCGCTCTGTATAAGTAGGTGATCACCTTTCTGTTTTGTCCATGTGTCAGTATAACAGGCATCACCAACACTCTATCGGGCATTTCCTGAATATTCCCAACATCTGGCCTACCACTCTTTTCAGAGCAGAATATAGCAGAAACTGTACCGGTCCCAAATTGTATGTTTCATTATAAATTTTCAAATGACTGAATTTTACCATCTTCCATCACATTCTCCCATGCCTCTATACTCACCCCCATCCACGAACCAACATGATATGAGGTTCTCAGAACTGTTATTTTAGGTAGAGACCATATCGACAATATAGAGGAGTATGGGACTACTTTGGGGCTGGTGTCTTCCAGCACCATCTGACTAGTCATTAACACATGGTATTACCTCTTGGCCAGATAATCACTTTAAAAGCCATTCTACCACATCATTGCCCTCCAGCTCTGATAGCACATCTTCCTTTTGTGGCTCAGTCCAGTCACCCAGTCATCTCAATGGCCACTGCAATTGTGCTGCAGCGTAATATAGCTTGAAGTTGGACCCCCCTAATCCTTCCTCTGCCAAAGGAGAATATAACTTTGATAATGCAACTCTTTACCTACCATTTTCCCATATTAGTGAGGTTAGTAGTGCTTGTGTGTACTGGTAGAACGATTTCATCAGTATAACTGTCATAGCAGCCAATTATAGAGAAGCCTAGGCAAGGCCAACATCTTTGAAATCACCACCCTTCCCATTGGAAGCAGTGGTAGGCAGCACCAAAACAGGAGAGAATAATGTATCAAAACTATCACCTTACCCTTATTTCCATCATACACGTCTTTCTAAGTATGATGTCTCTGTACCCCTGGTATTTGATAGTATCAAGATTCCTTTATAATTGTGTAGTGGGGAGTGCCTGATGCTGTACATCTGACAATTTAAATAAAGGAAACAAGCATGACTTGTCCCAGTTGATTTTTAAGCCAAAGATCCTACCAAATTAATTTATCGCTCTATCGATGACAAAAGTATACTAGTTCATCATCTGCATGCAGAGCTATAATGTGTGTTCCCCGCTTAATCAACATTCCGCATGTGATACCTACAGTGCGAATAGCACCTATTGGGGCTTGGGGAGTCTCTGATTTTAGGAACCATGTAAGTAGACTGCCTGCTTTATCACCTGTAGCATGTTGTTGTAACAGATATCTTTTATAGTCCACATGACACGTTCTATCCTGCTCCTCTTTATGTTTTTGTATTAGGTCATTAAGAGTCCAAGCTAACTCCTGATTCATAACTCGTGCCTTTTCCAGTCCCAAATTCAACATTTCATAGCAGATCTTCCCTCGTGGTCACATATAATATTTTCATAGATACCCTTCTCGTCACAATCTTGAGTGCAACCCACTCTACTGCTGCATCTGTAGCTGTCCCGCATTCTACCTTAAGTATTGCTCCACGCACTCTTCTATTTGTGACCGAAAGGCCAAATATTTTACTGCTACTATCGGCAAAAGTATCTTTAATTAGGGTTAACCCCAAGACAATGGATTATGGTCCAATAGTGAGCACCCCAAAGATTCATCATTCGTCACCTTGAGGCCCACGTCTGTCATTCAATAAACAGTGTCAATTCTGGGGTGTCGCACATGGACTGCAGAGAAGTATCAATACTCTTTTGTACCTGGGTGCAGTAATCTCCATATATCAGACAATTGAAACAACTAAATCTTCCCCCTTAGATTTTAAATGTCCGTTAATTCATCCAGGATAAACATATAGTTGTCCCACAAACATGTAATTTGTAAATTTTATTATCAAAAATATACATTTATTTTATACATCATTTTTATAAATTAATTGGTCAATATCACATATAAACATAATAGACATGAATATTCATGTGGATATTAACAATCATTACAACAAAAAAGAGAGAGAGAGCCCACTTAACATAATAATCCAACACACAACATAATTAACAATCAAAAAAATAAATGCAAAAAAAACAGCAAGACGAAAAAAATCAAAACAACTAAACAATAATAAACAACAACAAATACACACATACTAAACTACAATACAGTGATTATGCAATGAGTTGGATATATAAATAAACCAACAAAGAAAAAACGCCGACGCGCGTTTCGGAAATGTGGAGTGCATAAGCAATTCCTTCATCAGGGCATAGAAGTCATAGTTGATTCAGTGGCAACTAGCCATCTGTATGTCATGTAAAATCCACCGGATATGTGGTACAGGGGGCTCAATTACAATATAGGGCAGGTAGTCTTCATCCTGGAAATGACATAAAGACTTGATCAGGAGAAGGAAATATCCTGAAGTGTCATCAAGTTAAGAACCACAAAAGCTTCATATCAACCATCATTAACTATGTAATGTAGGCGGAGAGAACCATAAGGTAGGCTTCTGAAACTGGATCAAAGCTGCTAAATCTGTACAACGAGTCCCAATGTCATGAAAGAAGAAGTGTCCACACCGGGGCTCCGAATGTCATTACAAAATGCGAGCAGAGCTGCGCCTCGATCCTAAAAGGACTGCAGGGAGCTGTGCCTCAATCCTAAAAGGACTGCGGTGACCCGATAAAAGCGTGATCGTTAATCCGTTTCCAATACGTAGAAGTTGCGGCAAGTGTCGGCATCCGTCCACAGCCTCCCTACATTGAGATTTCAGGGACCCTCTGTTGTGTTTCTCTGTATCTCCATATATCAGATACCTGTGTATTTGTAACCCCTTGTTGCAGATGGCAAGTGGCCATAAAAGACTGGGCTCCCGGGACTGACGCACACCATACGGTGGGTATTTGTGCACTGTGCAGGAGAGAAGGCGATAGTGCAGCAAAGAAGGGGATCTGATTTGTGTTTGGAGTATGGATCGCCACCAGTGTCGGTGGCTCCACATTCAGTGTTCCCTCTATCGTCACATACTTACCCTCTTGGTCAATTTGAGAATGTAGCAATTTAACAGGACTCCTAGGGCTATCCAAATTAAGACCCCCGGGTGAACCCTGAGTATGTGGTTCCATATATCCATTCCCGACACCTTTTGCACAATTTTTGTAGTTCTCCTGCAGAAGATGTGTTTCTTGTAAGAATGCAAAATGAATATAGCATCATCTCAGCTGTGCATGTATCTTGAATCTCTTTGTGGGGGGTGAGCATGCCCCATACATTCCAAGTAAGTACATGATATTTGTCTGTTGCCATATTAGTGTCTTGCCTGTCCTCTTTCTCCAAGGATTCACTACCCCCTGCCGGTAAAGCCCTATCTCCCCAAACTGCGTGTAATTGTATTAAATGATTGATCCATATTTGTACATGTCAAAAAACTCCCCCTAACTCCCACTCCAGACTGAGTTGGCAAACTTTTCCTTCCAAACATTTCACATGTCAACCTTGTGCTTAGTAACTTTTCTTTCCAAATCTTTCCAAAACTTGAGGGCTGCCAAGACAGTCAACAATAACAGTTTAATGTATGTTCTGCCCTGCCATACTTTAACCTACCCAGTTTGAAATGTGACTATATACATGCACTATGCAATTACACTCACAAATGTGCTGCAAAACTGCATGGAAAAGGATATGGACAGGTCTCAGTCAGATCACCAGTTCAGCAGTATCAGGGTGAGCTTGAGATCTCCCTGAGTTCGTTCAGCACATCCTCGTTCATGGCATGGTCCTGCGTGTCTAGTGTCTGAATCTAAGCCTCAGATGCCCGGATGCTCTCCATTCTTGCCCCTACCATTGCCCTTTATTTTGCTGCCTGCTGCTTACTAGGTCTGCTTCATAGTGTTCCAGAGCAGCAATGCCTGTTCTTAATTGGTGTCCATTTCTCTGAAGCCTGGAGGAGGGGATTCCCCCTTAGATTCTGTCCAGCTCCACACCTCACTTGGTGTTAGGAAAAACAAAGGCTTCTGTCCATCTACTACCTTCAGCTTCACTGGAAGCATAAGGTCATACTTTATATTAAGTTGTCTGAGCTATTACCTTACTCAGTAAAACTATTCATGTTTCCTTTAGACCTCTGTCACATAATCCGGAAATATTGCAATTTTGCTGATTTCAACCAGCCAGGGACCTTTGAATCTGGAGATCTGATAGATATTGTCCATGTTGCGTAAATTGAACAATCTCACTACCACCGGTCATGGAGGGGCCCCTGGGGATGACAGCTTGCCAAGAATCCTGTGGGTGCATTCTCGTGAGAAGAACTTAGAGGACCTGCCCCCCAGCACCACCTTTGAGAGCCAATCCTCCATATACCGTACATGCTTGGGCCTTTAATATTTTTGAATAAGCCTATGATTCTAATGTTATTGCAACATGAACATCCCTCTGCGTCATCTGCCTTCCTATGCAAAAACTGCACTTCTTCCTGTAAAGCTTTGATCTGTGTCTGCGTTGCCTCCATCGTCGGCCTTATCATTATTAAAGTGGATTCATTAGTGCTCACCCATTTTTTGTGATCATCTTTCAAAGGGACATCAATCACTAGTGCATCGATCTTCGGATCTAGAGAGGATTTAAGATTGAGAACAGCATACAGAATTTTCTCAAATCTCCCAGTGTGTTTGTGTAATGTCTGCTCTACTGAGTTCGACACATGAACCGCTGGAGTGTCCGATGAGCCCATAAAGCTTGGCGCCATGTTATCTGCAGTTTTGTTTAGTTTGGGCATCACCATATTTGCTATTCAAGTTGTCAGTGATATGCACCAGGACACCAGTCTCCTTCCTGTGGGATCTGCAGTAACCACTTGACGTTCAAGTTATTTTCATCACCTGTGCACCCTCAGCAGGAGGGGTTGGTTCTATTTAGATGTTCTGTGGGTCCTGAGAACATGACCTAGGCCAACATAAAAAACTGTGTTTCCCCCATCGACCATGCGTGCCAAAGTTCATAAATGGCAACATAAAATCAGTGGTTAGAGTTTATCATGTGTGTCTGTGCTCGGCCACAACAGTTTCCAACCCAAGCAGTCCATGTATGTATTTTATCTTGTTTTGTTGTAATCGCTTGGTCATGATGTTCTTGTCTCCAAGCACCCTTATCACAGAAATAAAGGATGAGGCCAAGGGCCCTGTAGTATATGGCATTTTGGTAAGTGCATGTTATGTTCATCTTTTTATCTCTTGTATTTTGCATTCTATGTTTGGAGCTCCTCCAGAGCTCCACATTCTATATTCTTACTTACTTGTATCTGTGATGTGGAATGTTGATTCATTCGTTCCTGACCCAGACCTATCATCAAGTTATATCTTACTTGTATGGAAATAAAGACCGTAGAACCTAAACGGTTTGGATTGATTACTTCTACTTCACTACATCGATTTGGCGACGACCTGGGATACGAATTCTTCGCTACTGAGATTTTTTTTTTTTTTTAAAGGAGAACTTTGAAGATCATTTTTTTTTTTCACTACGGAATAAAACCACTACGGATTCTTTGTCGTTTTGGGTAATCTACTACTTCTAAGCACAGCTGGATCGTGCACGCTGAACTGTGTGTCTACGCGGAATTCATTTCGAATAGCCTGCCAAGAGGACCGCTCATCTCCTGTAAACTACATTCCTTGAATTCATGTTCAGTGAGTTTCTGTTTAATCTACATACGTGAGCCTTGGCGAGTTGTAAAGATTTTTCTTTAAATCACTTTTGGGAAATATTGAACTTACGCTCGCACCGCTCACCAACGTTTTTTTTTTTTTAACGTCTCCAACGGTCCTGTTGCTTAGTTGCAGCTTCACCCAGCGCGTTCCTGTCCCGCAAAGCATCTTGGGAGTATCGTGACGCAAAAGGTCACGCAACGCAACCTTTACGCGGCCTACGTGCCCCATTTTTTTTTACTTCAGTAATCCTTTGACTACGTTCAGAAGTACTTCGTTCAGTTTAAGATTATCGATCTTCCGGACGCTTTCATCTTCGCATTCTTCCACAAGTAAGTTCTTTTCTTTTGAATTGAATATAACGAATATACATTTGAAATGGATACCAGTTCCAGTACCAGTGGCAGAGCAACTACTGCTTCTATCTCTAATTCTGGCATTAATTTAAGTAATCCTAAAGAGTTCCTAACTGCGCCTGGGGACCCCATTATTAAATGGGTAGAGTGGAAAGAATATTTTTTAAATTATATAGCTGCAGAAGAGGACAATGCTGGAATTTTGTCTCCAGAGAGAAAAAAAAGAATTCTTCTTCATTGTTTGGGTCCAGAAGGTTTAAGAGTGTATAATCAGATGCAAAAACCTGAAAGATCTGGAGACATAGATGTTTTTAAAGCAGCCATTCTAGACCTTACTGAACATTATTCCCCTACAGTTTGTATTGGTGTAACCAGACGTGCTTTCTTCAAAAGAAAGCAGTTGCAACACGAGTCTGTGGAGGAATATGTCTCATCTTTAAAAACTTTAGCTGCGTCTTGCAAGTTTGGCTTTTTGCACGACGAATTAATACGGGATCAAGTAGTTGTCTGCACAAAAAACAAAGGCATCCAAGATAGGTTGTGGATTGAAGGTGATTCCAGTTTAAAAGACGTCATTGCCTTAGTTAAAAAAGCAGAACTTTCTGACAGAAGTTCTAAAGCCTTGTCTGAACAGAACGAATCTTCTACAACAGTCAACAAAATTTCTGATTCTAAAAAAGGGAAGGAATTTTCAGGAAAGAGCAGGAACAGTCAAAATAAATCCTTCAATCCCAGAAACTCTTTTCAACCCAAAGTTGGTCAATACAATTCTTCTACTTTTGCATGTTACCGTTGTGGAAGCAAAAAACACAACGCTATTTCTGATAAATGTCCAGCAAGAGCAACCAAGTGTTCAAATTGTGGGATTGTAGGACATTTTGCCAAAGCATGCAGAAGGAAGTTAAAACAAAACCCAAAGTCACAATTCTCACAGAAACTGATTCGAATTCATCTGATTTTGACTCTGACACCCAGTTTGAACCAAGTGCTACAGAACAAAGGAAGTGCAATTATGTTCTCAATATCAACTGCACAGACAGAAGTAAACCGTTATGCATAGTAAAATTTGGTGGTGTTCCCTTGCAGGTTGCCGCTGATTCCGGTTCCCCTTTTACCATAATTGCCAAAAGTGTGTGGTACATGAAGTTAGTTAGTGTTTTAGGCTCGCATTTAGAACCTACTGATGTTGTTTCTGAAAGTTTCACAGGTGACAAAATTGATATGTTGGGTTACCGTTCACTTGTATTTGACTTTAAAAATCGTACAGCTGTTTGTAAACTTTACATTGTATCTGAGGGTCCATCTGTTCTGGAAGGATCAGAGAGCTTTGCATATCAGTCTTGATCTGAACAGCCCAAAACAGGTTCTTGTTGCTTGTGAAAGCGAATGCACCAAGAATTGGGCCCTAAAGGAGTTTCCAAGTGTGTTTTCAGGCAAAATTGGGAAACTCAAGGGATTTTCTCACCGTATTAGAGTTAAAAGCAATGCTATACCCAAAATACATAAGGTAAGAAACGTTCCTATGATTGCCAAAGAAGAAGTAAAAAATGAGTTACTCAAGCTACAAGCATGTGGCATTATTGAGCCTGTAGAGGCTTCCGAGTGGATTTCTCCATTGGTCATCGCTAGACGAGCCAATGGAAAAATCCGTCTATGTGTTGATTTAAGAAGTCTCAATGAAAACATAATTGTTGATCAATTCCCTTTGCCAAGAATAGATGAAATGTTATCCCTTACTCGTGGTGCTCATTGTTTTTCTACAATCGATTTATCTTCGGCGTATCATCAAATTTCTTTACACCATTCTAGCCGAGATTTAACAGCATTCTGTACTTCCTTTGGGTGTTTTCGTTTTCGCCGCATGCCCTTTGGCTTAGCCTCTGCGGCTGCTGTTTTTCAACGGCTTATGACGCAACTTTTTGGTGATATGCCAGGCATCACATTTTTTCAAGATGACATCTTAATTATGGGCAGTGATTCCCAACAGCATGATTCAAGACTAAGAAAAGTACTTAGTGTTTTCAATAGCAAAGGTCTCACTGCTGAAATTTCCAAGTGCAAATTGTCGGAAAATAAGGTGATCTATTTTGGTCACGAAATCAGTGAACAAGGAATTAGACCCAAAACTAAACTTATCAGGGCCATCATTGATGCTCCTGCACCTAAATCAAAGGATGAGCTGAGATCATTTTTGGGTTTAGCCGAATTTTACTCAAAATTTGTCAGCAATTTTTCTGAGAAAACTCATCCCATGAGAAATTTACTTAAGAACAAGGTTGCATTCGAATGGTCTGAGGAATGTCAGCAAGCGTTTCTTCTTATTAAGAAAGCTGTTTGTGGTGCACCCAATCTTCAAGGATTTGATCCTTGTGCCCCCACATTCATTACTACTGATGCGAGTTCGAAGGGCCTCGGTGCTGTTTTAACTCAGATTACCGATTCTGAAGTTGTTATCGCTTTTGCGTCTAGATCTCTCACTCCTACAGAAGAGAAATATTCTGTTATTGAAAGAGAAACTTTGGCAGTTGTTTGGGGTTTAGAACATTTTAGAAAGTTTTTATGGGGCAAAATATTTATTGTCAGAAGTGACCACAAACCCCTTACCAAGCTACTCACTACCGATGGTCTTCACAGAGCCACTGCCAGGATTGCTAGACTTTCTATGCGTCTCCAAGATTATTTATTTGAGATACAGTATGTTCCTGGAGCTAAGAATGTCATTGCTGATTGTCTTAGCAGACTTTCATTGCCGTTGACTGAAATTGATTGTAACTCCTGGAATGATTTCTCTGTTGCTAATGTTCTTTTTGATGGTGATCTTAAGAATAGTATTTCTCAAGAGCAATGGATGAAAGCTGATGATGAAGACATTCTTTTAGCTGATGTTAAGTCAAGGGTTATTGATGGATGGAACATCTCTTGCAAAAAGAATCTTCATGTCAATTTGAGAGGCTTCTGGGAAGTCAGAGATGAACTTTCCGTCAATGACCATTTACTGTTAAGGGGTGACAAAGTCATTCCCCCTGCCCCCTTGAGAGAGCAGATCATACATTTATCACATGAAGGTCACCCTGGCATATCTTGCACTAAATGTAGGGTCAGAGACCTTTACTGGTAGCCTGGAATTGACATTTCCGTAGAAAAAATTGTAAGATCCTGCATAAATTGTGAAACTGCTGACAAATCCAAGAAAACATTTAATCCACCTTTAGGTGTTGTTTGTTCTCCAAATTTACCTTGGGAAGAAGTGGCATTAGACATTATGGGCCCAATCTCCTGGGTGGATAGTACAAGTAAGTACATTCTTGTTCTTGTCGATTTATTCTCCAGGTGGTTTGAACTTAAAGTTGTTGACAAAGTGGACACAAGAACTGTTATCAATTTCTTAGATTCCATTTTTCTACAAGAAGGTTTTCCTGCTTATGTATTAACTGACAATGGTGTACAATTCAAATCTAAAGAAATGTTGAGTTTTCTTACTACAAACGGGATTAAGCAAAAGTTCAACCCCCTTTATCATCCCACCAGCAATGGCACTGTTGAGAGGCTGAATAGAGGTATCAAGGGCACTTTACAGTTGTGTAGGAATTCAAAGTTGTCATGGGAAGGTGAATTAAAGAAAATGTTATGGGCTTATAGAGTCACACCACATTCCTCTTTAGGGAAAAGCCCTTTTTCTCTTATGAGATGTAGAGTTCCTTTTTCCAAAACTAACCCCGGTTGGATGAAGCGGAACAATATGTCGTTTTGTAATTTAAATGATGTCAGAACTACTTTAGCCAATTCCCAAGTGAAAAATAAAGTGTATTACGATGCGAAACATGGTACTAAACCTGTAAATTTGCAAGTTGGTCAATGGGTTTGTATTAAAAGTGCTAGAAAAGTACCCAAAGGGTATAGCAAGTTTAGCCAACCTATAAAGATTTCGAAAATTCACCATAATACTGTAACTTTGGATAATGGTGAAACTTGGCACATGGGTCGCTTAGCATTAGCTTGTTCTGCCGAGACTGGATATTTGCCATCTTCTTCTCAACAAATTTACACTGGAGTTAAGTCACTTTCTTGCCATCCTTTTTGGTGTTATGAGGATTCCTGTAAAGATTTTGACTCTGCTCCAGTAGTTGTTCCCACTGATGTTGATGACAACTGTGGTGTTTTTAATGAAACATCCAGTATTTCCAGACCTTGCTCTAATGTTAAAACTTATTTTGGAAGAACTGTTAAAAAACCAGATTGGTACAATGAATTTATTTGTTATTAAGTTTTATTTAATTTATTTATTTATTTTTTTCTTTAAGGGGAGGATGTGTAGTATATGGCGATTTGGTAAGTGCATGTTATGTTCATCTTTTTATCTCTTGTATTTTGCATTCTATGTTTGGAGCTCCTCCAGAGCTCCACATTCTATATTCTTACTTACTTGTATCTGTGATGTGGAATGTTGATTCATTCGTTCCTGACCCAGACCTATCATCAAGTTATATCTTACTTGTATGGAAATAAAGACCATAGAACCTAAACGGTTTGGATTGATTACTTCTACTTCACTACAGGCCCCCACTCTCTCTCCGTGGCGTTTGATGATCCCTCCACAGCTTAGGGAAAACAGGTGTCTCTTCCACTCCCTCCACAACACACTTTTAAATGTGTGTCTGAAGCTCTACCACTCAGCTCTCCTCGTTCCTCCCTAGGCACCTCAAGCTGCTGTCAATTTCTTGTTATAATGAAAGTTGACACGGCCTCCTGACAGCAAGGTGGAGCAGTCTGTTGCTCTCACTCCTTTTCTGTCGGGAATATCAGAGAGAGCAGAGTCCTGACTGGCGCGCATGCCCCACCCAGATTGACGGGCTAAAGCCTTAAGAGCGTTTGGAGGCCCCACCACAGATTTCATCTTTGCAGTGTTGGCGCCATCTCGCAGGGCGCCAATCTTGTGGCCGCTACCATGCTGTTGTATCCACCAAATGTATCAGACGCCAGGGAGGGGTTTTACACTGTAGACCAGGATGGCTGATCGGGCATCAGGATAGAGCTCGCGTTTATGCGGCTTTCCCGTGTGCCATCTTGGCCACGCCCTAGCATTGAAGAATACGTGTGCTATTTGTATCTACATGGGTTGCAGAGTGCATTAGTATATGGAGTTACTGGGACAATTTCCAAGAAGCGGTGTATCTGGTAAGGATGCTGTAGAATAGGTTGTCTTTAACATACAACTACTGTTCTGACGACACGCAAGCTATGGTTTCCAGAGGAGACTACTAGTGTGGTCATTAATAGTTGCTGCCATTAAGGAAATAAACGATAGGGACAATCATAACGTTTCTCCAGAAAACTAAGGAAACTTTCAAATCCAAAGTAGATAATGGAAAGCACTTAATGGGATGATGCGCATCATTATGTAAAAGTAAAATCAAATTACTAACATATTGTGCTAAAAAAATTTAGGACCAAATAGAAATTGTGGTGAGAAATATTCCTACAAAAATCATTAAAATATTAAGGTGTGTTAGGAGAAAATAAAGAAAATTTAGAAATACTGGAAACCATTGGAACGCATCTGTACCATTAATACACGTCAAGACCAAGGGTGAAAGGGGCACTTTAGGTTGATTACCTGCATGGGTGGCAGCAGAGACGAAGATGGGAACTCATGCCAAGAGAGAAGGTGGTAAAGGCGTCAGCACGCAGGGGAAAATAACTGGGTGTGAACACAGCAAAACGAGAAGGTATTAACTGGGAAGCATCACTTAAGAAGATCTGGTTGCACATTTTAGAGCATAAAGCAAGTTTTTTCTGGGTAATAATACATTATAAGTTCCACTTTGAATTAATATTGAGATACAGCTCACCCCCTGGTATTTTTCTCTTATCTCTCTTGCCTTTTCCTTGTGTAATTACTTTATGTGTCTCCCCCGCCTCAGAGTAGGTATCAAATGGGGATAAAATTGTACATAGAAACAGGGGTCTTGAAAAAACTTAGAAATATCTCGTGAAAATGTGTTTATTCCTTAACTAAATAACTACATTTGAGTTGCCTGGTGTTATATATTTTAGCAGGCATGCATTTTGTAATTGTCAAAACTCGGTCCCTTTAATAGTGGTACAAATTTATGTGGAATTGGCAGAGACAAAAGTCAGGTGGTGCTGAACTGCAATTTGACCACACATATAGAAAACAGCTGAATATACGAGAGTAAGCGATAGGGAATTGCTGCCCTAAACTGTGATACATGAATTAATAACAGTACTCTCTATATGTACAAAGCTTACACAGAACTGGTCTTCATATGACTATTAGCAATGCAAACGTTATACAGGAATATCCTACTATGGTGAGAACCATGAACATTAAGAGAATCGCAGCCAGCGCTGTGTAAAGTTTATCTATTACCATCAGTTTTAGGTGAAAGTGTCAAATCCTCATGTCCAAAGAAATTTGGGAATTTTGGGAATTCTCATGCAAAACGCAGTTTTTTTCTCTAGCAAAACCTATCTTCTGCAGGATTTCCTCGCACACTAAGATTTCGATTTAACATTGTTTTTTTTTAGTCAAGTTTATAAAATTTCAAGAAGTAAAAAAAAAAAATCTCATGAAATGATTAGAAGCAAATTTTCCCAATAGGCTCAAGCCTAGTCATAATGGTATGGTGCTAGGATATCGTTGTAAGAATACCGTCTCATATAAATATCACATCCAAATGTTATTTACAAAAATATTGCCTCATTGGAATTAACGATAAAAAAATCTACCAGCATTAGGATGTATTTTTGTGAACCACATTTTCAGCACAGTACTTATGTCACACATTAATTCTGTAGCCGAGATTCTGATATACAACTGTCATAGGAGCTATCACAACTAAAGATACATGTGGATTTATTGAAGTCAAAAACACATGATTTCACCAACGTCAACTTATCCTACATGTTGGACTAAGGACAATGCAGAGGAGGGGGGCTAGTGGTTTCCTCGGATGGCACAAATTATTTCTGACCTCTTAGGGTGGGAGATATCCTTTAGCTTTGCCCAGGTATTATCACATAAATCTGCTTGCTGAATAATAAGCCTATTTGACATATGAATTGGTTACTACATCAGTTTCACGAATGACCTCTGTATTTAAAATGTTATAAAGACCTAGATAAATTGATGGAAATCATGCTATGCGGTAACTCCAGAGCTGAGCGAGTGCTCAAACATTTAATTTAGCATACTGAAAGTAGAGGCTTCAACCGCATTAGGATGCACAACAGCTGCAAAATGCAGGCCTTTGCACGGAAAATGAGACATGTCCATGGGACTTTGGTAACCAAAACAGTGATGCTACGAGAGAGTGCTACAGTCCAGCTTGTGATGAATCTCAGTTGCTCTGCCCACATTTCACTATCTGACATTTCTCCTTGGTGCCCGGTGTCAGACTTTATTAGGAACAAATACATATGATAGTTCCATTAATCTATTAAAACTGATCACCTTGTCCTTTCCCCAAAATAAAGTTTCATATACTGTCCTGTAGGGATGTTTCACTCGTCTGCAACAATGGTCCTAGATATTGCGCTATCTAAAAGTACGTACATAGGTAGCATATTTTTTTTGTTAACAGGGTCTTCTTATGAGATTCCCTTCCTGAGTACATTGGGATTATAAATGACAAAGTGACCCTGCATATGCTACCAAGAAGTGGGCAATGAGCGACTGTTCCTCCCACATTACCTTTACAGGGGTCTTGTTCTCTGAGACATACCATACACTATAAAGTTGATAATCCTCAACTGGGTAATGTGGGATTTGGAAGGATCGGATGTCATTGGTATCACACAACTAAAGGGCATAATGTCGCAATCACACTAGCTCTCATTCATAGATCTTCAGAGAATGACCTGCGCAGGTCCCAGTTTTACTGCTGTCTCCTGCTCTGACACACTATTACCCCCCACGTTAAGGAGCTGGATGAAATTACAGACTTTAAGCCATTAGAGACCAAACTAACAGTGGGCCCCTATGGCACAGGAAAGAAAAATCTAAATATATACCTGTTAGACCTGACAGCCTTAGGGTGGTCTCCCCCCCCAACATTTTGACTTCCTCCTCCACTTTTTCTGACCTCGTTTTTGCTGGTTTTAGGACTCTATGCACTTTACCACTTCTAACCAGTGCTAAAGTGCTTGTGCCATCTCCCCTAAACATTTTAATATTGGGTCATCCCCAGTTGGCATATTTAATTCACTTATAAGTCCCTAGTAAAGTGCACTACTTGTGCCCAGGGACTGTAAATTAAATGCTACTAGTGGGCCTGCAGCACTCATTGTTCCACCCACTTAAGTAGCCTTCTAACCATGGTCCAGGCCTGCCATTGAAGAGCCTGTATGGGCAGTTTTCACTGCCATTTCGATCTGGTAAGATAAACCTCTTGCCAGGCCCAAACCTTCCCTAGCATGTACTTTTACGTTTTGCATGCCCCAGTAGTGAAAAACTCTCAGATTCGTTTTTGACTACTACAAGGCCTATCTCTCCAATAGGATAACATTGAGATTACCTTATTACATTTTTTTAAATGTACTTCCAATTGTGAAGAGATGGACTTTTCAAGTTTGGTGCCTCTGGGTTCACAATTTAAAATCACAATTTATGGTGAAGTCAGATTTTAAATTGCAGTTCTGAAAATGCCACTTTTTGAAAGTTCGTTATAACAAGGGGTGGGCCCTATATCACACAGCTAGATTGGGCCGATAAATTGCAAATAAGTGAAGTATCTAGCTGACCATTTATTAGGCTGCCAGCTGTTTGAGCAGACTGAGACCAAAATCACAAATAAGATGGTCTACATCATTTAATTATTCTTTTTTGAAAATTATTATGTATTTTGTAATTTCACAAGACAGATATGGACTACACTTCACAATTTACACAATGTCAAAACTGAACTGAAAAGGTAAGCACATCAAAACAAATTCCAACACAATCAATTGGTGATTTCACAAAACAGATATGGACTACACTACACAATTACACAATATCAAAAAGGGAAAACATCAAAGCAATTACATGAAAATCAATTGAAGTTATTACCAGTCAGATAAACCAATCCGGTAACCTCATATTTCCATCAAAGACTGTTTAAATGGAACAGACTCGGGTTACCAACCAACGGGGATGTTTACATTTCATGCAAGTGAGGATATACATTTTAAAAGGATTATTTCCCTCAGTTGCTATACATAATTTTATACGAACTGGTCCCCTGTTGGTGATATATGCCTTTTTTTTGTTTGTTTTTTAAATTATTATGTATTTTGTAAGTTCACAAGACAGATATGGACTACACTTCACAATTTACACAATGTCAAAACTGAACTGAAAAGGTAAGCACATCAAAACAAATTTCAACACAATCAATTGGTGATTTCACAAAACAGATATGGACTACACTACATAATTACACAATATCAAAAAAGTGAAAACATCAAAGCAATTACATGAAAATCAATTGAAGTTATTACCAGTCAGAAAAAACAATCCGGTAACCTCATATTTCCATCAAAGACTGTTTAAATGGAACAGACTCGGGTTACCAACCAAGTGAGGATATACATTTTAAAAGGATTATTTCCCTCAATTGCTATACATAATTTTATACAAACTGGTCCCCTGTTGGTGATATATGCCAACGCGTTTCGAAACCCAATTTATTTGAAGGGATTCTTTTCAGGGCAGTGACTGAAATCTGTGAAACCAAAAAGAAATTTCTTTTGTTTAAAAAAATGTGTTTTGAAGAAAAGGGTTTGCCCTCCTTTTCTCAATATTTGTAAGGCTCTTATACAAAAATCGGAAAGTATGTACCTGTTTATACGTCTAGGAGTCTCTTCAACATTTGTAGAGAGCCCGATTTACTCACGTAGCTGACCAGGAGGCCTGAAACATGAACGGACAGTACAAAGTTAAATGAAAAATAATTTGGAGAGAACTGATATGGCGTTTGAGTACTAAGTCCTGACTTACTTGTGGCTCCTGTTAGATGTAGGCAAGGCTAGGAGGTTTTTGAGCGAGGCAGGTTTTTATTGTCTGAAAAAACAGAGGCACTTAATCAATACCCTCTCGTGTACTTACGGGAGACTTGATATATTTACAAAAAATGGCACTTACTTAAAAGAAAGGGCCAAAGGTGCTAATGATCCACTGTGAGTCGTTCTTTTACGGGTGCTGAACTATTGAAGATTTCTTTTGGCCAGCAAATTTTTAAACGTTTATTTTCTTCTGAAAGAAAAGTTAGGGTTACCAAAAGGTTTCACTCCATTTTACAATTTCATTTGTCGAGTCAAATTCGAAACTTACTTTTTGCTTTCAAACGACGGCTGTAAGCGCTGTGGATCCCACTCCCAACAGCAGTCTGTAATTACTTAAGACTGGTAAGCTGAGTGATTTTCAATCGCGGTTGACGCGTACAAGTTCATTCTCTGTAACGGCAATCACGAAAGGATTCATACTTTGCTTTACTTCTTTTTTGATAAGATACATTGTAACCAGCGTAGTGACTCACATTTGTTTCTCAAGCGGCCATCCTTCAATCTTTTCGGCTTCCGTCTGCCAAACGGAACGAGATTTGCAAGGCTTTGTTAATCAACACTATAGCGGACTTCCTGTTCTTAGTCCACTATAGCGGACTTCCTGTTCTTAGTCCACGTTTGGGAGGCTGGCGAGCAGTGGATGCTGGGTCTTGTAATTGTAGCTAATACTTATTATCGCTTTCACCTCTTATGCCAATTTCCCCGTGAACTGTGGTATCTACTAAATTACACTGGGCCATAATTGTATCATGCTCATAAAGGATGAATTCTTAAGGTTGTAATGCGATGTTGCAGTCATGACCTGGTTTGTTCAAGAATCATCGATATTTTACGTCCTTGATATTTCGGACATCTCATTCAGGCCTGATGTGGCGCTATTAAACTTAAGGATGAGGTAGGCTTCTTTTTGTAGAAGGGTTCCTTCCATGTCCCCACCTCTTCGTGTCTGTTTAACCACACAAAGGACCGCCCATTTAATGTCTTTTTCACTGTGGTTAGCTTGTATAAAATGGCTAACCATAGGCGCATGCATCACTTTTGTGCGTATTCTGGATCGGTGTTGGACGATTCATAATCGGATCTCTTGGTTGGTTTTGCCGATATACAGTTTGCCACATGGGCAAGTGATTCCATAAACGACATTCTTCGTTTTGCAATTTGAAAAGGATTTATGGACCCATTTGATGGTGTTATGCTCAAAAATGGATCCTTCACAGGTCGTTTCACATGAGACACAATTCTCGCACTTGTGATGGCCCTCGATTGGTTTTATATTCCACTGTGAGCGTAGGTCTTGTTTTTTGATTGCTGGAGTGCAGTCTGCCCTCACCAGTTGTTGCCCTAAGCTCATTTCTTTCTTCATTGCAAAAAGTGGCCTTTCAAATGGGCATTCCAAGTCCTGGAGTAGGTGCCAGTTTTTTAAAATAATTTGGAGAAATTTGCTAGTGTGTGGACCAAGGGTCGACACATATACCATTTTAGTCATGGGCTCCTTAACTCTTTTCGTTAGAAGGCATTCTCTTGGTGTGAACCAAGCTCTCCGTTTCGCCTGTTTGAGCAATTTTTTGGGATAGCCTCTTTCCTTCAATTGATCGCAAAACATTGTTGCATGGACTTCAAAGTCCTCATTCCGTGAGCAGTTTCTTCTGATGCGTAGTAGCTGGCCATACGGCAAATTATCCCGCAGATTCCTAGGATGTGAACTTTTATAATGAAGGATCGTATTCCTATCAGTTGGTTTACGATGTAGAATTGTCCTTAGTTCTTCATTTATGGATCTCACTTCTACATCGAGAAATGTAAGAGAAGTCTTACTCTTGGTCAAAGTGAATTTAATGTCTGCATGTCTTGTATTGAGCCAATAAAAGAAATGAGTCAAACTTAATTCGGGGCCATCCCAAAAGCACCAGATGTCGTCTATATAACGATACTACTTTACTAGATGTTGTTTGAAGGGGTTATTTTCAAGGACAAATTTCTCTTCAAACCGGGCCATGAAGAGGACTGCCAGTTCTGGGGCAAAGGCACATCCCATAGCGGTCCCCTTGGTTTGGATGTAGAATTTTTCTTCAAACTTGAAGTAGTTCTTCTTTAACGCCACCGATGCTAGTTGGAGGATAAACTCAGTGGGGACCTGGTGTGGATGTTCCCGGGTTTCTAAGTATGTTTCAAGTACCTCAAGTGCCTCTTCTTGGGGAATTTGTGTGTACAATGACACAACGTCAAATGAGACATGCCAGTGGTTATTAGAATCAAAACGGAGACCCTCCACTTTGTTGATAAAATCCATTGTGTCTCTCAAATACGAAGGGACCTGCTGAAGAAAAGGTTTTAAAAAGATGTCCACGTATTTAGAGATTGGCTCAAGTAATGAGTCACATCCAGAAACTATAGGTCTTCCTGGTGGATCCGAAAGTTGCCTGTGAATTTTTGGTAGAAAATACATCACCGGTGTTCTGGGATGATCTTTATTTAAGAACTCATATTCCTTGGGTTCAAGTACTCCAATTTCAAGGCCATGAGTAAGGATCGGCTTGATAATTTCCTGTATTTCCCGTGTGGGGTCATCTTTGACACACCTGTACCAAACATTATTCTCAACCTGCTTGCGTCCTTCTTTGAGGTACATCTCTTTTGGCCAAAGGACTACTGCACCCCCCCTTGTCGGCCGGTTTTATCACAATTGAGGTATCCTGCTTGAGATTTGTCAAGGCCTTACGTTGTTGCGATGTCAAATTATTTGGTTTGAAGGAATGTTTAGTCTCAAGTTGCTGAATTGAGGATAGTACAACTTGTTCAAAGGCTAGAATTTGTTTTGGAACGGTATGAGCTGCAGGGACAAACTTCGACTTGTTCGCTAGGCTAGATGCTCCTTTGGGCGCTTTATTTTCCTTATTGTGGAAGAAGGCTTTCAGCCTGATTTTTCTGAAGAATTCTACTGCTTCAATCTTAAGGCGGGTCACATCCGTTCTTCGTTTGGGAACAAATTTAAATCCTAACTCAAGAACCGAAATTTCATCGGGAGTCAGGCTTTTGTTGGAAAGGTTGACAATGGGGGAGGAGGCTACGATTTGTAAAACTGACGCCTGGTCCTCATTTCCCATGGCTGTGTTTTGAAGCGCACCTTTTTCTGTTGGCCCTGCTCTAAAAAAGTATTCTGTCTTTGTTGGTTACGATTTGATGAACCCTCACCAGGGTCTGAGTCCACAGTTGATTCAGAAGAAGAAGTGTCAGAGAAAGATAGGAACCTATTCTTAGATCTTCCTCTATAGTCAGATAGAGCTCTTCGCGATTCCACTCGTGTATAGAAATCCTCCTTCAAATACGGATCTACCACTTCAATGTTGAAGGTCTTTTTATCCTTTTCAAATTGTGATGATTTATAGTTAATAGTGTTGTCTTTAAATGTCGTCAATTCTTTATCCATTTTCTCAAGTAGGTTCTTAGCTTCTGTGACTGTATGGTTATCCTTTATTGCAAGTATTAGTTTTTCTACTTCTTCCACTTGCTGCTTACGTATCCTCTGGGCTGTATCGATTGTATGTACCATCAGGTCACGGCTACATTTTGTACTAATGAAGGTAAAGCCTTTTTTGTAGTCCGGATCTTCAGTGAAAATGACAGGAATGTTTTTAACTTGTAGCCCCCAAGGTATTGTGCCTGCCTTGAGATGTTCTAATAAGAAAAAGCCATGAAGCTCAGTGCAAATTAGTTTCTTACGCAAACGAGTCAGTTGGTCAGACTCGTTTTGCTGTTGTACTCAAAGTTATAGAGGAGAAAGGAGAGAATTTCTTTTTGGTTTCAGAGATTCCAGTCACTGCCCTGAAGAGAATCCCTTCAAATAAATTGGGTTTCGAAACGCGTTGGCATATATCACCAACAGGGGACCAGTTTGTATAAAATTATGTATAGCAATTGAGGGAAATAATCCTTTTGAAATGTATATCCTCACTTGGTTGGTAACCCGAGTCTGTTCCATTTAAACAGTCTTTGATGGAAATATGAGGTTACTGGATTGTTTTTTCTGACTGGTAATAACTTCAATTGATTTTCATGTAATTGCTTTGATGTTTTCCCTTTTTGATATTGTGTAATTGTGTAGTGTAGTCCATATCTGTTTTGTGAAATCACCAATTGATTGTGTTGTAATTTGTTTTGATGTGCTAACCTTTTCAGTTCAGTTTTGACATTGTGTAAATTGTGAAGTGTAGTCCATATCTGTCTTGTGAAATTACAATATACATAATAATTTTCAAAAAAGAATAATTAAATGATGTAGACCATCTTATTTGTGATTTTGGTCTCAGTCTGGCAGCCTAATAAATGGTCAGCTAGATATTTCACTTATTTGCAACTTTTTGAAAGTTGGCATATTCTTACTTTAGCCATTTAGTGCATGCTACCTGTCTCTGATACATGTCTAGGGAGGGTAACGGCTGGGCTTTGTGTATTCCTCCTAGACAGCCACGTGCTGTACTCCTGCCTTGTTGTGCTGCCCTGCTACCTGCTATTCCCCAGCCTCGGTTAGAAGGACTATACCTACATCACTTGAACCCAGAGTGACTCCAAGGGCTTGCTGGTTTGTCTCCTGATTTGAAGTGTCAGCGACATAAAAGACTTCCATCCAGCCTGCTTCTACACCTGGACTCTGCAATCTATAAGTCTGCCCTGCCAAGTGGTGCCACCTCAGTCCCGGACCTATGGAAGTGGGCCTAAGGTGTTTGCTCCAGCGGAACTGACGCATCCTCTGCTGTGTGAGCAAAATTGGCACATCACCACTGTTGCAGGACAGGACCGTCCTCGGAACCAGTGAATCGCCTTCAGAACCTACGCATCACCGCCACTGCATGGAGAAGATCGACATGGTTGTGGAGAAACCCAGCACCTTGTCTTCGGAACCGGTGCATCTCAGAACCAGCGCATCGTCGTTAGAACCTATGCATCGTCACTGTTGCATGGAGAAAATCAACACAACACCCCTACTGCGTGGGAACACTGACACATTTCTCGGCTGTGCCCCACATCTTCGTCTTCGCAGCCAGGGTCAAGGTACTTTTGTTCAGCGGGCCTAACTGGGTCCCTGTATCCGCTCCATTGTGGTCGGCCTGAACTTTAAACTTTGTCCCGGTCCGTCGCGACCAGATAACTGAAATAAGCACTTATTGCTTCTAAGTGCTGTTTTACAGTTTATTCTTTAACAAATAATATCTCAAGTTCTACTCTTTAGATTTTTGTTGTTTTGGTCTAGTTTTATTTATTAAATGTAGCTCTATTTTTCTAACCTGGTGTGGAATCTTATTGTGTGATGTTTTCACTGTTTTACTGTTTGAAGTGTTGCACAAATACTTTACACATTGTCTCTAAGTTAAACCTGACTGCTCTGTGTCAAGTTACCAGACGGTGGAAACATGTTGATTTAGGGTTTGTCTACTTCTTACCCTGAATATGATAGTGGTTGCTGCCTGACTTGGGCTCATACCCTAGTCAACCAACAACCCAACTTCTAACAATACCCCACTCTGCTTATCAACTCCCCAGACACTTTCTATACATTTCTTGAGGTCTGGGAGGAGTACGTTGGGCCACTGCCGGGTGAGGATGGGCAAAACCCCCTTATGTCTCCTAGAGAGATAGCCATTTCTTTGCATTATTGCCGTATTCAATTTAAATATCTTCACAAAATTGACTACTCCCAGCATAGGCTGTGGCAGATGGGAAGAGACACTTACCGAGATGCCTCCGATGTAATACAGATTAGGGCACTTTCTTTCATCCAGTTTGGGAATATCAAAATAGTCAGACCATTTGAAGCTTAGACTTCAGTTCCTTTTTCAGAGCCCTGGGGTGGCAGATCGAACCTTCTCCTAAACCTAAGCATGGTGTTGGCTCAGAGGGACATTTCATAAATCTTGTGCACCGCAGACTCCCCCAACTCTAAGTATGAAAAGATGCATTTCCTTCAATAGCATCATAACGTTGACAGGGACCCTTGACGAAGTGAGTAAACACTGGAGCATTTTCCCACCTTAATCAAGCTTATGTGTGACTCATTCAGTATTTGTCTGATGAATGTTATTCACTATAATATGTTTGTCTTTTCTTTGGTGATATCCCCACCTAGTCTTCTTTATACCAATCACACCTGGGATCACAGAGTGAGGCTTCAGGACCAACCTCCCTCCACGTCCATGAGGCCTATAATAGTACCCCCATGGGTAAGTCATATGACATACATTGTGTTCACTTATTATGTATGCATTCCTAACTGTTCTCTCTCTTGATCTACGCTTGATTTTTAGCAAATGCTAGAACACTAAAATTGATGTGTATGCATGTATTCTAGAGTGGTCAAAACTGTGAAACCAATGTATGATGAGACGTTGCTAGTGCCATAATTGGAACGCGTCGTGGGCAATACACTTACATATAAATTGCAGGTTGTGTGTATATATATATATATATATATATATATATATATGTATATATATATATATATATATATATATATATATATATATATATATATATATATATATATATTGCTCCACACGTACGGCAGTTCCAGTAACGTAATTAGGAGAGCGCTCGCAGGTCCTTTGTTAAAGTTATTTATTAGTGCACAGACCCCCCCGCACTGACAGACGCGTTTCGGCAATATATATATATTTTTTTTTAGTACTTGAACTTGGCCTCACATTTTGCCCAACGGTCCAATTTGACTATGCAAATGTACGTATAGATCTGTATAGATTTATAAGGAAAATGAAGTTAATGAAGATACATCTCCTAGATCCAACAAAATCTAGAATAGAGATATCAGCTACCTCTGAAGACACAAATCCATTAACTGGAACAGACCTTGAGACATTAAGAACACTGCGGGAACTAGAAATTGAGGACAGTAACTTGGACCAGGATAATACACTGGGATTCGTGGAAGAAATAGGAGTAACACAAACTGGAGCAATGAGCAACCTGAAGGTGAAATCACGCTATGTTCGGCAGACTGCCCATGATGCAATCGATACCTTCCACGACTTAGTGATCGACGATCTTAAAAAATTGCAATTTAAAGGTCCGAATCTCCAAAAAGAGAATATTTCTAAAAATCAATGGAAGGCGATAATGAATTTGAAAAATGATGATGAACTCATAATCAAATCGTCTGATAAAGGCGGAAACATGGTGGTAATGGACAAGAAATGGTATCAAAATGAAGCCTGGAGACAATTATCAATGAGGGATTGTTACAAGACAGTGACACGACCGTATATGAAACCAGCATTACAGAATTTCATAAGATACTGAACAAATGGAAAACTAAAGGAATATTAGGGGATTTGGATTTTAAATTCATGTACTGTGAGTTACCGGAACTGCCCACATTTTATCACCTTCCTAAGGTGCATAAAAGTGAGATTAACCCGCCAGGATGGCCAATTGTATCATCAAAGAACAGTCTGCTTGAGAATGCTTCTATCTATATTGATTGTTTTTTAAATCCCCTTGTCAAGGATTTGAGTTCTTATGTAAGAGATACGAAGGATTTTTTACGCATCATTGTAAATATTGAATGGGAGCCAGACATGTTACTAATAACGTTGGACATAACGAGTCTTTATACGAGTATAGAACATGACAATGGACTGGCGGCAATTCAATTTTTCTTACAGAAAAAGAACTTGAAATTTTGCGAACATAACATGATGTTGATGGAATTAATATCTTTCTCTCTCAAAAACAAAAAAATTTTATTCGCAGGGGAGTTGTACTATCAAGAACAGGGTACCGAGATGGGCACGTGCTTCGCCCCCAGCTACGCAAATGTATTCGTGGGCTGGTGGGAGAAGCACGTGGCCTGGGCAGGAAACAATGAGCAATGGTTGGACAGAGTTGTGTTGTGTGCTCGTTACATAGACAACCTCTTCATCATTTGGAGGGGGTCGCATGAGGAGGCAGTCGATTATGTTTCAGCCCTCAATAACAACAATCTCAACTTGAAGTTCACTGAGTGTATCAGTGATACTCAGGTACCATATTTATACCTACTAGTCTACATTAAAGACAACACACTACAAACGACATTATATAGGAAACCCACGGCTGGAAACAGCACTTTACATGCTGGAAGTTTCCACCCGAGAAGTGTGATTAGTGGGGTCCCATATGGGGAAATAGTGAGATTAAGATGCAACTGTTCCACAGATGAAGAATTTAGGAAATCAAGAAATGACGCATTCAACAGATTCCCAGAACGAGGATACACTGAGGGAGTATTGAGGGAGGCAGAGAGAAAATCTGAAAATTTACAAAGAAAAGATGTGTTAATGACAACAGGTGAGAACTCAGGACAGAAACAGAACGGGAATGGAGTAATCAGAATGATAACAGAGTGTACCACAAGTTCGTCTGAGGTTTTCCAAATCTTCCAGAAAAATTGGAGGATTTTAAAGGCAGATAACATCGTAGGGCCACATATCTCACAAAATCCTCTCATGACATATAGGAGAGGTCCAGCCTTAAAAGATCAGTTGGTGAGAAGCCATTTCACGAAAGGACCCAAGAAGAGAGACATGGTAACAGGATTTTATCCTTGAATGAGCTGTAAGGCCTGTAAGAACAGCAAAAAAGTAAAAGAATTTCAGATACCAGGTAGGAAAACTAAACGGAAAATCAGTAGATTAATGAATTGTAACTCTGACTACACCGTATACTGTCTAACCTGCCCCTGTGAAATGAATTATGTTGGGAGCACGATTCACCCAACAAAAAAAGGAATCCTTGAACATATGCCTGCAATAAAAAAACGGGATGCAACGATCCGGTGGCACGCCATTTCCAAGAAAAACACAATTCTAATTAGAATCTTCTAAAATTCTTTTGCATACATCAGGTCCCAAAAGAGGAGAGGGGAGGAGACAGAACCAAGAAACTGAGAAAGTTGGAATCCAAATACTTTATAGAGTTACAAACGAAAACACCAGGAGGTCTCAATAATGAGGAGGAGTTATGGGTTCACATTCCGTAATTAAGCAACAGATTAGGAAATAGTGAAAGCACTTGAGACATATCCCAGTTAGGCAATTAGAATCATAACATTTATGTAATTATAATAAAAAAATCTTTTTGACAGTGATTCAACATGAGTAGACCAGTCGCAGGGTGTAATGATTATGGGTAATACATAGGATTCGAATAATTTTGGTATGCCTAAAATATAATTTTGAATTGATCTCTAGAATAGATGTTTTGAAGAGATTGCCCATTCAGGGCTAAATTAAACAGTGATGAACAGAATGTGAATTAATTTGACTTCTGCAACATGCATAAAGCATATATTGGATTCAATGAATTATAGAATTAATTAGACAGAATCATACAATTTTGATAAGATGCAGAACAACGTTTGTCTGTACATACGAATCAACATGGAAGATGTGTATATATGCTATTTGAACCATTGAAAGATGGCGGCCATAGAAACCCTGTGAGGTTGTACATATGGACAAGACCTTTTTCACTGTCAGTGACCTGATTGAACTGCTTCCTTTCTTTATGTTTACTATAATTTTAATTAAAAAAATGGTGATTTTGGTGACCCCACCGACATTGAGAAAGGCGTGAAGTCGAAACGCGTCTGTCTGGTGCTGTGGTCGTGTGGTGAATAAATTTATGAAGCTATCTCTCCAGTGTGACCGTGGAGTGGAGGTCACTGTTTGGGAATATATATATGTATATATATATATATATAAAAAAACCACCAATATGCACGCTCTCAGAAACAAGGAACTCCGTAGTAATAATCCACAAGTTGTTTATTCACAACGCGTTTCAGGGCAAAACCCCTTGATCACGTGAAACGTGCACACGTAAAGGGTGACTAATAAAGCATTCAATACAGTCATAGACATAATCGTAGGACTACTGCGTATTTTGTTCCCTGCAAATAAATGGCAGACATATTGGAACGGATGAAATGCAAACATGAGAACACAATCATCATGTAAAACGTGTAGTTATACCCACGCTGTTCCGGGCTGTGCCAAGATGCAATAAAGCAATGAGTGAACATGTACACATACTGAATTATTGGCAGTCTGTAACTCAAGGTATTATAAACATTATCTCAAAATAAAGGAATTAAATATGCAATATATTGGTACAGAATAAACATACCTTGGCTAGGTAAGTGCCCTAGTGAGACAGAATGCACGACAGGGGTAACGTGTCCGCAAAGTCTGACTACAAGATTACGGGCCAGTGCCCATTTTTACACAAACACTAACAGATTACGGGCAAGTGCCCAGTTGTGCCAATTACCATGAGACAGCACGTACTTTAACACACTTCAAGCAGTAGTCACAAGTCCAGCAAAATATGATGAGATGACAAATCAAATGAAACATAGTTACCCAGTCTCAGGACCGTGACAGTGATGATAAGGGGAAAAGGGTAGGTGGCCCGTGAAAGTGATTACAGGTGAGGGGGGCCCTTCCTTTCCTCCTGAAAATAAAGAAAATAGAACACATGTTAGCATCACAAGTTGTCCACATCACTCAATAAATATCAAAACGTAAAATAAAATAAAATTACAATCTAATGCACAGAAGGAGTAAGAAAGCTATAAAATAGAGATAAAATTAGAGTATCCTAACACAAGTGGCAACACACTCAGTTATCTTTGAGATGAATAGCCATTTCTTCGTCAAAATTCAGCCCACCCGGTGTCTTAGTTTGGAACTGCAAAATCATTCTAGACTCTCTTTGTCTAAGTTTTAACACCCTGTTACCTCCCTGGAGTTTCCTGCAACCTGTTCCAGGATGAAGAATTTGAGCAAAGAAGAGTTGGAATAATGTTTCTCTTGGAAATGGCGTGCTACAGGGTATTTGGCATCAAAATTGGTAATAGCCCTGCTATGTTCGAGGATGCGCTTTTTGGCCATGTGTGTGGTGCTGCCAATGTACCAGAGTTCACAAGGACATTCTATTGCATAAATTACAAAAGTGGTACTACATGTGAGAAACTGGTCTATGGTCTTGTTAATCCCATTGTATGTGACCTTCCTGCGGTAACTGCTGTTTTTACAAGCTTTACAATGCCCACAAGGAAAGAAACCCTTAAGGTCATGATCATGCCTACTTGGGTATGCCGTAATGTCACTGTGGACTAGCATGTCCCTAATATTCGTACCCCTCCTGTATGTGATGTTGGGTCTGATTGGAATACTTTGCCCAATAATGCTGTCATATTTGAGGATGTCCCAGTTCTTCGCAAAAATGCGTTTGATATTACTGGAGTCAGAATTGAATGTCATGATCATCCTAGGGCAGTCGTCTGCCGTGTCACTGGATTCAGTAGGGTTATCTGAAATAGTTACAGTTCTGCTGACCCCATCTGCTCTCTCTTTAGCTTTGCGTAATACCCAGGAGGGATAACCTCTGATTTTAAACCGTTCCAACATGACCATGCTCTCGCTCTGGTATGCCTCCTCTGTGTTGCAATTTCTTTTTGCCCTCAGCAGCTCCCCATAGGGAATACTCCATTTGAGTGTCTCTGGATGGCTGCTGAGGGCATGAAGAATACTGTTGCCCACGGTGGATTTCCTAAATAGGGCCGTCTGAATCTGGTTGTTGACAATTTCAAGCTTGACATCTAGGTATTCTGCCTTAGACTTACTGATGGTACCTGACAAGATGATATTAAATTCATTGTTATTCAGTGCCTTGATGAATTCATTGGCCAACCCTTCCGATCCTCTCCAAACAATGAATAAATCATCAATATATCTCATCCACACAATAACATGTTCAAAATACTCTGCCAGGTGTGGATTGGTGGTCTGTAGATATAGAACCAGGGAAGGATATCCCAGGGGCGACACTAACAATCTTACTTACCAGCAAAGACAGGCACTGAAAACTCTCACTGAGGATGACAACATTGTCATCCGCCCTGCTGACAAGGGTGGGAATGTGGTCATCTTAGATAGGGTACAATATATTTCTGAAGCCATGAAACAACTGGGCAATACTGATTTTTATCTTCCCACTGACACTACAACCTACAATAAGAGTATCACTCACATATGGGATAAACTGACCATATGGAAAGACAAAGGGATCCTTGAATGGGAGGAGTACTGTTATTTAAAAAATGATCATCCAGTACTTCCGGTCCTTTACCTTTTACCCAAGTTACACAAAGACCCCACGAATCCACCGGGGCGCCCCATTGTGTCCTCTAAGGGCAGCGTAGGGGAACATATCTCTAAGTATGTGGACCATTTTTTGAGAGATTTTGTTGTCTTGTTATCGAGCTATGTGAGGGACACCAAAGATTTTTTGAATAAAATCCAGGGTTTACAGTGGGAGCAGGATTTCATTTTGATTACTCTTGATGTACACTCATTGTATACTATTATTGACCATAGTCAGGGCCTGGATGCCTGCAGTTTATTCTTAAAGACTAGACCAGCAAGATTTCATGAACACAGTCTCATGATATTGGAGATGATAGACTTTTGTCTCACCAACAATATTTTCATGTTTAATGGGGCCCTTTACAGACAGGTGACCGGCACTGCGATGGGTTCTTGCTTCGCTCCCAGTTTTGCGAATCTGTTCATGGGTCACTGGGAGGGGACCTTGACCACCAATCCACACCTGGCAGAGTATTTTGAACATGTTATTGTGTGGATGAGATATATTGATGATTTATTCATTGTTTGGAGAGGATCGGAAGGGTTGGCCAATGAATTCATCAAGGCACTGAATAACAATGAATTTAATATCATCTTGTCAGGTACCATCAGTAAGTCTAAGGCAGAATACCTAGATGTCAAGCTTGAAATTGTCAACAACCAGATTCAGACGGCCCTATTTAGGAAATCCACCGCGGGCAACAGTATTCTTCATGCCCTCAGCAGCCATCCAGAGACACTCAAATGGAGTATTCCCTATGGGGAGCTGCTGAGGGCAGAAAGAAATTGCAACACAGAGGAGGCATACCAGAGCGAGAGCATGGTCATGTTGGAACGGTTTAAAATCAGAGGTTATCCCTCCTGGGTATTACGCAAAGCTAAAGAGAGAGCAGATGGGGTCAGCAGAACTGTAACTATTTCAGATAACCCTACTGAATCCAGTGACACGGCAGACGACTGCCCTAGGATGATCATGACATTCAATTCTGACTCCAGTAATATCAAACGCATTTTTGCGAAGAACTGGGACATCCTCAAATATGACAGCATTATTGGGGAAAGTATTCCAATCAGACCCAACATCACATACAGGAGGGGTACGAATATTAGGGACATGCTAGTCCACAGTGACATTACGGCATACCCAAGTAGGCATGATCATGACCTTAAGGGTTTCTTTCCTTGTGGGTATTGTAAAGCTTGTAAAAACAGCAGTTACCGCAGGAAGGTCACATACAATGGGATTAACAAGACCATAGACCAGTTTCTCACATGTAGTACCACTTTTGTAATTTATGCAATAGAATGTCCTTGTGAACTCTGGTACATTGGCAGCACCACACACATGGCCAAAAAGCGCATCCTCGAACATAGCAGGGCTATTACCAATTTTGATGCCAAATACCCTGTAGCACGCCATTTCCAAGAGAAACATTATTCCAACTCTTCTTTGCTCAAATTCTTCATCCTGGAACAGGTTGCAGGAAACTCCAGGGGAGGTAACAGGGTGTTAAAACTTAGACAAAGAGAGTCTAGAATGATTTTGCAGTTCCAAACTAAGACACCGGGTGGGCTGAATTTTGACGAAGAAATGGCTATTCATCTCAAAGATAACTGAGTGTGTTGCCACTTGTGTTAGGATACTCTAATTTTATCTCTATTTTATAGCTTTCTTACTCCTTCTGTGCATTAGATTGTAATTTTATTTTATTTTACGTTTTGATATTTATTGAGTGATGTGGACAACTTGTGATGCTAACATGTGTTCTATTTTCTTTATTTTCAGGAGGAAAGGAAGGGGCCCCCTCACCTGTAATCACTTTCACGGGCCACCTACCCTTTTCCCCTTATCATCACTGTCACGGTCCTGAGACTGGGTAACTATGTTTCATTTGATTTGTCATCTCATCATATTTTGCTGGACTTGTGACTACTGCTTGAAGTGTGTTAAAGTACGTGCTGTCTCATGGTAATTGGCACAACTGGGCACTTGCCCGTAATCTGTTAGTGTTTGTGTAAAAATGGGCACTGGCCCGTAATCTTGTAGTCAGACTTTGCGGACACGTTACCCCTGTCGTGCATTCTGTCTCACTAGGGCACTTACCTAGCCAAGGTATGTTTATTCTGTACCAATATATTGCATATTTAATTCCTTTATTTTGAGATAATGTTTATAATACCTTGAGTTACAGACTGCCAATAATTCAGTATGTGTACATGTTCACTCATTGCTTTATTGCATCTTGGCACAGCCCGGAACAGCGTGGGTATAACTACACGTTTTACATGATGATTGTGTTCTCATGTTTGCATTTCATCCGTTCCAATATGTCTGCCATTTATTTGCAGGGAACAAAATACGCAGTAGTCCTACGATTATGTCTATGACTGTATTGAATGCTTTATTAGTCACCCTTTACGTGTGCACGTTTCACGTGATCAAGGGGTTTTGCCCTGAAACGCGTTGTGAATAAACAACTTGTGGATTATTACTACGGAGATCCTTGTTTCTGAGAGCGTGCATATTGGTGGTTTTTTGATATTGACATTACCGGCTTGCTCCGCCGGTGAGCACGCCACTTCTCACGGGTCCATTGAAGTCGGAAGGAGCGTCTTTTGTGATATATATATATATATATATATATATATATATATATATATATATATATATATATATATATCCAAAAGACAAGAACCCAACAGGTGAGGCGCCACACACGTTCGTGTAATATCATCCTTTATTGGCAAGTTGCAGGGAATCCAGCATCACTCCTTTAGCACAAAAGTATAGCCAAACATGTTTCGGGCTTCCTAGCCCTTGCTTACTGGCACGGAGAGGTACAGCTGCCGAAGCTTTCGCCGCATTTGCGGCGTTGATTTATACTCACGCCCCTGGGCGTGTACTAACACAGCATTGTGGTTGTTGTGGTCTTTAAACTGCGGAGTCCGTCCATTAATTACAACAATCCTCTAGTGGGAAGCAAAAGCAGTGATGTTGGGTCCCTGCTAGTAACCTCAGCCAACACTGATCATGCCGTTCCTTGCAAGTTGTTAAAATGTCCAACACGCTGGAGCCGCTCGTCCGCGGCGGGGCACCTCGCGACCCTGGGCGGGGTGGCTATGAATCCAAAAGACAAGAACCCAACAGGTGAGGCGCCACACACGTTCGTGTAATATCATCCTTTATTGGCAAGTTGCAGGGAATCCAGCATCACTCCTTTAGCACAAAAGTATAGCCAAACATGTTTCGGGCTTCCTAGCCCTTGCTCACTGGCACGGAGAGGTACAGCTGCCAAAGCTTTCGCCGCATATATATATATATATATATATATATATATATATATATATATATATATATATATATATATATATATATCAGAATCCTCGCCTGCTTCCTTCTCATCCATGGAGAAAAACGAGAGTGGACCCAGGTTTAGTGCATATATGTTTATTCCGCACTCATTACAAATCCGCCATTAACGCGTTTCGGCCACAAGCGGCCTTGATCACATGACAACGCAGAAAGGGTAGATCGCCCTATTTAAAGTGACAGTGCTCAATAGCCTGATAATGGACATAAACAACATACTATATTTTTGTATTGAATACTTGCACAAATGCATTTATAAAAAAAGCAGCATAGATACATTTCTAAAAACATCATAATATGCACCAATAAAATTCCATATCACGAATTTATATATGGCACAAATCAATGTTTCATCAAGTAACCAGTTGGTATTTTGCTTATATATAAATATGTATACACTCAGATGTGGATGGATCTCTCTACTACACACATTCTACCCTACACTAACAGAAATAATTGTTCTGTTTCCCTATCTGTAAGTACTTCTAATTAGACAAGTATTCACTGCCTTCTGCATGCCTAATAAATTCACAGTGCATGCCTGGTTGATTATTTTAAGAAAGATATTGACAGGGGAGATTCAGAAAAGCAATCCCACCCTGGCGAATGCCTCAGACTGTGTTCGGCCAGTAAAATAGGCAGAAACATGTTGGCATCTTAAGGGTCATAAAACCATTAAATCCCAATTGCCACTTGACATAGTCTATTTTAACCTTTTCCATCCACCCCGCTAATAAAGGGAACCCTTTGGAGTGAATGAGGAATTTTTTACTTTTGCCCGACTATTTCTATACAAAGAGTTCCCTAGAATACAGTTGAGCCACCCTAACCTTTAGGAGCCAGGGTGAACCCGATGATGAAGCATGTCACTACTAGAGTGAGTGAGGGGTGTAAACAAAAAAGGATTATTTTCCCTTTTTCCCACTTTCCTTTGAAGTGGCGTATAGTCATGACACACACTGCACCATATCTTCTCTCATGTGGCAGAGGGATACACTATGTTTTGATTGTATTACTCCATGAGAATGTATAACCCATATCCTTTGTTTTGTATAAAGGTTTCCTGACCCTTCTGGGGAATAGGTCCTCCAAACGTGACACTTAGTTTAAAGGATCATTGAGCAGCGCATAGCTGTAGAGTTATTTATCACATAGTTGACCATTGAAAACCCTACCACCCAGACCACCAGCAGTTGGGCCCCGCATACACAGACGAAATGGCATCACTTATACTATCTGCCCCAACACTTCTACCTGACACCGAAATCACACGAAGTTTATCCCAAAGTCAAAATTGGGATGAACTAAAGGAATTAAAGTGAAACCAAATGAGAGCGCTCCTGCACAGGGCTATCATGACTGAATATTTATATGCCAGCGCAGCCCGCTAGTGACCAACGAACTGAGGATCTTCTTGGAAGATCCTTTATTTAGGAAAGAATGGTGAGAAACATGCTGGCACCATAAAGGTCATAGGACCATTAAATCCCAATTGCCCCTTAACATAGTCTTTTTTAACCTTTCCCATCCACCCTGCGAATAAACGGAAGCCTTGGGAGTGGATGAGAAATTTTTAACGTTAGCTCCCCCGGCTATTTCTATACAAATAGCTTCCTGGAATATGGTCGAGCCCACCCTGACCTTTAGGAGTCCGGGTGAACCCAATGATGAAGCATGCCACCACTAGAGTGAGTGAAGGTTGTAAATAAAAAAGGTTTATTTTTCCCTTTTTCCCATTTTCTTTTGAAGTGGCGCATTGTTGTGACACACACTCCACCATATCTTCTCACGTGTGGCACAGGGATACTCTATGTTTTGAATCGAACCATTTATTAACCAGCTAATTAGTACTTTCTTCTTGCTTTGAAACAAGCAGTCACCATGCCTTCATATAAGAATTCTAATTTTAATCTTCTGCTGAGCTGAGCAGCTATCTACCAATCACCAGGTTTGTAAATTTACTGGGAAGATGGTCGCCTCACAACTATAGTTTTATCCAGATCAATATAACTTGCCAGACACCTGTGAATCCAGCATTGTGCCACAAGCATGGCACCCAGACTGCATCACTCAATGGGACAGGGAACATCATAAATGTCATTAGGGGAACGATCTAGTAATTCTGGCCCTGCTAGATCTTACTGCGAGCTTTGCCACCATTGAATATTTCATTTACCTTGACAGGCTGGCCTTAGTGGCCAGGGTAGGAGCTCATGAAATTAGATGGGTTACCACTATATCAGATAATTGCCACTCCATGGTCAAAATGAGCCCAGGGAGCTCCACCAGAAGAGCTGGACTGTGGGGCACCACAGTGCTCATGTTAGTCATCATACATCTTAAATATTCAAACCTCCCCCCTCTTCCATATCATTATGGGTGAGGACTGGAATGTCTGGACACCCAGATTCTGGAAGATCTAGATAGGTCAAGCAACAGTTTGGACAACTCAAAGTCTGTTTCACTAGTATTAGATCTAGATGTGAGTGAACCTGGATGTGAGTGAACCCATTACAGCTTAACCAAAGAAAAGAAAAATCCTTATTTAGGCACAACAAATGAACTAAGAAGATCCAAAATGTATCACAAGATTCCGCCTTTGCTAGATTGAATTATTTTTTTAGGCAGATGTCAAGGTTAATAACCTAGAGGGTTTTAGTGGAATTGTGTCCATTAAAGGCACAAATAAAACAAGCATTGGCAAAGCCAATAGGTCTTGAGTTGGCCGCCAGTCTTATAGCAATTCTTGTGTTAGCATGGTTTTTGTAAAACTTAATTTTTTGGTTTAAAAAAACACACATTGCCATAGTATTCCCTGGCACTGAATGGAACTACTTTTTGCGTGTATGTGTTCCTTGTGAAAGGGTAGCATGCTGACTCATGTGAAGTCAGCCAATTGCTGAAGTGGGCTGATGCATTGCCCCTTAATGCATGCTGGAGTGGGACAACAAAAAATGGGAATGACACCAACCACAGACTAATGGATGAAGTCTAGCTGAAGCCCCTATAAGTAACTATGTTATACACATAATTTTAGTATAATCAAAAGGTCTTGACTAACGAAGACCAGAAAAAGTAAATCAGTCTGACATTGGTTGCAAGCCTCAAGAAAGAAAGAAAGAAAGAAAGAAGGCAGGCAAGAAAGAAGGTAAGAATGAAAGAAGAAAAGCAAATGAAGGAAAGGAAGAAGAAAAGAGAAAGACAAAAAGCAAAAAAGAAAAGAAGGATAGCAAAAGGAAGTAAAGTGAAAGAAATGAAATGAAAGAAAGAAGGAAGGAAAGAAAGAAAGAAGGCAGGCAGGCAGGCAAGAAATAAAGTGAAAGAAGAAAAGAAAGGAGGAAAGAGAAAAAAGGTAAGAGAAAAGAAAGTGAATGAAGGAAAGAGAAAGAAGGAATGAAAGACAGACAGAAAGAGAAAGAAAGAAAAAAAAATAAGGAAAAAAGAAAGAGAGGAAGAAAGAAAAGAAGAAAGAAGCTGAGAAAGAAATATAAAGAAAGACGGAGAAAGAAAAAAGAAAGAAAGAACGCACATAGGAAAGTAGGAAAAACAGAGAGAAAGATAAACACTATAAAGAGTATACTTAATATAGAGCAGTTTCAAATGGACACAATCTGGTATGAAGTGAAATAGCAGCAGTCAGAAAAGCAAAGAGCGGTGGGGCGGTTGGGCCGGGTGGGGGAATTCAACAGACGACGACAAGGGAAAATTATTTATTTAATATACCCTTGTGGTCGTCTGTCGAATCCCCCCCCGGCCCCCCAATAAGGCCCCCCTTCCCATGCTCTTACCTGCACGGGCTGCGGCTGAAAGCAAACCACTCAAAAAGGAATTTACAACAGCACTGACAGGAGATGGGATCAGATAAAGATGGGAAGTGCCCTGTGTTTACAACAGAAATGTCCTGCTATCATATCAGGCTCTAAACACCAAGCCTACACCAAGGCAACAGAAAATGTGATTATGAAGTAAAAACAAAAACACTGGTACAGAAGGGAACTAGCTTGTTTGTGGATGTGCTCCTTGTGAAAGAGCAAAATGCAGTCACTCGAAGTAAGGTTAACCAGCGGCTTAAGTAGGCTGACTCACTGCCCCATTCTATAAGCTATAGTGAGCGGAAGCACAAAGTGAGTGACAAAACTGCAGACCAATGATGACGAGAGGTAGATGAAAGACGCTATTTGTAAGTATATTATACATATATTAGTAAAATCAAAAGGTCTTGGCCAACGCCAGACCTAAAAACAGTGGTAGTAGCATTTTCTCTTTGCCATCCTTGCCATCCTTCACATTCATCAGTGGTGAGAGTATTGATCAATTGGAAATCAAGCTATGTAAACACTACCGGGCATATTTACGAGAAATGACGCATTGCTGCACGAAGGCTGCAATGCGTCTAAATTGCTTTCGCCTGTGTGAAAAATCCTTACGACGCCATGGATGCACTGTATTTACAATACGGGGCTCCTTGGTAGAAGGTCCCAAGGATGCGTCAGAAATTCTGACGTATCCATGGGAAGGATGCCGCAAGGCATCTGGCCCAAAAGTGGCGCATTGCTGTAGTTGGTCATAAAACTGACTCAACTACAGCAATGCAAAGAGAAACAGAGGTGATGCACCATTTTTGACTAATTCAAGTAGCCTACTGTATGGGTGTGTATGTAATGGAGTGTGAAAAAGTGGAAAACCCACCTTGCACTCTATTACATAGCTCCTGGATGTCACTCATACAATACTTACGTGTACCACTATGCCTACATATGTGTGACATAAATCATTAATGGTGTGTAATGTGTGATTTACTCAGCCACGGCTCATGCAGGTAAAAGGAGTGGGGCGGAGGAGCTGGGTGGGGGGGGGGAGCTCGACGAACGATGATAAGGGAAATTTGAATAAATAAAACTTTTTCCCTCGTCATCGTCTGTTGAAATCCCCCCCACCCAGCCCCACCGCTCTTACCTGCACGGACCGTGGCTTAATTTACTGTGTTACCTACTTTATGTGTGCACTTACCTGTTGAGGGGCTGTGACTTGATTGCAGATTTCAAGGCACTTCAGCTAGTCAAATTCCTCTGTAACAGCCAATGTGCCATTCCTACACCTGGGTTTTAGAGATGTAGGAATTTCGATGCATCTCTATCTCAGTGGCACGCCTCTTGACGATGCGTCACTTTGGGAAAAAGTAATAAATACCACTGCATCAGTTTTATGGGGGATTTTAGCCTACCTTGCATTTATTAAAACTAATGTGATGCAGCCTATTCCAACAAAGGAAAAACCAACGCAGGCTGACGAAAAGTGATGCATCAGTCTAGATGCGTTACCTTGTAAATATGGAGCATTACAGCATCACCGCTGCAATAAAAAAAATGATGCATCGGGGGTGCAAGCTCCTTGTAAATATGCCCGCTTCACTGTAGTGTAGAAGAGGTTGAAAAAGCAATCATATCTACATCTGGAGGAAAGGCCCCGGGCCCCGACGGGGTCCCGGCAGACCTTTTTAAAGCTGACCCTAAGGTTTGGGCTAATATCCTGACCAATGTTTTTAATGCTGCATGTTTATATGGGTACCCAGCATCCTGGGGAAAGGCAGTGATCGTCCCCATTTTTAAAAAGGGCGCCAGGGACGAACCCACTTGTTATAGGCCAATTTCGCTGCTAGACGCAGCAGCAAAAATATTGGGCAAGGTTGTCCTTAACCGTTTGACAGCTTGGTTGGATCAACGTAATGTAATTTCGGATCTACAGTACGGTTTTAGACCAAGAAAGGGGACTCTGGACCAGTGTCTAAATTTACATCTGGTGATAAACAAGTATACAGTTGCTAAAAAGGCCTAATACACTTAGCGTTTATGGATTTGACACAAGCCTTCGATTGTGTTAACAGATCGAAACTATGGGTAATTTTAAAAGGTATGGGACTAGAATCAGAACTTGTGTCTTTCTTATATACTATCCACGAGAATAATACGGCGGCAGTGAGATATAATAGTGCAGGCGGTCTGACAACATCTTGGGATGTGAAAAGAGGGGTGCGCCAGGGTTGTATCCTGGACCCCCTCTTATTCACACTATACATAAATAAGTTAGGAGATTTTTTACAAACTAGCTGCAAAGACATCCTGAGATTTGGTGAGGTAATGGTCCCGGCACTTTTATATGCGGACGACACTGTTTTATTAGCTAGAACCGCAGTGGGACTTCAATCACTTTTAGATAGTTTTATAACTTTTATGGACTCTTTAGATCTTTCTACAAATTTTAAGAAATCGCACACTATGTCGATTGGTCCTGGAAAACCCCAAAAGAAACGTACATTTTATTGTAAAGGGGTGGAATTAACGAGAGTCCCGACCTTCCTTTATCTGGGGGTTCTTTTTGATGATAGGGGAACGTGGTGCCCACAATTTATACAAAAAGAATACTCTTATTAGAGCGACGAGGGCCACATTAAACTTCGCCAAGAGAGTAGGGACCAAACCAATTCCTGCTCTGATGAAGATATACAAAGAGAAATGTATCCCCATGGCAACTTATGGCAGCGATATCTGGGGGTATAAGGAAGGTAGGGACATGCAGCGTGAGGAAGATAAGTTTTTACGTAAGATCCTGGCTGTTCCGCATTCCACCCCTGCTTACATTTTACATGAAGAGCTGGGAGTGGGATATATATCCGATCAAATTGCGGTAGCTCCTCTGCTTCGCTGGCTAAGAGTTTGGGCTAATCCCACTACTAATCTGAATCAGAAAATAATTACTGATTGCTTGGCATTGGATAAAGGTCACAGCATCTCGTGGTTAAAATACATAAAGGACATGGTAAAATGGTTAGGAAGACCTGAGTTATTCCTTAGCCCAAATCCCCTAGGTGAAACCGAAATTAGAAAGGTAAAATATCAATTTTTGTACAAACGCCAGGGACTTAGAGAAGAGAAGGAGCTGGCAAAACCAACAGTGAGAAGTTATATAATGTTATCTTTGGATAACCAAATTCAGCCGTATCTCCACATTGTCAGCAATCCATTCCATCGATATGTTTTAATAAGATTCCGCTTGCATATGATCCCCTGGCTTTTGGCGGTTCCCCAAGGATTTTCAAAGCCAGGATCTTTAAAACCTTGTCCTTGTGACAATTTCTCTGACCAAGACACCCTTCATTTTATCTTTTTTTGTGATTATTATGCGCTTTTACGAAAAAGGTTTATATTGCCACTAATCAGAGATTGTCACTTTACCCAAGTTAGGCCCGCTTTACTGTACCTCCAAATGTTATCCTCGCCTATGGTTTGTTTTGGGGTTGCGAGCTTTTTAACAGGAGCCATTAGACATAGAAAAAAACTGGTCTTTTAATTTCTTAATTTTTATAGGACTGTTATATTCAGGATTTCTGTCCTTTTTAGCTGTTATTAAGGCCCACTGTATGGAAATTGTTTGTTTTCTTGCACATTGCATTTTGCACTTTATATGATGTATTCGCTTTAAATGTATTTTAGATTGACAGTTCAGAGGCTGTCTCTTTTAAATCGTGAGTTTTATATCCCAGGGTTTTTAAATCTTTTCTTTGTTTCTATTTGTACATTGCATTTTGCACTTTATATGATGTATTTGCACTAAATGCACATCGCACTTTATCAGGGTCCTGATGTATTTGCATCATAAGTACTCCAGAAACTTGGCTGTCTTGATTGCTATTATGAACGTTGTGTTCTTTTTATTTTAATTACAAGACTCTCTTTTAAGGAAAAGGCAAAGGAAATGTAAATGTATTTTTTTTTTCTGTCTTGTATGTGTACTTTTATGGCATTAAGTTGCCGAATAAAGTTTTTGACTGACTGAAATGGTTATGACCGTATTCCCTATTGCCAAGATAACTACCTCCAACAGCATATATATGCTCTTTCTGACACTGATTGACTTTGGTTCTGATCTGTGTTTGGGGCAACATGACAATAATTAACATTCATTAAAACTTGTGTTTTTATCTGTATTTAGCTATATTTATTTTGTGTTTAGTGTAAAAGTGATGCTGCAATAGGTATATTTCCAAATTTAGTTAATCCATGAATGTATTTGCACATTTGAATGTGCAACTGGTTTTATCCATTTACAGTACAATACAGTCATATGAAAATTTTTATAGTTGTAGTGCAATTTAAACAGTTGTACATCTGCAGTTATTTAAGATTCATTAGGAAATATTTTTTTATTTAACTCCCATACCTTTCAATATGCATTCATGACTGCCAGTAGTGAAAAATTTCCAGAAAATACCTATTTTTCGTACTGTTCAATATTATAGCCTTATAGCCCGCTGCCGAGGGCTATACCGGCTGTTAAAGGCCCTGATCCCGAGTTATAGGCCCGAGCCGCAGCGAGGGCCTATAACGAGAGAGAGGGCCTTTAACAACCGGTATAGCCTGAGGCAGAAGGGCTATAAGGCTATTAGAACATTCCATCCACTAAGGGTAGAATGTTCTAAATTAAAAATGGAGAAACAAAAAGACAATCATTGGAATGTTGGAGCACTGGGCTTATACCAGCCATTATAAGCCCAGAGCAACTCCATTGTCTTCAATGGAGCTCCCAACATTACAATGTTCTAATTATAAATAAATTCATCTGGGAAAATAAATGGCTTTCTGTCTGCATCTATCTGTAAAAACCAATAAAACCTGACAATTGGGAGCCTTAATCGTTATCAATAATTTTTGATACTCTAATTCTTCTTTTCCTTCAGAAAGGATTCCAACTTAAAAATGAATGCAATAGTTCCAAAGGCTTTGGCTAATAAAGTCTAAGTTCAAAAACAGTTCAAAGTTTTCTGCTTGACTTGATTTCCAGAATACTTCTCTGAATCAAGAATGTCTTTCATTTAACTTCCAAGGAAGACGATTGTTCCTCCAACAAGAATCCACAAACATGGGTTCTGGCTGTAACAGCATGGTAGCTCTGTTGCTAGAAAGGACGCCAGGACAGACAAAGAAAGTTATACTCTGCAGTCCAAGATGTGTACCACCTCTCAACTCTTAAGAGACTCCATGGGCCTCTAAAAACATAGGGCCACATGTACATAGGTTTTTTCCGGTCGCAAACGGCCCGATTCGCGACTGGACAAATGCATTTTCCTATGTACCAAACCCATTTTGCGATTCGGTAACCTATTACCGAATCGCGAAATGGGTTAGCAAGTCGGTATTAGGAAGGGGTGTGTAAAGGGAGTCCCTTCCTAATAGCGACTGACAAGGGTATGTATGAATGTTTTGTGATCAGAATGCGGTCGCAAAACATTCACATTTTACCGCCAACTTCAAGTTGGTAGTAACCCCCTGAGGACCCCTTCCCCTTTGTGAATGCATGCAAAAACATTTTTGAGGGCAGGAGGTGGTCCCACGGACCACTGTCTACTCTTAAAAAACGATACTGAAACATTTCATTTTTATTTTTGAAATGCATCCCATTTTCTTTTAAGGAAAATGGGCTCCATTTTGAAAAAAACTTTGCTTTATTTAAAATCAGTAGTTGTGAACCACAGGGGCAACACTAGAACTTGAACCAGGAGTTAAATAGTACTGGAATCCAGACAGTGGTTCAAGTGCAGCATTAAAAGTGAGACAAAATTTGAAAACAAGAAAAGAGAAACCTCAAAACATTTTAGATAAGAAAGGCAAGAAGAAAGAACCAAAATCTAGTGTTAACCATATAATGGAACACCCAAAAACCCATGTACATAGAATCACTTGAAATTTGTAAAATTTATTTTAGAAAAAGTTTTTTTTATATATATATAACACAGTAATGGCGCTCACAAAGTTACACAAACAATGTTACAATTAAAGACAATGACATGTGTAAACAAACAGGACATGGCTGAGGGAAATACAACAACATGGTTCAAAACAAAACAAAAACACACAACAAAAATTGTATCCTCTTCATTTCAGGCCACATATTGGCGTCGGCGGCGTTTCGACCCAGAATTAATTAAAGGGTCATCATCAGGACATATTAGATATTAGAGCGTCCACTGGATATTAATAAAATATCTTTGTTGGTAGAGATAATTGCTTCAATAAAGAGGTGCCTCAAACATGCAACCTTCAAATCGACGGTCCCGAGACACAAAACTAAATAAAATGACAGTGCCTCATAAGAAGTAGTTGATACTGGTCCACGAAGCTTTGAGTATCGAGATTAGAAAAAATTATATAAGAATCAAATCGCAAGTACAGGAAGTCCACCGATAATGCTGTTAATAGAAGCCCAGTCAGTAAGCTCATAGAAGTAGCAGTTTTTTCACAGTCGTTCCAACAGCATAACGGTCCGGACACACGACTCCACTGAAGTCACTAAAATCAAACACAGACATGGTGGTCTGCTGTCCCCAGCAGGCCACCATCCCTGTGTTTTTAGTTATTCCGAATGGGTCACAAATTACGACCTACCTCATGAATATTAATGAGTTAGGTCAATTGCGACCCAATTAGGAATCTCTAAATGTGTCTAACACACATTAGTATGTAGGTGTTTGCGACTTCCTAATAGCAAATTGCAAAAATCGCTATTAGGAACTCGCAAAATGAAACCTACATACATGTGGCCCATAGATTACTGGCTGCCGGCATTATAAGGGTGCAACTTCCACAAATGCAAAATCTTCAACCTGGCAGCGCCCATACTTGATGCATGCCTCCAGCCTTTCTGCCGGGCAAATGTATTCAGCATGGGCAGGTTTACATTATAGTGCCCTTTCGTTCACTGCAGAGCCGTCCTCTGCCTCTGAGCCTGCGTCTTGAAACTCTTAATTAATTCAGTATGTTTTGGGACCAAAAGTATGCTCAGTGCTTCAGTAAACACTCCAGGTACTACACCAACTCATGTAACATCTGATGACCTATCCCAGTAGGATCGCTCAGTGAATTAAATGTTCACTGTTGAGATATGCAGTGATGTCTAGGTCATGAGTTTGAATACTAACAAAGCCAATTCAGCATTCCATCCGTCTAAGGAATGATGGAATGCTATGCTGAGGTGGCTCTGAGTACCATTACATTAGATAAAAGAACAACTGATATGTATAGCTATTAAGAAGCATTGGCTAAGCCAATAGGTCTGATTTATGTGAATTCTATTGGCTTTGTTGGAGTGGAGTGGAGTGGAGTGGCATTGAGTGAAGTTGTGGGAAAGTGGGTTTCTGTTGCAGTAACCCCCCCAACACACTTTTTGCCCGGCTTTTGATGCAGCCTTGACTGTGAAGTACTGGGTCCCTGCTGTCCAGGTATCCAGTACCAGTGTTCTTTGCCTAAAACTGTACCGCGATTGGCAGTTTCAGATCCCCTTGTTAGTCCATAGTAAATGGTACCCTGGTACCTAGGGCATGGGGACTGAAGAGGGTCCCCTAGGGACCCCTCACCAAGGCCATGCTGACTGCCACTGCAGCTTGCATGTCTTTATGCAGACAAAAACGACAAAAGTCGACATAGCACACTGCCTATGTGCCATATCTAAGCAGCACTGCCCAAGGTACAGGTAAGTCACCCCTCTAGCAGGCCTTACAAGCCCTAAGGCAGGGTGCACTATATCTCAGGTGTGGGCATATCTGCATAAGTCTATTCTTAAATATCGTAAGTGCCAGTGAAGCCATAGAGAGTTCAAAATGGAAAATTGACAACTCGAGTTCCTCAGCACCATGATGGATTCACTGAACACAGGAGTGTTTGGTACCAAACAACTCCTCTCAAAAACTCACACTCCTTCCAGTGTGGGATTTATTGAAACCTGTACCCAAAGGGCCCTCAGAGGTACCACCTGAAAGCCTACCAACCCTGGTGTGGTCTCTGACTGGCTTTAGGCAGCATGCCACCACCAGACATGTTTCTGGACTTCTGGGTCGAGAGCCCCTGCTCTCGTAGGCCAGAAACAAAGCATATCCTGGGCAACGGTGTCACACCTCTGCCCCCAAGATGGGCACAGTGCTCGAGAGGGAAACTTCAAAGGCCTTTTCACCTTTGTAATGTGACCCCAGCCTCTGCTGCTAGCAGCAGATGGCAGCCCCTGGTTCAAACTCTCACTTTTGGTGGGAGAACTGGCAGGAAAACTTAGTAAGAATAGTCGGTGTGCCCCCCCTCGCCATCACCACCCCCCAGGTCTGGAGGCAAAGTGAAGCATATTTTACAGTGCCCACCATCTTGAAGATGGTGGGACTTATCCAGTCAAGGCAATGGCTTTGCCCCCCTCCCACAGGAAGGTGGCATAATAGTGGGTGTAGACACCCCAGGTAAGGAACCCATTGTTCCCTACCTGTTACTCCCCTGTAACGCCCCTAAATCTAGTATTTAGGTGGCTCCCCCAGACCCTGAAATCAGAATCCTGGTGACCTAAGCAGAGCCAGACACTAAAGCGTTGCACCACCAGAGAAGACTGTAGACACCAACTGACTTAGTCCAAGCCCTATCTGCCTGTCTGCAGCCCTCGACAATCCTGCACCAAAAGACAACCTGTCCTGCAGCCCAGTGACCTCCAAAGCCTTGGGAGGGCTGCCTGCCACGACAAAGGTCAAGATCTACTGTGGACATCGGACCTATCCAGAAGAAACCAACTTTAAAGAAAAGGTACTCAGCCCTGAGGAACCGCGAAACCGCCTACGGACCCACCTATGCACCCGACGCCCACGGCTTAATTCCAAGAGGTCCACCAGTCCTGCAAAGGTTCCCCAGCACTTCTGAGCCAGAGTGTACTGTGGGCTGACCCCTGCCAGACTGTACCTCAACTCCTGAAGGCTAAATCTGAAGCCTCCCCCTGACCGCGACCTGCCCGGTAAGATGTTCCCGACGACAAAGGACACCCCTGCACCCAAAGCCTGTGGGCCTTGGGGAGCTTGACCAATGGTGTCCCTACATCACCTAGCATCAGAACTTACCTGGGCAGCTGTGGGTTTTCTTCGTGCAACCTCCGGGCCAGCACCTGCAGCCTCTTTCCAAAACCAATCTCCCCTATTGAATTGCATTGGGCGCCCGACACTGTGTTGGCACTCTGCACCCGGTTGCCCCTGTGCTGCTGAGGGTGTAAGTTTGGTGCTGCCTTGTGGTCCTCCCTGTACTTACCTTAACTCCAGGAGATCGACCCCTGACTCCGCTTTACCCACCTGTGAGCTGCGCATCTTCAATCACCCCCAGTCTCCATTGGTTAACATTGGGTGCCTGACCCTGAATTTGACCTCTGCACCCGGCCGCCCCTGTGCCGCTGGTTGTGCATTCTTGGTACCAATTTGAACCTTGCCTGGGGTTGACCTGAAACCCGAAAGACTGGATCTGTAAGTTGCGTACTTACCTGAAAAACTGCATTCTCATTTTCCTCCATAGGTTAAAATTGCACAGCCTGAAAATTGCATTGAGTCCACTTTTTAAAGTGTAAAGTATTTTTCCTGAAAAACATACTAACCTTTTTGCGCATATCTTGGTCTTCAAATAAATCCTGAAAGAAACTTATTTTTCTAAAATTGGTGTGCATCTCCTTTTTTAGCCATGTGTCATTTATTAGTCACTGTGTGCATAAAAAATGTCTTACACTCCTCTGTGTTAGGCCTAAGGCTGCTCACCCACACTACCATAAATAGAACACTTTCGGTTTACATTGAGCCCTGTATACTTATAGGGGAATCTCTGGACTCTGTGCACTATATAACCACTTAGTGGTATACCATATACAGATCCAGCTTCCTACAGAAGTGGAGTGGCATTGAGTGGAGTGGAGTGGAGTGACAATGAGTGGAGTGGCATGGAGAGGAGTGGCAGTGAGTGGAGTGGAATGGAATGGAGTGACACTGAGTTGAGAGGCACTGAGTGGAGTGGCATGGAGTGGCATTGAGTGGAGTGACACTGAGTGGAGTGGCATGGAGTTGAGTGGTGTGGCATGGAGTAATGTGGTTAGAGTGGACTGGAGTGGCATTGAGTGGAGTGGAATGGTATTAAATGGAGTGGCATTGAGTGAAGTAATGGAGCGGCGGAGCATTGAGTGGAGTGGAGAGGTATTAAGTGAAGTAGAGTGGCATTGAGTGGAGTGGAGAGGAACGGAAGGGAAAGCTGACTGAGTTGCCAATGAATTGTCCTATAGCACTTCAAAGCCTTGTGCTATATAAGTGCAAATATAATACAGTATGTCACCAATTATCTAGAAAACACAATAGTGGGCCCCTGGGTCTAGTTAGTTATTGGAGTGCTGGAGTATCCCTTTCTTAGGACGATTCCCCTCACCCCCCTTGGGTGGCATACTTCATCATTGGGGATCTCCTCACACTACGAACCTAGTCATAGTGCGGGCTACAACCCCCTCACTGAGAGGGAGGAGCTCAGGGATGTTTTATTAGAGATAATGAGGTATACTAAACCTCTTGATGAGTAATGTGTGGTGAGAGGTAAGTGAAACGAAAGTGTAAGTGGCTAAAACTAACTCTATGATATGCTGAACTATTTTAATATTCACAAGCAAACATAATGGCCAGGTAGGCTTATTACTAATCAGTTGAATGGAACTTTAGACAAATAGTTCTAAAGTGTCAGTGTTTTATTTCACTTAGATTTGTAATTTTTTTCAGAGCAAAAATTATGGCCCATTATCTAGACCTATGATCTATGTAAACATGATGCCTTTGATCTGATGCAAGAGTTTGTTAGTATGTACAAGGCTTCTGCGAGAACTTGTTTGTTTACAAATAAATGTGCTTTTGAATAGAAGGGGTTAGTGAACAACATATATCGTACCGGTTGGGGATAAAGGTGATGGAGCCAAGTGGCAGCAGTGTTGTGGAGCTAGACATTGGGGTGGGGGTGTGAGAGGCAAAAGTAACACAGAGAAGGGGGTAGGAAGTGGAAGAACAAATAGTACCTCAATCACAGTGTGAGCAGCAGATGGAGACTAATTAAGATGAATCAATCAGTGCTTGGTCCATGCTCCATAGAAAGACTAGGAATGATGCCTGGCATGCCCTGGAAAATCAGGAGGCAGAAAGAAAAGTGACAATGATGCCAATGAATGGTAAGCAATGGGGTGCTCAAAGCCCTTTATAATAAAGAATACCCCTCCCAGCAGACTGCCATGTGCTGTCAGCAGGTGGGACCTAAAAAAGCAAGTAGAAGGACAGGTCCATAAAGGGAAGTAATGTTGTAAGAAAACAAAGTGGGCAGACATGAGTGATCAACATTGAAATGTTTTTAAGTAAATATGGAGGAGGATACCGATTAAATTGTGAAATGCTGATAATATGGAATATGTACATATGTAACAGTATGTGCACACCTCTGTTTATTATTACATGGAGTGCATTATGAATTCATGGCTACTTATATAGTGTGGTCTTTGTCTTAAATAATATAAAATACATGTAAATCAGGGTAGTGCAGATAAGAGGTGCAACTAACAAACACATGCAGTCACAGGGACTGCTTTAATAATCCATGTTTATAGTGTTGGCCTAAATAATGTTTTTAATGGCTATTTTCTATTGTATTAGTAAAGTGTGTCATGCACCTGGTAGCCACTTTACTGGACCCTCATTTGAAAAGAAAATATATTGCGGATGCAGGAGTAGTTCTTGCATCTGGATTCTGCTTTATAGCACTTTGGATGGAGCAGATAGTGATTCAGGAGTAATACATGGAGGCTGTGTAAATCTGAAAGTGCTATGGAAGGAGAGGCATGGCCCAACCTCTCCGCGCCATACTGGGCCCCGGGGTAAGGGGTCCCCGGGGCCCAGTAATTAGGGGTTGGGGTGCACAGCCCCCCTCCCCGAGCCGTATTCAGCCCCTGGGACCCTATCCCTGTAATAATGGGAGGGGGGGACTGCACAGCCACCCTCCCCAAGCCTTAAAAAGGCCATAGGGACCCCATCCCCCAGGGCCATTACTCAATTTAAAGGGAGGGGGGTTGTGCAGCCCCACTTCCTGAGCCTATAATGGCCCATGGACCCCATCCCCCGAGGCCAGCTCAGATACTGTGTCCCGGGGAGCCCCCCCCCCAGGACACAGTAATTTCCCTGCCTGCACAGGCAGGAAAACTTGTATTTGCTCTTGCCTGGCAGGAGCATTTTTGAATCTCCTGCCAAATGGAAGCAAACACAAAGTCTGCTCCCAGGGGGCAGGAGCTTTCAAAATGCTCCTGCACGCTGGGAGCAGACTTGAGATCTGTTTCCCTGCCCGCCTCATCGACAGATCAACATATTGCTCCAGCCAGAGGGAGCAGCATCAACAGCTGCTCCCTGTGGGTGGGAGCAATGCTGGCTCCCGCACCATGCAGGGAGCTGGCTGGGGCCTCGGGGGCCCAAGGCCACCCCCTTTGGCCCCCAACATTGTGCATGGTGGGTGCCCTGGGTGGGCACTGGGGTACCCACCTATATTAAACGCAGGCACTGGTGGATGAGGTCTTCAAGCCTTAATGATGCTCGGGGTGGGGGCCATGCTGCCCCCTCCTCTCTTTTAAAAATAAACACAGCTCTGGGGGAGGGGGTCCCCAGGGTCTAATGAGGCTCAGGGAGGAGGGCCATCCCGCTCCCCTTCATTTAAAAGAAAAGAGGCAGCCCCAGAGGATGGGGTCCCTAGGGCCTAATGAGGCTCGGGGAGGGGGGCTACGTGGCAAACAGGTAAGTATAGATTTACTGTTCTTAACTCCACATCTACGTACCTTGAAGATATTTAGATATCTTCAAGGTACATATATGTTGAGTTACATCTAGTAAAACTTTGCTTACCTATAGAAACTTACCTGCACAATATTTTTGTCCTCGATATTCTTGACATGATATTTTGTCCACACAATATTTTTCTTCAGTATTTTGACTAAACACTCTGGAATTCTGCCAAACCTCAGGTAAATCTGTTCAGTCGTTTTCGCACTACGTCTGATACAAAAGTCTATGGAAAATGCATTGGTTGAAAAATGTGGTTTGGGACTTCCCCCCTTTTACCTTTGCACCCCCTTGAGCAATCACTGCCAAACTTTCCATCCTCTGCCATGTAGAAAAAACTATATATCTTGAAGGTTTCGTGAAGATTTGTCAAACGGGGGCAAAGGTATTAGCAACCAAACTTCTGAGGAATTCTTATACCTGGGAATCCTACCTATAACTAAAGAGTGGCTATATATAGAGGGGCATATTTATCAAAGGGTTGCATCGCTTTTGTGGCACGCGACAGGGCACAAAAGCGACAAAACCCTTAAGTATGATTTATCAAGCCATGCAAGGGCCCTGAGTGGCTTGATAAATCCAGAGTAACGCAACGCAGCGCAAATCGCTGCATTGCATCACTCTCCACCAGGAAGGCATTCCATGGGCAGAGCGTGGGTGTTTCCACGCAACTACCAACTCATCCCCAGGTGAGGCATAACAAGGAGAAATATCTTTATTTCTCCTCTTTACTTCCTTTCTGTGTGTGCTGCAGCACACATAAAAAGAGGAAAATGCCTCACAGGATTGTTTTTGTGCAGGAAAGTGTCCCTTCCTGCACAAAAACAATTCTGCTAACAACTCAGGCACACGCAAGGGTGCCTGCGTTGGCTCTAGGCAGCACATTGTGCACCAGCCCTGGGAAATGACAGGAATGTGCCGTACATTGTTAAATACAGTGCAGCAAGGTGACTTGCTGCGCTGCATGATAATTTGATAAATATACTCCATAGTGTCAACTTTGTCTAAAGGCATAAAAGAAATGCACATGATCAGCAGATTACATTAGATGAAGTTAAAATGTTTGTGTGTGATGTCCAGGGAGGTGAAGGGATTTGGCCAGAATCACAGGATGTTCATCTGGCGCCAAACTTGAACCAGTTCTGTATTTGCAAGGTCGGTAGTTGTGGCCGTTAGGCTACATCTCTTGTAACTAAGTGCATGTGACTATTGCACGCCTTGGTGTGTTTTCAGTGGAATACACATGAGTCTGAGGACACAGGTTTTAAGGAGAAATAGAGTAGTTGCCGCGCTGCACAAAACTGAGGTGCTTTAACCAATCATGTACTTTGTGCTAGAAAAGGCACCCATGTGGCCAAAATGGTTACGTTGCTTATTCACGGCCTGGACTGAAGCATGTGACTGGACTGCTTGGCTGGAGACTATGGAGTCCATTTTCAGACTAGTGTACACTTGAGTTTCTTTACAGCTAGACTGGGCGAGTATAAATTATGCTACGTCACCTATGTTTAAATCCAAAACAGTGCTAGTATACATTAATAAACTTTGTGGTTACATACAACAAACGTCACTTGGGTTAGTACAGAGAAGAGGCACAGCTAACAAACACATGCAGTCACATGGACTGCTTTAATAATCCAGGCCTATAGTATTGTCCTTAAAAATATGAAACTAACCTGAATCGGGGTAACACAGAGAAGGCGCAGCTAACAAACACTAACAAAGGATCGACGTTATAGACACAGTGGTGCCTTGCAGGCTATTAAAGTAACTTTGCATCTAATATTATTTGGCACCAGTGCTTAATTTGAGCCGGTGGTTTCCGGTGCTCAGCACCGGCACTTAATCATCAACACCAGCGCCTTTCATGAACACCAGTTAAGGACACATTAATTTACGGGGAGATTAAGAGATTTGCCCTGTCGTGTAGTTACTAGGAATCCCCAGGGCCTGCGCGTTTTGGATGCCTAAACTGAGGGCTTGGTGTCCAAACCGCTTCCAGACAACTCCACAGGATATGTCAGCCGTTAGACCAGCTAGATCTACAGTGCCACTACCACTCCCCTGTATCTTACAGTGGTGTAGGTAGTTTCTGGCAACCACTGAACATGACAACCCTGATTCCTCAGGGATCGTGGAAAACAGTACAGTACTTTTCGCTCAGTCACTTGTGCTTGCTTGCTCTCAGAAAATACACAGGATGGCGATTAGGACGTTTCAACAAGTATTTATTGGTCCAGCATCAGTCTTGTGTAAAACATATTTACTGCGACAATCAGGAGACAGAAGCATACGAAAGAAATCGCAAGTACTAATATGGTAAACAGTAGATACATTTCTACCATAACGCTAATAAGATGAACGTAAACAGTTCAGATAAAAACAGTAGCATTTTCATATTCCTAGAAAGCGTGCCCTAAGTAATTTGCCTAAATGTACCTAGTCTAGATCAGTATGTGTAGCATGTATATGCGTATGTATGTAGCCAAGAATCCCCTAGGGAAGAACCAACCCTTTCACCTGATGGTTGAGAAAGAAGGACCCTGTCTCTGCGTCGAGGATGACACCCTGCAAGGGATGTCATCCTCGACGCAGAGACGGGGTCCTTCATTCCCCACAAGGGATGTCAAACCACTGCGTGTCGAAGATTCAGCATGCAGGACCCCCTGTCAGCTTGGAAGGAATTTTCCTCTAATTTGCAGGGGGGAATAAGGGTCTTATATACTAGAGTGGTCACTCCAGGGTTTCTTCTAGAATCGATATGTTTTGAAAAAAGTCACAATTGTTTTGAAAACAATCATAAATGTTTTTCCAAACAAATGCGATCATGCACAGCTGGCTGTTGGCCAAGGATGAAAAAAAAGGCGGTGACCCTTATACAGAGTAATTATGCCATGCCTAAGGACATGTTTATGTACGTCAGGTACAGGGATTAGGAACCGTTATTGTCGTGTAGATGGGACAATGTATGTAAAAAGGGGTATACGTGACAGGACTAGCCTAAAGGTCATGACAGCCCAGAATCACAGGATGCTGAGCCGACGCCGAGACTCGAGCCTGGTTCCCCAGCTACGAAGTCAGCAGCTCGGGCCATTATGCCATATCCTCTCCCCACTTCCCTGGTTAGTAGTTAGTTCTGATTTAGGCAGCGCTAACAGGATAAATGGGCTGGTGCAAGCTGCCTCCTGACAAGAGCCCTGGCACTTATGTTTTTGTAAATTAACCACTGTTTGGCACATATGTGTGAAGTTTGTAACATATTGCTTGTATATCAAATAACAAATGCCAAAAGTAAGCTTGTCCCTTCTTAAGAGTGTGTTAGTGGCAGGATTGCCCTTTAGTGTGAAAATATGACTTTAATGTCATGCAAGTCACCACAGTGACTGGGCTTTAAAGGGCATGCCTTAAATTGGAACATTAACTGAAAGCGTAAATAGAATGGGCTTTTTGCACAATTGCCAATAGTTTTTTTCATATGCGCCAGCTGGGTTGAAACGCCCCCATGCCAAAAGACTAAAAATATATCTTGTAGTACTTACGTTTGGCCATAATATATAAGGATGTATTAATAGTGTTACAAATAATAATTTTTTGAATATTGAATGTAAATAATGCAGTCCTGGAGAAAAGAAAAGAAATCAAGAAATTAGAAGGACCGGGAAATAAACGGAGGTTCTGTTGGAAAACAAAATTGGCAGACGTGACTAATACACATTGAAATGTTTGTTAGTAAACGTGAAGGAGGATAGAGATTAAATGTAAGACACTGGGAGCCGAATGAGGGCTCCTGGGGTGGCATCCGCAGGATGTCCACACCCAGGCAGCTTTGGGCAAGCGGTGAATCCGCATCACGCAGGGTTATGTTATTGGCCAGATTTGTCCTGGGGGTATGGTTAGGTTTAACCGTGACGTCTGTTTAGGTTTCTTCATCATTCCGACACTGTGGTCCTGCAGGTAGGGGTAGTTTTATTGCTTGTCCCTCCCACCCTCCCTAAATTAATTAATTATTTCCAAATTTGGTCTTGGGGGTCTACAGTTCTGGGGCTTTAGCTGTCACTTAGGACAGGTGGCATAAATTGAGGAGCTCACGACAGGCCGGAAGGGTTGGGGGCATTGCAGATTAGGTTTTAGCAGAAGGAACACAGGGGAGCGATGGTTGAGTCCTGTGGGAAGGTCAGTGGATGAAAGAAAGGGGATGGTGAAGATTGAATGTTGTAAGAATGGTTTGGTGGATTTTATTGTTGGGGGAGGTTTAAGGGAGGAGGGGTGTTAGGTTTTGTTATTGTATTAGTGAGGCGATGAATTCTGAATTGTAAAATGTTTTAATGAGTTTCAGAACTGCATACCTGTCCTAATAAAGCAGCCTTTTACTCTCTCTCTGGGCCGGGTTTATTCGGCATTTCGCCCGATGGAGTCAGCCGCTTGAGGACCAAGTTCCCTGCCGAGGCACACAAGAACAGTTATCCTGACCCCATAGGGGCCGCCCACTCTCGGAGTTTGGACACATAGTTAGGGGGGGAGGCCTATGGATTTGGGGGTGCCAAACGTGCTGACAGGGAACGGTGGATTAGATATGAGGCCACTGGCCAGGTACCGGGTTGATTACCATTTTGCATTGGCAGCGTGGGCCTGAAAGTGCTCCAGCTGCGGGAGGGTGCCAGGACTGTGACGGTGTTCACGGCGCAGGTGTTGGTCTTCCACCCTCCTGCCTTGAGTGTGCCCGGCAGCACAGAGGTTGGGACCTGACCGAGAGGCAGCATGCGGCTGGTAGTGGGCCTGCCCTTGAGGCCCGCACAAAGTAACCGAGGCTGCCGCTCCCCCTGCCTGGTGCGGCCATGTGGTCTGGGGGAGTGCAGAGAGGCCGGGAGGCCCAGATGGATTTGAAGGAGCGGTGTGGCCACCGGTAAGGTCCCGGCAGCCAATTTTGATTGAAGTTTTTGGCAGCCCCCAGTCGACCGAGTTGGGGGCGGTGAAATGTGGTCCGCCTGCCGCACAACCGATGAAGAGACTGGGCCCCTCTGACACAGTACGGCCACAAGGCAAAGAGAACAATAGGATGGCCTGGAGGCATATTCACACTGCGGGGTTTGAATTGGTGGATGGATGCGGTTGGAGGCTCCCTTCCTACGCTGCTGTGGACTACTGAGGAGCATTGGGAGCCAGTGTTGGGGATGCAGAGAGCGATGGGGGATGGGTGACATCACGTCTCTGATTCTCTCCATGGCTGCCTGTGGGGGACAACGTAGATGGACCCTCTCCACAAGTACTGCAGGGAGGAGGGCGTGCACATGGCGGGGGTGCTATAGAGGGATTGCTTGACCCTGAAGGGATGTACCAGCAGGCCAGCTACATACTGCATGGGGCCACATAACCCTGATTAAAAAAGTGGAAGGCCGAGAGTGCAAGTACAGAGTCGGTGGCGGCCCCACTGATGGACCGAAGCCTTGAATTGCGCATAACCACTACTTTGGCGGCCATAAAAGAGATGAAGATGGCCCTAGAGGCTAAAATTGATTCAGTCACTCAGGAGGTGAACTTACTTAGGGCAGAGCATAAAAAACTGGTGGACAGAGTAGTGGAAGCTGAAAGCACTGTAGCCCAGGTCTGCCCAACGGTGATGGAGAACAGCACCCTCCTGTGAGCCCTGGAGCAAGAGGTGGCCGTGCGGGCAGATAAACTAAATTATTTCTAGGGTCAATCCCACCACAATTGTCTGTGTAATGAGGGTTCCAGAGAGGATTGAGGGCCCAAGAACTGTACAATTATTTGGAGGAGTGTTTCGCTTCTGTGTTGTTCCAGGGGAAAACCTCAAAGTGGTTTACGGTGGAGAGGGGTCATGGGGTGCCCGGATGGCTGCCTCCTCCTGGGGCCCCACCATGTGCCATGGCGGCCAGGTTACTGAACTTCAGGGACAGGGACGTTATACTACAAAGCCATCTAGTGGCTGCTCCTCCGCTAAGGTGGAGATGCATAGCCCCTCTGATTTGCAGCAGTGAAATAAAGGAAAACTAGAATGATAATAACTCAAGGTTATTATCATTTTATTTTTTCCTGATGCAGCAGCTTTGCGAGTGGGGTGGGGCTGCTCTGATGACAGAGGAGCAGGGGGAGGAGTGGTGGCACACTGTAGGTGAGCATGACTGCTTCGCTGGCTATCTCAGGCCGGCTAAACAGTCACGGACACTTTGCATGTTCTTCACCCAGGCTGTATCACAGCCTGGGTGGAGAACATGCCCAGGCTTCCACTGCCTGTCTGAGTGGCGAACCACGGTGCTCAGACCAATGCAGAAATATGAGAGCATATGGAGGGACCTGGGCCGAGGGGGGTCTAGCACAAGTCCAGGGGAAGGACAGTATGTAGGGAGCGATGGATACATGCAGAACAGAGGGGAGACCCTCCGGCTTAATGCAGGTATGGGGGTAGCACTGTCGGGAGTACGGTGGGGAGGTTTAATTGTTATGTCACTGATCTCTGTGGGAGAAGGGGTGTGGGGGGCGGGTGGAGGGAGGAGGCCGAGTTCTGGTTGCTCTACAGTGGCTGCTATGTTAACTTCGACTGTGTTTTAATCGGGAAAGCTTACTGTGTTGGCCTTTAAAATTAATAAAATGTTATATAAAAAAATGTGAAATGCTGATCATATGTAATATGTACATATGTAACAGTAGGTGTGCACCTCTGTTTAGTAGTATATGGACTGCTTTAATAATCCGTGACTACTTATCTAGTGCCGTCTTTGCCCTAAAGAATAAAGAATAAACGTGAATCAGTGTCCCGCAGAGAAGAGGCACAGCTAACAAACACATGCAGTCAAACTGCTTTAACAGTCCGTGCCATTAGTTTGGTGCTCTACAAGGAAGCACCGAATTCAAAAGGAGAGCCACAGACTGACTTGATAATCGCTGCCATTTTTCTGGTGCTGTAAAAGGAAGCGCCAAATTCAAAAACAAAATAAGAGATGACAATGTATGCAATATTTTGTGGTATATATGTGGTTGCAACTAACTGTAAAAAAAAATGCCTCCAGACAAGGAATGGGAACATAAGTTAACAACAACCAAAAGGTGTAACATGGAGGTGGAAATGACGGAAAGAAGAAAGAAAATAGAACATGAATCACAGAGCGAGCAGCGGAAGGACACAAATCAAAGTAAATCAATCTGTACTTGGTCCATGCTTCGCAGAAAGAAAAGGAACTGATGCCTGGCACGCACTGGCCAATTAGGAGGCAGCAAAGAAAAGTGACAATGTGGCTAACGAATGGTAAGCAATGGGTGAACCCTAAGCCCAAAATAATAATAAACAATGCACCTCCCACCGGACGGCGCATAAGCTGTCATCAAATGACACCTAAAAAAGACAGAAATGTAGTATGCCACGCTATATAAAACATCTTAATATTATCCCTTTCTTAAATTTTGTAATGGACATTTATACCTTATGAGCTTTATTTGCTTCACTTACTTAGACAGGCTTACCAAATTTTTAAGGGGAGTGGTATTAATAAGACAAGCGGCAAATGTTTCTAATTTCTTGTAATAACTTTCAAAAGAATTGGTGCTAACCATAAACATTGCAACAGCCTTAACACAAGCATTTCTAAAATGTGTAACTCTATTGCTCTGCCTCTTACTCTGAAGATACAAGGCGTGCATTGTGCCAGATTTGTAACTTGGCTTTTTGTTTCATCAATGCCGAACGTGTATTAATGATATGTTTCCTATTACACTCATTCTTAGGTTTAGTGCATTTGAGTGATGTTATTTTCAGAGCTTCTGAATTCATTGGGATTAGGCCTTGTTGATTTCTTTCAACAGTACGGCTATCTCCTTTTCTATTGCCTTTTTAGCATGGCAATACAAGCATTGCCTACACACTATGACATGTCTTAAATTTGTGCCAATTAGTCATAAATGATATATACCTTTATTAATATGGTTTGCAAATTAGGTGTTATTTAATACACCTCTATTAAATCCCTATCAATCACATTTCTGCTCCACTCCCTCTAATCATCTCTAAGGATCAACATTATGGGGGCATGGTCAGTGTTACAATCAGACCTAGACTGTAGTCTATTATAAAATTAGCCAAATTGTTGCCTATTACAACAAACATTGCCAAAGCCTATAGGGTTCTGTTAGAAATTGGGTCTCTAGTTGGCAGACGTATGCACCCTGGCCACAATCCTAGTCAGGGTAAGTCAGATAAACAACCTAAATTATTTTGTGCTCACCTTCTGGTAGCTTGGCACAGAGCAGTCAGGCTTAACTTAAGAGGCAATGTGTAAAGTATTTGTTCACACTTTAATTACAGTAACATAGTGAAAAACCACAAAAAGACTCCACAATAGTTTATAAACATAGAGAATATTTATCTGAGAACAACAAGACCAAAATGACGAAATTCCAATAAGTAGAACTTGAAATATGAATTTTTAAAGAATAAACTGCAATATAATGCTCAAAAGTCAATAACGCTTAGGGGTTACTTGAGGTCATGCTAGACCGGGGTAAATCCAAAGTTTCAGGACGACTGTGATGGAGACCAGGCTGGCTACAGGACCCACACAGGGCCCGCTAAAAACAGTACTTTGGATGGAGCAAGCATCGGCGTTGAAGGCTCGATGCATCTTTTCCGATTCATGCAGTCGGGTTGATGCGTCGAAGTCGTGCCTTGCAGTTGGGTCCAGCGTCATCGTCGAACCCCTTATGCATCATCGAGCCTTGCAGTTGGGACCTCGGATCTGTGCTGCATCATCATCGAGCATCGCAATCGGGACCTCGGATTAGTGCTGCATCGTCGTCGAGCCTCGCAGTCAGGTCCCGCGTGCCATTGTCGATCCGCGCAAAGATGTCCTCGGATCGGCACTGCGTCGGTGTCGAAGGGCACTGCGTCAGTTCTGACTGGCGCAAAGTCGTTACTGCATAGATTTTGATGGCAAAACAGCTGCAGGACCCACTTTCAAGGCCCAGAGCTGGATTGGAATCTCCTGGCAGGGCTGGTATCACAGTTGGCAGAGTCCAGCAGCTGAAGCAGAGTAGAAGTCAGGGGAAACCATGCCAAGTATGCCAGGTTGAACAAGCTCTCTTCTGGGACCTATTGGTTTTGTCAATGGGAAAATACATAAAAAGGCACGATAAAAAATGACTGTTCACGTCATTCCGCTGGCACCCGCACTGTACATTTGAGGAAGGCCCACGAGGAAGCTAAAGTGAGCTGGAAAACACTATCATGGAGTGCTTAGACATAAAGCTACCACAATCTTGGACTGCTTCATCACTCTTAAGAAGACACTTCTGAATTTGGTATTAAACCAGTACCTTTTAAAAGTCCTGGTCATTGAGTCCATTCCAATGTGTGTTTGGTCATGCAAATAGTGGGCCATAGAATGTAGCATGGAGCCAGGGAGTACATATTTACCATCCTCTACAACTTAGCGTTAATGAGTAAGAGTTGGATATCAGATCAAAATCGGAGTTCATTCTTAGGGCCTGATAACGAGTGGTTTGGTTAATTCCGACCCATTTGCAAACCCCTGTTTATGCACAGGTCGGAATTATGAGTTTGGCTGTGTTTAGCACATCCAATTATTATGGGATGTGTTACATATATCAACTTTTATAATATTTTGGCAGATCAAACCTGCCAAAATGTAATGATGGAAAGCCATACGGTATTTGCCATACCATGCCAAATTTGGGGCGGAAAACACCAAAATCTGCATGTTATTCCCCACAACCTCATAATAGGTGTTATGTATCACATCCCCCAAATAACATACCCTGTGGTATCGTTATTCATCAGGTGCGATAAATAATACTTAAACTTGTAATAAGGCCCTTAGTGGGAGCATATATAAATTCGAAAAGGTATAAAGTTAATTTTTAATTTTAACCTTAACCAGCAACTTTCTAACCTTCTTCACTTGATCTCTGTGGCTAAATAACCACATCAAAATTCTTGTTAAGCAAGATGGCGCATTGATATTATAGCCTACTGTATTTGAAAATACCTCTAATATTGTTTTCCTTTTTAGTTCAGGTTTGATAAAGCAGCTGCTGGCAGACTCTACTTGATCACCAGAAAAGATCTTTAAAAGCAGTATTGACCAAGACGTGTAGTCTACGCCAACATGTTGATCTTCCTCTCTACAAGCTTTTGATTGTGTTCTTCCACTGAAAAAGAAAGCTTGCATTGCACTTTTTTTGCCTTGTGGGAAAGCTTATGCTCAATTCAATAGGCCTGAGCTATGGTGACCTGCCAATGGTCTGTTTATTATGAAATATTACTATAAAAAGTGGAGTAGGCATGGCTAATTTATAGTGAAAAGCATATGTTAATGCAATAGGCCTTTAAGGGTAGACTGTTATGACACTGTGCTAGAGCTTATGTTCCATACACTAGGCCAGAGTTGGTTATGGTGACTAGCCAATGATAAAGGGTATATGACCTGATTGGTTCATTGGGAATTTATGTCAGGTGCCATATGTCCGATCTGCGACCCCTGACCTTGACTGGTAGGTCGCTCCCCCACCACACAGCTCCGTCTGTGTGCCCTGCTGCTGCCCCTGATTGTGCTCGTTTTTCCTTTCTGTGCCCCCTTGCTGCCCCCGATTGTGCTCGTTTTTCCTTTCTGTGCCCCCCTTGCTGCCCCTGATTGTGCTCGTTTTTTCCTTTCTGTGCCCCCTTGCTGCCCCTGATTGTGCTCGTTTTTTCCTTTCTGTGCCCCCCTTGCTGCCCCTGATTGTGCTCGTTTTTCCTTTCTGTGCCCCATTGCTGCCCCTGATTGTGCTCGTTTTTCCTTTCTGTGCCCCCCTTGCTGCCCCTGATTGTGCTCGTTTTTCCTTTCTGTGCCCCCTTGCTGCCCCTGATTGTGCTCGTTTTTCCTTTCTGTGCCCCCTTGCTGCCCTTGATTGTGCTCGTTTTTTCCTTTCTGTGCCCCCTTGCTGCCCCCGATTGTGCTCGTTTTTTCCTTTCTGTGCCCCCCTTGCTGCCCTTGATTGTGCTCGTTTTTTCCTTTCTGTGCCCCCTTGCTGCCCCTGATTGTGCTCGTTTTTTCCTTTCTGTGCCCCCTTGCTGCCCCTGATTGTGCTCGTTTTTCCTTTCTGTGCCCCCTTGCTGCCCCTGATTGTGCTCGTTTTTTCCTTTCTGTGCCCCCTTGCTGCCCCTGATTGTGCTCGTTTTTCCTTTCTGTGCCCCTTGCTGCCCCTGATTGTGCTCGTTTTTCCTTTCTGTGCCCCCTTGCTGCCCCTCATTGTGCTAGTTTTTTCCTTTCTGTGCCCCCTTGCTGCCCCTGATTGCGCTCGTTTTTTTTTCCTTTCTGTGCCCCCTTGATGCCCTGATTGTGCTCGTTTTCCCTTCTGTGCCTGTTTCCCGCCGCTGCGCCCCTGCGGCCCCGCCCCCTCACTGCCCATTCGCTGCCCCATTCCCTGCTCCTCCCTCCCACCTCCCCATTTATGGCGGCCGCTGTGCGGCTGCGCAGCGGACGTGCGCAGCGGGGGCGCCGCTGGCGCGCCGAAGAAGCGCCTAAGGCAAGCCCGTCTGCGCCCGTCCGCGCCGTGACCGCGCCCAGCGCCAGACCCCCTGGTCCGGGCATCCCCCGCGCCCGCCACATCAACAGACGCCGATACGACGCCAGCACCCTCCACGCACTCAACCCCGGAAAAGATCACGCCTGCTACCAGGCCACCCCGAAGCGCACCCAAGGGCCCTTCACCTGCCGGAACTGCAGCTTCGCCAGCACCCGCCCCGCCAAACCACCGCCCAGGAAAGAACCCAACTACCTCAGATGCATCCTCCTCAACACCCGCTCCGCCCGCAAACACGCCATCGAACTCTGGGACCTTCTCGACTCAACCTCCCCAGACGTCGCATTCCTGACGGAGACCTGGCTGAATCCCGCTTCAGCCCCCGACATCGCCATTGCCATCCCGGACGGATACAAGATCACCCGCAGGGACCGCACCAACGGAGTCGGAGGAGGCATCGCCATCGTCCACAGGAACACCCTCAGAGTCTCAACCAACACCGACGACACCCTCAGCACCGCCGAACACATGCACTTCCAGACCCACACCGATCCCAACACCACCCTCAGAGGAACCCTCATCTACAGATCCCCCGGACCCCGACCACAGTTCAGCGATTCCATCGCTGACTTCGTCAGCACACACGCCATCGCCTCCACGGACTACATCCTCCTCGGGGACCTGAACTTCCACCTCGAGAACAACAAGGACACCAACTCCACCACCCTGATCGACAACCTCGCCACCCTCGGACTCAGACAGCTCGTGACTACACCCACCCACGCCGCCGGCCACACGCTCGACTCCATCTTTTCCGCAAGCCCACACGTCTCCTTCAACCACACCTCCGAACCCCACTGGACTGACCACCACTGCATCCACTTCACCTACAGGAAGCCCACCACGCACCACCGCACCGAACAAATGCCTCGCCGCTGCTGGAGCAGAGTCACGGAAGACCAGCTAACTACAACCCTCGCCCTGAGCCCACCCGCCGAACCCTCCGACCCCGACACCGCCGCCCGCAACCTCAGACAGTGGATCGACGACTGCGCCAACACCCTCGCCCCGCTCAAGAATCCGCCCAACAGCCACACCAGCAAGAAAGCCACCTGGTTCACCGAAGACCTCCAGGCCTCCAAACGAACATGCCGAAAACTGGAGAAGATCTGGCTCCACGAACGGACAGCGGACAGCTACGCCGCCCACAAGAGCGCCACCCGCAGTCACCATCACCTCATCAGATCCGCCAAAAGGGCCTCACTCAAAGACCGCCTAGACAACAACGCACACAACAGCAAAGAGCTCTTCAACATCGTGAAGGAACTCTCCAACCCCAGCTCCAACACCAACGACATCCAGCCGTCGTGAGACCTGTGCGACTCACTGGCCACCTTCTTCCACCGCAAAATCGCCGACATCCACGACAGCTTCAACACCACGACCGCCCCGGCAACCACCGAGACCACTGCCCCCACAACCACCAACCGCCTGCTCTCCTGGACCAACATCAACAACGAGGACACCAGCGAGATCATGAACACCATCCACTCCGGTTCACCGCTAGACCCGTGCCCTCACCACATCTTCAACAAAGCCAGTACAGCCATCGCGCCCCATCTCCGGAAAATAATCAACATCTCCTTCGAGACAGCAACCTTCCCGGAAAGCTGGAAGCACGCCGAGATCACCGCCTTACTCAAGAAACCCAAGGCAGACCCCAAGGACCTCAAGAACTTCCGACCCATCTCTCTGCTCCCGTTCCCCGCGAAGGTCACCGAGAAAATCGTCAACAAACAACTGACCCGCTACCTCGAGGAGAACAACATCCTGGACCCTTCCCAGTCCGGCTTCCGCAGCAACCACAGCACCGAAACCGCCCTCATCGCCGCCACCGATGACATCAGGACCCTGCTAGACAACGGAGAAACAGCAGCCCTCATCCTCCTGGACCTATCAGCCGCCTTCGACACGGTCTGCCACCACACACTACGAACACGCCTTCACGACGCCGGGATCCAAGAGAAGGCCCTGGACTGGACCACATCCTTCCTTTCCGGCAGAACACAAAGCGTCCGCCTCGCCCCCTTCCGATCCAAGGCCACCAAGATCATCTGCGGCGTACCCCAAGGCTCCTCCCTCAGCCCAACGCTGTTCAACATCTACATGGCACCCCTCGCCCACGTCGCCCGACAGCACAACCTCAACATCATCTCCTACGCCGACGACACCCAGCTGATCCTCTCCCTCACCAAAGACCCTCACACCGCCAAAGCCCACCTCCACGAAGGAATGAAGGCCGTCGCCGAATGGATGAGGACCAGCCGCCTGAAGCTGAACTCGGACAAGACGGAGGTCCTCATCCTTGGTTCCAACCCTTCAGCCTGGGATGACTCCTGGTGGCCAACATCACTGGGAACAGCCCCGCCACCCACCGACCACGTACGCAACCTAGGGGTCATCCTCGACCCCACCCTCTCCATGACTAAGCAGGTCAACGCCGTTTCCTCATCCTGCTTCAACATCCTCCGAATGCTCCGCAGGATCTTCAAGTGGATCCCCACCGAAACAAGAAAAACAGTCACCCAGGCCCTCGTCACCAGCAGGCTGGACTACGGAAACGCCCTCTACGCAGGAACGACGGCTAAGCTCCTGAGACGGCTGCAACGCATCCAGAACGCCTCTGCACGTCTTATCCTCGACATCCCCCGACGCAGCCACATCACACCCCACCTGAGAGACCTGCACTGGCTCCCTGTCAACAAGAGGATAACCTTCAAGCTCCTCACCCACGCACACAAAGCACTCCACAACTCCGGACCAGCCTACCTCAACAGACGACTCAGCTTCTACACCCCCACCCGCCAGCTCCGCTCGACCAGCCTCGCCCTCGCCACAGTCCCCCGCATCCGGAAAACGACCTCCGGCGGCAGATCCTTCTCCCACCTCGCCGCTAAGACCTGGAACACCCTCCCCACCAACCTCCGACAGACCCAAGACCTACTGGCCTTCAGAAGACTCCTCAAGACCTGGCTCTTCGATCAGTAGCAGCACCACCCCCCTCTTCCCCCAGCGCCTTGAGACCCTCGCGGGTATGTAGTGCGCTTTATAAGTGACATGATTGATTGATTGAATATTAAAGATTACCACCAATTCAGTAGGTGAGACTTATTTATTTTGAAACGCATGTGTAAAAGGCAACAGGCTGTTAAGGCTGGATTATTATCATACTGTGTTAAAGTCTGCAGGGAGGTACTTTGCAACATGGAATCTCACAGATTTCAGTAGTAGGCAAAGGTTATGGTGTTGGTTACTTTCTCTGAAAAACCATGGGGTGAAGGTTGGCACTTTAAGAATCTTTGTTACAGCCTCTTAGGAGGTGTTGTATATTGTTTTGCCAACTGTAAGTTTGTACATATTTGTAATTTTGTGGACAGTGTGCCTAAAGGTTTCCTTATGGGAAAGCACATGCTCAATACAGTATGCTGAGTTGGTTATGGTGACAAGCCAGTGATAAATGTTATAGGCCTTCTTGGGTCATTGGGGAAAGTTATGTCAGATGCCATTAGGTTTGTTCAGTTTATTATGAAGGGTTATGACAGAAGCAGTAGACCTGAGCTATTTACTGTATAAAGCATTTATGCCTTAATACGTGGATTGTTATTACACTGTGTTAAAGACTATACATGGGCATTTTGTTACATGGAAGCACAAACATTATCATAGAAAGCAAGGGATTCGTTGTTGGTTACCCCCTCTGAGAAGCTCTGGCCCTCTGGGAAAATCTTTTTTTGTCCACCATGACTCTCTGTGACACTAGTAGGACCTCTCAGTAGAGTGTGGATACTGTTTTACCTAATCTATTTGTATACATATTTGTAATTCTATGAATGAACGTCTAATGATTGACTTGCAGGAAAGCTTATGATCAATGCAGTTTGCTTGAGTCAGTTATATTAACATGGTTAGATGCCATAGGCCTGATCAATGCATTACGAAAAGTTACAACAAAGACAGTAGGAGGGCACAATCCTGTTACTGAAAAATCCCATGAGGACATTAGACAACCTAACTCCAAGCAAACAGCTAGTTTTTCCTTCACTGTCCATGCAGAGCTCCATGTGAAGCCTTGCATTTATAGTGTATGCATGATGCAAAGGCCATTTGTAGAACAGTGCCCCATCCAGTTACCTCTCTTGCAGATGTGGGTGTTCTGATCTCTGTGGATCGAGACCAGAGCAATAAGGGTGTACAGCATTCTTTCTCCAATACGGTGGGTAGACTCCTCCTCATTGTATTAGCTAGAGCAGAGACAGGCAGAGTCCATGGGGGGGAGGTGGGGCATCATTCCCATCCCCACAAGCATGCCCAGATTCAGAGATATCATGACAGCTGGTCCTTGATACCAGGTGCCACAGGCAAGACAGTACCCTTACAAGATCTGAGGTCGACTCCTAAGACGATAAACATAGGCTAGATCATATCGTTTTATGTACTGAGTCTCCTCCACGAGTGCGGTCATAAAGATTCTACTTGTCAAATACCTTTGTGAATAGGAAAAAATCATGAACTTACACAAAACTGTAAATTTACCTTTGTGAATCAGACCGTCAGATTCACAAGTATTTTGCTTAGAGGATCCTTCTTCATAAAGCCCCTGCAATATGGAACCAACGTAGGTAGCCTGGCAGTAGATTAAATATGATTGAGGAAAAAACACCGTTCGTCTTATGCTGGCCCAAGACCAAGCCACCAGGGTAGCTTTCAGGGGGACTGAAAGCACAAGTGAGGGGAGACATTTTTGCGCAAAAAATGCTTTCTTTGCACTCAGTAAATGCTGAACTCTCGACAAGGTGCAATCAGTAAATCACAGATATGGATTATACTACAATGCAGTAGGCTGGTGAGGGAGCAGATGAATTTGTGATGGAAAAGGGTACTGAACACCCTTAGGCACCCCATCACATCCTTCAGTACATGCAACAAATCAATTTCAGCTATTCACTCTTGACTAGCAGAACCTGACAGTGTAGCAAATAAACACAGACTGGAATTGGGCTAAAACTGGGTGCAACCGAGCTTGTATATTTCCTACTATTATTGGCTATTTCTTATGTTGAAGTGATAATATCTTTCAAATTTTTTGTAAATATTTATTCTCTGAATGTCACTATAATATTATTGTTTTCGAAATTAATAGATCAAGTATTAGTTTTGCTCTTCTGTGTCCTTGAAACATCCAAGCACTGGAGAAAATTCTGTCGATAGATCTATGGAGAGGACGTTCGGTAGCTGGGCAGCTTGATGAGGAAATTATTGCCCCTCTACCATCCAACTGGAATCCAGCTGACTCAATATCACACATTAAAGGTGTTAAGAGAGACCATCTATGAACATTCCTGGCACAAAAGATGGCTGGTGCTAAATGTTGATCCTGTTGGTACCACCCATTCTTTGGTGTGACATCTCCTTCCTGTTTACTACTCTATTTATGCTCTGGGTAGTGCACTTGGTTTTTTCACGCGACGATGTCCCACAAGGACCAGGTTCTAAGCACCCATGGTGGTAACCTGTGACACAGCTCCAGGATGTCATCTTCAACGGACTGAGTCAGGATGAAGACGCCAAAGCCTTCTCTTATGGGTAGAGGGAGTATCACCGGCCTCAGCAGTGTGATTGCTCCCCACTGCTACACAAAATCATCCAAGGCTAGATGTCCGCGCCCATGAGGATCATTACTTATGAACTGGCAACGTTAGTGCTATGACGAAGCAGCTGTGACATGAGCAATCCCTAGAAACACAGAGTGCTTAGTGGAAATCACACAAGGATCAGACTGTAGCCTTGTGCAATTTTTCTCTCCCAAAAATATAAAATGGCTGCGCTGGTCAGAGGCTAACATGTCAAGTCTTCTAAGACTTGGAAGTATATGAAGAGAAAATAGACCAGTGCTTAATTTGTAAAACAATTAGTGCCAGGGCTCTAGTCAGGAGGACTCTGCAGCTTGCACCACCCATTGCCACTGCCAGCGTTGCCAATGGCAGTACCTACACAACTGCTAACTATCACACTGCTACAAGTGTGACAATTCAGCCTATTCCAGGCCCCAAAGCTATAAAAATATCTTGGGCTGCAGGTATTCATTGTTTTTAATGCATACTGAATTAATAAACAATTGCTGTTCTGCTCATCTCCAAATTATACAAACAGTGCCACGATGTGCCAGCTGTCATAAATGCTGATGTCGACAATTATGTGCCGGTGCCGAGCACCAGAAACCACCGGTTCAAATTAAGCACTGAAATAGACGTGCTGTGTACATATGGGTCAGTATCCATGATCAGCACTCAAATTGCTCTGCCAGTCTGAGATAGCAGTACACTATACAACCTAAGCAGGAATTCATTCTTCCCAGTTAATAAATGCAAATACTCTTGCGCAGGGCCGTTTCTACCATTAGGCAAGACTAGGCGGCCGCCTAGGGCGGCAAAAGGGCTAGGGCGGCAAAAAGGGGATTTTTTTCCCATATAATCTATAATAATCAGGGCCGTCAATCATTCATAGCGCGAACGCGCTACTTGTGACGGCCCTGCTTCTTGTTGCTGGCCTGCCTCCAGAGAGGATGGACCAATGAAATTACGAGGGGCAGGCCTGTTATCATTCGATTTGCCTCTTGGCGCGCAGCGGACTCGGAGTGCTGTGGAGCTGAGAGGAGGAGTCAGGAGCGTCAAGGCAAGGACTGGTTGGCCGATCCTGCAGCCTGCTTCTGTTGCACGTGGGAGTCTTTAGGTGCCAGCAGGTGTATTACGGACACGGTAGGATTAATTTACTGGTCGAAATCATGTCCACTTTTCCTTCTCTGACGCTGTCAGTTGCCCGTCTCTCTTCCTCTTTTTCTTATTCCCTCTGTTTCTGTCTCTCTCTCGCTGCTCCTCACTGTGTGTGTGAGGGAGGTGCACGCATTGTAAATATGAACGAGCGAGGCATTTCTTGGTGCGCTGTCTGGACATGGAATCTGTAGTGAGACGTGCAAAGCCTACAGCCGCTCTCTGCTCGTTCCCTATCTCTACAGCAATTGGGGTTTAATTTGTAAAAACAAACCGTGAAATGCCGCCCTTGTTGTCTGAGGTGCCGGCCCTGTCTTTACACCAACGGGATAGGGGCGAAAAGGAAAGCTGAATAGTTGTTTCATTTCACGTCTCTTCCTCCCCTGCAAGGAGGTCTGTCTGTACACCCACACTCCTGGCCTACAAGCTGTTCAAAGAACGGCAGGAGCATGTCTTGGGCAGGCGGGCGGGGGAGCCAAAATCGCATCTGCATTCTGATCTAAATGCGAGAAGATAGGCGTGGAACATGTGAGGCGATTAGCTGTTGTAACGTCGCATTTTTGAAGCACACACTTAAGAGGCTGTGGCGCCAGGCTGGTCAGGCCGGGAGTAGCCAGTGTCTAAAATCACTTTGCATTTACCAGGATACAGCCCTGTAGGTTTTTTTTTTCTCTCGGGGATGGAGACACCCTCTTCAAAGAGAAAGGGAAAAGGTCCTGTGAGGGAGTTGAAAGGAAACGGGGAGGGGGCATCGTCTCCTCGCCCACTCTCGCTCCGACTGTCTGGAGTTTAAGGACTGATTTGCAATGCCAACAGCCCCAGTCATTTGGGTGTCCCTGAACGGTTCCCAGCAGCGGCACCTCCTTCAGACAGGGGCGGTGATGGCCCAGGAGGTTAAAAACACACAGCGGGACTCTGCTTCCAAGAGTACTTGAGACACGGCCTCGCCCCTTCTTCCGTGCTCTGGGGTCCGTAGGAGGAGCGAGGTTGATCAGATCCTACAGCATAGGGAGCAACCATTCTGCATCTGTGCAGGCCTCGCAGGAGCTGGGTGCTTTTTTTAAACTCTGTTTGCAATATAAGCAAGACTTTCCTGTTCAAAGCTCGTGTAAGGCATGTCTGCTGTCAATCAAACTGAGGGGTGTTATGGGAATCAATGTTCTTCTAATACGGCTATAGGTGCAGTAGGCAGCCAGATGCAGGCAACGGACACACACGTGTGTTCGTTTGCTTGCGTAGTTGTTTAGGCCTTCAGTGGCTTTCCGGGGTTGGTGTGTGAGGGTAGGTAGGGGTTACAGACTGTAATACCATGCCTTCTTGGGGCGAGCAGTCAGAGTGTGTAGATGGAGACAGGCACGGCCAGTGATTGTATTAAGGAGATGCAGGGTAATGTGCGATCATGCCGTTGTGTTGTTTGTGTTTACATGCGTATGTGTATATATATATACCCCCATGTCTTGTACATTGTAAAAGCAAGCAGATTCAGGTTAAATCTTTAAAAACATTCCAGTTTCTTTTGTTTTGGCGATGTGATTGTGTTTTGGTGACGCCTTTGCATGCATGGCGAAGAATGCATACATGTAAAGATGAAATAATCAGTGAACGGAGCGCGAGCGCGCTCTCGGACTCGTCCACCGTCCAGGGCTGTGAGTGCCTGGCGGCCCGGAGCTCTCGCACTCACTGGGCCCGGGTGGAGTGAAGTCACGCGGAAGCCTTCCCTGGCTGCCGACTGTGCCCTGCCGGCCCCTGGCGTGGCGGAGGGCTGCTCACTCGCTGAAACCGTGCTTCAATAAACGTCTCTCACCCTCTGTTTCTTCTACTTTCCTTCATTCGTTCCCTTGTGAAATGGATCCAAAAAAGAAAGAAACACTTTTGTTGGAAGTGTTTCTGACAATTTTCTGTTCCAAAGTGCAGCCTCGGGAGGGAGAGAAAAAACAGGTTCAAAATACAAAAAATAAATAACTAAAGCATTAGAGCGTTTGCAAAGTGACCAGATTGGTTTTATTAACATCCAAACACAGTAGTGCCACTTTACAGAGTTTGCCAGTGAAGCGCTACTTTTGTTTTCTCGTCTTTCTTTGAACAGCATTGTTTTCCGTGTTTTGAACAGCATTGTTTTCCGTGGGTGGGGAAGTGCACCATTCCTGGAGGTACTGCAATACCTGGTTGATGGGTGGAGTCCTTATCAGCTCTTTTCCTTATTTTAGTTTATAAAATGTGCACTGCGGCTCTGTGTGCAGAGATGTGGTCTTTTTAAACCATACTGCTCACGGTTTGTAAGGATATAAGCAATGGACAGTGAACAGGGTCCCTTCCGGGATCTGTAGTCGTGCTCAAAGTTTCAGGCAAAAACACTCTTGATTTCTGAATAATGAGTGTAAAAGTGTTAGGGTAACCACTTTGTTCTACTTACTTTTCACATGCTTTACTTAATCTTGCATTCCATATGAGGGTTTGCTTTTTCCAGGAAGTTGTTACTTTTTTTTTTTCCAGGTAGCATATTACTCTTGTGCATAATTAGTAGTAAAAGGGAAGGGGCGGCATTTTTCAATTCTCGCCTAGGGCGGCAAAACACCTAGAAACGGCCCTGCTCTTGCGCTCGGCAAGGAGATCACAACTCCTTATCACGATTAAGCATCTATGATCACATTCCGCTACTTGTAGTACTGGTGAATTCAGGTGGCCAATTGGTGGAGTGAATCGGGCAGTGGCTTGAAGATTGCAACTGTTAGTTCACAACTCAGTTCTATCCGGACACATCATGTGATTTTAGGCATGGCCCTGTTTCTCTAGATAGATGCCTTCCTTGTATGCTCAACTATAAATATGGTGTGTGCTGAAGTTGCCTCATAAAATACTGAGAAGGTAAATGCAAATAGGTAAGTATGGATTTACTATTCTTAACTCCACATCTATCTACCTTGAAGATATATAAATATATATATATAGCCATGGTACAAATGTGGGGAGTTAAGTATAGTAAAACTTTGCTTAGCCATAGATTCTTACCTTCACAATATTTTTGTCCTCAATAGTCTTGACACGATATTTAGTCCACACGATATTTTTAATTCGATATTTTGTCCAAACACCTCTTTACCACTAGTGCTGTATTCACTTTTTCTAATAAACTATAACTAATGTAAAACAATAATTATTTAATCATAAGTTACTATGCTATAGCGCACGGTTATCATTTTTAATTGCTTTAAATAACAACTGTTGCTATTTCCATTTAACATACGTGAGGTTTGACTACCTCTGAACTTTCTGAATGCATTTTTATTTCATACACTTGAGTAAATACTTGAAAGACTATGGGCCGCATGTATGAAACAATTTTGCTTTCGCAAACAGTGCGAATCGCCAAAATTCGGCCATTTGCAAATGCGAAATAGCCTTTCCTGATGTATGAAAGGCTTTGAAGTCGCAATTTTAGGTAATCGCAAAAATTGCGATTAGCTAAAATTGCGACTACAGATAGGGAAACGCTAATTGCGATTCCCTTAGCACATGCACCAAGCATTTTGTAAATGCAAACTGTGCATTTAGGAATATGCTATTACCATCAACTTCAAGTCAATGTTAACCATGTACAAACTGTGAAAAATGCACAAAAATTCATTTTTCAAAGTGCCATATAGCACACATATGCCCATAGGGCATGTGTGCACTTTACATGTGCACATTTATTTTTTTCAAAGGGCTTCGGGGGGCCTTTAGCCCCCGGGCACCCTTGGCTTTGCATTAGCTAATTTGCGATCACCAATTAGGTAATTGCATATTAGCCTATGCAAAACCATTCGCGCCTGTGGGCCTTTAGGTTCATAGGAATGAATGGAGAAGTATTTCCTAATAGCGATTACCTATTCACCGAATAGCTATTTGGTAATATTAAGGAATCGCCAAATCTTTGGCGATTCCTTACATACAGAGCATTTTACGATTACCAAATAGCAATCAGGAAAAAATCGCTATTTGGTCATTTGCTACATGTGGTCCTAAGTGAAGGAGTAAACAACGTAGCTTATGTGATGTAAGGATCAGCATCCATGGCATTATAGGCAGAGTAAGATGATTTTGTAATAAAAAAAACAAAGCACAGGCAGCTCAAACTTATTTGTGTACAATGTGGCAAAAGGATTGGCAAAGCCACGAGGTTTGGCCTTGAAAAGCAGGTGCAATGGTTAAATTTGTTTTATTGCTTTTTGAAAGCATATGTTACAAAAATAAAGAAAAATAAAACATGCAATCACCTAAATGTGGCAGCCATGCTCTTCCTATAAAATGTTTACATTTAAAAAGTAAATTAACCATTCCAGATAATAGTAATACAAAAGTACAGGTATTTCCTGGTAGGCAGGTATACTTAGAACTGGTCTAGAAAATCTTCTAGTTATGAATGCACATGACAACTGCAAAAGTAAAGCAGAGACCTCCAACCGTGGCACTAAAGCACACTTCTGTTGAGAATATGTACACATATAATCAATCACAATGTGCTAGACCTGGCATCCTTGGCGTGGTTTCCCCCCTGACTTTATGCCTTCAGACCTCCTGTTTTTGCTGACTTCGTGTTTGCTTGCCTTAGGACTCTACGCCAATTCTTAATTTGTAGTAAAATAAATGCCATTGACCTCATCAGGAGTCCTTTGCAGCTTGCACTACCAATTGCTTCAGCCAGCGCTGCCAATGACAGTACCAACACAAACACTAACCATCATGCTCCTACAAGTGAGGAAATTCTGACTATACCAGCCCCTTAAAGCTATAAGAATGTTCTTTTCGGCAGATATTAGTCATTTTTAAGTTATATTAAATAATAAACAACATTTGTTTTGCTCATCTCTAAATTAGACAGGCAGTGACACTATGTGGCAGACTGTCATAAGTGCCAGTGTTGGCCGGTATTGGCAAATAAGTGCCGGTGCCGAACATGGAAAACCACCAGCTCAAATTAAGCACTGCTCTGCACACTTTACCATTGGTAACTAGGGCTAAAGTGCTTGTGCTCTCTCCTTAAAACATGTTAGATTGACTTATACCCAATTGGCATATTTAGTTTACCTGTGAGACCCTAGTAACGTGGCACTACCTGTGCCTAAAGCCTGTAAATTAAATGCTACTAGTAAGCCTGCAGCACTGATTGTGCCACCCACTTAAGTAGCACTTTAAACATGCCCACTAGATGCCAAGGATTGCATGTTTCACATGTCGGGTGAGGGTCACTCCTCTTTACTGGGGAAATATTTTGGCCATTTTCTGCCCCCCACCCGGGGACAGATCAGCCATATTTTTAGGCCCATCTGCCATCTGGTTGGGGGGGGGGCGGAAGCCCACTAGATGCCAAGGATTGCATGTTTCACATGTCGGGTGAGGGTCACTCCTCTTTACTGGGGAAATGTTTTGGCCATTTTCTGCCCCCCACCCGGGGACAGATCAGCCATATTTTTAGGCCCATCTGCCCCCACGGGGGCAGAAAGCCACTAGACACCAGGGATTTGGACAGTTGTATGTTGGGGAGCGGCCCCTTGGGCAAGGGTTGCTCCCCTTTATTGGGGCAATGTTTTGCCCATTTTCTGCTCCCCCTGGGGGCAGATTGGCCATATTTTTAGGCCCATCTGCCCCATGGGGCTATAGTCACCAGCGCTTTTATTTATTTATATGTCAGGGAGCGGCCCCTTTGGCAAGGGTCGCTTCTTTTTTTGGGGCATTTATTTTGTCCATTTCTGCCCCTCTTGGGAGGTCGAGCAGCCATATTTTTAGGCCCATCTGTTCCCAAGGGAGGCAGAAAAACACTACACAACAGTAAAGGTTTCTGTGTGTGGGTGAACTGGAGTTCGGCTGACAGTCTGCGTGTACTTGATGTGTTTAGACTAGTGCTTGGCTGGCGGTGTGTGTAGTCTGGTGCTTGGCTGGCGGTGTGTGTGGACTGACGCTTGGCTGGCGGTGTACTCGGACTGGCACTTGGCTGGCGGTGTGCGTAGACTAGCTATTGGCTGGCAGTGTGCGTCAACTGGCGCTTGGCTGGCGGTGTGTGTGAAGTGGCGCTTGGCTGGCAGTGTGCATTGACTGTGCTTAGCTGTCAGTGTGAGTGGACTGGCACTTTGCTGGCGATGTGTGTTGACTGGCACTTGGCTGGCAATGTGCGTGGACTGGTGCTTTGCTTGCGGTGTGCATGGACTGGCGTTTGACTGGCAGTGTGTGTGGACTAGAGCTGGGCTGGTGGTGTGTGTGCACTGGCGTTTGGCTTGTGGTTTGTTTGAACTGGGGATTTTGCTGGCTGTGTGCATCGACAGGCTTCTGGCTGGCGATATGTGTGGCTGGCATTTATCAAATCAGGGACATTTGTATCGCGCTCACATCACTCGAAAGTCTCATGGTGCTCGCAGACGGCTCTGATGGAAGAGATAGCTCAGATGTCAAATAGCCATGTTTTCAAACCCTAACGAAAGGAGTTGTGATCCGGCGTGGTGCGCAGGCGGAAAGGGATTTTGTTCCATGATGCTGGGGCGAGGAAGGAGAAAGACCTGCCTCCTTTTCTGGCCATATGAACTTTAAGAGGGGTAAGCAAAAATGTATTACTGGATCTAAGCGTCCTGTGTGGTTGGTACCAACATAATTTCTGAGACCAGTATCTAGGGCCTTTACCGTACATCTGTTTGTGGGTCAGGCAAAGAACCTTGAAGAGGATTCGCTTTCTCACAGGGAGCCAATGTAGAGATCTCAAACAGGGTGCGGAGGGGGATCTGGATGGGAGATCCAGGACCAGCCTAGCCGCGATATTCTGCAAAATCTGCAGTCTATCTAACAGGCCTTCATTAATTGAGAGCAATAGAGCGTTTCCATAGTCCATTCAGTTTATTATTAATCCTTGGACCAATGGTTTTCTAGCCTCAGTTGGGATCCATTTGAAAACCTTCCGTAGGCTGCGAATTACTCCGAAACAGGAACCAATAATGTGGTTGATCTGGTTTTTCATGGACAGTTGATTGTCCATGTCGAAGCCTAGGTTTCGTACCGTCTGTTTGGGTGTTGGACAAGGTCCAAGGTGGGAAGGCCACCAATCATTGGACCAGTGCTCAGACGCATTGCCGAAAAGCATGATCTCCGACTTGCCTCCATTCAGTTGTAGATGGTTGGAGCTCATCCACCTGTCAATGTGGGACAGACATTTGTTGAAACGCTGCTTAGTTTCAGCAGGGTCTGGACCAATGGTGATCAGAATCTGAGTGTCATCTGCGTAGGATATGACATCAAAACCGTAGGATCTGATCACTTTGGCCAGAGGAGTCATGTACAGGTTAAAGAGTGTCGGGCTCAAAATAGAGCCCTGTGGCACTCCCATCCTAACTGGTCTCTCACATGAGATGTTGTTTCCCATCTGGACTGTTGTAGCTCGGTCGGTAAGGTAGCTCTTAAACCACTCGAGGGCATTGCCTCTGACACCTATCTCCCCAAGGCGATGTTCTAAGATGCTATGGGAGATGGTGTCAAAGGCAGCGGACAGGTCAAGTAGAACGAGGATGGCCGACTGATGTTTGTCCAGGGTTAGCCTGATGTTATCTGCTACCTCGACTAGAGCCGTCTCGGTGCTATGCGCTGCCCTGAAACCAGACTGGGAAGGATCCAACAGTCCCTGGCTCTCAAGGTGGTTGACAAGCTGTTGATTAATCAGAGTTTCTAAAATTTTCCCAAAGTATGGGAGCAAGGAGATGGGACGGTAATTTAGGAGCAGTTTTGGGTCGGCAGTGGGTTTTTTCAAAATAGGCCTTACCCTGGCTGCCTTCCACCTTTTCGGAAATACTGCTTCCGAGAGTGACTTATTGAATACGCCTGTGAGTCTTTCCAGTATTGCTGGGGCAATTATGGGCAAAATTTTTGGGGGAATAGCGTCGGTGGGCAAGCCAGATTTTATCTTCAGCATAACAGTGGAGACTGTCTTAATGTCGAGCTTGACAAATTTGTCCAAGATGTGAGGAGGATCAGGGGACAGGCTGGACACATCTTCAGGGTTGGTATTTTTAGGTGGGGATGGGCAGACATAGGGTTTTATAATGTTAACTGTTTTATTTCTTGTCATCATTTGAGATTGTAATGTTTTAATTCTCCTTTTTATTCTAGTGCAAAGCTTTTAATTTCCTGTTCTGCGACTCCTACTTGCGGTTTCGGCACTGGTAGATTTGTAGTTTCTGTAGTTGCATGTGTTTGGTAAGAAAATGTTTTTGTACTGTTTACTGTAAATGAGTATCATTTCCCTGCATGAATGTGATTCGGAGCAGCATATTTAGCTTCTGTTTTATTGTGTGTGAAATTCTCCTTGGATTTGTGCATGATGTGCATCGTCTTGTCTTGTGTGTAATTTTTCATTTGTTCTTCCTTTCTAGGGGGGATATCGTTGCTGCTTGCTGTGTCTGTGCAGAGTAGGTGCAGGTGAGTCTAGCTGTCTCTGGCAAGTGAGTGGTATTGTTTTTTCAAAATATAGGTCTTTGTGTGGTTTTTACTGATTGTCTTTTCCAATCAGACTAACAGTAGTTTTACTTTCCATTTGATAAAGTCACACTTTGTTTATTACTTATTTTACACAGCGTTGGGTATTGTTGACTTATTTGTTAAGTTACTTTTCTTAGTAAGGATTATGGCTAGCCGCATGATTACCGCTCTGCAGGTTGTTGATATGCTTTTTGAGTCTTCCTCTGACCATGATTATGAGTCTGACTTTGCATCTAAAGCAGAGGAGGAAGTCCAGGATTCTGGCAGTGAATTTTCTGTCCAAGAGGAATCATCTGATGATGAAGCCACTCGCAGTGCGGATAAAGTGCCGCTTTTAGAGGAGGACACTGATGTGCAAATTGTGCAGCAAGAGGCATCTGGATTGCATTTTAGACTACAATAAGAACATGGGAGATGTAGGTAGAGTAGATCAGAGGTTGGAACCTTACACTGCTGTTTGTAAGGCTCACGTTTGGTATAAGAATTTGGCTCTCTATTTATGCCATTTAGCAACCTTCAATGCTTTTGTTGTATTCAAGGATTGTTCTTCAGAGTCAAAGATGACATTTGTTCAGTTTCAGCAGTCTGTGATAGGCAGCCTTTTTGTACTGGAACAGGCAAGAGTTCCTATTGTTGCAGCGGTGGAGGATGTAGCTAGATTGAAAGATCACCACTTTCCTGATCACATTCCTCCCATGCCCAAAAAAGACTTTCCCAGTAAGAAATGTAGAGTCTGCGCCCGAAGAGGTATGCGTAAGGAGAGTCATATGTACTGCCTCGATCGTCCTTCCAATCCTGGGCTGTGTGTGCCTACATGTTTTAGATTGTACCACACACAACTGAGTTTTTGAGTGCAACCGTGAGCTTAAAAGCAAACTGACTGGTCTGTAAAATTTTATATTTTTTTGTTCAGATTTCACAGTTGGCATTTGTGTGATGTATTTAGTTAGAGCTGTTGTGTTTGTAGTTATACTTTTGCATCTACTTCCAATTGGTTTGTGTTTTTTTTTTGTTAAAAAAATGTGATGGCGGTGTGTGTGGACTGGCACTTGGCTGATGGTGTGCGTGGACTGGCTCTTGGCTGAAGGTGTGCGTGGACTGGTGCTTGGCTGGCGATGTGCGTGCACTGGTGCTTGGCTGGTGGTGTGTGTGACTGGTGCTTGACTGGCGGTGTGTGTGAGCTGGCATTTGGCTGGCAGTGTGAGTAGTGACTTGCTGCTGGTCACTACACACACTGCTAGCCAAATGCCAGTGCACACGCTCTGTCAGCCGCCAGTCGGTGTGATTGCTGTGTCAGTCATGTGGACATATGAAAGTAATGGGCCCTTGCAGGCACTGTCTGTTGATGTGAGTGTTGTAATGTGTTGGGCTTGCTGCTGGCAGTGTGAATGGTCTTCTGTGTGTCATTTAAGAAAGGTGTGTGAATGGCCTGTAAAGCAGTTGATGCCTTGTCACGGCTTTAAGCTCACGAGCTGTGAGTCATTGGTTCAGTTTTATGACTGTTCAATTATTAACAGTGCATTTTATTTTTGTGAAATCTCTTGTTAATAAATTTTAAGTTCTGAACCTTCACTCACCCTTGTGCCAAATCCAACCAGTATGTATGTGTACTTGAGGAACAGATGGTTGTGAGCTAATATTTGCCTTTTCTGTCTGTCTTTGCCAGGGTGAACATTGTCTCTACATTGTCTGCTGAAGTGAGTGTTGTAATGTGCTGGGCCTGCGGCTGGTGGTGTGAATGGTGTTGTGTGTGTCACATATAAAAAGTATGTGAATGGCTGGTAAAGCAGATGGTGCCTTGTCACAGCTTTACAGCTCACGAGCTATGAGTCATTGGTTCAGTTTTTTGCAATTATTAACAGTGCATTTCATTTTTTTTAAATCTCTTGTTAATAAAATGTTACGTGCTGAACCTTCACTCACCCTCGTCGTCAAGGTCCACTGCCCACCACAAAGGGATCCCTCACAAAGGCCGTAGCAGGCATTAATGGTGGGCAGTGGACCTTGACGACTGTGTGACTATAGGCACTGCCCCCATTTTGGGATCCATGTCGCTCTAATGAAAAGCGACCTAAATACCAAAGTCCTAACAGAACGACTGCAAGTTAGTCCTTAACATCTAGGAGAAAACAAATAGGTTTTCTCTCATTCCACGCACCTTAGCGTGTGCGCACTTTATTCACTCCAGACTGTGGGCACTCCCCCAGTCTGGCTTCACGTTTCCTGGTCCTGACGAAAGCCAGCATATGGTAATGACTGGCTGAAACATGAAGACCTTTATACAGGATACATGAGTGAAAGCTAAAACTCTAGACGTATCCGCCCTATCTATTTTTAACCCTGCCATAGGGCCCCATTGATAAATTAACTCTCTTCACTGAGGGGGACCCTATAGACAGTTTTAAACTCACAGATCACTGCACCACACTAAACACAAAAAAACCAGCTCTGCTGTAATTCAAGTGTCGCAGCACACCCAGGGTGCACTCTGCGCCTTGATTGGGAACCCGATGATGAAGCATGCCACCAACTAGGTTGGTGGGTGAGGGTTCTTTTAAAAAACCAATCGGATTTTCAAACACAAACTAATAAAAGGGTTATATGTTTTTGTAACAAGCCAGTTCTTCTTGATAAACATGATTTATATAGGGGAAATGAACTACCCTTTCTGATTTCCTCGCTCTCCTGGTGATATATAAAATGTTGTAGGATCACCAGGCCGGCAAAACTTTCCAACCTCCCAGCATTTCCCCAGGTCTCCTGATAAAAATGCTACTTCACTTGTGTGGGTGGGCCAAGTGCCCATGACATGGAAGGGCCCAAAGTGTATTGTGGAGGCATCAAAATTATCGATGACAAAACAACCTGCTTTTGAAAGGGGTCACCTGCGTTTTTAGGGAAACCTACCAAACCCAGACATTTCTGAAAACTGAACACCCGGGGGAGTCCAGGGAGGTGTGGCTTGCATGGATCCCCCAACGCTTTCTTACCCAGAATCCCCTGCAAACCTCAAATGTAGCTAAAACAAATGACGTTTCCTCAAATTTCTGTGTGAGAAAGTTGTGGGATCACTGGGCCACCACAAATTTCCTACCACCAAGCGTTCCCCTAGGTCTCCTGATGAAAATGCTACCTCACTTGTGTGGGTGGGCCAAGTGCCCACGACAGGCAAGGGCCCAAAACGTATTGCGGAGGCATCAAATTTATCAATGACAAAACGACCTGGTTTTGCAAGAGGGTCACCTGAGTTTTTGGTCCCGGACTCGGCGTCCATCTAGGAAAACCTACCAAACCCAGATGTTTCTAAAAATTAGACAGCTGGGGAAGTCCAGGGAGGTGTGGCTTGCATGGATCCCCCAACATTTTCTGACTCCACAATATGTTTTGGGCTCAACCCTGTCGAGGGCACTTGGCCCACCCACACAAGTAAGGTAGCATTTTTATGAGGAGACCTGGGGGACGCTGGTTGGTGGGAAATTTGTGCCGGGCCAGTGTCCCACAACTTTCCCACCTAGAAATGTGATAAACATTTGATTTTTTTAGCTAAATTTGAGGTTTAAAGGGGATTCAGGGTAAGAAAACTTTGGGGATCCATGCAAGCCACGTCTCCCTGGACTCCCCGGGTGTCTAGTTTTCAGAAATGTCTGGATTTGGTAGGTTTCCCTCGCCTGGGACCAAAAACACAGGTTAGTTCCTTGCAAAACCAGGTCGTTTTGTGATAGATCATTTTTATGTCTCCACAATATGTTTTGGGCCGTTTCCTGTCGCGGGCAATAGGCCTACCCACACAAGTAAGGTACCATTTCTATCAAGAGACCTAGGGGAATGCCATGTGGATAGTAGTTTGTAGCTCCTCGCAGATGCAAGAACTTTTCATCACAGAAATGTGAGGAAATGTGTTTTTTAGTCAAAGTTTAAGGTTTGCGAGGGATTCTGGAAAACAGAACCTGGTGGGAGCCACACAAGTCACCCCATCCTGGGTTCCTCTGGGTGTCTAGTTTTCAAAATGTTTTACAGGTTTGCTAGGGTTCCCTAGGTGCCAGCTGAGCTAGGGTTCAAAATCCACAGCTAGGCACATTGCAAAGAAAGGGTCAGTTTTCAGTGGAAAAATGTGATGTGTCCACGTTGCATTTTGGTCAGTTTCCTGTCACGGGCACTAGGCCTACCCACACAAGTTACTTACCATTTTTATCAAGAGACTAATAGAGGGAAGTTTGTGGCTCCCTTCTGATTCAAGAACTTTCCATCACAGAAATGTGAGGAAAATGTGTTTTTTAAGACGAATTGTGAGGTTTGCAAGGGATTCTGAGTAACAGTACCTGGATTCCTCTGGGTGTCAAGTTTTCAAAGATTTACAGGTTTGCTAGGTTTGCCTTGGTGCCGGCTGAGCTAGAGACAAAATCCAAACCTAGGTACATTGCAAAAAAAAGGTCAGTTTTCAGTGGAAAAATGTGATGTGTCCACGTTGTGTTTTGGGCCATTTCTTGTTTTGGGCACTAGGCCTACCTACACAAGTGAGGTATCATTTTTATTGGGGGACTTAGGGGAACACAGAATAGTTGAACAAGTGTTAATACCAATTGTCTTTCTCTGCTTGTGCCTTCGAAATATAAGATAGTCTGTAAAAAAGAAGTCATTTTGAAAAATGCCCTCTAATTCATATGCTAGTATGGGTACTCACAAATTCAGAAATGTGCAAATAACATCTGCTTCTAAACTTCATATTGTGCTCCCATTTTGGAAATACATAGGTTTCCTTGATACCTATTTTTCACTCTTTCAGTTTTACTAAATGAATTGCTGTGTACTCAGTACACAATGGAAAACCATTGCAAGGTGCAGCTCAGTTATTGGCTCTGGGTACCTCGGGTTCTTGGTGAATCTACAAGCCCTACATATAAATAAATCACCACAACCAGAAGGGTCCAGTGGACATAATAGTGTGTTGCTTTTGAAAATCTACCATAGGTAGAAGTTACAGGTGAAAACGTAGGTACAAGTGGCTGGTTTTTTCAACTCAATTTCAATCTTTTTTTATTTCAACTGTTACTTTCTAGAGAAAAACCTTGAAGGATCTACACAAATGACCCCTTGCTGAATTCAGAATTGTGTCTATTTTTCATAAATGTATAGCTTCCCGGGATCCGCCATTGGTTTCACACCCATTTCTACTACTAACTGGAAGGAAGTTGAAAGCACAAAAAATAGGAAAAATGGGCCATGTCCCAGTAAAATGCAAAAACTGTGTTGAAAAATTTGGTTTTGTGACAAAAGTCTGCCAGTTCCTGAAAACTGGAAAGATGGCTATTTTAGCACTGTAAACTCTTCATTGATACCATTTGTAGGGGAAAAAACAGACACTTTCTTCTGCTTCACTTTTTTCCAATTTTTCCCATAAAATCCCAATGTTGAGCTGCATTTTGGCTAATTTCTCGGTCCCTCCAGAAGAATCCAAAAACCCTGGGTACCTTTAGAATCCCCAGGATGTTGTAAAAAAAAAAGGGCCTAAGCACGAACTACCACAAATAGCCAAAAAAATCCTTAGCACAAGGGGGGAAAAGGCCTAGCGAAGGTGTTAAGGTGATCTGCCCCCCTCTGAGGATCCAGCAGGACCAACGAATCTCCTCTACTGCGCGGCACAGCCCTGAGCAGAACTGGTGCATCTCCGCTGCTGCGTGGACTGGACCCATCGCAAAGACCTGCTTAGCCGCCGCAGCCCATCGGAACCTCCACTGCGCAACGCATCCTCGGCGCAGGTCCTCACATCCCTCGTTGGCGATGGCAAATTCGGCATCGCAGCCTCGCAGCTTGTCTGAACCATGCATCGCCCTCACTGCGCGTCGCATCCTTGATGCTGGACTTCGCAGCGCAAGCCCCGTCGACGGGCTCCTCGACAACGATGCAGGCCCTCACATCGCAACCTCGCTGCATCTCTGAACCACCACATTGCCTCGACTGCGTGACGCATCTACACAGAACCTCGCAACACTCCGCAAACCAGGATTTAAGGTACTCTGTCCAGCAGGCCTAATTGGATCCCTGTAGCAGGCCCGTGCTTCATCCTGGTCGACCTGAACTTGTGATTGTATCCCAGTCTGGCGCAACCAAATATCTGCAGTCGGCGCTTTGTGCTTTTTGAAGCTATTTTCACTAAAATCTTTAAAATTGCATCTCTCTAGTTCAACTGATTGGATTTTTGTTGTTCGGGTCTTGTTTTGTTTATTAAAAAAAGCTCTAATTTTCTAACTTGGTGTGGGATCCTTTTTGTGTGGTGTTTTCACTTTATTACCATTTAAAGTGTTGCACAAATACTTTACATGCTGTCTCTGCGCCAAGCTACCAGAGGGTTAAGCACAGGTTAATTTGGGTTAGGCTTGTGTCTAACCCTGACAAGGATTGTGGTTACTGCTTAACCAGAGCTCACAGCCCAGTCAGCCAACAACCCAATTTCTCACAAAATGCCATTGATCAAAGTGCAAGAGGGCTAATGGCTGATGCGAACTGTCCCATTGCCCATGATGTAGGCTGTGGTGGGCAGAAGCAAAATGTGAATACAATTGAACAAACCAATGGATGAAGAGGGCTGAGCCAACATCCTTCTATGGATGTATATATGCTTTGTATTTTTTATTTATAATTGTTTTGATTGCATAAGACTTGTGGGACATCTACAGCAATGTCAACGCTGACCTAAAGAGAGTTTAAGGATTTGACGGCGGCGGATCCTCCACTATGGAGGAGGAGCGTCGCCCCACTGCCCGCAGAGGCACACGAAAAATAAAATGATCTAAATGCAGATCATTTTATTTTTTGTCCTGTCGCCTAATCTTGGGGGGCAGGGCCACAGCATTGCAGCAGGGAGAGGAGGAGTGGTGGGCACTGCTGTCAGTGAGCATGACGGGTTGGCCTGCTGTCTTAGGATGGCCAAACCGTCATGCACACTGACATATCTCCAATCCAGCTGTGTTGTTGAGTGGAGAGACCAACAGGCTCCCAGCTCCTGATGGAGCGCAAAACAAGTCTGCTCTGCCCAATCCCGACACTGTTCTCATGGTTATGAGAGCAGAGTCTGGATTGGTCGTAGGGGCGGCTTGGAGCTTCAGCCTGTGCCCAGTCTGAGGAGCAGAAGTCCAGAGAGCAGAAGAACGGGCAGGTAAGTTTTTCTTTTTCTTTGTTTGTTTGTTACAGCCCCCGCACTGTCTCACCACATTTCCCTGACACCAGCCGCTACTGGAGGGCAGCAGAAGATTAGAAAAACCACCAGCAGTTTTCAGAAAACATGGTAGCGTCTTGGAGTCTTGTTGAGTCCGTGCGGCGAAAGTAGTCAGGAGATGAGGAAGAATGAGTGGGCCTGCACCAGACTCAAGCAGTGGTGGCCGGCACAGGTAAGCGCGGTGGGGCAGGGCACGGCGGGGGGAAGCCGACAGACGATGGAATAGGTATGATTTATTTATTTAATTATACCTACTCCGTCGTCTGTCGACTTCCCCCCCTCTCACCCCTCCCTGCCAGGGGCGTAACACAGGCCCCCGCATCCCCCGCATTGCGGGGGGGCCCCCGCGCTCCAGGGGCCCCCGATACGCCTCGCTCACATAACACACAGAAACAACGGGACACACAAGCACGCAAATTAGCCACGCACAGACAACGCACGCCTGCTCTTGTTGATATTACTGTATTCAAGTTTTGTGTAGCGCAGTCAGCATGAGAGTGGGGAAAAAACAATACCTGAAATTAGCCCCGCCCTCCGCAACCACGTGAATCCTGCGTCTTGCGTCGGAAATATTTTATAGTCCGAACTAGTCTTGTTGTTTATCCGGGCCGAGGTGCAAGGGCTCACCTAGCTCAACTAAATGAATGGTAGCTGCTTTCCGTGCTGGCCTGCACCTGGGCCTACTTGTGTCCGCTCACACAAGTCGGAGCTGGAGTGCCTTGCAGCCTGTGCGTAGCGAAGATGGCTCTCATGCTCCCGGGCTCCCTCCCCCCGAGACGACTTAATGACAGTCTGTTTCTGAAGCTGCTGGCCGCCCTTTCAATTATGTAAATGCGCACCCTAAGGAGCATTGTAGCAGTAACAGTTAGAGCTCACCCAGCCCCCAAGCCTGCCGTGATCAGCGCGCTGCTGCTTTCTCAGTCACTAAATGGTGTATTTCAGCAGCCAGCGCTCCGGGCAGCTTGAAAGCTGAGGAGGCGCTACATGCGTGACTTTGCATTTCAGTGCGATGATGCGGACCACCACACTGAAATGCGTTAGTCTAACGCCTGATGCGTGGTACTTGGCAGGGCTTCCCTCACTCAGCGGAGCCAGCAAGCGGCAAGCCTCTTCATCATGATGGTGCGCACGCCCGGCCTCGTAATAAATTAAATGGTGCGCACGCCCGGGCCGGGCCTCAGAGGCTCTTCTTCATTAATTAAATGGTGCGCAAGTTCAACTGCGCACGCGCGGGCCCCGGCCGGGCCTCTGAGGTTCTTCAATATTTAAAAGGTGGGTCGGCGGGACGCAGTTGTCTCTGCGTTTGGGCAGTCTTCAGGGTGGGGCTGGTGACCAATGCCATTGTCATGCGCATTCCGGAGCGCAATTAAAAGTGTGGGTGACTTGAGGTGAGGCATCCCAGGACCCAGCCACGCCAGAGACAGAGACTGAGAAGGACCGTCCGTCACCGGCCATAATTTAAATTATTACTAGCCCCTGCCTAGCTAGCCTTGCTCTGCCCTGTCTTCTGCTGCCCGCTCGCGCCTACCTCTGAAGCTGCAGGCCAGGCCTCAGCCCTCAGGTGAGTTTGTCCGAGGCAGGAGTGGTCTGTGGGTGGTGGCTAGGACGGAGTCTCAGTCGGTGGGATCGATAATTTGATAATTTGATGAGATCAATAACTGTCCTGTCTGTGTGCTGCTCATTGGTTGCAGTTCCTGTTGTTGATTTCCTAACAATACCGAGCCTTTCCTGCACAGTAACTATCTCCTGATTAATTGCCCCCATCGCGTTGGTTCGGAATGAAGCAACAGAACAATTAAGTGAGCAGTCCTTACCATATCCTGCTGTAGACGTTTGCTAACCCATCTCGATTGACTTTCAACAAAGCAGGTTTTCGGAAACCAAGAATGTTTGCCTAGCAAGCCTTCTCCGGGCTTCCAAGAGCGCAGACGGGCCCACTTTTGTCCTGGTCTTTGCACGGGCAGCGCCCGGGCAAATCCTGCGCTGCGGGTGTAGAAAGCACCTTTTGAAGCGCAGTGGGATTCAGTCCCCATCTACTTAGGTGAACTGGAGTGAGGGCTTCATGGTCACCTCTTCCCTCCAGCTTTCCCAATGCACATCACAAATCCCACGCTGTGTATATTGCATGTAATAGGTCTTGCATACAGTTGCACTGTCAAACCAGACCTCTCTAATGTGTAGCGTAGCAGTCCATCAAGGAGACGGAAAACATGTGGTCATATTTCTTCCTAATTCCTACTGAGGCGTCCTGCAGCCTTTAGAATGTTCTTAAGGGGGGCAAGCAGGATTAAAAATTAACAATGTTTCCCAGATACTCAGTGCAAGATAAGGTGTGTGGCACAGTCGTTTCCCGAGCAAGAAAGATATCAAAGCAAAACAGTTGAAAACAGCTTGACTTCAATTAAAGGCTTCACTCAAGTCACTGTACAATTAAGTCATGGGGATCTAGTGCTATAAATCCAAGTTCTGATACATTTACCCTTTTTTGAAAGATTAATAAAGCATAGGTCTGACCTAGAAAAAGTTCTGTACAAACAAATCATGATTTTTTGGGGTTTTGTCTGACCGCTATTAGCATTTTGAGATTTTTTCCACCCAAACTAACATTGTTAAATGTGAGTATATCAGAAAACCATAAAATGCATGCTAAAACGATTCAATGGCATGTACCCTGGGCTCTGGCTGCAAATTCCCTATTGACCCTCTTTACAGCTTTTAAAGTTCTGACACTAATTATTAGTATAAACTTAGGCAGTTCAAGAGTACTTTTTCTTAGATAAATTAGCATGATGCAGCTTTAATTAGTAGTTTTGAGATAAATATCATTTCACTTGCATACAGTGATTTTTCCCAATTTTGCAGCAGACCTAGAAAAGAAACTACCAAATGCAATTAAACTGTGCTGCACGTTTGGCTCTCTAACCGGACTCTTTCCTCAGGCCTCACAGCGCTGGACTATAACTGCAACATTACCAAGAACAAGGGAAACCCATGGGTACTCAGGGACCAGAGTACCTTGACTCAGTGTCTGAGATTAATTCAAGGATTCCTCGGATCAGTGGCGTAACAAAAGCCCCGCAGGCCCCGCGGTGCGGGGGGTCCCGAGGACCAGGGGACCCTTTCCGGCACAGTGCACGGGCAGCGGCTAAGAGCTCCTCACTGGGCCCGGAGGGTGAGGGGCCCCCTCCAATTACTTTGCAGGGGGGGCCCCTCCAGTTTCGTTACGCCACTGCTCCCTGCCCTGGGCACACCGCGTTTACCTGTGACAGCCGCCGCTGGACTCAAGGGCAAATAGTAGCTCTTAATCAGCCGGCTGCGCTACCTATAGTTATCAATGTAACATACTATGTGTATACCAAATATAGGGGTTCATTTGCTTCCATGTATTTCAGTTTATTTACTTCTACATCTACCCTAGAGGTTTGCCCAAAAAGTACTGATTTCCACGATTTGAAAACATGCTAAGGGTAAAAACAGGAATCAGTGATTCTGAGAGCATTCTATGCACTCTTTTTTTCACTAAGGACAACCTCCCTGGCAATTCTTGACAGCTTTATGTATTTCTTTACTATTTTTTCTATAGAGGAAACATAGTCCAAATGGACATTAGACCACTTTACTAGATAATTATTGTTTAGAAATTAAAGCATAAAGACAAGATTTCATTTCTTGACAGATCCTGTTAATAAGTCATGATCCTCGTTATTTGTAAGGCGCACAGACACAGTAGCTTCGTGGCGCTAGGTAACTAGGAGCCAACAGAACAAACAAGAAAATCTTCAGCAACTTTCCGAAACATCGTTGTCATATATTTAGACCAAGGCTAAAACATCTGGCTGGACCAGTACATTTCTAGGGAAGATTGTATTTACTTGGGGATGATCCTACGACCTCTATTTGCCCTTGCTGCACTGCCGGGAGTTGACTCAGCGAAAGCCGCAGCAGAGTACAAGGCACAGCACGAAACCAGATCCGCTGTATCATAAATGTCATCACTGTTTCAACATCTTCACTTGTCAGAAGCTATACAGCTTGACACACGTCACGGCTGACACGAGCCAGACTTGAGAGGCAGTAACAACAGCATGCCACGGAAAAGTGATGATCGAAAATAAATTCCAGACTTGTACATAAAGCGCCATTTATGGTTGTGTTGTGGAAAACAAATGAGTTCTGAGGTGGGTCTGGAGCCGAGCCCAAGAACATGAATTTGTGCACAGGCGGCTGAAAGCCAGCCAGCCAGCCTTCAGTGTCCCTCAGGCAGGTGATGGATTGCCCAGATGCTGAGGGAACTTGGTGGATTGTCATCAGGGGGAACTCTTCAAAGTTCCGACTGCTTTCACTATCAAGGACCGTCAGTAGGTAGCCAGTGTGCCATAGGCCCTAGTGCAAGTAAGGAAATGGACCCCCTTGTTACTGCTTCAATTAAAAAATACAGCAATAATCTGTGCCTCGGTGCCACTGCACCTGCTGCACCAATGGAATCTACGCCCCCGAGCACAGTCATGCCAGAGCCCCTTCAGGAGAACAACGCCGACAGAACTTCATTAATATTTCTTAATGTCATTTTTCTGAAGTTGAATGTTTTAGGCTAAAGAATAGAGCGGACAAGATATTTTTGATTTTCGGCTACATACATGTACAAGGTACGAAAATATATATTGTATAACAAGTTATCTCAATATATAAACAACAAACCACGTCGACATTATCGACCACATGAATACAAGCCGTTCAGTATATGTTTGTGCACAATCATTAGCACTTACAAGAGTGTCCCTTCATTCAAAAGAAAATCTGATTTAAAAATTGCCCAGCCACAATTTCATGCAGTTTATTTACACGGCATCTGCATCACTACAGGCCATCAAGAAAACATGCTAAAACTATAAATACAAATGTCACAACGTCCTGATACTGTACAATATAATACATGGAAATGCTAACAGGGCCTCGGGTTAAATTTCATAAGGAATATTTGCTGGACGTAAACAAGCTCACAGCCAGTCCACCGCGGAAGGCGTCTCCTAAAGGTCAGATGGAAGATGTTTTTTTTTACCTGTAAACCAAGCTGAGCGCTGTGTAAAGAGTGGTGAAGGCGAAGAACTCCCTGTACAACAGTTTGTAAATGCTTCCGCGCCATTTCAGAAGTAGACGGTGAAATCCGAAAAAGGTGGCATTGGCGACTTTACTGGAGTAAGTGACCGTCATCCTCCGGGCCGGCTCGTGCGCGCTGGAGGAAACCACAGGGAGCTGGTCTGGAGGGGAGGTAATACTATCCCGGGCTCGGGTGGCGCGTGCTTCATCGTGTGAGAACCGAAGGAAGTAAGAAGCTGGAACCATAGGACGCGGCCATCTGTTGCATCGTCTATTTATAGGAGGCCACAGAGCACTCTTGCGGCTGAGCTGAGATTTTTACATTGAAAACGTTAAATAACAAAGGCCACTTGAAGGATTGAGTTACTTCCAAGTAGTGCAGGGAACGAGAACTGGACTTTAATTGGCTTATATGTCATCGTGGTAAACATAGTGCCATTATTGGCAACACACCCCACCTCCCAAAACAACAGAGCATGCATGATGATGAATAAATACACAACACAACTTTTGGTTGGGAAAATATTGCTGCAGGTTTATTCCATACAAAAGTATGCAATATGGTGGGTTATCTTACGGGCGATCCAAGGGCGGGCAGCAGTCACCAACCTAAGCTGCCCCGCCCGCCTGATGAGCCAAGCACTGTGGAGAACCCAATCAGTGCTACCTTATGGGGTGATCCTCTTTGCCGGATCACGTGACACATTGGTCCCTTATTACTCACGCCCCTTTCAGGGCGGAGCGTAGCAAGGCAAGCCCCCGGTTGCTCAGGCCCACAACCGCCCGAAGGACTAACGGGGCGCCGACGCGTTCTTCCAGGAACCTGCCATGAGGCTCCTGGTATTTGGCTCTGGCACCCCTATTGTGCCCCTCAGAGGTACCCTTCTGTACCCATCTGCTTCCAGATCGCCCTGTAACTCCGCCACAGCTCTGGAGGCGGCCCCCGTCATCGCCAGAGCCACCAAAACAGCTATATTCTCACATGCAACCTGCTTTCTAGGGCCTCCTGCATGTTGCAGTGGAACGTGTACATGCCCCCTGTGACAAGTGCACCCCATGTTTGTCAACTTAACCTTAGGCGTACGCCTGGATGGCCCATGCCTGAAGGAGCCCAAAAAAACCCTTAGAACTGTGAACCTGTGAACTGGGACCTCCCAGCTAATGTAGACTCCAACCTTCTGTAACCTGTAGTTGCAGTACTTCTAGCACTGTATGTGCCTTAACACCTGTGTCCCCAATTTATGGGACAGCAGCCAACTTGTTGGGTGACCTTTCCCACAACCAGCCTGTCTACTTTGGCTATCACGATAAGCTTCTATGCTTAACTGCGGCAACCCGTAACCGGCCCATGGGGCAGAGTGCACCTATTTTGTTGGGGTTGACCCGACATTTGCACAGTCCTCTTTGATTGCTAAATCATGGCGAACAGGAATGTTCATAACTAGCAGTGTGTGACCATGAGCAAGTGTGTCCTCAAGCACTTAGCTTGTATCCTTTATTCCTTATGGGAATTTCGCCTGTTTTTGTTCCCTCTGGTGTAACCCCCTAGGCTTCCCAGGTTCATGATTCTGTCTGATTTAAACCTGTGTGCACTGTCTGCAATATAGTGCCTAACATTCAGGATTGACTAAGCCCTTGTTTTAACCCCGTACTAGCCTATTCCCAAAATTGGGGGTTCCCACTGCCAACCGTGTGCCACCAAGCAGTGGAAAATTACCTGGTCCGTTAAATTTGAATTCTTTCTTGTTTTTTGAATACTGGACGTGCCAAATGTTATCTTTATATAGTACCTTTTGTGCTTGACACCTTGTTTCCCCAATTGTTGGGACAGCAGCACCCTATGTTGGCTGCCAGCGTCCCCAACCAGCCTGGCTAGTCCAGCTATCCGGGCGGGGCATTAGAGCTTAACTGAAGCAACATGAAACCTACCCTTGGTTCTAGGATGCACTTACTTCGCCATGTTGACCAGACATTGCACAAACCTTCTTGATTGCTAAACCCTAGTGAACACCTTAATAGTGTCACATCTGGTTTGAAAGAATATATGTATTGTGCCCACTATTAGCGCCACTGCACCCTTTCGTGGAGTGACAACTGACGCAGTCCACCCTGCAGCTGACCCTGTTGCTTAATACGGCCCCTTAATGCCCTTGCCTGTCATTCAACGACCCTGGCAACATAATGCCCAGCAGCTTGGTGAAAAGGATTTTTGATCCCATCGTACCAGTCTGTGTTGTAGGCTGCCTTCATGGTGGCTCCAGTTCGTGTGAAGTGTGTGTCACTGTCCTGGCTAGGCCAATAAAACACCACCCGCCCTGGACATACCTCTAAAGAGAATGGCCCTACACAGCCATAAGACCAGGGATACACATACGTTAAACCTCTTTACCTGCACCTTGAAAGGGAATGCCAAATGTACCTATAATTGTCAGCCATACCTTTGCCCCAGCAACTCTTGACACGATATGTCAGCGCAGGTAGAAGACAAGGGATGTCCGACCTACCTTACTTTCACTCTTACAATTTGCTGTGTATAGTGCTTGATGGACCATAACCTAATTGTGTCTTTGTGAAGCGCGCGGCATGATGTCGCTGAATAACCGGTGTATGTTACCCACTCGCTGATACTTATGTACCGCTAACTGCCCTTACTTAGGTTGAAGGAATGCTGACTGCTTCCTAAGGCTGTGGACTTACTGCTCCAACCCAGTTTGACCCCAAAACTTTGGGACAACCTAAGTAGTAACCATGCCCTTCCGGGTACGTCTCCCCAGCATTGACTATCAACTTATTTGGGACACAGGTCGCAGAAGATGCCCCTTCCAATCTCTGGTTCTAGCCCATAAAAGGATAACCCAGGGGGCTGACAAGTCTGTGGGAACCGGAGGGGAACAATATGTGCAAATACCTGCCCTTTCCTGAATATTGGGAATGCCAAATGGTCTATCATACCTTGTCGCCATCTGTGCTCTAACGCAGTGTTTACCAAACTTTTTTGCACCGCAGCACACTTGTTAGATGACAACTACCACAACCCGCCTGCTGCCCTGGCTAAAGCGCGGGTGAATATGGCTTAACTGAAGCGGCCTGTAACCTGCCCTTGTTTGCAAAGGGCACATTTTAGCTGCATTGACCAGACATAGCGAGACGAGACGAGATTGCGAGCCCCACTCCCACACAACTAAAATTAAACATAGTCCATCAGGGGCCGAGGCCTTGCCTTTGCCCTCTGTGGTGTGACCTGGACTGCTAAGACAGGGCGTCATGAGGTCACACATTCACGTGTACCCATTCCTATTGTGCTACCCGCTGGGGGATTATTATGCTCCACGCCTACTTGCTCGGAATTAGTGATGGTCCCTGGAGGGGTGAACGGTCAGGGCCTTATCCCTGAAGCTTGTCAACCCAGCATTCTACAGGAAATCTACAGCATTGCTTTGTAAAGCTGTTCCTGGTTCCACTATTAATTATGGTCGATATGCTCTACCAGATTTGAACAAACATCTTAGCTAATCGTATGCCTGCCTAATTCACAGGGCTGACTGGTTTAATGATTTACAATTGGAATTGCCAAACCAAATGAGGCCTTGCACTGAACCTCTACTGGGTTGTCTCAACTTTCTTTCAAAGCTAGCAATGCCCTCCAAGTGTACATGGTACCTGTTTCTATATGGTGCCAGCAGATGTTCCTCATCAAGGCCCTTGTAGCCAATTGCACAATGCAGTCTCAACAACATTTCGCAGCACCTCTCTTTGCGTTGTAATTGCCCAGAGTAAGTGTAAAATTGTACTTTTCCACCATTGGGCTGGTACCCGACGGCAAAGAAAGACAGAACCTGGGCATAAGATCCCATTTTCCTAGAGTAAAACAATAATTATCCTGCACCATTATCAAATGTGCCACATGCACCCATGCCCTATCCACCTGTTGCTATGCAGCTGTCACCCAATTCAATAACATAGGCAACATATCCCCCAGGTCTCGCCTTTGTGGTCAACAAAATTCCATATGCCGGGATTTCTCCACTAGTACCTACGATGCTGAACCTGGATTTGTAAGGCGCACGTGAGGTTCGGCGATCATCCCAATGCTAGTCGCCATGTTTCCAACTTCTCAATAGCGTTCGACTTAGCGAGGGCACTACGAGGACTCGTGGGACGAAATAAAGGTCTAAAGCATTAGTGCCAATTAAGAACTGCCAGGAAACATCGACATCATGCAGGAACTAGCCATGGGGCCACTTCCGCCGAAAACCGGCCACAATCCAGTAACCCCCGTAATACATCAACCCAGACATACACCCGGGCGACAACAGGCGACTCTGGTAAATGTGAAAGAACGTGCGAATTCCATCCCTGCAGCCCGGGCATAATACTAATTAGAACCGCACATCCATGTGGGCAAAACAAAAGGTCAGCCGAACACAGCCGCGCCACACCCAAGAATCATCTACAGTTTAAAGCCCACTGAGGGGAGAAGTACAGTTCCCGCGTCCCTCGAAACCAACAACACTAAAGAGAAGGTGGACCTCTCTGGAGTGCCCCACCTTAGCCCCAAGACATGCATGAGTGCTAGGAGGGGGTGGGGGCAGAGAAACAATGACCAACTGATGCCCCGGTTGGGCGTGCATCCCCTAGTCACGTCGGGAGCGCACACGGCGTCCCTGGGAGAACCTGGCTCTACATATCCATCACAAACCATGCCCATCGCACCTTCCTGATGCACACACGCCACATGTTCCGCACAGACCCCAGCATCGAGGTGTGGGCATACCCTGTGCTCCTGTAGGGGCAATTGGCAGCAGAACTCGCCCGCGACATGTACGAACACAACCGCATCGAGAGGTCCCGTGGGCGCTGTCTAATGAACCGGGACACGTTACCCCATTGCTCGGCTGATGTCGGGGTGGGGGTGGCGCTGATGACAGAGCAGGGGCAGAGCAGCTGCCAGGGTCGCGCCTTGCCGCCAAGACCCCTCCCCCTGCGCTACAAGGCGTGGGCACCGTGACGAAGTTATCTCGCGCACCCATCGGCACGGCGGAGAACATCTGCCTATGGCCACAAACGAAGCAGGAAGTTCTGGTACCAAAACCGCCACTAGCAGTGAGGAACCCGCCTTAAGACCACATCCGTAGCCCCCCACAGTTTTACCTCATGATTGCCTCACCAGTGCCTACAAGGCCACAAACACGAAGCGTCTCGATTGATCCTGGATGACCCACATGTGGCACTGTCACGAGTTCGTCACACGCGGCCTGCAAAATTAACATATGTTAGATAACTGGCTAGGCAGTACATCCCTTCAAGGCCACTGAACCGTTCACCAGGGCGTCCCCCTGTGGCAGTCCTGCAAGCGCATCATCCCCACACCACCACAATCTTAACAAGGCATAGGGCCCCCCCAGGGGCAAGCCCGCCCCTCATCTGAAATATCCGATCCTCCGGGCCAGGCGAACCCCAGTGTGCCAGTCTCCTGTTGACCCCTAGCCGGCCACCTGGGCCCGCATGCACGGCGGGCACAATTATCCAACTTGCCCCCCAACAATTTTACCTGAACCTGGCACCCTTGACGATCCCAGACCAACTTCCTGCTGCACGTTCCTGAAATGCAATGACACTGATTAATACTTCCAACAATTCGCATCCTGCGTGACCAATCTTACACATGGCCACCGCAGCCCTGCATCCCACTCGGAGTCCGCGGCGACCATCAAACGCTCCACTCGCAGCTGTGTCGGACGCTGCGTGCTATTAAACCACAAAATTTGTTTAACAAACAATGGCTCATGAACAGCACCAACGGGAGTGGAGATGTTTGCATCCAAGTCTCATATCCCTGTAAATCGCGAACAGTGTAGAACCCAGTGTGACCTAGCTTGCAAACATTGTAAGAACGTAGGTGATCTGTGACAAATGCCACCTACCCTTGTGTATCAAAAGTCTGTGTCCCTAAAGAAAGCCTGTTCACCAGTATTTTCTTGTACCTCGCACCGGTACCACAGCGTGAAGGAAAGCAGCGCGAAGCCCACTCCCCCCCACCCGGAACATCAGGTCCACGCAGTTTGGCCGCCGTGAGCCAACCGCGGGGGAGCAACGCGACCTCGCCGCCCCCCCAGCCCACTTGCAGGATCACCCAATTACCACATCGGCGGAGGAGAAGCCTGGCGGTGCCCGCTGCCCTCCCCCACCACGCAACTACTGGCCAACGCAGGCCGAGGCCCCGGTCTGCCTCATCAACTACCGCCACAGAGGTGGAGACACGCGGAGCTCGCCGCCCCCTAAACCAAGGGGCCGCCCCTGGGGGCGCGCACAGCATCTAATTCCTGCACTTCAATACAAAGCCCGAAGCGCAACTGCCACTGTATACATTCAAATAAGCGTACACGCGCTGATACGCAGAACCCCATGGCCGGCAAGCAGCAAGTCCCAGAGGCCAGCCGGCGGTCAAGCATGAGCTCTCCGGACGCAAGGAGGGGGGAAATGCACTTCACTCAGGCAGTCAACCCCTAACCCACTGATAAGTAACCAAGCCTTAGGTCCGAATTGCAGCCTACAACATGCTGCCGCCCAACGCCCGACTTGCAGGTCTTGTGCGGGTCTCTGCAGACTACAGGGAGTTTTGCGACAAAATATTGGCACGCTTACATGAGCGCTCGTTACACTACACAAGTGACCGGGCGATCGGGTGATGTACTCACAGTCTTGAGCCAACGTTCATTAATTTTGAATTCAGCAACTCGCCTACCTAATGTGCGCATGGCCACCGCAGCCCGCCATCCCACTCGGGGTCCGCGGCGACCAATGATACCCCATGCAGTTTTGTGATCACAATATTGGCGCGCTTTACATGAGCGCCCGTTACGTTACACAAGTGACCGGGCGATCGGGTGATTTACTCACAGTCTTGAGCCAACGTTCATTAATTTTGAATTCAGCAACTCGCCTACCTAATGTGCGCATGGCCACCGCAGCCCGCCATCCCACTCGGAGTCCGCGGTGACCCATGCCGCCCCAACGCAGTTTTGCAACAAATGTAGTCGCTTTACATGAGAGCCCGTTACATCACACAAGTGACCGGGAGATCGGGTGATTTACTCAAAATCTTGCGCCAACGTTCATAAATGTTGCCTTCGGCAAACCGCCTACATAATGTACGCATGGCCACCGCAGCTCGCCATCCAACTCGGGGTCCGCGGCGACCAATGATGCCCCACGCAGTTTTGTGACCAAAATATTGGCGCGCTTTACATGAGCGCCCGTTACGTTACACAAGTGACAGTGACATTGGGTAATTTACCCATACTCTTGAGCCATCGCTCATCAATTTTTGAAAGACTCGGCTCGCCCCAGACCCAGGTTGCCATTGCACTCCACCCGACTTGCGTCCAGAGTCGATCGGGCAGCGTGCAACAAATCACACATAGACCTTCGAACATTCAACCGAGCGAAAACACACTTCCCGTCACTAGGCATATTCGTTTGGAAGGGCCGCTAAAGAGTATTCAGAGCATACGTGCTTGCCGGCTGCCTGAAGGCCGCATCCATCTCCATCCGCGCTTGTGCAACGTGCAAGAAGGAACCGGATGTACTGATTCAATTTAAACCCGACAAACCCCAGCACACGCCCTGTCGCCCGATCGAGACACCATCCCAATTGTCGCCTCGTGCACCCCTCCCCGCTACCCCCCGCTCCCTTACGGTCCTGAGCCGCACACTCCGAAACTCCGAGAGAGGGGGGGGTGGGTTATTGCCGTCTTCGAAGGGGCTGCCTACTCCCTCGGGGAGGGGAGGCGAGGGGAGGAGAGGAGAGGCTGGCTAGGCCATAGCGGCTGTTAAACCCTCTTGCTCCGACCCAAAATAGACCAAAAATGCGCCTCCGGCCGCCGGCCAAAAGACCCGACAGGCCTCCGTGCAGGGCCGGACCTAGAAGTCCCAAGCCGGCATCTTAGGCAGGCTCCCATTGACGCTGGCCAATGGATTGGGGCCGGGGGATGGACTCACCTCCCACTATGCAGACCTCGACATCCACAAACGACGGCGTTTCCCGACGGTTGTAAGACCCTACAAGACGGCGTGCCTGGCGCAACAGAGGAAGCCAAGGTGGCCGGAAGTGACGCGCATCGTGTGCCAATTCAAGGGGGTGGGGACTCCTTCCTGAGTCCCAACACTGTTAGGGGGGGTGGTGCTAGTGCCCAAATGGCACTAAAGGGCCGCCCTTTTAGGATGGCCCCCTGCGTGGGCCGCAGGCAGCCACATTTCTCACAGAATTCAGGAACCCCTAGAAGCACCTAATAACGGTACATAGACAAAATAAAGCGCTTCAGCGTTTTCTAAAGGGGTATCTGCCATCTCCATTTATATTAGAACATTATATTCAGAATCTGATAATTGCATTGCACATTACAATACAAACAGAAAGTAACATATTTGTAAAAGTAATCAATGAAAAACAGCTCATGTTATTTTTGTATCTGTTTGCAAACAAGATAAAATTTCTCTGTGGTCCAAGTGCCTCGTTTGACAAGCACTGTCAAAGCCAATTGGCCTTGACTTCAAAGGGCGAGCTATTGGCTTTGTCTATGATTTTTTGCCAGTTGCACACATTTACAGGCGTCAAGATGTATGTGCAAGAATGGCTTGTAATTTTGCAATGGCCGTGATGAATGGATGCCTTGTGGCACGTGAGTCGTCATGCATGACTCAATTTTTTGTACTTAGTTTTTAAGATTGCAGATGGCCATGTTAGAATGGTAAAATAAAATAGAATAGAACAGTGAAAAACAAGTGTGCTTGAAGCACAAAAGAGGCAGCAAGTGGCTCAGGAGCAGTGTGCAACTGCAGGGTTCTTGCTAAAAAATAAAAAATATACAAACAATTATTAAAAATTAGGAAAAGGAGCAGGATGAAGAGCGTGACGGGAAGCATAGTTGGCAGACTAAAAAGAGGGCACACAGGAGTTGGAGGCAGAAAGAAAAGGATGGGGAGAGAACAAGGAAACATGCTTTCCGAAGGAGTGCTGAATACTAAATAAACAAACATTGGCAAAGGCAAAAAGTTCTGGACTTGGTTGTCCAGCTTCGCCTTAGCACCACTATGTTTTATAACTTTTGATTTCTAATCATTTTTATTGGGTTTTACAATAAATCGTTAACTGTTTTACATTGTTACACTGTTCAAAATAAAGCATCACTTCACAATGAACATGTAATAATATTTGTCATATAAATATAATACAAGTGTACTACAGATGGTAAATATGTTGGACTTTGAGGGCGGAGCTAGCCCAGCCTGCAAGATGGCCGCGTCGTAGGCGAGCTCCTTGCGGTCGCCTAACAATCCTGCAATTATCCTCCTTCTCCAGCCTGTCCTGTGCACTGAGGCTCACGGATTCCTGCACCGGAGCACGGCGGCAAGTAAATACGCCAAATCCTGTACGTGTCACCTCCCGGGAAGACATCGCCGGCGGCGCTGACGCGGCGGGGGATACAGGGCCTGTGAGAACCACAAGCGCGACCTCGGCGAAACTGTGACGCGGAAGCCGCGGAGGGCCGCCTGTGCGGTCCCTCTCCTGCCTGGGAGGGCGCCGCTGACGGAGCTGTGCGGCTGACAACTGCGGCATTGCGAAGGTCGGGGGCTGCGGGAGGTCCCGTTCACCCCGAGGACTGAAGGTGGGAGCGATTTGCGGTAGCGGGCCGTGCGCGTGGCCGACGCTGGGCTGCAGCGGGGGTGAAGCGGATTGCAGCGGCAGCGGGCGAGGCTGCGGGGCCCGCATCGAGGGTCGGTGCCCCCGCTTTACGCTGCTGTGACCCTCCTGGACTCCCTGACAGCCGGCAAGAAGATCTGTGCGGCTTGGTGCCTGGTGACGAGTTCGACGCCGCACCCCTGCAGGCTGCGGACTGATCAACTGTGTCCCCCGGCCCTCTGACCAACACTGGCGCTTGCGGACTGCGTGGCTGGAGTCCTGGGCCCCGCTGGCGTGGAGCTGGGATCACGGCGCGGGTGACCCTCGGTTGGCAGCCCTGACTCAAGTGCACACCCACCGTGTGCTGATGCCCTGAAGGTGCCCTTTGATTGCACTACTGTGGTAGGCTGAGACGCAGACACTGCACTCCACGATACTGGGGCACACATCTGAGGGGCTTCTGCGACCCTTCTGTACGCACGCTCTTGTCCTGAGTACATCCACGCTGCAGACTGCACGCCAGACGAATAAGGCCCCTGGGCCTGTCGGTGGCCTCTCCCTGGGTCGGTACTACTCGGACCGTCACTCAGCGATAATGGGCAAGCAAGATCGCACTCAGCCCAAGCTTAACTTCGAACAGGCAAAGAAAATGGCGGACAATCCTGGGACAGAACAAATACCAGCGCCCACTGTGAGCATGCAGCCTGCTACCGCCGTGGATTTTCAAACTATGTTCTCGACGATACAGGCAACGTTGACCAACATAGATGGGAAGATTGATACACTGACCTATAGAGTGGATCGTATGTCCGAGAGGCTGGATCGACACACGGAGCGGATAGACATGGCGGAGAGGCGGATATCTGACACCGAGGATGCGCAGCAACAAGCGGACACAAAACAGGAGAAAACAGATAAAGTGCTGGCGACACTCATGGCAAAATCAGAAGACTTAGAAGCGAGGTCCCGCCGCAACAATCTACGCCTCATGGGGATTGCGGAATTGACCAACACGGGCCCCATGGAACGCTATGTAGAGTCTCTATTGATCGCGCTACTGGGTAAAGACACCTTCTCACCCGTCTTTATTGTCGAACGGGCGCACAGGTCCTTGGCGCCGCTCCCTGCACCCGGTGCAAGACCACGTCCCATCATAGCAAAACTCCTAAACTACAGAGACCGGGATGCGGCCCTTCGCAGGGCAAGAGAGCTGGGAACACTATCACACGAAGGCATGCTGATATCTATTTACCCAGATTTTACGCAACAAGTGCAAGAGGCCCGGAAGAAGTTCATGGATGTCAAGAAAGCGCTTCGCGACCAAAACATCACATACGCAATGATCTACCCCGCTCGTCTCCGTGTTACGGAGGGGGGCAAAAGCAGACTCTACAACGACCCTAAGGAGGTGCAAAAATTTCTGAAACAGAGAGGCACACAGGCGCCGCGTAGGCGTTCGCCCAGGGGCGAGCAAGAGTCGCAGGACCATACTTCGGATGTGGAATAACAGTCATCTATCCTTGGCAGAACATTACAGGGGTCGTTGACTCCTGGACGAGACTGGCCACAAACCATATGGACGCAGATAAGTGCACAACCTAAACTCACGATGTATATTGTCAGTTATGTTTGGCCCTGATGGGGTGGAACACGTTCATACTATGTCTGCTGTTGTGCCGGATGCGGGCGCCTGAATTGCCTTATGGTTGGCATGGGAGGGTGGAGATGGATGTCATCACAAACTCAAGGCGAACCCCATGTGACGACAGTCACTGGGCCCACTGGCTGGCTGCTCTGGTCCCCGTGTGTATACCACACAAGCTGTTTCGTTTACATGGGGTTTGGGGGGGGGAGGTGGGTAGGGGGGAACGGGTATGGTTAAGGGATGGCTTTGGCGAATTGGGGTTGCTGAAGTGGGTGGGGGGAGGGGGAGGGCGTTGGATTGGGGTACGTTTGTTCACTGTGACCATACTGGATGTGTTGATAAGACGGGCTGTTGCATACCACTGTCATACTGACACCACGATAATGTTATTAGCTATTCAGTTACACAAGAATGAGTATGGGTGAGAAATACAACTGTATAACCTGGAATGTTCGCGGTCTTAACACCCCCAAAAAAATCAGACAGGTGTTTGCATATCTAGACCGCCATGACATTCAGATCGCTCTCTTACAGGAGACACATCTCACGGCGGCTTCTGAGATTACGATTGCACTTAGATGGGCGGGATACAAACTGGCTTCCTCATATTCTTCATATGCTAGGGGAGTGCTTATTTTGGTGAAGCGGGGCGTACGCTTTACCCCTATTAGCACCCACACAGATAGGGACAGACGATGCGCCATGGTACATGGTAAATTAGGCACCTCCCTCATTACCCTGATCAATATTTATGGCCCCATAGCGGACGACCCGGAGACCTACACACGACTATACAGCACTCTACGCGAATGGCCTGAGGCAGCCACAGTGTGGGGCGGGGACTTTAACACGTATCTAGATCCGCAGTTAGATACATCTAACCCCCAAGGCCTACGCACACCTAAAATTGCGAGGAGTGTCAATGATGCGATGCTGGAATTTGGGCTAGTGGATGTGTGGAGACTCCGGAATGGTGCAGCCAAAGTGGGCACGCACGCCACGCCCGCGCATAATAGCTGGTCTCGCCTGGATTATTGGCTCTTAAACGGTGAGGCGAATAATTGGGTTACAGATGTGGTGGTACTTCCTCGCACGCTGTCAGACCACAACCCAGTGCTGCTCACATTCAAGATCGAATCTAATGAGCGCCGACCCTATACATGGCGATTTCGGGCGCAGGCACTATTAGATCCTCTTTATAATGCCGCAATACGGACAGCCATAGAGCAATATTTTGAAACTAATGTAGGCACAGTGGATAGTGCAGGCACAATTTGGGAGGCCTTTAAGGTCACCATCAGAGGTGTCTGTATTAGTACCACGGCTGGTATTTTAAAAGATATTCGCGGGCAACTTGCTAAGGTTGAAAGTCGGTTGGCGGAGGCTGAACGACAATATACTCTCACTCCCCGTCCTGAGACACTGGTAGACATACGAGACCTGTTACAAAAATATGACTCACTAGCGGAGTCCGAGATTCGCTATATAGCACGCAGGCGTGTTGCACGGGCTTACGGAGAGGGGGGTCGACCGGGCAGTAATCTGGCCACAAAATTAAAAGTAAGGGAGGACTTTCACCACATCACTACAATCACAGACACCCAGGGGGTAGCCCACCATGCACCAAAGGCTATAGTGGAGCAATTTCGAGAATTCTACTCTGATCTCTATGCATCACGTGGTGGTGCGGCAGAGCCGGAAATGGATGCTTATCTGGCAGACATAGCCTGTGCCTGGCTCTCGGATTCTCATCGCCAATATTTAGATCGACCTATTGAAGAGGAAGATATCAAAGCGGCTATACGGTCAATGAATAATCAGAAAGCGCCGGGCCCGGATGGGCTCACGGCTGAGTTTTACAAAGAGTACATAGATCTAGTTACCCCCCACATACTTGAGATGTACGCGGAAGCACATGAGACCGGCCTGCTACCACCGACCCTTCGCCAGGCATTGATTATCACATTGTTAAAAAAGGATAAGCCCCCTGATAGCTGCGAATCTTATCGGCCACTGTCGTTAATAAATATTGATGCCAAGATCCTGGCAACGATACTGCCTACTAGATAACAGCCCTTAATGCCCAGTTTGGTTCTTCCAGATCAGTCGGGCTTTATCCCGGAAAGATCGACGTCTTATAATCTGAGAACGCTTTTTGCCATGTTCCACGTTTTGGATCCTGAGCTGCCTGCTGCCGCGGTCCTACTGGACGCGGCGAAGGCGTTCGATTCCATTAAGTGGAAATATATGTTCCATATATTGAGACGAATGGGATTTCCACCGATATTTCTCGGATGGGTGCAGCTTCTGTACGCCGATCCATCCGCCCTGGTACGGGTTGGAGGACTGACCTCCCGATCATTTCAAATTCACAGAGGCACCCGCCAGGATGCCCACTCTCACCGCTACTATTCGCTCTGGCCCTCGAGCCACTGGCGTGTATCATCCGTCAGCGGCATAGAAAAGCGGCATTACATTTTTTACATCACCCAGTTGGCATATCTCTATACGCCGAAGACATGGTACTATTTTTAAGGGAGCCGGGTCAATACTTGGCGGAAGTACTGCGGGAATATATACGATTTGGTCTGTTTGCGGGACTGCAGATCAACTGGGATAAATCGATTATTATACCACTTACGGCCAAAACGACACCCCCAGCATGGAATATCCCTTAGTCTGGACCACAGAGCCGGTGAAGTATTTGGGAGTCTGGGTACACCGTGACCCTGATCTCGTGGTCAGGGAAAACTATGGCAGGGCACGCATGAAATTGGAGCAGCAGGTGGAAAGATGGAACAGGCTGCCGCTTTCACTTGCTGATCGCATAGCGGTCATCAAGATGGTTGTACTACCACGTCTCCTCTACTTGTTCACAAACATCCCGATTAAACTGACACGCCAGTTCTTTAGGGAAGTCCAGACCCTGCTTCTACGTTTAGTGTGGGGAGGCAAACAGGTAAGAGTGAAATGGGCTACACTGACGCTGGATTATGCTAGAGGTGGATTTAATGCACCAGACCTATATCTCTATTACCTATGCGCGCAAGCACAATATGCATATTATTGGTTTAGGCCGCACGCTTTCACTCCGCATGTTGCGGTGGAGGAGGGGGATGCACACCCGGTTCCACTAGCGGGGGTCATCACATATAACCGCAGACGCACGCCCCGCACAGAAATCAATTCAGTAGATACAACAATAGGAGCATGGCAGGCCATAGGTAAACTTACTGATAGATTGCCTTTATACGCACCAGCGCTACCCATAGCACACCATGCAGCCCTCTCCGTCACACAAGAGGAAGGTCCCAGCAAAGCCTTGAGAGAGGTAGGCCTCATGAACATGCGGGATATTTACCCGGAGGGGAGAATTATTACAGAGAAACACTTGACATATATAGCAAATCCTTCACTACTGTTCACTTTTGCCCTCTACAGGCTGAGGCGCGCAATCAAGGATCACTATCCTACATACCCAGATGAACCTCCAACATTACAAGCTCTACAGCTGTTGCTGGTAGCGCCATCTCGACGCAAATTGATCACTAAACTATATCGGGCGGTGAGGGAGGAGAGAACAATGCGCCGGATGGAAGTCATGCTAGGTGGAATCAAAGTATAACTCCCCCACTATCAGACAAAGATTGGGAGTATATATGTGGGCTGACGGGGTCCCTTACTCCTAACGGGAATCTCCGCATAATTCATTTTAAATATGTCCACCAAACCTACCACACCCCGGCCAAACTCCATAGGTATGGGCTAAGAGACACAAGTAACTGTAAAAGGTGCGGTCATTCTGACGCTGATTTCTTCCATCTCGCATGGGAGTGTGGACGTGTATTCATGTATTGGGAGAGTGTGGTGCAGCGACTGCGGGAGATGACGGGGGCTACCCTACAGTGCACACCTGCTATATGCTTGTTATGTTTTGTACCGCAGGTGAAAGGAGCAGTGGGGAAATTTGTACGCATTGCACTCCTGCTGGCTAAGCGTCGAGTGGCGCTACATTGGGAAGGCGTTCTAGCCCCAACCATTAAATTGTGGATCAAGGATATGGTGTATTGTAATGAACAACTAGCACTATATGCAGAAGGCCTGCCTATGATGTCAAGACCCAGAGACATTTGGGAACCACTCAAACAATATCTTCTTAAACAAACTGTTACCACCACACTGACTGAATGACGTTGTACTGGTGTTTGACACAATGTAATGGACTTTCGAGGTGTAACATAATGAGGTTGAGGTATGCATTGGAACTGAAAATTGCATAATCAATGGATCACAGTGTTGTTGTAAAGTTTTCTTAATGTTTTAACGCTCACTAGAGCTGTAATGTGCGTATTATTGGAAAACTAATAAAAAGAATGTAAAAAAAAAAAATATGTTGGACTTTCTAGCTTTCAGTCTCCCATATAATTTTAGACATTTGCTTTATTATGATAGGGAATTACAACTTGGAAAGGGGGAAACAAAGAGGAGTGCATAAGCATATAACACAAATATCAGGCAGGTAAACCTATAGGAGGGAATAGTGGGCAGGAAGAGAATCCAAAAACATGCTAAGCTTTAACATGAACTGAGCTTCTCAACAACCACCAGGAAGAACAATGGTCAGGATGCGGGAGCAGTTCCGGCATGCCAAGTGTGCCACCCATCCAAATGATTAATGGTCTCTATATACTATATTTGTCACCCATCTCCATAAATAACACCCACTTGGTAGTGTAAGAGTGCTTTTACCAGGTCAACGATGTGAATGAATGGCATAAAAGAGTGATTTCCAAAGGCGACACCGGGAACTCGGTCACGCCGGCAATATGGCGGTTGTGCCGGTCCCCGGTATGCTTCTCCGGGGAGGTGGGGGGAGGCGGGGTTAGTGCTAGTGACGCGCTGGGGGCCCGCCCTCCCCACGCTCGCCCATTGGCTGTGACAAAGGTGCCCCGGAAGCAGTTCAAATGCTTCTGGGGCAAACGCAGGGAAAACGGGTCCCGGATCTCGCCGGGACCTGTTTATTCCAGTCTGGGGCAGGATGCCCCCTTTAAAAGAGCGGCAGAGCGGCGGCAAAGTCTCTTCTTCGCCGCTCTGCCTGCAAAGAATTATATCGCCCAGCTGCTGCACGCGGAGGACCTCAGGGAGCCTCCGTTTCGTTTTTCTTTCTTTCTTCCTTTGCAGGTTTTACAGCAACGATCCTTATCTCGGCAGGAGCAGCGAGGGACGACGGAAGCCTTCGGGGATTTTTTCGCTCTCCCACTCGCCTCCGTCCACGCGACGGGGGCTTAAGGAATTCACTGCTTCTTTTTCTCTCGCTGACAGGCTCGGTAATCAGTTCTTTTTGCTGGACCGTTCCGGTGGAGCAATCAGCAGCGTCCGTCTCCCATCCTCATCGGGGCCAGCACTGCAAGCACAGCCGGGAGCCACGCGGGTTGGAGGATATCCTCACCTGCCCCACTCTCTTGAATGTGTGGGAGTGGCTCTGGCTGTAGCTGTGGCCTAAGGTCCGGTTTTTAGGGAGGTAAGGGGGTATTGGGGACAGTTTTTTGAGCTGCACATTAGGGCTGACTGGGCAGGTGTTGTTTTCTGCTGTGTTGTTAAAAGCCTCATCTGAAGTTAAGTAGCGGGAGTGACCTGGGTCACTAAGGGTGCGCTTTTAAGCAAACAAGGTATTAGTGGTGGGGCAGGTAGGGGTGATTGAATTGCCAAACGCTAAGGGTGCGTTGCGTGCAAACAAGGTATTAGCGGTTGGGCAGGTGGGGCGAGTCTACAGAGCTTGCCAATTTGCCTAGGCCCAGTTCTACGGTGCCATTTTCTAAGTCCCACTATAGTGAACAGGAGACTCCTAGTAAGCAATGGCACCAAAAGCCAAAAGGGGGCAGGTTCCATCTAGGATGGAGGAGTGGATGGAAAACATGATGCGCTCTATGCATGATTTAAATCAGACAGTGGCAGCGCTGCATAGGAAGGTAGACGGGGGCAGGAGGACGCCGAGGACAGGCCCAGGCGCTCTGGGGTGGCACCCAGGGCGGCTTTTCCTCCGGTACCCCGGAGGTCCAAGCATAAACGTGGGCATGGAGGGACCGTCCCAAGGGAGGCGGTACCAGTTGAGGAGCCAAACCCGGCAATCCCCGCAGTACCAGTATTGCCAGGGCCAGCCATACCAGGTCCAGTGGTTCCATTACCTGTAATCCCAGCCCTCCCGGTGCCTGTAGACACAGTGCCTGTGGTCCCAGCGGGTGGGGTGACGCCAGGGGGAGCGAATCCACCACAAGGCAGGGAAGGCACAGGGCAGCCTAGCGTGCCAGGGGGTTCCAATTCTAACAAAATCCCAGCACAGCCGGTAGGGCCAGCAGGCAGCACTCCCAATTTAGCGCCAAGTCAGCCTGACATAGTGGCGAATTTGGCAGCATTGCTCCCATGGCTAGCTAAGGCAGGGGCAGTGATTCCTTCTACGGGTAGTGGGGTCCTGTCTGCCGAGGGGGATGCAATAGAAAAAGCCAGGAACTTGGTAGCACGGGTTGAGAAAGCAACACAAGTGGTGCCGCCACCAGCACAGGGAGCACCATGGGTGACTCAGTACCCCCGAAGAAGGCCACGGCTGCGGGACCCGAAGATGCCAAGATGCAAGCGGGCACATCGGCAGGTACAGTACAACTGTTGCCAAGTTTGCGGTTAGGGGAGGTGCGCTCCAACAGGGAGCGTATGGCAAGGCACATCACACAAGATATAAAAGAGCAAATTTGGAAGGGGGAATATGTGAACATTTTTTCCTTGTTAGTAGACAAAGATGAGAGGGAGGAGGCCAAGAAACTAAGGGAATGGGCTCACCCAAGGGACTGGGCCAATTGGCCTACTAAGAAAAAGATTGAGGAAACATTGATTAATTGGATAAAGGCATTTGCAAATTTCCATGTGGTAATAATAGAGAAATTTCCTGGGCAGGGTACAGAATTGGTGTGCTACCAGAACAGGATTGCATGCGCACATGATGAGTATGGGGGGATGTGCTGGAAGGAATATGACAAAGCTTTCAGAAGGGCAAAGGCATCTGACCCAGCACTCACATGGGACCAAGTGGATATGATTTTGTGGCTAAGACACATGAATTACCAAAGCACGGACGCGCCAAAAGGGCAGTCCTTTCGGGCAGGTGCACCCCAAAACAGGGGGGGGGAGCAAGAAGGGAGCGTGTTGGGATTTCAACAGAAAGACATGCACCAGGCCCAGTGGTTCCTGCAAATTCAAGCATGCCTGCTCTTTCTGTGGCCTATCCTCCCACCCAGAGTCAAGATGCTTTAAGAAATCAAAGGACAAGGGATTTAAGAAACAAGAATGAGGTCTATTTATTCGGTAAAGCACACTCACCTATTGACACTATGGCTTTGACACCCTGGCTAAACAGGTACTACTGCCCAAGCACAGCCCAGATTTTGTTGGAAGGTTTTAGGGACGGTTTCAGGATTCCGGCTCTTGGCTACTCAGGGGTCTCTTACTGCCGCAATCAGCAGTCAGTAAGGGATAACATATCTGTGGCAAGAGTTAAAGTACTGAAGGAACTACGTTTGGGGAGGCTGGCAGGTCCTTTTGACTCAATACCTGTAGATGATTTTGTCTGCTCACCGCTGGGGGTAGTACCCAAAAAGGACCCATGGGATTTCCGCTTGATCCATAACCTGTCTGCTCCCAGGGGCCAATGACTGAATGGTGCCATTGATGGAGCCTTGTGCTCCATGAGATACGCATCATTGGACTAGGCAATTGCTATGCTGCAGTCGCTTGGCCCAGGCACTTTATTAACAAAATCTGACATTGAGTCTGCATTTCGCTTGCTACCTGTCCATCCACAGGATTTCCATCTTCTGGGGTTTCAGCTGGAGGGGAAGTTCTACATGGACAGGTGCATGCCAATGGGGTCTCTTGCTCATATTTTGAGAAGTTCAGCTCCTTTTTGGAGTGGGTTTTCAGGCAAGTCTCTGGGCACAGCTGGGTATTGCACCATTTGGATGACTTCTTGCTGTTAGGTGCACCACCATCACAGGAGTGCAGCAAGGCTTTGGAAACATTTTGCGCACTTATGGGGGAACTTGGGGTCCCCCTGGCACAGGGAAAGACAGTTGGGCCGGCCACACAGATTGAGTATCTGGGCATAGAACTAGATTCCATTGAGGGTGTGTCACGCTTACCATTGAGCAAAGTAAAAGGTTTCTCGCTGGCTTTAGCGGACTGCTTGCGCAAAGAAAAGGTTACCCTGCATCAATTACAAAAGGCGGTGGGCATGCTGAATTTTGCTTTGAGAATTATCCCTATGGCCCGCCCCTTTTCGTGTTCCATTGCGCAGGCAATGTCAGACCTAAAAGACAAGCATCATCACACTCGGTTGTCCAGTGAAGTTAAGCAGGATATGCGGATTTGGATGGCATTCCTGCGTGATTTCAATGGCGCAGTAGTGTGGCCCAGCCCAGCCTGGTCCAGCCCGGATCTTGGTCTAATGACAGATGCTGCAGGGAGTGAGGGGTTTGGTGCCATTCTGGGTTCCCAATGGGCGGCAGAACGTTGGCCCACTTGGCGGATCGAAACTGGTGTCACAAATAACATTTCATTTCTGGAATTATTCCCCATTTTGGTGGCTATGACAGTCTGGCCACACCAGTTTCGCAATCAGTCCGTGGTTTTCTGGTCAGACAATATGGCGGTTGTGGAATGCATCAACCAGCAGTCCGCCAAGTGTAATATGATGCTTCGCTTGCTTAAGGAAATTGTGCTGCAATGTATGAGATTAAATGTATTGTTTAGAGCTAGGCATGTCCCGGGCATACTCAACCACGCGGCTGATGCATTGTCTCGTTTCAAGATGCAGGTTTTCAGGGCTCATCATCCGGAAGCAGTGGACTGTCCCACGCCTTTTCCGAAGCATCTGTGGCAGCTTGGTGCCCCAACTTACCAGACCTCGTGGCAGCTAGCTTAGCACCCAGGACTAGGCGGGCCTATGAGGGGGCATTTACGGCATACTGCGCATCTCTAGGGCAGGACTGGGAAAGGACATGGCACAACCCAGCATCCATCTTATCATTCTTAAGGGTTTTGAGGGACGGGGGGCGTTCGGTGGTGTGCGCAAAGCGCCACATGACTGCAGTGGCATTTTTTGCAAAAATGATGGGGCATAGGGACCCCACAGGCACGTTCTTGGTTCAGAGGGCTCTGAAAGGGTGGCAGCACTTGCAAGGTGCCCAGCCCGGACATTAGACATCCGATCAGCATTGAGGGGCTGGCAGCCATCATAGCGGCGTTAGGAAAAGTATGTAGCTCCAGCAGTGAGGTCCAGTTATTCAGGTGTGCTTTTTCCCTCGCCTTCTATGGCGCCTTCAGGGTGGGAGAATTGGTGGCGCGTAACTAGAAGGACTGGCAGGGGGGGATGCAATTTGCCCATGTGCAAATTCAGGCTGGAGCAGTATCTTTATCAATCCCCAGATCAAAGATGGATCAGAGCGGGAGAGGGGATCATGTTATCCTGCAAAGAGCGATAGGGAGCTCGTGTTGCCCAGTGGGCAACCTAGAGACATACGTGGCCTGCAGGCCGCAGGGCACAGGGGGGCCTTTATTGATCCACCAGGACGGTTCTCCCCTTACAAGGTTCCAGTTTGGGAGGGTTCTTGCTTTGGGGGCGGCAGGTTTTGATGCATCCAAATTTGGTACCCATTCCTTCAGGATCGGGGCAGCCATGGAGGCCACGGCTCGGGGACTGACTGCACAGGATGTTCAAAGAATAGGGTGTTGGTCTTCGGACTGCTACAAGCGCTATGTATGGTTGCATCTGCTTTAGGCATCATCGCTAACGTTGGTCTTGTTTCCATTTCTCTGCAGTTTCCACGTCCTGTCCCGCAGGAGGGGAACTCGTCATCACCCGCTGGTCAACCACGCCTCGCCCACTCCAGGTACCCGCCGGGGGGCCGGGCCGCAGAGAAGTCTGAATCATAGGCCACTCATATGTAAACAGGTTAAGACAACATTTTGTCACAGGCAATTTCGCAGACAGGGCCCGCCAGGCAGGTTGGAACGTGTCAATGTATGGTCAAGGGGGTTTGAGATTGGATCAGTTCCAGAAACTTGTTGGTCCTTTGCTGCTTAGGTCCCCAGCAGCACCCGCTGCGATAATAATACATCTCGGAGGCAATGATCTTGTCCAAATGGGTAGGGAGGGAGTGGTGGAGGCTATAATCACTGAAGTGGGATGGTTGGCCAAGCAATGCCCCCATGCGATCCTGGTATGGTCTCACATGATCCCGAGGTTCCAATGGCGGGGGGGAGTCTGTCTGGGCTTTGAATCACTCCGTAAAGAGGATCAATAACAGGATTGATAGACTTTTCAGGACTCCTAAACTACGGACAATTCCACACGGTTGCATCCGGGGGGAACGTTTCTTTCTACAGGATGGGGTTCACCTCTCCAAATTAGGCAATGAAGTATTCCTGGAGAATATGCTAGCCTGGCTGGTAGGAGCAACACGCAGGGCATGACCTTTGGGTCTGTAGCGGATGGGGGGGGCCAGATAGTCGGTCAACTATGCTGGCCTGTGGCGGTAAGGTCATGATTGCTAGAAAAATGTACTTCTCTTAGTAGGCATCCCATTGGTTAACGGGGAAGCCTGGGGGAGGGACAGTGGCCCCTCATCACACTCCATGGGGTGCTTATGGCCGGTAGGCTGGAGGGTACGGGGGTAGGAAGTCCCGCTTCCGGTAGGCCGCTTGGGCCAACCCCTGCGCAGGCGCATTGAGCGCCAACGTGGCATAACATCAGCCCCTGGGAGGTAGGATGGAAGGGCGTAGGGGGCACCCGCAGAAAGGAATCTGGTGGGCACACGGGCCTCCTGCGCAAGGTCACTCCGGTAAAGGGGGACCTGGCATGTAGTTGGGAACAGTCATGACCTTGCACGTAGGCTCATCCAGGATACGCAGAAAACAAAATTGTACATATTCCAGTTTTAGGTTAGGTATGGCTATGTATTAGACTCATGTTAAGGTTAGCCATAAAAATGTTCTAAATATATGTATTCCTAAATGTGATTTGGATATGTTTGGGTTTTCTGCGTATATGTTTTAAAAAAATAAGTTTTGATTATGAATTTTAATAATGTTTATTAATGTGTAATAAATACGGCGGGGTTAAACGACCCTTAATCCAAAGAATTGTGTTTGGATATTATTATTGATGCCTCGGTGGGAGAGGGTGTGGGGCAGGGGTCAACTGATCATGTCAAGGGAGGGGACTCGGCAATACCAGGCCATATTACAAGGGGAGCCCTTAGGACGCAGCAGACACCGCTGGATCCACAACTGTAAGCTCTTTGAATTGCACTAACATAGGGTCCCATGCTGCTGCAATAGGCCATTTCTGAATTCCATAGGCCTCCTCCCAGTGCAATGCAGTACTCTCTGCATCACCCCAGCGGAGCAGAACCCTACATCACTGGGCGAAGCTCGGCAGCAGTTGCGCCTGCCAGTGCATAGTCACTAATCGTTTCCCAAAAGAAGGGCCAGATTCAGAAAGCGTACCTTCACCTTATGACTCTTGCTACTGGGAAATATGCCCAATGCTGTAGCTTCCCAAGATGAAATTGATGTAAGCTCTGTAGTAGTAGCCAGCACAGTGTGTAGAGGATGCCAGTATCCAAATATTTCAGGGCAAGACCAAAGCATGTGCTGAAAATCTGCAGATTGCGCTTGACTTCTGAGGCAAGAGAGGTTGGCCGTTGCATACATGCGATTCAACCGTGACGGAGTAAGGTACGCCCTATGAAGTATCATAAACTGTATATTTTCAAATTTGACATTCCTGAAAATGATCTGAGGAGATTCAAGTGCCTGCACCCATTTCGAGTCACGCAAAGGCCGCTCTAAACCTTCCTCCCATTCGTGCCAGTCAAGCTAGTAAAAACCCCACTATGTTCCCTAATCCCTTTGTAAAACCAAGTAATAATAAGGTGCCATCCTTCACCCATGGTATGTAACGTATGCATAACTGCATGAATAAGTGGCTCTACTTCAATCACACCCCATAGCAACCTAAGGGCCACCAACTGTGTGTATAAAAGATGCTGATAGCTAAATACTGTAATTCTGGCATATTTGGTCAAACTGCAGTAAATTTGTGTCTTGGAACAAGTTCTCAACCATGTCTATAAATTGATCATGTCAGCTAGCCAACTGGTCAGGGAAAAAAGTGCCAAACCCTGTAGAGATGTTGCCGGTGAATAAGGAAGAATGTGTTTTGTGAGCTGTAGCACCCTTGTCACACATTTCCTAACCAACTACACAAGGAGTGTCCACGAACGGTGTAGTTTCACTGAAGGGTGTAGAAATTTTTGTATTACATACAATGGGAGGGGACCATCCCCCATGCTAGTTTCATAAAGGTTGCTTCCCAATAACCATATGGCTACCCATTGGAGTTGCGCAGCAAGATATTATGCCTCAAAAGATGGCACCCCTAAACCTCAGTTTCTCACTGGTAATTGAAGTTTATTTAAGGCTACTCTACGTCTCCCAATATCCCAGAGTAGACCCCCTAAAGCTACTCACCCACACCTACAAATCCCTTCACAACATTGGACCCAAATACCTCAACAAAAGAATCTCTTTCCATGCACCCAAAAGAAACCTCCGCTCCCCCGACCTCGCCCTCGCAGTGACCCCGCGCATCCGCAGAGCCAGAGCAGGTGGAAGAGCCTTCTCCTACATCGCAGCCAAAACCTGGAACGAGCTTCCAGTCAACATCAGAAGCTCCCCCACCCTGCACACCTTCAGGAAGAGCCTCAAGACATGGCTCTTTAGCTGACCCGGAGCTGTACCCCCTCCCAGTGCCTTGAGACCCTCTCGGGTGAGTAGCACGCTTTAAAAACCCCTGATTGATTGATTGATTCAGATCCACAAAGAATCAACATTTAGGAAATACTGGAACATTGACAAAATAGTATATGATTTACTTTTTCTTTATTAGAAAAGGCAGGAAGGGAGCTCTGGAGCCATATCGTGAGCCTGTTCTCACAGTTGCGCCAACGCCAAAAGTGTCTGTGCATTTGCTTTAACCATCTTAAGCACATACATTAATTCTAAACATCTCTGTGTTAGTGCATGGACTGCAGGCAACAAAGCTGTAATAGACACTGCAGTAATGGCTTTTGCCTTGCACTGGCAGTCGAGTTGATAACTGTACTGTTGTGGTGTTTTAAGGAACAATGCTCCCTATAGAAAAGTAATAACATAAAACAAAAGAATGCCAAATTTAATCACAAATCAAAATTAAATACATTATAGCATGCTATATTCATGGAAGCGTGACAGCGAGAAAACAAATACATGCTTGGCACTCAAGCAAACATGATACACACATGGTCATAAGACAATGTGGATGTGTATCAAAACCGTTTCACACAAATATAGCCAAAACATCACAAAGTCATTGAATTAAAACTGGTCTGTAACAAAAGGTTGACAGTGTTTTGATCCTTTTAAAGATATCATCATTAATAAATTATTTATTCGGAGGCATAGAACATCCACAAAAGTCCATAATCATAATACATTATAAAGCTTTTTTTTAAACGTATAAACATAAGTAATAAAAGCAGTACATCATTGAGACAGTTTCATCATATAAAAATAATCAACCAGAGTGCATAGTGCTTCGTGTATGGACAGTAGATTTAAAAAAGAAATCCTATATAAAACAGCATTCATTGTTCGCCAACTGCGGCAGATAATACAAAGCTAATCTGCATTGTTGTACATTACACTTCGTGATATACAGAATTAAAAGTTGCCTAGTAAGTTTCAAAACAAAATTTACAGAAAAAGAAAAAATGGGACAGAGTCTGGGTGGACATGCCATCTCAAGGGCAAGGGCAATCCTGGGCAGCTTTGAAGATGACCCAGTGGAAAACAGCAAATCCCCAACACTACCAGCTCTGAAACTAAACAAAATCCATCTCTCCCACCTACCATGTGTAATAATCAAATAATCCTCCAAGGCATGGGATGACCTCGGACAAAGATTGGTTAAAACTAAGTAATTATTACCTTCACTAGATAACCCAAGAGCTTGTACAAACGTGGAGCTGTGCACTCCCGAAATGTCTTTTCCAATAAGCAAAACTGACCAATTCCTTTACGTAAGGCAATCCTTTATTTTAAACGTCCTCAGACAACATGAGCTCCAGCCAACGCATTTCGTTCAATAAAGATTGAACCTCATCAGGGCTGAAAGATTACAATATAAATAACATAAATATACACATACACAAAGATAGCCACAATGTTATACAATGATACACAATGAATTTATTATTAGAAAAAGACATACAAGACATTAAACGAGTACCAAATATCCATTCAACGGGGTGAGCACATTACAAAACCACCTCTACTGGACTACACATGATCACTGACAAACATACTCTAACACCCATTCTGATGCCCATGTGTTGGTCACTCTATGTCGTACTCAAGTATTAGGGGTGTACTAGGACCTGTCTTGAGCACACGCTGCATAAAGTGTGCTGGGCATAAATGTCAGTGAAGAAACACATAAGTGAATGTTCACTGACACGTACTGCGCGTTTAAAAACCCAAGTGCAACAAAAGAAAGTTAAAAAATCTCTTGATCAAGATTCATTGTGTATCATTGTATAACATTGTGGCTATCTTTGTGTATGTGTATATTTATGTTATTTATATTGTAATCTTTCAGCCCTGATGAAGTTCAATCTTTATTGAACGAAATGCGTTGGCTGGAGCTCATGTTGTCTGAGGACGTTTAAAATAAAGGATTGCCTTACGTAAAGGAATTGGTCAGTTTTGCCTATTGGAAAAGACATTTCGGGAGTGCACCGCTCCACGTTTGTACAGTTTCTAATCTGCTTAGCAGTTTGCACCTAACAGCGGCAGGTGCAGGAGTTGTATGTGCACACCATCTCTCATTATATTTTGACAATTACAAGAGGAACATAGCAGTGAGGTGCGTCTATTGTGGTCCGCCGTTGGTCGTTGTTCATTGATAACCCGAGAGCTTGTGCGCAAATTAATAGCTGATCTTTCAATATCTTTTAATCCATCCCACAACAAGAACTAGGGTCCTTGAATAATAGCGGCTTGCCCAGGCCATAAAGAATTTCTTTGACACGGGCAAGCCAAGGGATGCTGAAACCCTTGTTGCATGCTAAGCAATCTTTGATAATAAGGTGATTCAGTGCTGCTTCTTCATTCTGCCATATGGAAATCTACAGAAATATAGGCCTAATTGTAATATAATCCTCTATATAACTGAGTCCGAGCTCCTTGTGACATATATAATGAGGGGAGGTCATAGAGATGAACAAAATCTTTCTGCAGAAATGGTTCTTTTCCACCTGAATAGCAGTGCTGTTTCCAATGCCCAAAATCTCAGCTCCATATGTTGCGATTGGGACACATTGAGTTTTATAGATATGCAAGAGTGGCAACAGAGAGCTCCCTCCTGGTAAACGCATGGACTTCATAAGAAAATGTATACCCCTCACAATCAATCAGAGGTTTGTTATCAATCAGAGGTTTGTTAAGCGCGACTACTCACCCGTAAGGGTCTCAAGGTGCTAGGGGTAGGGGGGGTGCAGGATCCATTCCATCAAGGAGGGGGTCTGTCGAAGAGCCAGATTTTGAGGTTTCTTGCGAAGATGGGGAGCGATGTTGTCTGTCTGAGGTGGAGCGGAAGGGCGTTCCAGGCTTTGGCCGCGAGGAAGGAGAAGGAGCGGCCTCCCGATCTGGTCTTTCTGGTGTGGGGGACCACGGCGTAGGAGAGCTGGGCTGATCATAGGGTCCTTTGGGGTGCGTGGAATTTGAGTCGGCTGTTCAGGTATGCTGGTCCGGTGCCGTATATTAGCCACAGGATGCTAATATACATGACAGTATGGATTTTATTAACATGATTGAAAACAAACCTTTTGTCTAGACAATGTGTGTTCTAGTGACTTTAGACATTGAGTTGCTTTATACAAATACCCCCCAAATTGATGGCATTCCTAATATTCAAAACCCTTTAGAAACTAGACCCAGACCTCATCAAGTTCCTACACGATGTATCATTTCTCTCCCCAATTTAGCTCTAACCAGAATTTTCTTTTCATTTAACAACCAATTTTTCTAACAAACCAAAGGCACATCGATGGGAGCAATATTTGTGCCCAATTTTGCAAGTCTCTTTATGGACGTATAGAATCCAAAAGCATTCTGGCTTCTTCCAATCTGTTTTGCAGCCATATCCTATTATGGAAGAGATACATCAACGATATTTTTGATCTGGAAGGGCCATAATTGCCTGGTTATAGATTTTTAGAAGTCACTCAATTAAAATTGTAATGGGTTAAAATGTACTAGGCATTGTCACTGCTTAGAACTATTTTTCTGGACCTGACAGTCAAGATTGATTACTGTATTTATACACCACTCTATTTTGGAAACAAACTGAAACAATTACACTTCTAGCTTATTCAAGCTTCCACCCCAGATCTCTTTGAGATTTGCTTTTTCCTACAGCTAATTTCTTGGAATAAGATGCAATTGTAAACGGAAAAAGGAATTTTCTGTAAGGCAAGTATCTTGGTTTGGAAATTGATATCAAGAGGCTATCCCAGGCAACTAATCAAACGCTTGATGAAAAGAATTTGGTAGTGTCCCAGAGAAACCCTCCTGGTAGCAAAACAAAAAGAAAACCCGAACAAACGTGGTATGTGTGAGTACGTTTTCATCAGAATTAAACTTGCTGAAGAATTGTATAAAAAAATACTGGAAAGTTCAAACAGCTAGGGAACTTAAATTTGTGCCCACTATGTTAGCCTTCAAGAAAGGAAAGAAACTTAAAAACTACTTTGTTCGTGCAGCTCATACTATACTGTGAGACCCCCTTCATGAACGCCGGCACGACGTCTCCAACTGATCCAATCATTATTACCTGTATACCCCACTCAGACCTCCCATTGGTGAGTCGCCCATTTCTACTCGATAGAGACATTCTCAACCTTTGGTGTCATCAGGTACTCCTCTTAATTCCTTCCATTATCCATCTCTCCTCAGATTATTCTCTACTAGACCTCAACTTTGTTGAAAGTAAACATGACACGCCAACCAGTTATTGTGCACTGTCACACAATGTATCTACATATGATTCTTATTCATGCTTCCTTTCTCTTCCTCCCCCTATCATTTTGGCCACTTCTCGGGCTCCTAACTACATTTGAGTCCTGATGATGATCCCGTATATTTAAAGGGATCAACACGACATTGACCTTTTCTTATGGGCCCATTTTAATTCAAAGACTTTGTGATATAAGGGCTGTACTTATGTGAAACAATTGTGCTACACATCCACATTGACTTATGACCACATGCGAATCACATTTGCTTGAGCACCAAGCACATCTTTTATCTCACTCACACTCTTTCCCGAATATTGCTTGCTAAAAATTATTTAATTTTGATTTGTGATTACATTTGGCGTGCTGTTATTATGTGTTATTTCTTTGTTGATACACCAGGTCCCTAGTGCTTCCAGGGTTCTACATGTGCATTCAGAAGAACTATACTGTTGCAGCACTTTTTGCTGCTATGAAACAATTGTGAAAGAAAGGAACGTTTGGAGTAACACACTGACGTATAGTAGAAGTTTAATGAAAAAATATAGCAAACCACCTTCTAAGTACTATTTCGCATTTTCAGCTGACCATTGCTTCGTTGTCTGAGCTGTTAGAGAATGCAATTCTAAATTCACTTAATTTTTGAAGTTCTTTTATACATTTTCTATAATGCAGCAAGTGCAGAATAGAATTTCAAAAGAGCCACAAATTAGCAGGTGCATTGCACTTCTCCAGGGAAGAAAGTGAAAAGAACTTGGCCAAGTGTTACAGTGGGGTACGGTAGAAAGCTGACTTCACTAATTGTGCAGTTTCTCGCTTGTGTGTGGCAACTGCAGTGGACATCTTCAAAATACAAGATGGCAGTATTTTTAAAATGCGTATTAATGTGCTACAATTCAGAGGCTTTAATTATACTTTAAGCAGATATAAAAATGATACAGTACGCGTGCACTATTCAATAATAGATATAGAAGTAGGACAAGTGTTCTTTCCCGTTTCTGTTTTAACTAGCTTTATGAGAACAATACTGTAAGCCATCTTGGAGTACTGCATGGGTTATTAAGAGCAAAGAGATTTGTTAAAAAACAACATGTAGTGCAAAAAAAGTTATCAGCTCTGGTTTGTAATTATTAGGCCAAATACAAAAGTATGCAACATAATATTAATATTTACACATGTATAGCATTACTTTGTTTAGCTTAAACAAACTGTGAGTTTCATCCATTTAATTTATTTACACCATGTATGCACTGAGTCGAAGGCGATTAAAATGTTTATGAGAAAAAAAGAGGGCTCTTAACAGCAGCCAATTTGAACCATTTACCGCACATGCTCAAATTACTGTGTTGTTGTAGCGTATGACTGTTAACTTCAGGCCAGGCATCGCTTCCTGGATCGCAACAGAGCTCAGGAAGTAGTGACATACACCATGATGATGTTCAGACAGGGTGGGATGCAGTAGTAAAGATCACCAAATGCTACACTCTGCTATTCTGCATACAAGACACCCTCTGTGTAGTGGATTTGTTGTGTGTATGTTGAGGCTAGTCGGACGCCTGTATGCTGGAGAAGTAGTAGACTAACAATTCAAATAGATCCAATAGTTGAAGTCGGCAGACTTCTTGCCCACTGCATGTATATTGTACTGTGGGCTGAAATAAAGATGATTGACAATCCAGCAGAGCAATGGTGGCAGAAATCTGACCCAAAGCCTCTTTCTATATGTAGTACTGTTATGTTTTGTAATGTACCCCAATATAGGCCTGGGTAGTCACCTAACCTTTCACCTACATTTCCCTGCCATTGTACTACATAACGTTTTTGGTATTGATCTTTTACCTAGTTAGGTGCTGCATAAATGTCATGTGGTTTTCCCAGATAACTAGCCTGATTTATTATGCATGAGGATTCTCAGAATCACAGCAGGATTACCATCTTCTGCATAATAACTATGTATAAGGGTCATCCCTTCCGTCATCCTCGGCCGACATGACACAGCAAGGTAGAACCCCTGAGGGTACCTTTTGGGTACATTTACACCATATCTTTGCTGGGGTGGGCAGAGGAGAAAAACTTTCATGCTGACACACTGACGCAAGATGCAGAGCTTCCTGCACGCAGACACTCCAGCACGCAGTGGTCTGACATCCCTAGCGGGGTGTCCATCTCGAGACCAAGACGGGGTCCTTCATTCTCTCACACCAGGTAATGGGGTTGGCTTCATCCTAGGGGGATTCTTGGCTCTACACCTACGTACATGCTAGGTACACTTAGGTACATCTAGTTAGGGTTGCATCATAGGAGTACGCATTATTATTGTCATGTATTTACATACCTGCCTATATTCATTGTTTTAGCACTATGGTAGAAATCTACCATCCATTTACTCTGTTGGTGCTTATAATCATTTATATCTGTTTCTGCCTTATGGTTGTTTCAGCACACCTGTTTTACACTAGAATGATGCTGGTTCAATAAATGCTTATTGAAAACGTCCACACCGATCATTCTGTGTATCTCTCTGAGGCAAAGTGAGCACGAGTGACTGAGCGAAAAGTACTGTACTGGTTCCACGATCCCTGAAGGGACAGGGCTGTCATGTTCGATAGTTGCCAGGGACTATTCTTTCCTTGGTAAGAGGAGTGTACAGTGGCACTGTGAGTTAGCTGGTATGCAGGCGAACATACCAGGTGGGTGTGTCTGGAATCAGTCTGGACACCAATCCCACAGTTTATGTTGTCTAAACATGCGGATCCTATATAGATTTATAGGTACTACACGACATGGTGCCCAATGTGGGCTATGACAATGCTAGACAGCGCAGCAGAAGTAACAATAGCTCGCCAGAACCTGATGGAATTTCTGGTGACAGCGGTGTTGAATGAACATATCACAGTGGAGACACCGGATACGAGAGTAAGTGTCCGACACTCCAAATGGAGGGGGACAAACCCAGAAAAATTAAAGGTCTCTTTTGGGAGAACCTGTCCTATGGCTATGACATCCTTTTGGCTGAAAAAGATTAGCCGCCTGAGATTGTTATGGAGTGCCCAAAGGAAGAAACAGTCATTTTACAGGCTTTTTCCGGCCCGTTCCAGGATCACTAAAATATTTGTACGCGCAGGAGGGGCGGTAGCACTTGCTCCTGCATTATATCGCAACCAATTCGGGTGGGATACTGAGTCACCACACCATGTAATCCCAGTAAAAACAACTCCAACTCCACAGAGACAGTACCCAATAAAACAAGAAGCGAAACAACAAGTCAGAGAGATCTTAGACCAATTTGAATACCAAGGTGTAATAGAGAATTGCACCTCTTTAATGAATAATCCTTTGTTTCCCGTAACGAAGCTGGACAATTCATACCGTCTAGTTTTAGACTACAGACATCTGAACACATGCACAAAGACATTTGCTGTACAGAATGCACACAGTGCCGCATTAATGAATAACATTGTGCGGAAAAAATACAAAGCAATCACAAGATATCTCAAATGGATTTTTTGGCCAAAATATAGTGCCTGAAAGCAGATATTTGACAGCATTCTCAGCCCTAGGCTCTCAGAGTCAATTCTGTCGACTGCCCCAAGGGTATAAGAATAGCCCCAGGTTGTTTTCAGCTAGGGTAACAGAGTTACTTCAAACTTTTGATGAGGAGGCATTGTGCTATGTGGATGATATTTATCTGATGGACGATGAATGATTGGATCATTTGACCAGGGTGAGCAACATAATTTTGGGATTCGCCTCTGAGGGCTACAAATTAAACTCTAAAAAGACGATAATAGCCTACCTCAATGTCCTATTTTTGGGATACGAGTTATCAAGTGAAGAAAAAAGCCTAGCAGCTAACTTTTTAGAAAAGTGTGCGCTGCTCCAACCTCCAAAAACTCTGAAAAATTTACAATCCATATAGGGATTCCTAAATTTTGGCAGAACATACATTTTGGATTACGCAGAAAAAGTGAAACCTTTCTACGAGCTAATGAGACCTGATTTTTCAATTAGACATTGGACACAGGAACACACGGATATCCTTTGTTCCTTACAAGCTGACATGGTAGCTTCCAAACACCTACACACACGTGTAAATACCACAAATCTGGTGATCCCTGTAATCGCGGGTCAATCAGGGTACACTTACCTAACCTTCAATGAAGGCGGAACAGTACCCATAGCATACAAATCACACTTGTACACAAACGCTGAAATGCGTTTTGCTTCTACAGAAAAAATTCTGACAGCAGTACAGACTGCCGTAGTGAGAGAAAGCGCACTGGCTCAGGGGAAACGAATAATTGTCGTAACTCCAGTACTGGCCTTAGAGGCTGTTACAAAGGCAAGCGTTACAAATGCTAAAGCTTTACATCCGCGATGGATTCAATGGGCTAATTCTCTCACTGCGACAGGTGTAGACTACAAATTTAATTCTACATTAAAAACACAAGCATTCCTGCAATACGAACAAGAACAGCGCCATGAAACCGCTTGGTGTACGTGCGCTCTACAAGAATTTTTAACATAACATAACAATATCCTCTCCCGAATGAAATAATGCCTCTAGATCAGTATGAATACATTATTTACACTGACGGTTCTGCTCAGCCTGCCATAGGAAGTAAACAGCAATACAGCGCAGCTTGTGCGATTGTAAAAGGACGTATGCAGGAAGGCAAGTTCCATCCTAGCAGTACGAAGATGCAGTCTCTAGGAGACTGCATGGCACAGCTGGCAGAATTAAAAGCCCTATTACTGGCACTATTACAAACGGATGGGAATTCCCCACACTTATAGTGTGCGATTCATTTTACTGTGTCCAGTCATATAATGAATATCTTCACTACTGGGGTCAGAATGGGTTTAAGGACTCAAAAGGTTGCACAATAAAGCACAAATTGCTTTGGGAACAAGTGGCAGAGCTGAAAAAAAACTTGCCAAGAGCTCACGTGATACACACGATGAGTCATCAACGTGATGGCATTCACGTTGAAGGAAATTCATTGGCTGATGAAGCCGCTGAGGCGACAGTGCGAACTGCTGCTGTAGCTGCAATCACTCATTCTAGCACGAGAATAGACAGACAGATAACAGTAGCCGTCATTGCTTCATGCAAAAACAGCTCAGCCGTGCCAAAAGACTTTCCACTCAAGTACTCCTACAAGTTAGATACAAAAAAATATCCTGTATGCTCAAATTCCAGGAGTGGGGGATAGAGTAATACCAAACATGGATCGCAGATTAGGTTTAATTCTAACTGCACACGAGGGTCTGGGTTCTGCACACACAGGGATTACTGTGACAGTTTCTCTACTGAAACAACGCTATTGGTGGCCAGGTTTAACAAAACAGACAAAAGCATTTGTCCTTAAGTGCGACATCTGTCAGCAGATGAAAGGTTTCACCGTAGCACGTCCGGCGTAAACACCACTACTAATATCAGACAGACCTCTCGCTTGTGTTTATTTGGACCACTGCGGCCCCTTACATTCTGATGGGGCTTACAAGTACATCTTGGTGGCAGTGGATTCATGCTGTAGATACCTGTGGGTTTGGCCTCAGCGCTCGGCTGATGCCCGAACTGTAATAAAGGATTTATAAGTCTTCATAGGGACATACGCAATTGGCACATTACATTCTGACCGTGGCCCCTCGTTTAGCTCTAGCGCTTACAGGGAAGCCATGGGAAGTTTGGGTGTTGCATTGCGGTACTCTTCTCCGTATCATCCCAAGGGAAATTTTGTTGTGGAAAGGAAAAACTGAGACTTAAAGCAATCCTTAACAGTAAGGGTATTAGGCTTGTGTGATAGTTGGGTCAATCATCTATATAGGGTTCAGAGGGCACTTAATAACATGTCAAGAAGTTCCCTAGGAGGCATCACCCCTTACGAAGTCCTATTTGGGAGGAAATGTAGGTACCTGAGCTCGATTGTGACAGCACAGTGGTGGATGAAAAACCATTTGACATCAATAAACGCTTGGCTGTTTTACAGGAACTCAATGAATTCTGGGCACTACAAAGCAACGTAAATGGCACAATATACATGGCTGCGCATTGAAAAATTAGACCAATTACCTTTTACCGTGGCAGAGTCACCATCCACAGAATGGCTAATTCATGGCCATATAACATTGCCAGTAATAACTTTCCAGTTTCAAAATTGCCTAGGACACCACCAGGTAGGCAGGTATGAAGCAATGGGTAGGGAATTCATCCATGAATCTTGGGAATTACCCTATAGATTTAGATGCAGGGACGAGGTCACCTAAGTGTTTCTCAGAGTATTCTTTGAGTGGATCTCTCATTTGCCAGGATATTATGCTTCACGGGGCCTGTAACGGTTCGGTTGCAAACTTGTCCTGTCATTTGAAAGGGTCACCAGCTGCCTTGATTAATCCGGTGTTCAAGCTGCTCTCAAACGGGAGTTACATAATGCTGAATGATCATGGATGTTGTGGGATGCTTCCAGGCATCGCATATCTAGTCACAGTAAGTTCCAGGGTTACTTGTTGTATGCAAGCATTGTTTCCACCGACCCACACAGTCAGGGAGGTGCTGTTATGGCCTTCGTTGAATGTTTCCTTTATACGGTTTGATACTCTGAGCCGAATGAAAGCTATGCTTTTACAGAACGATGTGGCCTTAACCTCAGCCCAAGAGACTTTTGATCTTCAGGTTGCAAGGTCCTCAGCTGAGATACAGGCACTGGTACGGACTAACTGCCCTTTACATTTCGCAGAAATGGTACAGCGTATCTTTAACATGTCTGATACGAAGGGTATAGTACACCTATTTTAGACCTTAGGTTCTGGACTTTTAAGCACCTTTCAGACATTCGGCAGAGTGATTCCAGCTTTTATACACTCCTTTTTGTAAGCATTTTTGGAGTGCTTCCGCTAATCCTGCTACTGGTAGTGGGGATCCTGATTTTAATTTTTCTGCTACTCAATGGACGTCCGAGTCACCAAGGAGATGGAAAAAACGCTATTGGAGCGACGTTACCGGGATCGCATGGTACTCCATCTGGGCACACCTCGACTTCGGGAGCTAAGCGAGTCTTGGTTCCTATCATTCCAACCAGTCTGAATTGACTGTGTTTTGCCTGTCCTCCGCTGCTTGTTCTGCGGACAAGAATGCGTGTTGGACCTCTGTCTAACACTTCCATCGGTTGCCCCACCGGACGTGGATTTATTACTGGACCCGTTAAGGGCCCACGTACTGCAGTGTCCCCAGCATATTCCCATGTTGATGTCGGCATTCTTAGAGCCACCACAGGATGCTTCAGCTCCTGTTGGATTGGATACCAGCTCTACTACAGGCACACAGGCTTTGGATGTTTCATACGCTTCCTTAGCATCGGCTGTGGGAACTGAAGATCATCTTTGCTCGATTGACCTGATATGTGAGGTGTTACAGGGACCGTCATCTGCGAAGGCAAGCAGCAGTGATGTTGCGTCTCCCACAAAGGACACATAAACATTTGGCTCTCCATGTGCTGGGAAGAATTCGGCCTTTTTCCAAAACAACCGAAATTCGAATTTTAAACACATTTTTTTTCCTTTTGTACTATTACTGAGCACCATGGCTTTCAGACGCTCTCAGTTGCTCCAACCATATATATGAACATATTTTAAAGGACTTATAGGACTTTCTAAACATATGTACAGAATCTATAGAGTTTTTAGGCACTTTTCATATACTTTTAGACATTTTATTCTGAACATTTTTTAACAATGTTTTACGATTGATTAGAAGAACATTCACCTTTAGTATATCGTCCGGTCGGATGAGGAGTGGGTGGTATGTTTTGTAATGTACCCCAATATAGGCCTGGGTAGTCACCTAACCTTTCACCTACATTTCCCTGCCATTGTACTACATAACAGTTTTTGTTATTGTCCTTTTACCTAGTTAGGTGCTGCATAAATGTCATGTGGTTTTCCCAGAAAACTAGCCTCATTTATTATGCATGAGGATTCTCAGAATCACAGCAGGATTACCATCTTCTGCATAATAAGTATGTATAAGGGTCATCCCTTCTGTCATCCTCGGCCGACATGACACAGCAAGGTAGAACCCCTGAGGGTACCTTTTGGGTATATATACACCATATCTTTGCTGGGGCAGGCAGAGGAGGAGGATTTCAATGCTGACACACTGACGCGAGATGCCGAGGTTCCTGCACGCAGATACTCCAGCACGCAGTGGTCTGATATCCCTAGCGGGTTGTCCATCTCCAGACCAAGACGGGGGTCCTTCATTCTCTCACACCAGGTAATGGGGTTGGCTTCATCCTGGGGGACTCTTGGCTCTACACCCACATACATGCTAGGTACACTTAGGTACATCTAGTTAGGGTTGCATCGTAGGAGTATGCATTATTATTGTCATGTATTTACATACCTGCCTATATTCATTGTTTTAGCACTATGGTAGAAATCTACCATCCATTTACTCTGTTAGTGCTTATAATCATTTATATCCGTTTCTGTCTTATGGTTGTTTCAGCACACCTATTTTACACTAGAATGACGCTGGTTCAATAAATGCTTATTGAAAACGTCCCCACCGTTTATTCTGTGTATCTCTCTGAGACAAAGTGAGCACGAGTGACTGAGCAAAAAGTACTGTACTGTTTCCACGATCCCTGAAGGGACAGGGTTGTCTTTTTCGATAGTTGCCAGGAACTATTCTCTCCTTGGTAAGAGGAGTTCACAGTGGCACTGTGAGCTAGCTGGTATACAGACGAACATACCCGGAGGGGGTGTCTGGAATCAGTCTGGACACCAATCCCACAGTTTATGTTGTCTAAACGCGCAGATCCTATATAGGTTTATAGGAACTACACAACAGTACTATTAAGAATATGGTAAGAATATTAATTTTTGATATTGCAGTATGCTGGTAAAATATCAAAAGTTATCTCTCTGTGCAATGCCTAAAAAACAGAGTACCCTGAGGTATGCAGTGGAAGAGTGCAACTCCATTTCAAGTCAGAACACTGTGAGACAGAAATGCTCCTGGGCGGGACACAAAAGAATAGGGAAGAAAGCCATCAAATCAAGAGCAGGCAACTAAGGCAGACAACAAAGTCAGTCATCATCATCGATCTTTATTTGGTTTCACGTGCAAACCATAAAAGAGCACCAGTAAAAAGTAATAAAAGCAGCCAATAATAAAAATACAGAGGTAAAGTAGTAGTGGAACGGCCCGAGAGATTTCTGACATCACATCATATAATAAATTACGTTTTCCGCAAATGGACAGCACCAGATAAAAAATTAGCTAAGTTAAAATGTCAAAACATCTGGTAATAATATTAGATAAAACAATGCAGGTCAGACTTGTGCAAAATGTCTGTCTGCAAGCAATGGGACAATGAAAAGCTTTCTTAGTCTTTTATAAAAAGTGCAAAATATAATAAAGTGCAACATATCCTGAGCCAAAATATTGTTACAGATACATGGGATAAAATTGGTACCAAATGAACTACCACGCTGAGCTGCAAGTAAGTGCTATATTCAGTATAGGCTAAAACGTGCCATAAAAGAATCGATGGTAATCAGACATTCTATAAAAAATATATGGTTCAATTAGTAGGGTGGTCTGGATTGATAGGTACGCTCTAACTGACGATTTGTCTTTAACCAATAGTGCCCTCTCTCTTACCCTCCATTTTGCAAAAGGTCTGTTGATCTGAGTTTAATCCTCCATAACCAGGGACTCTGCATGATAAAAAAAATTCAGGTCGAGTCAACTTACTAAAACAATCCTTGACATAGCTAATCCATTGGATGCTTGTTCAGTCAAGAGAAAATCATAAAATCCTGGAACTGTGCCACGCACCTTGCTGGCGATCAGGCTGAGTTTTTGAAAGCGTATGCTGGAACAGCAGAACATATGGTATAACTTACAGTGCGCTGTAGAATTCTCAACACTGAGAACAGTTGGTACTATAAAATGACAGGTACCTGAGAGAGGGGGAGATAGAAGGGGTGGGCATCAGGACATATTTCTGATCACTCACTGGAAGAAAACGCATGTGCTTGCAGTTTCTGTCTGCAGTGGCTACTAGAAAGCATGCCCAACATGTCATATTCATCACACAAAAATGCCTTACTGATATGTAAGCTAACCAGTTTACATATCAGAAATGCAATTGTGCAAGCGCTTGTGTTTTCCCAGTATCGGCCGCAGACATAAACTACAAGTTCATGTGTGTTTTTACCTTGAGTGAGTGATAAGAAAAATTCTCTGCGATTCCCCCCACCCCTCCCTCTCGTGCACCTGTCATTTTATGGTTTCTTGTACTGCGTCGTGCTGGGCCAAAATCGATGGCGGGCTCCATTGCACTGCGTCAAGATGCATTGACACTGAAGAAGCCTGTTATGTCCCTGTGGCTTTGAACAGGGGGCCAGCCAACTGACCATTGGAGATTTACTGGAGTTCTGGGTCCACATAGGCAGGCTGAGGGTGGGTCCAGCAGAGCAGTTTTCAGCAGCAGAAGAGTCCTGGTGCAGCAACAGCAGGCATTGGACAGCAAAGCACTCCTTGGTCAGCAAGCAGGTCAGCATGGCAGACTTCACAACTGGGCAGTTCTTCTTCCTAGGTGAGTCCACAGGTTGAGAAGTGATTTGAGGAGTTGGGTCTGAGGGCCCAATATTTATACTTGGTGCAAGCTTTGAAGTGGTGGAAGCTTCTAGAGTCCTCCTCTTACAGATGTGTCTGTAATTTCCTGCCTAACAGCCCTAGCACCAGCGTGTCTGGGGGCACAAAAGGCTAGTGTGAAACCCTTTGTGAACATGCCAGAGCAGAGTCTTTGTGATGTACAAGTGTGGAAGGTGACAGCTCCAACACCTACCAAGTCAGAGATGGCCTATCCTGCCAGCATATATTTCCCCTTTGTCTGACTGTCTAGGAGCAATACAAAACGTCCAACTGCCAGATACACCTAGTCATGTGACCCAGGATGCAGTCACCAAATGGTTGGGACACGAAAATGCCAACTTTCTAAAAGTGGCATTTTCAGAATTGTGACTTAAAATCCATTTTCCATGAAAGAAGGTTTTAAATTACAATTCTTTAGAGACTAAACTCGACACTCCTACTGGCTCCCAATTTAAAGGTATTACTTATTAAATGTAATAAGGAAACCCAATGTTATCCTATCAGAGAGGCAGGCCTTTTAGTAGTCCGGTACTCCCGGTCTCATACCACAGCAACCTTGATCAATCAACATCAAATAACTTCCATTGGAAAGCAATCTGAATGCTAGACGAATTATAGCAACTGAGGAACCCTTCAGATAACAAGCTAAGTTTGCTTTTGAAGCATTGCAAATTTGACCTCCCTGCAAACTAAAGAATGGCCCAAAGTATTCTTGTAGTCTGTACTACTAAGAAAACCGCCAGTTTCCCCATTCGTACACATGTAAGCGATAAGTAGGATCGATGTCTCATGTACAGATCTCTCCCCTAATGCTTCATTCTGACTGCCTGAAAGTGATTTAAACAGGACATGATGTGAAATGTTGAAATTGGCATAGGAATAAATCAATGAATTAACCAGTCTGCTGATGGTGTTCCCGCTATAGTAAATGGTAATTTCTTTAAAAATTCTATGTTTAACATTGTGTATGTCATGTCCTTCTTTGCCATTATTTTCTGTGAGCATGTTAAATTATGTGGCAGAAATAAATTGGTAGCGTTTAAGTGCTTCCAGGAATAACAACCACTCTTCAGGGTCTGCCATGTTCAGCATAATAACATGATAGCTCTAAGCTGACTATGTCCGTGTTGCAAGAGGGACATGTCACTCTGAATGATGTCAATAGCTGATGACACAATGTTACTCAAAGAATAAGTTCTAGTGGACAAAGTAGTTATATCATTGTCAACTACTGAAAAAGCCTTTTCTAAATTTACTCTGTCAACCTCATGTATCAGTTCAATAGCTTTCTACTGTGAAACCTTCCAAAGCTCATTGTACATAACATACAAAAAGCATTTATGACTTGGCTTTCTGGGACCTAATAAGTAATCTGATAAATCCATTTAATCAGAAAGGAGAAACAAGTGTTCTTTCACCTAATCTAATGAGGAATGCTGTGACCATTAAAGTCATAACTTTCCCACGCTGTATGCTGTGCCAATTCCTGAGTATTGTGTCTGCACATAACGTGGGTCTCGTCTGTTTATTCTAAAACCCTTCGTGTTGTTCAAAAAAACATGCATGAAAACCATTAGTTTCTAATGGCCACACTAGCTACCCCTCTAGACTGGAATGTTAAGAATTATATGTACCATGTTCTAAAGCGTACTGTTGAACTGTTCCTCTGTATAATTTGTGAGTTTCTGCCAATTTTCAAAACGTGCAAATGTGGGAATGTGTGGTGTGTTCAAGTTCTTTATCTTAGTCAAGCCCAGGCAGGGTATTTGTTGTACAGGCTTGTTCAGAAAAATCATTTGTCTTGGTATTAGGCACACTCTAAACAAAACCTCATTGCCTTGAACTTGCCAACCTCTCATTCCCCAAATAGATTTTATATCAACATTGTCTTTCCAAAAGTCGTACCCCTGTATTGACAAATAAGAAATAAAGGAGGCCGAATAAATTAATTTAGTTTTGGTCGGCATATTTTTCTTCGCAGAGGAAGGATGAAGTTTATAATAATAAGACTCTGGGTCTTCAGGGTTATTGCCATAAAAATATGCAAACGTCTCTATGGATGTTTTGGAGCCACCCAAAGGTGGTGTAGGGCAGTGTTCCCATTGTGTATAATTAAATACCGCACGAGGAGTACTAGCTCTGTGTAAATAATGGTACGCACCATGATGGTAACAAAACATTTCATCATAATTAGATGTACCACTATACATACCTTCACTTTCAAATACAGTATAATGCTCTAGCTGAGTAAGCACAGACCTCAGAGCATTAATATCGCAATCATAAGAAATGCTGCCAGGAATAATCACTTTGTTAAGTGAAATCTTAAATACATACAGTATTTGTAATGTCTCTGTGGGACCAAAAATATCAAATGGGACCTTATCCCAAACGATGCCATCCACGGCAGGAACTGCAGAAATTTTACAAAGGGACAGGTCTCTTTGCACTTTATGTGATGAAGAATGAAGCTTCAATACCTCCGTTACCAGTTCAACAGAAGAGCATTCTGGGAGATAATGTCCATTCAGAAGCAAAAAAATACTGTTGCAAATCCAATCCAGATGAAAAGGTTAAGCAACTAGATGGAAATCCAAATGGAAATCCAAGATGGAACGAAGTATGTTTTTTTGGCCCAAATAATTAAGGCACGAATTCCATGCAATGGTTGGCCCAACGAATCGGAGGAAAAGTCATTAATGGCGTCAAAATAGCCAGAGTCAGTCTGTACAAATACAGGGACCTCACGGGGCAGTGTTGAACTGATAGATGACTCCAACGGTGGGTTATAATAAACAACTTCATTGTTAGCATGTGTTGTCAAAAACTGTGAATTCACATACGGTGTGTGTGTGTGGTGTTGGTAAATGTAAATAGAAGTAGCAAAACATCAGTGTCAGATATCCCCTGCCAGGGAACAGAAAAGTCTGTATTGGTTAGTGCCTGTAAAGGGATTTCCTGTGTGGTAGTGAGAAGAGGCAAGTAACTACCAAGGAGCCCTGGTAGCCTACTGTGTAGGACTGGCCACAAAACACTTGTTTTTATAACCAGCAGGAGGCGGTGAAAGTACTGTTCGGGTACCTTCAACCACCAGGACCTCACCGAAGCTCTGTAAGACAAGCAAAATTCGTTTTTGTCCACAATCTTCTCTCACCCCAGATCTCCGATATTTAGAATTCAGCTAGGAGTTGCACCTTCACTTTTCCAGTGTCAGAGCATCTCATTGAAGTGCTCGTCCCGGGTGTCTTTGAGTTCCTGTAGGATAGGCAAACGTTCATTCATATCAAAAGGCATTTCCATCCCATTGTGTTAGAATTGCCAAGGTCCAGAACCCACATCTGGTTGACGAGCAGGATCTCATCGGGAGTCTGACCACCCAAGGATCCACCGCTATCAGAATGTATTTAAAGGAGCCATCACTATGTAGTGGCCTGCACAGTCCATATACACAGAGGCCAGAGGCTTGTTTGAAATCAAGAGAGGTGTCTGCAGTGGGTGTGCTGTGGTGGAAAATTTTATTTGTTGACAAATGTCACATTTAAAGACATACTGTTTAGTCTGCTTGTATAGACCTGGCCACCAATAGCGTTGCTGTAGTAATGAAACTATAGCCGCTGCACCAGCGTGGGAAGAAGCTAACCCCTCATGTGGTGTCATGATCAGTTCTGGTCTGCGATTTGAATTTGGAATCACTCTTTCCCCCACACTGGAAAGACAAGCAAATGGAATGTTTTGTGAACTCAGTAGGTATTTGCTGGATATGATTTTGGTAACAGAGTGGCACAGGGCAAAGCTGTAACAGCCATCATGATGTCTCCATCTACCCTCGTATGTGAACGAGTTATTGCAGCTATGACAGCAGTTTTCACTGCTGTCTTTGCAGCTTCATCAACCAGTGAATTCCCTGCAGCATGTATTCCTACACATTTGTGGCTCAGTGTGTGGATAACATGAGCCCGTGGTAAACTTACTTTAAGGTTTAACATCTTTCTCTAAAGAAACTTGTGCTTGATAGTATACCCTTTAAAGTCTCTGAATCCATTCTGTCTCCAATAGTGTAAGTACTCATTGTATGACTGGACACAATAATACGAATCACACACTATAAATGTGAGGAATTCAGGAGCTGTATTTTTAGTGCCAAAATTAGAGCTTTCAGTTTAGCCAGCTGTGCAGTGCAATCACTCATTGACTGCGTAAATGTTTTGAGAGGTTTTCCTTAATTTAGCCCTTATCGCTGTGCAAGTGGTGAAGTACTGATGTTTTGTCCCAACTGCGGGCTTAGAAGAACTATCAGTGTAGACTATCAAGTCGTATCGATCTAGAGGCATTACTTCACTGGGCACAGGGTATTCTTGTTCATATTGTAAGTATGCTTGTGTTTGTAATGTAGAGTCAAAGACATAGTCTACGTCAGTTGCTGTTAGTGTATCCCTCTAGGATGTAAGACTTTTGCATTCGGGACATTGGCCTTTGTGACAGCCTCTAAGGCTGGGATGGGAGTCACAACAATTATGTGTTTCCCCTGAGCCAATGATCTTCCCTTCACAACAGCGTTCTGAACTGCAGTCAGTACTTTTTCTGTAGGGGCAAAATGCATCTCTGCATTGGAATATAAATACGATTTATATACAATTGGTACAGTGTAACCCTTGTTGAAACTGACATATGTGTAGCCTGTGGTCCCCGTGATTAAGCGGATCACCAAGTTTGTCGGTGGTACGAGCGCTGTTATGAGGGATATTTGCCCTGTGTTGTTGTCACACCCTACGTACTTACATCAGCCCTGTTTGTGACACTGTCACTGCGGTCTTGGATTATGGTTGCTGTGCAATGAAGTGATGCATGTCTTTGTTGCTTTCTGCACTGTCACTGTCCGCATTATCGGAGGCTCCATGACTGCAGAGGTTTGACACTTTGGAAGGCTCCATTTTGGTAACTGATGCCAGTTTAAAAGGCTTAGGTGCAGTATTGAAGCAAGGACAGGGGGACAAAGAAAGGACAATTTTGTTTATCTCGAGGCAGTTGGTAGGACCTGAACACAGGTATTCTGTAATAGAAAGAGAAGCCTTGTGCATTTATTGGGCCATAAGGAAACAAAGAAAAGTTTTGTGGGGTACAAATTTTGTTGTAAAATGGACCACAAGCCGTTCAAAGATGTTTTGGGAAAAAAAGGAATTGACGCAATTTCCATCAGATATGTAGGTAGGTCATAGCACTACAAGAATTCAATTGCAAAGTTAAATACATTCCGGGAGCTGAGAACAGGGTTGCGGATTGTCTTTCACTCCTAGTTACTGACTCTCAAGATGATGAAGAAGAAGGGGAGACATGGGAGTTTGATTATGATATATGTGAGGTGATAAATGAAGAGCAGTGGAAAGAATTTGTGAGGGCTGATGTGTGTTTACAAATTGTCATGGATTTAAATGAGAGTGATTGGAAGTCTAAACAAGGGGTGAATGAGGAACGAATGAAGTATTTGAATGTTGAAGAGGAATTGTCAGGACAACAGGATCTCTTGTCGAAAAGGTACAAAGCTTGCTTCTCCAATGTGTCTTAGAGAAAGGTTGTTACATATTGACATCTTGACATTCAGGTGGAGAGAAAGATTTGGGAGTGCCCCAAGTGCATGTCTAGTGACAGAGTATGCATGACAAGAATCCAGGCCATGGTATTTAGGGAGTATCCAGGGAATGCATGGCAAGAAGTTGCACTGGACATTCTAGGGTTGGTACATTGCGGAACTGGCCAGACTCACGTGATGGTTTTGATTGACATGTTCTCAAGGTTGACAGAAATGTTTATTTCTCAAAGCAATGAGACAAGTAATGTTCTGAATTGCTTAAAAGACCTATTTGCTAGGGAAGGTATTCCAGAATGCATTCTAACAGATAATGGGGTGCAACTTGTCTCAGATGAAATGGAAGAATTTCTCAGGAGAAAGGGCATAAAACATAAAAATGCTCACTTTATTATCCCAAATCGAATGGCATTGTAGAAAGATTCAACAGGGTGTTAAAGGAAGCTATGCAAATGGCTAAACTGCAAGGACAGTATTAGGAAAAAGGGATACAGGAGAGGGTGGATTGACACCTCATTCGGTCACAGGCAGGGTACCTTTTGAATTATTCAGAGGAAGGAAACCGACTTTACTGGTATGTCCATCCTGGATGAATAATAAAGATGTGTGTGACAGTGTTGAAAATGATGAGTGGAAAAAGAATCAAAAAGAGAGGGTGGAAAGAAGGAAGCACATTTTTGAGGTAAGATACTCAGTGCGTTCAACAACTGTAAGAGTGGGTGATCTGGTAAGGGTAAAAAAAAACACATGTGGGTAGCAGGTGCAGCTATTCTGATCTTCTAAGGGTTGTCAAATTATTCTGTAATGCAGTAAAGTCAGAGGACAATCACATATGGAATTTAAGCAGGGTTGCTGTTTTTCAGCCAGGTCAAAGATTCATGAAAATGCACAAGAGGAGTTTCTTTGCAAGGATAAAGTATGCAGGAGAAGTGGAAGGGCAACGCAAAGACTCAGCTTCATGAAAGACTATGGGGCCGATTCCGATCTCGGCCGGTAGGGCTCCGAATCGGATTCGGCTTAACCGGATCTGATTCGGAGCCCTATTTCCCGACCGATTCGTACGCGCGTCCGGGCGAGCGAGTACGATGCGAATTCGCCGACCGACTCGTCCGGGCGTCCCGACCGCTCCGACCGACTCGTTCCCGGGTCGAACCGCACCGACCGACTCGCTCGGACTCGACTCGCACCGCGCAATGGAGACGTTCCCCGGCCGGGTAAGTACGATGCGTGCCGCGAGCAGTCCGACCGAGCCGCGCACTCCGGCTCATAAGAGCTGTCGGAGCCATACTTTGGGGGTCCGTGTCGGACCCCCCTGTACGCGGAGCCGCGCGAGTCGTACACAGGGGGGCCCCATGGGTCCCCCCTACCTGTGCGTGTACGGCGCGAATCGCTTCGCCGCGTACACGCTGTAGGGGGCGCACTTGTCCGCATCGCACCCATTGAGTCAATGGGAGCCCGCGTACGCTTTGTACGACCGGCTCCCATTGACTTCAATGGGAGTCCGACCGACTCGAGTCCGATGGCATACGTGCGCATCGTACTCGTTCGGTCGGACTGCACGGGTCCGATTCGGTCGGAAATCTCTCCGGGTCCGGCTCGGTCGGAGAGATTTACGGCCCGAATCGGAATCGGCCCCTATGTGTGGTGTGTGGACAACTTTGGGCACAAGCAAAACTGGGCTGAACCAGGGGCTGTTGGGGGGCTTAATCACCCCTAAAGCCAGCATTTTGGAGACCTCTTCCTTGATACTAGCCCTCACCTTAGCCGACAACCTGTCAATTTTGTTTCTGACAGGCATACTGTCTCCACTATCTATGTTGTGGGCATACAAATGTGTCAGCCCAGAGGTGAGAAAGAACAGAGAAGTAAACTGATCCAGTAACTAGTGACAGTCACTCTGCTGTTCTGGGGTTGGAATAGAGGAGAGGTTAACACCATCTACTGGCTCATCGTGCTCCTTGGAAGACGTGAGGTCAAGGAGTGGTTCTTCCACAGAGCATGGTGACTTCAGCCATCTCAAAATGTGGTTTGAGGTGGTTTATGTGTTACACTCTTAAGGGTTTCTATGTGTCTTGAGATCCACCAGGTATGTGACATCCCCCTTTCTCTCCATCTACTCATATGGGCCTGTCCAACAATCCTAGCGAGCTCAGGGCTCTATGGGCTCCATGATCCACACCTTCTGGCCATGCTGAAACTCTACCAGAGTGGCCTACTGGTCATACCAGAGTTTCATTACTTCTTGACTGGCCTCAAGATTGCCTTTAGCTTCCTTCCAGAAGTGTTGCATCTGGTTACAGAGAGCAGGACTACATCTTGACATCCTGAGGGGGTTTCTGGGGAGCTTTCTCCCACCCCTCTTCAACAAGGCTGAGAGGTCCCTTAAGTGGGTGTCCTTAGATAAGTTCAAATGGGCTAAACCCATACCCCCTTCTATGGCACCTCTCTGTATGCAAACAGCAGACATGGAAAGAGGAAGTCCACCTTCTGCCTCAAGGGCTCAGGCAGACACATAATCATGCCTTTGAGGGTCTTGTTGAATCTTTCAACAAGCCCATTTGTTTGAGGGTGATAGGGTGTGGAGAACTTATAGGTAGGCCTAGGCGGAGCTTGTGGAGTTTTACTTCGTGGAATTCCACAGAGTTACTGAAAACGCCGCCAAATTCTGCAGAGTTCCATGAGTAGGCGGAGCTACAGGCTCCATATGCACAGGTATGTTACATGGAGCTCCCGAGCCCCTTTCATAAAACCTGCACTTAAATAATGCCAGAAGGCTAAAAATGAGCAGCGCCCGACTCTGCTGAGTGCGCAAAGCATAGAGAGCTGGGGCCGTAATGCGACCGGACGGCCAACCCTGATGCAGTGACATGCAGCCTGGCTGGGCTGACACCAATAAACGCAGGCTTGCCTCAGAGGCCTGACTGCTCCATGGGTAGTTGGCGAGCCTGAGGCAGCCCGCTCTCCCATGTGCCAAGTCACGCAGATCCGGATGTGTGCTACCTGGACTCATAGTAGGGGAGGAAATGGCTGCGCTGAGTGTGATGCTGCAATGTCTGGTGGACAATGATGGGCATATATTGCGGCTGGGCCCGGCTGTTGGTGACGATCGGAGCAGCTGAGGCAGACTTGTGGACCCATTCAGTGACTCCATGCTGGCTATGGGGCACCCTGCGCACAACCACATCCAACAGAAAATGGGGTGAGAAGCAGCCTGCAGGGGCTTAGGTGCTGCTGGCTACTAAAGAAACTGCGTTCCTTGCTGGTGTTTTGCCGGGGCCTGCTGGCAAGCACCAATGCAATAGTTTCTCCCTTGAAGTGCTATAGTGCCACTGTGTCAACACTAATAACACCAAAGCAGCAGTGTGTCGCTAGTGATAATAAACATGCCACTGTGCCAAAAGTGTGCTTGCCGTAGAAATACTGAAGCTGCTTATCTGCCAAGCAGACAGATGCCAAGTGTAATCCCTGAAGCCACTCTGGAGTTTTTAGCCTACACCACAATTTACTGTAAGGCACTGTATACTTAGAGACAGGAATGGCATGCACTGGTGGGCCTGTGATGCAAGCCTTAGTTGCCTTAGATCTGTTATCTACCAGCACTGGAAGCACTTAGTAAACTTGCTGACCCCGTTTTAGGTGCTTTATAAAAACTGAACATTTACATTGTGTGGAAGGAGGCTTGCAAGGGAAGCCACATGGATCTCAGAGTGCCCCTCCACCTTTACTGTCTCTTGGGTGTCTGCAGAGTGCTTCACCTTCTAGCGCTAACAGCCTGTCTTCACGGTGCTTCACATTACTTCTGTCAGAGCTGTGAGGTGGGCGAGCAGCTCAGCCAACCAACGTGGCGGTGTTGCACAGTCTGCAGAAGCCAGTGAGTTTTCTTTTCTTCCTTCCTATCCCGGCTCCCTCTTCCTTTCATCCTCTGGAGGCTGCAGCTCACACCAATCACAATGCACTGGACACAGGCAAAGGAAGCAACAACCTGCCAGTGATCCACCGTGAGACCAGTCTTCATTACTGTGTGCCTTCCTCTCCTCCCCCACACATGCACACAACTTTTCTCCCCACTCCAGCAACTCCTAACCAACTTTGGCCAGCATGTATCTACAGGGCCACCGAAGGTGAACTGCTGTTGAGGGGGAGAGGTGAGGCGGGGAGAGACTGCAGACTCTTACCTGCATAGAGGTCTCGGGGCCATGCCCGCATTGAGGGTGCGGCTCATAGGATGTGGTGTCTAAAAGGTGTCGACGGCGCAGGGGCATGATCAATGGTCACCCTCAATGCTATGCCTCAGCATTTACATGCTTCCTGCGGCCTAAGTATCTGGATACTTAATAGGTAGGACACCAATTGGCAAATATTTGTGTGGACAGTGAATGTCAGAAGGGGAATCAGAGTCACACACTCGATGTAGTTTGTCAAAACAGGCAATTTTACTGAGTGATATTTTTCACAAAAAATATACACATATAGGTGCGAGGTGTCCCAAGTGAAATAGAACCTAATAAAGGGAAAGGGGTGTGAATGAGTGGTAAGAAGGTTTCTATGTACAACAAACAACCACAATACAATATGTTCAGATCATCAATCAGTCCTCTAGAACAATGCTAAGGGTCTGTGAAGGTGGTTCATTTGTAGAGTGTGTCGATGACGTTTCGACCCCACGAGCAATGAGGGGGTCTCATCAGGACCTTATAAGGTTCTATTTCACTTGGGACACCGCGCACCTATATGTGTATATATTTTGTGAAAAATATTATCACTCAGTAAAATTGTCTGTTTTGACAAACTACATCGAGTGTGTGACTCTCATTCTCCTTCTGACATTCACCGCCCACACAAATATTTGTCATTTAGCATCCTACCTATTAAGTAACCAGATGCATAGGTCGCAGGAACCGTTGTTCTGTGTTACAATATTGATACCCTGGTTCCTTGTGAGAAGGGTAATCCTTGTTTCATATACATCAGCGTTTACATGTGGCATGGAGGAGATCGTGTCCTGTCAGAGCCTGTACATGGCGGTTGCTTTTCCCTCTGTTGCTGATCTAGTTTGTTTGTGGTGCCGAATCTTGCACCCCACCTCCTTCCAGAATGCTGTTTGAATGTGCACATGTGGCCTCCCTTTCCATTGGCTGGCATGGCGGCACGCGAGGCAGTGGGTGTGCATAAGCATGAGCTGGCATGAACAAACAACACAAGCTACTACTAAGCACCGGTAAACTCCACCACGCGGCAATAGGTGGAGTTTTTTCCGCTCACCATGGCAAACCTCTGCAAACACCGCCAGTGGAGCGGAGTTTACCACCCACACCTACTTATAGGTTACCTCACACTCATCCCACATGCACTTCATGTATGCTGACATGAAGTTAGTGCCTCTGTCTGACACTACTTCCTTGGGGACCCCACATGGGTAAAAATCCCCAATGGGGCCTTAGCCACAGAAACTGCCTCAGAGGGATGGCCTCTGGGTACGGGGTGGCATGGTCCACCAAGACCAGGATGAACCTGTTGCCTAAGGTTGACTTGGGGTCCAAGGAACCAACAATGTCGGTGCCCACCCTCTCCAGGGGGTGCCAACGATAGGCAGGGGGGGTAAGGGAGCTTAAACTTTTCCCTGCTTTCCCACCTCCCTGGCAGGTGGGACAGGACCTGCAGAAGGTGTCTGAGGATGTCTTTACCTGGGGCCAATAGAAGTGAGGGACAAGCCAGGGCAAAGATCTTGTCTTGCCCAAAATGTCCTGCCAGGGTATGATGATGAGCCAAACTCAGTAGGAAGGCCCTGTAACACTGAGGGACCACCAGCACACAGGCTGCCCCGGGTACAGGAACCTTAGGCTCACTGTATAGGAGGTACTTCTCCCCATAGATAAGGTGATCTCCGGGGGTATCAACTGCTGCCTGTGTCTCAGCTTGCCACCTCAAGCTCTCTAGAGTTGGGCGCTATTTCTGTGCCTTGCACAATTACTCCTGGTGGGCCCACCCTCAACTTGCCATCCAGAAAGCTAAAGTGGATCTCCTAGGGCAGCAATGTTCTTCCCAGTAGGCTCAGCGGCAAATTCCTCAGATGCCTTGTCAAACTGGACCATGGGAACTTCAGGGGATGGTTTTCCATGCCCCCTGCCCTTCCTATTCCTGGTGGCTGCCTGGGACATTTTTCCAGGCTCCAGGCTTCCTTGACTCCCGACTTGGGCAGCCATGGACTTTGTGGTCATACAAAGGGAAGGCAAGCCTAACTTCTCCAGGTGTGACCTGAGCTCTACGTCCTTCCAGACAGTGTGCTCTAGGTCGTTGCCTAACAGACAATCTACAGGCATCACAGGGCTCACAGCTACTTTTAGAGAACCTGAACCCCTCCCTACTGAAAGGGAACCAGAGCCACTGGAAAGCAACTCTCACATTTGACTGCGACAGTGACCTGGTGGAATGTATTTGGGAGGACCTGCTCTGCAAACACCAGATGACACTTCATAGTAGTCATACTGGCTCCTGTGTCGCTCATTCATGGTGACCCACTGCCTATACTTAGAAGTATTTGGAGGCATATGGACTTTTGCACCATCGATCTTTCCCCTAGGGATGCTAAAGTAACCCCTGCTCTCTACTCCAAGCCAACTGGGCAATCTCCTCCCCAAGCGCTACACTCGCCAACCAGATGTCTGCCCACCGGTGAGAGGCTGTGACCTCTTGGGATATTGGGTATCTCCAATGGATTATCCATACTTGAAGCACTCAGTACACTTGGGGATGAGCCTCCCTGTTTTGTGATCTTCTTCTGATCAAGTTGGGACCGGTTACTATGATTCCCTTGGGAATTATTTTGAGGGCCTTTAGAGAACTCCTTATATTTCAGTGTTTCTCCTCCCTCTTTCTTCTGGTGGGACCCCTGATCACCCTTCTGGTAATCCCCCCAGATACCTTTTAGGATACTCTGGTGCTGACCCATAGATCCGCCTCCTTGGCTAGCTCACTTGGGTCAGTGAAACTACTATCAATTAGGTGCTACTGCAACTCTGTAAAACAAATATTGGAAATGTGCTCTCTTAATATTAGATTAAACAACCCAGTAAAATCATCAACTGGGCTGTCCTGCATCCAACCATTCAGTGCTTTGGTGGCATAATCCAGAAAATCCACCAAAGACTGGTTCTGCTACTTTTGGCTATCCCTGAACCTGATGCGGTACTTCTCTGGGGTGTATTCAAACTTGGTGACAAGGATGGTTTTCATTGGGATGTACTTCATCTGTTCCCCTGCCTCTAGCATAAGCAAGGTATCCCTCACCACTGGAGGCATGTGTTTCCAGAGTAAGGCATCCCAAAAGCCCTTTTGGGACCCTGTGCATCTTAAGGGCCACTTCATAGGCAGAAAACCACTGATCTATATCATCCCCTACTTCATAGTTGGGCAACATATCTTTAGGTATGCCAATTTTCTTGTTCCCTTCAGACACTGTGGGTATGCTGCCACCATGGGTGCTGGACTCTGCTTGTCTAGCTCTGATGTCCAGCTCTCTGAGGATCCTTTCATGAGTCAATCACTCTAAATATTGTTTCTCCTCCATGGCCAGTTTCTTTTTCTCCATCTTGTACTTGGCCATCTGCAGCTGGAACTCCCTCTCTGCCTTCCTGTGCAGCAACTCCACTGCACAAATGAGTTTGCGTAAAAACATTTGCCATATATGCAGACAGTGAGTAAAAAACTTGCATATAAGCAATGACAAAGGTCTTCATTTGTAACCAGGATGGTGTATTGAAAGGGATGCGCACTGCTGGCAATGTCCAGTGACAGAGGTGGTACGGTGAACAGGAATGACAAAGACACCCCTGAATTTAAACAACAGGAGTGAGGGCACAAGGACCCAACTCCTTTTTATTAGCCTGTCAACAAGACTTTGTGAGAGTGTGACAGCCTTCTTGGAGAGGTCCTGTGCCAACGTCCTCTTTGGCATAACATTCCCCACACAAAATGTATGTCAAACCCACTTTTAAACTCAAACAGAGGCACAGCTGTGAATGCTGGGTTTCAAATGCCAGCTACAACAGGTCATCCTCACTTGTGTCCATGAATTAACCTGTCTGGTGGTGCAGGGTATGTATATTAATTGCAGATGGATTCAAGGTGTTGCCAACAGTTTCAGATAAATAGTAGCCTACAAGGAAGGATAATTTCTGTCAAGTTCAGGTCCAGGTAACCTTGCTGATGCCTGTGATATATTGAGTTGATTGTCCAACAATTCAGCTAAGCATCAAAGAAATAATGTCACTGGGCGATGGTTGTAATGCTAAACTTATGAAGAATGGATTTGAAGGGTCAGGAACTTGATTACTGAGTTTGTGGATTCTTCCTCTGTACCACCACTGACCCTAGTATCCCTTCAGTGGAGCAGTGCTAAGTCTATGTGTCAGATGAGGGTGCATCTTTGATGTGCTGCTATGTGGTTGCTAAATGACCCCTGCAAGACTACTGATGAGCCATTACCAAGTCACTTGAGCAACACTTTGGTGTAGGTGAATCATGGTTAGCTCATACTGAGGACTGCATCAAGATACCAATGGTGTAAGCAAACTGAACATGAATGCTCCCTTTGTTGCTTCCGAGAGTTAAGGATACTTCTGCAACGGTGCAGAGACAGAATATCGAATCAAAAATATCGATTTACACAAATTTCGAGTTAAAAATATCAGGGGTCAGAAATATCGACAGACAAATTCTCATGGTCAAGAATATCGAATTTAGGTAAGTAATATCGATGTTAAAAATATCGAAGTGTAAAATATCGTTTGCAAAAATATAGTTGTTAAAAATATCGATTTTTTATTAATGGTATGTATTTTAGTATATATTTTATATGTATGTGATGTATGTTTTTTTGTATAAGATTTGTTTGTATTTTTAACATATGTGTTACATTTTTAGTAGTTATAAAAAAAAATTATTTGATTTTTGCGTTTTTAGTTCCGTAGCGGGTTGTGGGTTTTTAGGAGAATAGGGTGAGAAGTAATTTAATGATATAAAATTACTTGATTCTTTTTATTAGTTATTAATATTTTTTTATTTGAATTTTGCGTTTTTAGTTCATTAGCGGGTTGTGGGTTTATAGGGGAATAGGGAGGGAAGCAATGTAATTATATTAAATTTATTGAATATCTTTTATTTATTATTGTTTGTTTAAATGAGATGTTATAGTGTTAAATGGGTAAAGTAATTTATTATTAATTAATTAATAATTGGTTGTTAATTAATTTTAATTAATTGGTAATTAATTATGGTAATTGTGTAATTAATTTTAACTGTGTGTTGTGGTGTTTATAGGTGTAAAGGGTGGTAAGTATTTTGTGTTTAATTAATTATTATATAGTTGTTAATTAGTGTTAATTATTTCATATTTATTTTGTGTAATTGTTTATGTTTTTGTGTGTTGTTTTTACTTTTAAAGGGGTAAAAGGTGGGTATTAAATAAATGTTTAAATATTTAATTATTAGTTGTTAATAGTAATAGTTTTTCTTTAAAAAAAATAATATGTATCAGTGTTTTATTATTTTATAGTTTCATTTAGGTGTTTGTTGTGGATATTATAGTGTTAAAGCATGTGCACTCAATGAATGTTTTTTATTAATAAGATTTTTTTAATTGATTATTAATTATGTTAATTATGGAAATAAATTTAATTAAAAATGTTGAAGTGTTTTGTAATTGTTGTGGTGTTATAGGGTAGGGAATATTATAAATACATTTATGTTTTAATTAATTTTTGGGCTTGTTAATATTTGCTACTTTTAAATAATTATTGTTTATAAATGTATTTATTAATTTATTTTATATATTACTTGTAGGTTTTTGTTATATGTAATTAATATTATAATATGTGTTCTTTTATATGTTTAATATATTTAATGTTATATTTTTAAAATATTGTTTATTTATTTTTATGATTTTTAAAATTGTGTAATATTTTAGTTTTTTTTTTATTGTTTAAGTGTTATTAGTAATTTTTGTTTCTCTGCTATCCAACACCTTCCCTAATGTTGCAATCACTGGAGTGGGAATTGTAATTTTTACCTCTCTGCTATCCAGCATTTTCCCTACTGTTGCATTTAATGGAGTGGAAATAGTAATTTTTACCCCTACCCTATCCAGCACTTTCCCTACTGTTACACTCACTGGAATGGGAATAGTAATTTTCACCCCTCTGCTATCCAACACTTTCCCTACTGTTGCACTCTTTGGAGTGGGAATAGTAATGTTTGCCCCTCCCCTATCCAACACTTTCCCTACTGTTGCACTCACTGGAGTGGGAATAGTAATTTTTACCCCTCTGCTATCCAACATTTTCCCTACTGTTGCACTCACTGGAGTTGGAATAGTAAATTTAATTACTCCGCTATCCAACACTTACTCTACTTTTGCACTCACTGCAGTGGGAATAGTAATTTTTACCCCTCTGCTATCTAACACTTTCCCTACTGTTGCACTCTTTGGAGTGGGAATAGTAATTTTAGCCCCTCCGCTATTCAACACTTTCCCTACTGTTGCACTCATTGGAGTGGGAATAGTAATTTTTACCCCTTCGCTATCCAACATTTTCCCTACTGTTGCACTCAAAGGAGTTGGAATAGTAAATTTAATTCCTTCGCTATCCAACACTTACCCTAATTTTGCACTCACTGGAGTGGGAATAGTAATTTTTACCCCTCCGCTATCCAACACTTTCCCTACTGTTGCACTCTTTGGAGTGGGAATAGTAATTTTTGCCCCTCCGCTATCCAAAACTTTCCCTACTGTTGCACTCACTGGAGTGGGAATAGTAATTTTTACCCCGCCGCTATCCAACATTTTCCCTACTGTTGCACTCACTGGAGTTGGAATAGTAAATTTAATTACTCCACTATCCAACACTTACCCTACTTTTGCACTCACTGCAGTGGGAATAGTAATTTTTACCCCTTTGCTGTCTAACACTTTCCCTACTGTTGCACTCTTTGAAGTGGGAATAGTAATTTTTGCCCCTCCGCTATCCAACACTTTCCCTACTGTTGCACTCATTGGAGTGGGAATGGTAATTTTTACCCCTCCGCTATCCAACATTTTCCCTACTGTTGCACTCACAGGAGTTGGAATAGTAAATTTAATTCCTCCGCTATCCAACACTTACCCCACTTTTGCACTCACTGGAGTGGGAATAGTATTTTTTATTCCTCCGCTATCCAACACTTTCCCTACTGTTGCACTCTTTGGAGTGTGAATAGTACTTTTTGCCCCTCCGCTATCCAACACTTTCCCTACTGTTGCTATCACTGGAGTGGGAATAATAATTTTTACCCCTCCGCTATCCAACACTTTCCCTACTGTTGCACTACCTGGAGTTGAAATAGTAAATTTAATTAATCCGCTATCCAACACTTTCCCTACTGTTGCACTTATTGTATTGGGAAATGTAAGTTACATTTTTTTATTAGTTGAATGTTTTAATTTATTATAGAATGCTTTTTTATTTTAAATTATTGATATATATATATATTTATTTTATTTTTATATAATTTTAAAGTTTAAAAATTAAAAAGATAATAGTTAATAAATTATTTTTAAGTAAATATAAGTATATGTATACATTTTTATGTTTGTGTGTTTATATTTTTTTTAATTAAGTTTGTTATATTTAGTTAAAATGTATATTAAATTTACTTTATTTAGTTAAAAATAATATCAATATTTAATATATTTACTATATATTATTTTATTTGATATAGATTTTTAAATTGATATTTTTTACATCCATATTTTTTACCTCGATATTTTTGATTCAATATTTTTGTACTTACCTGTTAAGGTATTGGAGTCGATATTTTTGCAGTCGATATTTTTTTACGATATTTAGAACATTGATGTTTGTTACATCGATATTCTATCAGTGAACCTTCTGCAACAAGATAGCATGATTGTATTGACTCCAGTTAGGTTGTGAGTCACTCGACAGGTGCTGACAGTGATGAAAATCTTAGTGGAACTGGTGAAGTTCGGTTGGCCAGTTCCTCTAACTTTGCCAGTTCTGTCTCACTCACAGAAGGATGTCTAAATCCAGGTAGATGACATCAGGAAACGTTTTTTATGAGACATGGTTACAAAGTCATATCTGAAAAGTAACTGCTTTCATTTTTCTAACAACCGTACATTTTTGTAACTTTTTCAACTTTAACTATTGGGGCTGTTGATTGCTTGTCCACGGATACATTGTGGTTCTTCTATGGTGGGATGGGTCTCCCATTTGGTGTGAATACTGTACAGCCACTTCAGGTTGACTATGTTGGCAGGCTGGTCGTTTGCTTGAGAGTTACGGGACAGGGTTCATATTCCAATGGGTCTCTGAGTTGCTAGAGTGGTGCTGAATCGACATCTTTGGCCTAAGAAAGACATGCTTGTCTCTTCTTGGCGTGGAAGCTGTGGTGTATTAAGGAAGCCACTGATTGTGTTTAGACAGTTGCTCAGTACGGAGTAAAGTGTTTGGTGCACATGGAGCTGCTTTAGCGCCCCTGCAAGCCTTTTGCCAATTGGTTTCCAAGAATGTAGAGCAGAGATGCAGAAGCACTAGCGACAGCTCAATTCGTTGGTCATCCTCTATAGGTCTATGCTCCTGCAAGACTGGTGAAACCTTGTTTACGGATAATCATCCAGTGAGGATTGCTTGACTATTTCTGGAATATATTATGGAGCCAATTCAGCTGTTCATAACTGTCACTGCAGTTTTACATCATCTTTGCCAGGAGCAAGTCTTTGACTTTGAATCTAATCTTTTTCTGCTTTGCAGACATAGAAGCAACAGGAAGATGGGTTCCTAGGTTGTGATGTGTCCTGAAGAAGGAGCATGAGTAAAGACTTATGGAAGAGTGAAGGCTGCTTGGTCTTTGCCCTTTTTCAGTTGTCTGCTCGCCATAGGTTTGGTGATGCACTCTCAGCCGGTGTTGTTAACATCAGTCACAGAGAGGAAGTCTTCGGATGTGATCAAGCCTGATCAATGGCCACAGTGGGACTCTTCTTTATGGTGTAATGATATGATGAGTGGATTGGGTTGCAACCTCAAGAGATTTATTTTCACTGATGAGCCCAGCTTATGTTTTGTTAACAGTACAGGATCTTGGGTCTGCCATTGTGAACTGGCAGATCAGTATTCCATATCTTCCAATTCATTGGATGTGGCACCATCTTTGCACTCAGACCATTGGACTTCTTTGTACTAGAGGCTGCATTTGGAGTGAAGAAAGACAACACAGGCATCAATGCTCCTCCCCTTCAAGGGCAGCAAATAGTCTGGTGTGGCATCATCCCATGTGCTCTCTTTTATCATGGAACTTCAGGGTCTGTGAGCACAGTGTGGAGCGGCTGTGCATTGTGGCAGTGTGAAGTGACAGCATTTCAGCCTGTCTCATAGTGCTGAGCATGTGCTGCACAGGTGCGATTCAGTTAAATGCTGAGGCCAGGGGTTGCAAATGCAGTGCCAGGGGTGGCAAGGGGTAAGCTAGGGGTGGTAGCTGCAACCTCTGGCGACCCCTAAATGACGTCCATGAATACAGATACCAAGAATTTCAATTTCAAATACAAAGGGGCCGATTCTGATGCGGGTTGGAAAAGCTTCCCGACCGAATCGGTTGGGAAATGTTGTCCGACCCACTCGGATCGGGAAAGTCCGACCGGCGGAGTAGGATGCATCCGGATGCTTCCAGATACGATTTGGTTGAACTCCCATTGACTTCAATGGGAACATTTGTTCCTAACCGCATCAGAATTGGGCCCTCGGTCGGGAGGACACGTTCCCGATCCGATTTGGAAGGAGCAAATGCCGTTAGGAGGCCTTCCTAACCGCATCAGAATCAGGCCCTCGGTCGGGAAGCTTTTCCAACCCGCATCAGAATCGGGCCCAATATGGCCCATGAATAAGAAACATTTTGTTTTACTGTCTATCTCACCTGCCTGTACAGGAGATTGAGAATGGTGTAGATGATATTTGGAAGTGTTTACATACATGACATATGCAATGGATGTATTTCTAGAGATGAATGGACTTCAGTAGCAGAAGGTGATGTTGTTCAGCAAGTGAAGGAGTTTCTAGATTCTGGTTGGCCCAACAATAAGAGCTTAAATGAGGAAGTTCTGCCATTTTTCAGTGTGGCACTGGAATTGTCAGTTACATTTTTTTTTTATAAATATCAATTTTTATTTTGAGATCCAGAATAAATAAATAATTATAATACAATAACAGACAATGCCTAGCGACATTGGCAGACGTAAATCGGGAACAACAGTTACCGATTATTAGTGTGGATGTTTACACATCATTGGGACGCAATCATTTGGGAGTCCGACCCTCTACCCAATCTCAGGGTAAACCCCCTCCTGACAAGGAGGGTTGTCCTGTGTTTCCAAAAAAGACATGGGACAAAAATAGACAGCAACAGAAGCCTAGGTCTCGTGCTGGTTCGCCACCACCTGACGCTTCTGAACGTAGATATTATTTACGTGACCGCTCCAAAATTAAGACATCTGAGAGGTTCCAGGTTCCTGATCTCCGTTCTCCTTGTTCCTTTCAGGAATTGTAGGATCAACAATTTGGCGGAGGGGGACAACAGGATCGCAGACAAGGTGAGCCGAAGCAACAAAGGCGAGACTCGCAGCACCAGTTTGATGTGAAAGTCAAGTGGGAGGAACCACCTCAATATCGTGCCCCGTTTCAGAAGAAAATGGTTGTCGCTTTGACTGTGAAGTGTGCCCCAGACGGTGAGAACCCTCCTCCTGGACAGGAGTTGGGCAGTGACTCTCCTCGACAGCGCGGCGGAAGTTACCATAGTTCGCCGGACACTCCACCAGCTTCTGGAGGCGAAAGCAACTGACACTTTTATAACTGTTGAAATCGCGGACTCCCGCGTAGCTCCACCTGATAGGCTTTATCATGTAGACCTTCAAATTGACAGTGATATTAAGCGCACTGTAAATGCAGTCTTTTGGGACAATTTAACTTCTTCCTATGACATTTTGTTGGTGTGGGTTGATTGGCCTCCTCCTTTTGTCCTCGCATCCCCTAGGGGCAAGGATGTGGTTCTTCCATCATTTTCACAATATGTCCCAGAGGAGACTAAACAAGCTTATGCTTATGAGTGGGCTCTAGCCTTAGCTCCTGCTTTATATCTACTCCCCAGTCCCAACCTCAATATCCTATTAAACATGACGCTAAATCGTCAGTTAGTGACATTTTGACAATATTGGAATATCAGGGTGTAATTGAGCCCTGTGTCTCATCAATGAATAATCTTCTTTTTCCGATATTGAAACCGGATGGTTCATATCGTATAGTTTTGGATTATAGACATTTGAATAGTCATGTTCGTACTTTTGCAGTACAGAACACACATAGAAGAGGCGGAGCCAGGATCATCATGGCCGCTCAGAGCTTCTGCCCCGCTAAAGCCCCGCGTTCAACGACCAGCGCGGCGCTCAAACCCCATTTTAACAGATAATTGACCCACCTCCTGACGTCTGAAGGTCGGGACCGTCTGCCGCTGTGGCCGCCGTACAAAACAGACGCTGCAACACCAGGATTTCGGCAAATAACCTGCCCGACGATATTGCCTCAAGATGGCGCCTAGGATGGAACGGACCCGCTTTTGAAATACCGGAGCTGTGTGGCCCGTCCGCTGCGCGTGGAAAACATCCCTTGGCCGCAGCGGACATACCGGTTTGTTTGCCCTGAGCCTAGAGACTCCTGCTTGATGAAGATCGAGGTGAGCGGCCCTCCTCCCCCCCTGCGCGAGGCAAATGGCGGCTCCCACAGCGCTGCCCACCATAAAGGGTGATGTGCCCCAGCGACCTTTCAGGGTCTGCGCACGCCTCGAGAGCCTAGGGACACCGGGGGTGAGTCCGACCCTTCCCTCCCCACAAAGCTCTGGCGTACTTGGCTCACTCTCGGTTTGGAAAAGGGTCCCAGGATGCCTGACCCCAACATGGCCGACACTGGGGACTCCTTCCCCCTTGCTGAACTTTTACCTACTCATCCCTTCCTGGACTATGCCTGACATCAAGAGGACTTCTAGATCTCTTTTTGACCATGGCCTCCCTCCCCCACCCGCCCCGCACTACTCTGACATTCCCTCAAGAGGACTTCTAGATCTCTTTTTGACCATGGCCTCCCTCGCCCACCCGCCACCCGCACTACTCTGTCATTCCCTGAGGACACATGACCTCTTTCTGGACAGCGGAGTCCGAGGATTATGTCCGATGCCCGGTGGAGCTGCTCTGTTCAGCTAATGAGGAGATAGGACTTGGTTCACCCCCTGACCGTCACCTGCCCAGCCGGACCTTGGGCACAGTTTTTCTCCCCTTCTCCCTGTCTCACCCACCCTCCCCCTCATTGTATTCATGCCGTTTTGCTTTTGCCTTGTTCTCCTTTCTATACACCGATCTGACCGATACATGTTTGGTGGCTTCCTTGAGAGCTATAGGGGAGACTGGCCTCGGACGACCTCACTGGCTGTCACCTACCCATTCGGTCTTTGGGCTGACTTTACCTCTGTCTCTTATTCCTTCCTCCCCCTCGTCCTCTCACTCTCACTCCCCCTCTCCCCCTTCCCTCTCTACTGATCTCTCCTTCTCTCCTGTTAATGTGTCTCATATATTTTGATGTAACGTAAATTGTTATTATTGTTGTAACTTTGCTGACCTTATGTGAAGCGCTCTGATACCTTCAGGTCTAGCCAGCGCTATATAAAACTCTTTAAATAAATAAATAGTTCCGCCTTAGTAAATAATATTGTCCACAAAAAGTTCAAAACCACCTTAGATATTTCGAATGGATTTTTCAGTCACACATTGACTCTGGAAAGCCGTGACTTGACCTCATTCAGAGCTCTCTGCAATCAGAGACGCTATGCGAGATTGCCTATGGGCTATAAGAATAGCCCCGGGGTTTTTGTGGCACGCATTGTGTCGATTTTACATGAAATTGACCCTGATGCGCTTTCATATGTCGATGACATTTACCTGACGGATGATGAGCTAAATCCCCATCTTAAGTGTGTGGAACGCATTATCACGCGTTTCGCCGCTTTGAGTTACGAATTCAATTTTGCCAAATCTCATATTGCATTCTTGCCAGTTCTTTTCCTAGGTTACGAATTAAATAAAGAGGGTAGGGGTTTGGCACCCCACTTTTTGGAAAAGTGTGCTCAATTAAAACCTCCGACTACCCTCAAAAAGTTACAATCATTGCTGGGTTTCTTGAATTTCGGCAGAACCTACATTCCAGATTATACTCCGCGTATCAAACCGTTATACGCTTTGATTCAACCTTCCTTTTCATCTTCCAGTTGGCTTACGGAACACACAGCGATACTGCACTCTTTGCAGTCTGATTTGCTTGCAACTCAATACTTGCAAACTAGAGACAATACTACCAATTTGGTCATACGTATTGTACCAGGTGCAGTAGGATTCACTTGTGTGACTTTTAATGAAGGGGACACAGTTCCCATAGCTTACAATTCGCATTTGCATACTCCAGTGAGTTACGTTTTTCATCTACTGAAAAGATTTTAACAGCCGTACAGATGGGGATTCTAAAGGAACGCCCTCTGGTTCAAGGCAAACACATTTTTGTCGTTTCGCCAGTGCCGGCTTTAGAAGCTGTCACAAAGGCGAGTGTGCCCAACTCGAAAGCTCTGTATCCGTGTTGGATACAATGGGATACTTCTTTGACATCGGCTGATGTAAATTTTGTATTTGATCCTTCTTTGCAAACACAGGAGTTTCTCCAATATGAACATGTTCATCCTCTTCCTCCGTCCCTTCTTCCGCTTGATCAGTACAAGTGTATTATTTACACTGATGGTTCTGCACAGCCGGTTGTTGGTTCTAAGCAAGCTTACTCTGAACCTGTGCAATTGTGGTGGGTATGATTGAGGACGGTGATTTTAAATCTTCCCTAGTTCACACGCAAACCCTTGGGGATTGCACGGCACAATTGGCCGAGTTACGGGCTTTAATTTTAGCTCTTGTAGTGTGTGACTCTTTTTACTGTGTACAATCCTTTAATGACAACTTATTTTTTTGGAAACAAAATGATTATCGAGATGCTAAAGGTAGCGCAATAAGCATAAAACGCTTTGGGTTCGAATAGTCGCTCTTAAGGAACGGTTGTCACTCACACATGTTATACATACACTAGGGCATCAGCGTGCGGGAGCCCATGCTGTAGGGACTTCTCCGGCTGATGAAGCAGCCACATCTGCAGTAGCCACATGTTCAGTTACAACTGTTACAAGGTCCATGACCAAAACTGATGATGATATTTTGGCCACTATATCCACTACAAAGGAAGGTACTCCGTTACCGCAGGGTTTCCCTTCACGTTATTCTTATCACTTAACTACTGACAAGGTACCATTTGTAACCATTCCAACAGTTGGGGATCGTTTGATTCCCAACGAAGACCGCAGACTTTCTTGGATCGTGGCCGCCCATGAAGGGATGGCTTCTGCTCACGCAGGGGTGACGGCGACGATTTCTCTTTTACAGCAACGCTATTGGTGGCGCGGTTTATACCAACAAACGCGTAAATTTGTTCTTTCCTGTGACATTTGTCAACAGATTAAAATCGCGTCCACCACAGACTCATCTTTTCATTTCTAATCATCCTTTTGGGGGAGACGTCTTTTACAACGCAGGCATTAATTCGTAATGCCTTTACAACACAACTTCTACAACGCAGGGGACATTACATTGCATGCCATTACAATGCATTTGCCATTACAACGCATGCCATTACAACGCATTGTTAGGTAAGTAATCGTTTTAATTGAGGTAAGCTGTTTTAGTTGTTAATTTTTTATATTTTAGATAGTATGAGTAATAGTAATTGTACTTTTTTTAATAAAAAATCAAGACAGATTTATGTTTTCAAAATATTTTTATTGTATTTATTAAAAATAAAAACATTATAAATAAATAATCAAAAAATGTTCAAAAAATATTTTATTAAAAATATAAAATTATTAAAATAATTATAGATTTTTTAATGTATTCTAACATATATTTTTTTATTTCTTTGTAGGTTTTCCCACGGTTTCCCATTGAAGTCAATGGGTAAAATTGTCCTTTTTACGGAAAGACATGACGTTGATGCGTATACGTAACTTTCGTCATTGCGAGGATCGTCGCGCACCAGATTGGATGCAAGGGAGAGCTGCGTCCAGGTAAGGCGAATTTTAATTATTAAAAATAGATTAATGGTGTTAAAGTTTATTGTAAGGAGAGAGGAGAGAGGTAGAAAGAAATAGGAAAGGTTTTTTTTGTATATATTGTGTGGTTTAACATAAAATTTCATTCCAAAACAGGTAGCAGTTGTAGGCCCACGTCGGGTTGATGGCTTTCGGAACACTTTTTGTTTAATAGAATATATTAAAAAATATAGATTATTTATTATATTAAACAAAAGTGTTATGAAAGTAATCGTTTTTGGTTATTTTTTAGAAGCAACGGGTTTTAAAGAAAATAAGTAATTGCGTTGTCGCAGTTTTCGGGATAGGTCATCGGAACATGGAGAATGACGTGTTTGGAAAAAAAACATTTTGGCCATTTTTAAACCATTGCTATATGGTTTTTTGGACTTCAAATGGACTTTGGACGAGAGAGGATTGCAACAAAGGATTTTTGGATGGCGATCTTTTTTCATAACTTTAATACTTTTTCATTGTTTTTTGGAAATGGAATTCGATCGAGATCGGATTGCATCGATGGAATTTTGTTGCGTTTTTTGCCCAAAAATATATTTTTGGGGGATTTTGTGGGGTGCGGTTTTTGTAGGTGTGCACAGTATTTTTTACAGTTTATTTTTTACTGTAAAAATATGTTTATGCAGAACTGTGCCATTTTTTGATAGTTTAACTTGGGCCATGCATTAAAGCAAGGATTAGGGACTATTTGCAATGGTTTAAAAGACTGCTCATGACTCTTGGTATAAAACTGGATCGAACTTAAGTCTAAGAGTTGAAAAAAGAAGACATCTAAAGGTAAGAAAACCCGACTTTTTTAATAATAATTTTTTTTTTAGAAAAATGGCAAATGAATTAGGGGATGTTTTTGTCAAAACAGGCAAGTAAGGAGTTATAGGAGATAGGGTAGATTAGAAATGGAGGATATGTGCAATATTATCTAGGTAGTCTGAAGCCACCATCAACGAAAATTGTTGAATTGCACCCAATAGTCGCTCGGACATTACCTTTGTTCTTTTAGAAATTCGAGGGATCAGACTACCAGTTAATGATCGCAAAATTCTCCTTTCTTGGAAACTTTGCTCCTGCCTCAAAATTTCCAAAAAATGATAGAAGTTAGGATGTGGTTTCCCAATTGATTTGTTGAAGGAGTTGTTCCATCCCTCTATGGCATTATTTGTTTTTGCTCCTCCCTCTAAGCAGGTCGAGTAGCAGTTCCACCACTTCACATGGAAACGTGGTTTCCTCCTGTGACCTGACCTGCTTAGATGACCAATCCATGTGTCTTCAAAGTAATTTAGTAGGGGTGCCAATTTGTCTTCGTTTGCAGTAAAGTATTCAGATTCTGTAATAGATGTGTAGTATTCATTTACACTGTCAGGAGGAACATAACAAAGTGCAGTTAGTGTTTTTAATTCAAATTGTAGTTTGCTGTCTGATATATAATCCTCAACTAACGATGTTTTTTGAATTTTTCGCCACTATGCCTGTGAAAAGTGAAAAAAACATCCTTGAATTTGGGTATCCGTGTACATTTTGATAATTGTGTTAATCATAGGTAATTCAAAGTCAATTAACACTTTTTTCATGGCTTTAGCTTTTATCACTGACAAAAATTCAGTATATGTTGAGGATTGTTTATCAGGGAGTAAACTGTACACTAAGGGAACTACTGTTTGATTAATATAGGCATGAATAGTGTATATTTGGGTGAATGGATGGGGTGTGGATTTAAACGTCCCATCCATCATCCAAATATCACTACTCTCCAACTTAACAAGATTATGGGGGTGCTAAAGATCAGTATTCTTTTAAGCGGGTTTTTGTTGTCATGTAAAAGAAAGGGTTCATTAGTAACTGTTATAGAAAGTTCAGGAGGAATGTTAATGTCAGAAAAGGTTTGGGGTGTTACTCGTAGGGGGTTACTTGCCTGTTTTTTACGCTGAATAATTCTGCGTAGGTTGGGGATTGTGGGCATACAACTTGCTACATGTGATGGAATGAGTTGTGAAACCTCCCTCAAAACTGAGCCACAGGGGTTCATTAGAGGTGGATGCAAGTGCTTTAATTTCATTGATATTTTCTCGAACCTCTATCTCCATTGCAGAGGCAGAGTGGTTATGCTCTGTGGTTCTTTCAACAGTCACCAAGAGTAACCGCTCTGCCTGTGCAATGGGATGAGTAATATTGCACACACCTCCAATGACACCTGGGCTCAGTTAATCTCTCCTTACAATAAACGTACTCACTGTGACTTAATAGTCTGTTTCCTCAGCTGGACTTGATGTATTTGGCCTTTTTATTGGATGCCATTATCTGAAAAGAATTGAAAAAGAGAAAAATATTTTTAATTTATTTGAAGTGTTGTTTTCCTATTTAAAAAAAATATGTTAGTGAAAAGTTAATGCACTATATTTTGCAGCTCAAATTAGGCCGTATGAACCTTGATTTTATTGTTTTTGCTTGTTGATGTTGCATTGGAATAGTTAGCTTCTTTTTTTTGACCGACAAATGAATATTGGTTAAGTTTGAATAACCTAGAGTTTTTTTCAAAACTTGCCTGTTGGAGTGTTTTGTTAATTCAGAATGTTCTGATGTCCTTTGTGGATGGATTTGTGTTCTGAAGCTGTGCTTCAATTTGGGCCTTTTCGTTGTTTTGTTGGTTCGGAAAAAATGATTAATAATTAAGAATTATTGTTTGGAGTTTTTAATATTTTCAAATACCCTGCAATTTAAAAGAGTAGTGTTTTTCAATGTTTGTGCAGTTTAAAGTTTGGCTTGCTTTTTTTTCTGACATTTTTCTTTGGTTTGGCAGTTTTACTTTTTTTGGAGCACTTCAAACTTTATTTAGAAAAACATATGGCTAAAACTTTACCTTGTAACAATGGTTTACTTCTGTGGGGCTGTATTTTATTTAACTTGTTGTTATAGGGTGGTTTTCTGTATTCTTTATGGAATGTTCAGATTTCCAAAAAGACTGAAAAACAAAACATTTTCCTTTTTAAATATGATTAAAAGACATATTGATTTTGAATTTTTTTTTAATAGTTGTGATACAAAGTTACACAAACACCACATAAAAATGTTTGTGCACTTGTAACCTGCAAATGTTTAAAAAAAAAAAAAAAAGAATATTATTACCTTGCTTTCTTGTTTATTTTCTCTGAAAATTGTGGCTTGTTGTTAATTTGGGCTGGAGGGTGTGTCCTCCTCTGTTGGTGTTGTTTAACCTTTATTCTGTGGGGAAGAATTACTGTTTAATAAATATTTTATTGTTTGTATTTCACATATTTGACTTAAACATGCTAATATAATTGTTTTAGTAATTACCACCATTAATTTGCGTACTACAACTTCGCACTCATTCCCATCCAACACTTACCCCGAGGCCTGCAGATGTTGGAGTAGGAATAGTAAATTTGCCCCCACCAGCATCCAGCTCTTTCCCTGAGACAAAAACAGGTCAGAGTAGGAATAGTAAATTTGCCCCCACCCCCATCCAGCTCTTTTCCTGAGGCAAACATAGGTCAGAGTAGGAATAGTAAATTTGCCCCCACCACCATCCAGCTCTTTCCCTGAGGCAAACTCAGGACGGAGTAGGAATAGTAAATTTGCCCCCACCAGCATCCAGCACCTTCCCTGAGGCCAGCACAGGTTGGAGTTGGAATATTAAATTTGACCCCCACCACCATCGAGCTCTTTCTCTGAGGCATGCACCTGTCGGAGTTGGAATAGTAATATTGCCCCCCCACCATTCATTTCTTTCTCTAAGGCAAACACAGGTCGGAGTAGGATTAGTAAATTTGCCCCCACCAGCATCCAGCACTTTCCCTGAGGCCAGCACAGATTGGAGTTAGAATAGTAAATTTGCCCCCACCAGCATCCAGCTCTTTCCCTGAGACAAACACAGGTCAGAGTAGGAATAGTAAATTTGCCCCCACCCCCATCCAGCTCTTTTCCTGAGGCAAACATAGGTCAGAGTAGGAATAGTAAATTTGCCCCCACCACCATCCAGCTCTTTCCCTGAGGCAAACTCAGGACGGAGTAGGAATAGTAAATTTGCCCCCACCAGCATCCAGCACCTTCCCTGAGGCCAGCACAGGTTGGAGTTGGAATATTAAATTTGACCCCCACCACCATCGAGCTCTTTCTCTGAGGCATGCACCTGTCGGAGTTGGAATAGTAAATTTGCCCCCCCGCCATTCATTTCTTTCTCTAAGGCAAACACAGGTCGGAGTAGGATTAGTAAATTTGCCCCCACCAGCATCCAGCACTTTCCCTGAGGCCAGCACAGATTGGAGTTAGAATAGTAAATTTGACCCCACCACCATCCAGCTCTTTTTCTGAGGCGCAGGAATAGTGAATTTTCCCCCACCATCATTCCACACTTTCCCTGAGGCAAACACATGTCGGAGTTGGAATAGTAAGTTTGCCCCCCCCCACCATTTAGTTGTTTCTCTGAGCAAAACACAGGTCGGAGTTAGAATAGTAAATTTGCCCCCCCACCATTCAGCTCTTTCCCTGAGGTGAACACAGGTCGGAGTAGGAATAGTACATTTGTCCCCACCACCATCCCACACTTTTACTGAGGGCAGCACAGGTCGGAGTATGAATAGTAAATTTGGCCCACACAATCATCCAACACTTTCCCTGAGGACAGTACTGGTCGGAGTAGGAATAGTACATTTGCCCCCCATCACTTTCCAGTTTTTCTCTGAGGTAAGGACACCTGTTATCTTTCTAATAATTTATTCCCAGCTGTCTTTTTTAAAAATATATATTTTTTAATTGGAATATATATATTATTTGAAAAAGGCTTAGTTTTATTTATTTCTCATAAAACTAAGACTTTTTTGTTACTTACTGAGTAAGTGTATTTTTTGGCTTGGTAGTATCTGTTTTAAAGTTCTTGCAGGTTTTGAAATTCACCAAATGCTGTAAAACATTTAAAAAAAATTCTTGTTAGTATTTATGAATTATGTGTTAATATTGTGTTTTTGAACTACTTAAATTGTACACTTCTGTCTGTAGATGGCACTGTTTGGCATATATATCAAATTCTCAATTGTTTTCTGGCTCGAAAAATGTGTGTGCTCACCGTGGAAGTCAGTTTACCACTGTGCTCAAAATGGTGGACGGCTGCTTTTATACTTTTTTTTATGTAAACGATAATTTAAACGAAAATATGTTTTGTAAATAGTTTTTCAGCATGATTCTGAAGCTGACAAAAATTATAATTAATTTGTTATCTTACAAAATGTTCGTTAAAACATTTAGGGGCCGATTCCGATTCGGGCCGGAAATCTCTCCGACCGAGCCGGACCCGGAGAGATTTCCGACCGAATCGGACTCTGGCAGTCCGACCGATCGAGTACGATGCGCACGCATGCCATCGGACTCGAGTCGGTCGGACTCCCATTGAAGTCAATGGGAGCCTGTCGTACAACGCGTACACGGGCTCCCATTGACTCAATGGGTGCGAGGCGGACATGGGCGCCCCCTACAGCGTGTACGCGGCGAAGCGATTCGTGCCGTACACGCACAGGTAGGGGGGACCCATGGGTCCCCCCTGTGTGCGACTCGCGTGCCTACGCGTACAGGGGGGTCCGACGCGGACCCCCAAAGTCCGGCTCCGACAGCTTTTTCGAGCCGGACGGCGCGACTCGATCGGACTGCTCGCGGCGCGCATCGTACTTACCCGGCCGGGAAATGTCTCCATAGCGCGGTGCGAGTCGTGTCCGTGCGAGTCGGTCGGAGCGTGTTGAAGCCGCGTTCGAGTCGGACGGAGTTTTCGCGGGTGCCTGCATCGTACTTGCTCGGCCGGACCCGCGTACGATTCGGTCGGGAAACAGGGCTCTGAATCGGATCCGGTAAATCCGAATCCGATTCGGAGCCCTACCGGCCGAGATCGGAATCGGCCCCTTATTGTTGAAATGTCAGCCATTTTGGCAAGTTGCGGGTTAAGGGGCATTCATAAACATAGTTGAAGGACTTTCTTTTTTTCAATGTTCAAAATGGTGGCTTTAAAATCTCGCTTTTGCTCCAGTGGTAGCATTTCAAAATATATTATTTTGCTTTGTTAACTTTCGTTTACATTTTGTTATTAAAAAACGGGTATTAAATAGGATCAGGACATTCTAAAGTACTGGAGTATTAATTTTAATACCTGAGTGTTTTTTAATACCCGAGTATTAATACACTCCCCCACCCAAAACCCCTACCCCTATTTCCCTTGCATCCTGTTCCAGGGGTTAGTTATACTTTTTAAAAAATAAAATATGGAAAATATCCCCAAAAATAAGATATGCGTAGTAATAGTATGCATTGTAATGGGTTGCGTTGTAATGGTAGTTTTAGTGTATTCCATACATTTTTTTTCCATTCAGCAAACTTTATTTCAGTCAATGTAGACCATAAAAAGTGGATGATACAAATACATGCATAGCTAAATTTAAGCAATATTAAAAATTCATCAAAGGCAGATTATAAAAAATGGCCACAATGCATTTTAAGTTAGTCAAGTATCATTACAGCAATAATTCAAAAAGTAAAAATAATTAAAAACAGGTTAAAAAAGAAGTTAAAAAAGATAAAAAAGGTTAAAATGGGACAGAGTGCAAAGAGAAATATTTATGGTTGCTGTGGTGAGTTTAACAACACCCTACGACTGTGCCACATAGAATTGAGGAATCGGGACACAGCAAAAACTGTGGGGGGGTGAGTATCAGATCTCAGTATTCTATATGCCTCCGAACACTGCCTACACCCCACATTTCTACAGAGTGGTACGAGCCAACGCCGTCTGGCTATTTTATAGCCAGGGCAAAAAAAAAGAACATGAATGCCGGACTCGTCTGGGCTATTGCAAGCAGGACACCCAAGGGAAGGAAATTTTGACCATTTGTTCGTGAATGCATGAACCGGCAAGGTTCCAATTCTAAACTGGATGTATAGCTTCCTTGCCATGGAAGTTTGTATATCATCCAGAAAAGGCTCAAAGAGGTACTGAACTTTAATATTAAGGAAGTCAGCAGTTAGGTACCCAAATTTAGTGTTCCCCTGGATATCTGCTAGTCTGAGCGATCTATAGGCTCTTACTACTTCTAGTCGTGGAATTGTCGGGGACACTTCCTCAGGATTGCTCCATAGGTTAGGAATGCCTAATCTAAGGCATACATCTTTAATATATAAAAACCATGGTAATTTTCCCGCCCCCGGGAGTCCCATAATCCCCTTAAGTTCAGACTGGTAGACTGCTAATTCAGGGGTCGCCCACAGTCTACGCCAAAAGGTCAACGGTCTGAGTCCAATCTCCTTCGCAATAGGTCTAATTCCTAAATCCAGGCGTAGGGGGATGAGGGGAGTGCTTGGCGGTAGGCCCAAGAGCTGTCTCATAAATTTGTTCTCTATTTTGGCCAATCCACCAGAGGGACGGTGACCCCAAAGTTCCGCCCCATACATTACAGCACTCCTAACTTGTGCTTTATATATCTCAGCCACCGGGCCAGGTGGTTTGTATGAGGAGTTCCTAAAGGTATTTGCGATTCCCCCAACCATCTGCGCTAGCCTCAAGCTTGCTTTGTCTAGTTGCGGGCCCCATTCAAATGTTTCGGACAACGTGACACCAAGGTAATCAAAGACAGTCACCCTCTCTAACGAGGTGCCATTAAGGGAGGGGTTTGGACGAGATGTTTTGGCTGGGTTAAAGACCATAAATTTGGTCTTTGATGTATTGATCTCCAGCCCCCTGTTTTTACAAAATAAAGAGAAACTGTCAAGAATCCTTTGGATTACACCACTGGGTCCACCCAACGCCCTTTCAGCCCCATGTGGCTGTGGAAACCGATGCAGTTGCACTTGTCCCCATACATGTGGTGCTGAATCGACCATATCGCCGCCCTCGAGATGGCATAGATACCTCGGAGACCCTACGCTGGGCATGGGATGAACTGCGTAAGCGGGCGGACGCTCCCGTGTTGTATGCCCCTTCGATACCATTAGCACACAACCCTTTGTTACCAACTTTGAAAGATGCTATTACCAAACCACTGGCGCAAAAAATGACCCTCCGCACGTTTGCGGATCTATATCCCGAAAACACATTTCGCTCCCCCCGACAGCAGATGAAGGTCACACGGTACCGTTTGCTGAACACTTCCTATATCTTAAATTGCGCGCTACCTGCCGTTCCCTCCATGACAGCTTTCCGGCGCCCCCTCCCTCACTTTCGGCATTAGAAAACCTGCTACGCTCCCCCTCACCCCGTAAACTCGTCACACGACTTTACACACAGATGCAGACCTCTGCTCCATTGGTGAAGCCCAAAGCATTGCAGGGCTGGAACGTGGAACTTCCTGTGCCACTGACTGAAGATCAATGGGCGTACTGTTGTCGCCAACTCACTGAACTGTCCCCAAATTATAGGCTTCGCCTGATTCACTTCAAATTCCTCCACAGATTTTACAGGACGCCCGTAGGTCTATATCGTATGGGACTCAGAGACGACGATAGCTGCTGGCGCTGCGGGTTTAAATCCGCCTCATTCTTACACATGGCATGGGATTGCCCGAGACTGGCGTCATTCTGGTCCACAATCTTCTCAATGATAAATCAGATCATTGGCACATCTCTAGCTCCCACCCCCCTACTAGGATTGCTGAGCTATGTTAAAGACACGCAACCCAAGACAAGCAAACTCCATGCTCTACTTCTCCTGCTTGCAAAACGGCTGGTGGCGGTGCACTGGGGGAAGAGGAGGGTGCCCTCCATTAAGGAATGGATAAGGGACGTCACGTACGGCCACTCCCAACTCACCACATTTTGGGAACTGATGCCCCCCACCTCTGGACCTAGGGACATTTGGGAACCATTTATCACCTGGGCCCGGGAACGGCAGGGATCGGATGGGGACACATTGCTGCACACGAGGTCACCCGTTGGGGCACCGTAACTTGCTACACTAGTCTCTTCATGTAGCTACCCTGATGAACATGCACACAATATAAGCCGAGGCTCTAGCTTTATAAACGACAGTCCCTCAGACGTATATTTCTTGATTGACATCACAATGAAGTAAGTTGTAGGCTTGCATGACTAACAATCGGGATGAAGGCACTTTCTGTACTAGCTTTGCAGTGAACCGTAAATGCAGTCTTTCTTCCTGGATAAACATTGTCTATGCACTGGCTCGTTCTGTTGTTCGTGTTTATGTATTTTCATATGAAAATGCCAATAAAAAAAAAAGAATCCTTTGGATGCCCATAGGGGACTTAGATAACAGCAAGGTGTTGTCCGCAAACATCATTGCTGGCACCTTACCATGCACCAGCTTTGGGGTGTCGTTGCCACTACCTCATTTAATTGAGCCACCAAAGCATTGATAAAGAGACAAAACAGGGTAGGGGCCAGCACACACCCCTGCCTTACTCCTCTGTTGACTGGGAAACAGGGGGTCAATTCCCCGAATTTTCCATACCTTACTTGGGCAAAATTACCTGCATGCAATCGCATGATCAATGACAACAGGTAGGGCGGGATACCCAATTGTTCAAGAACCTCCAACAGTTTGGCTCGGGGGACCAAATCGAAGGCCGATTTAAGATCAACGAATATCAAATAGAGGCTGCCACCCTCTATTGACACCGTCTTCCAATATAATAATTGGAGCCTGAAGATTTGGTCAATAGCGGAGATATTCTTCCAAAAGCCAGCTTGATACGCACTCAGAATTTGACACTCTTCCATCCAGGAGTGGAGGCGCTCGAGGAGAATTCTAGCGAACAATTTCTGAGTGACGTCAATCAGGCTGATCAACCTATAGTTGGTGGGCAGGAGAGGTGAGCCCTTCTTGAAGACTGGGAAAATGTCAGCCCCTAACCAGGTGTCCGGGATCTTCATGCCATTCAAAATGGCATTAAATATTGCCCAGAGGTAGGGTCCCCATATATTTGGGTCCTCCCGAAATAAATCCCCAGGAATCTTGTCTAGTCCGGGGGCTTTTCCAAGGGGAAGCTTCCTGATTGCATTTAAAACTTCTGTTAAAGTAAACCCTTGGGGGTCTTCTAGGACAATCCCTGGGATTGCTAAAGATGTTTCATCTTTGGGTTCTGTGGCTTCCTCGGTGGAATACAGAGCTTGGAAGTGAGACTTCCATGCGACTGCAGCAATATTCGGCTCTACGGCTGAGTTCTCTATACTACTGTCTGTACTCACTAGTGACCAGAATGTCTTCATGTCCCTTTTAGAAAGTGCTGTTTTAATGGCATCCTATCGATCAAGCTCCCAGTTCTTCTTAGCTAACTTGGTACTGTCTCGATAAAGGGCCCTGTTAAGTTTGATTAAGGGTCTATCCTTACTTTTGATGGCATCTATGAGGCCACCCTTTGCCTTGCGGCAAGAATAGTTGAACCAAGTTTGTTTGGCACCCTTATTCGCCTTAGAATGTGTCAGAGGATTAAAAATATTAGTCAGGCTAGTTGTCAATTCTACGTGCAAAGCCTCTAATCTACTGATGGTTTGGGGAGAGTCAAGTGTCATGGCAGCCTCCTCCATTTCCATTAAGGGCGAAATAGTTAGAGAATATAATGCAGCTGCCTTGTCTGGTGACTGCTTGAGTATTCCCCATCTGATTCTCCTTCTATTGTTAGCAAGTGTTAAATTACTACCTACAGGGGTACTAGTGGCCATGGGATTATAGAGGTCTGGAGGCTCCAGCTCCAGTATCAGGGCGTTGTGGTCACTGGCATGTCTCGGCATGACAGCGAAGTCGACAACCCACTGCCATATGCTTGTTTCCACTAGGATATAATCCAACAGGGAGGATTGTCCTGTTCTATTGAAGGTTAGCTTCCCTGGCTGATCTGACTTGGTGCTGCCGTTACACGCCCTCAGGGAATGGGTTAGTGTTACTGCATTAATCTGAAGTACCAGGGGGGTCCAGGCCTTAACCGGTGGAATTTGAGGATCAGGAATTAGCCAAAGACAATCCTCATCGCAAGGGGGAGCATCAGTGGGGGCAGCAAGGGGCTCGAATTGGCAATTAAAATCTCCCCCTATAATCAGCCTTGCATTCGGGGGTACTAATTCAATAAATGTGTTTAATAGATCTATGGTCGGGATTCCTGTGCAATGCTTACAGGGCGGGAATAGATGTTGATGAAGGCTATTTTGATCCTGGAGGAAAAGGTGAGTACAATACACTGGATGTCGTCGGATGAGGTGTTCAACTGCTCAACAGTACAATCCAGGTGAGTGGCAACCCAAGTGCATAAGCCCCCCGAGGGTCTACCTCTTCCCCCCGTCGTATTCCTATGATCATGCGATGTAATGGTATGCGTTGTAAAATCATGCGATGTAATGGTAGTTGCGTTGTAAAAACCGCATTGTAAAAGCATGCGTTGTAATGGTTTGCGTTGTATCATCATATATTCGTTTCATGCAAGCTGTAAATTGGAACCATGAGATAGGTAACAAATTAACCTCATGAATTAACCAGACTGCTGAATCTGTTTCTGCTACAGTAAATGGTAACTGTTCTAATTTTTCAATGTGTAACATAGTATACGTTGCATCTTTCATGGACATCACTTTTTGTTTGTTGGTCAAATTAAAAGGTAAAAATAATGCAGAAGCATTCAGGTAATCCAATGGTACTCTCCCATTTTTAAGTGTTTGTAAAGTCCATTCAAATTGCATAACAGAGCAAATTTTATTTTGACCATGATACAAAGCTGCCACATCACTCTGTACAATATCAATGACAGACGACACAACATTATCTAATGTGTATATGCGAGAAGATACAGTGTTTATGCTGTTATCAACAACTGCAAGAACTTTTTACAAATTATCTTGATCTATTTGGCGTAAGCGTACTGCTGCTTCCATCTCTGATAGTTTTTAAAATTCATTATATGCAGCATAAACAAAACGTTTAGCTCGAGGGGACTTTGGTCCTAAAAGGAAATATGAAAGATCAATGTCACCTGACAACAGTGATAGATGGTGTTTCACAGACGACAGTGTGGAATGCTCCAACCATTGCTGGATTAATTTCCCAACTGAATAAGTGGTAACTGTATGTGAATGCGAATAATGTGGATCTTGTCTATGTTGTGTAAACCCACTTGTGGCATTCATAAAGTGTAAATCACAAGCATTTGTGTCAATCGGCCAAAGTGCCCAACCCTCCGACTTAATCATACATTAATTAAAAGTGCCATTCTGTATCATAGAAGATAAATTTTCCATCGTAAAGTTGGTATATGATTGCCACTTCACTTATGGAGCCAGAGATGGAATAGTGGGAATATTCAAATTTTTGGCGGTGGCTAAACCTAAACATGTAGTTTGTTGTACCGTCTGATTCAAAACCATTGACTGAGACGGTATTAGACAAGCACGATGTAAGGACTCCCTACCCTGCACCTGCCAAAATCTGGTGCCCCAAATAGATTTCAATCCAATAGTGTCCTTCCAATAATCGTAACCTTTGAGTGATAAGTTTGCTACGAATGATGAGGAATAAATTAACTTAGGGGGTCATTATGATGGCGGAAGGCCCGCCACCGCCAGCCGTGTGGTGGCGGGCCCTCTGCCATCGGACAGCAATTTTTCCCCCACCAGGGAATCGCTGTGTGACTGCGGCGGTCGCAAAGACTACCCGCCACGCTTCCGCCACAGGCAATCGTTCCGATTGCCTGGCGTAGCGGTCAGGATCTGTAAAATAGTGGTGGTGCCTAGCAGGCACCGTCCGCCATATTACGATGCTGGCCGCAGCCAGCCTTTCCATGGCGGGTAAACCGTCATCTAAAGGCTGGCGGGGATTGGTTTTGGGGGCCTGTTGCGGGCCCCCCTTGTGTTGGGGGAGGTGGTTGTGCACTGGGGGGGTACCCATGGTACCCCACTGCATTTCCTTGCACTGAGTGGCAGGCACTGCATGGTGCCTGTCACATAGTGCAGGGAAAGGAACTACATGCATTTTTACTATTGCGGCGGGTGCTGCAGCCAGCAGCACCCGCCGCAATGGTAAACATGCAAGATGCGACTGCCATGGTGGCGGTCGCATCGTAATTTCACGTGCGGGACTGCCGCGTTGCAGGCGGGCGGTCCCAGGCACCGCTACGGTGGCGGGCGGACTCGCATCCGCCCACCATCGTAATGACACCCTTAGTTCGGTAAGCATAAATTTGTCCGAATTGGGATCCTTTAACTTCAAATAATATGCTGCGGGGTTTGTAATATTAAAACCACTAAAATATGAATATTTAATTCACTGTGTTTTGGAACTCCCGCTAGAGAGTGTAGGGCAATGCTCCCATTCAGTATAATTAAAAGATGCCCGTGGAGTACTTGTTTTATGCAGAAAGTGATGACCATAGTTTGGTAACAAAATAAATCAGCATAATTTTCGGAATTCATATACAAATCTTCTGCATCAAAAACAGTATATTATTGCAATTCAGAAAGCAAAGAATTAACAGTATTGACATCCCAATCATTTGAATGCACTACAGGAACAACAACATCACCTAAGAAAACACGGAAGACATAGGGTTCTTGTAGGGTCTCCGTGGGACCACATACATCGAATGGCACTTTGTCCCAAACAATGCCATCAGCGACCGGGAGTGCTGAAATGTTAACAAGAGTTTGGTCTCTTTTCATTATATGGGAAGAAGAATGAGGGGCAAGCACTCCATCAACCAGTTCCACAGCAGAGCGTTCAGGTAGGTAATTACCATTAATTAAAAGGAAAAACACAGTCACAAATCCAATCCACATGAAGAGGAACACCATCGACAACACGATCCAGATGTAAGTCCAGGGGCAAACCAGGTAAGGTCGTTTTAACCATGCAAAGAAAACACAAATCCGTGCAGGAGGCAGTGCGATAGTCGAAGACAATGAAGAAGTGTCTGAAGAAAAATTATCTCGGTTGATGTAATAACCACTGGAACTGAGCTAAAACAACGGGGATGTTCTTGATTAGAAGGCATAGACTGTAGTCCAGTGTCAGAGAGTTCAATTGGAGGGGAAGCATATTCAATTTCCGCGCTTGAAGTTGTAAAAGGTCAAACCGATGCGGGATCAATTGAAGACTCGATCTCCCCTTCTGGCAGTCGGGGGAAATCGGTAGCAACAGAATTCATTTGCTGTAAGGAAACATCCCGACGTGGGATGATTGTAGGCATACTATTGATTATCAGTCATATGGTGTAACTTGACATGTTCAATGGAAATGAATCGATTGTCTTTGCATCCAGGTAATGGAGGTAAAATCACAGTTTGGGTCCCCTTATGACCAAGGACTGAGAGCAGAGCACGGTATGTGGGACTGAATTCCTTCTTATTCGCCTCTTTCTCCCGGATCAAATCACCAACTTTATGGAGCCAGCCAGAAACAGGAATCAGCACCGCTGCATTCGTTGGTGAGGGCAAATGGGATTTTGTCAGAGCATCTCGATTCTTTTGTAGATCCTGCAACATAGCACAGTGGTTATGTATGTCAAACGTTGCGGCAGCCGCCACAACGTCTAGACCATCAAGGTCAGGTACAAACATCTTAATGCCAAAGAGCATTTCGTACGGGGTCCGCCCACCCAGAGATCTTCTAGGGAGATTATTCAGTGCACCTTGAACCCCATAGAGGTGAGTCAGCCAGCCACGGCCTGCACCTAATACCCTTGCTGTTAAAGACTGCTTTGAGTCACTTTTCATCAGCTCCACAACAGAGTTGCCCTCTGGCTGATATGGAGACGAGAAATGCACCTGCACTCCCATAGACTTCATCGAATCAAGTAAGCCTTAGAGGCAAAAGCCGGACCTTGGTCAGAATGGAAAGCGCCACAGGAATATGTCCCTACAAAGACATGCAAATCTTTTATAACAGTATGAGCGTCAGCATGGCGCTGTTGCCAAACCCAGAGGAATCTAGTGCATGAATCCACCGCAACCAAAATATATTTGAAAGCAGTGTCTGATGATAAAGGACTGCAGTGATCAAGGTAAATACACCCAAAAGGAGAATATATGATGATACAACGCAAACCATTACACTGCATGCTTTTACAACGCGGTTTTTACAACGCAACTACCATTACATTGCATGATTTTACAACGCATACCATTACATCACATGATCATAGGAATACACTAAAACTACCATTACATGGCAACCCATTACAATGCATACTATTACAACGCATACCATTACTACGCATATCTTTTTTTTTTTTTTTACATTTTCCATATTTTAAAGAAAAGTATAACTAACCCCTGTAACGGGATGCAAGGGAAATAGGGGTTTTGGGTGGGGAGTGTATTAATACTCGGGTATTAAAAAAATACTTGGGTATTAAAATTAATACTTGTGTACTTTAGAATGTCCCGATCCTATTTAATACCCGTTTATTAATAACAAAATGTAAACGAAAGTTAACAAAACAAAATAATATATTTTGAAATACTACCAATGGAGCAAAAGCGAGATTTTAAAGCCACCATTTTGAACATTGAAAAAAAGAAAGTCCTTCAACTATGTTTATGAATGCCCCTTAACCCGCAACTTGCCAAAATGGCTGACATTTCAACAATAAATGTTTTAACGAACATTTTGTAAGATAACAAATTAATTATACTTTTTGACAGCTCAGAATCACGCTGAAAAACTATTTACTAAACATATTTTCGTTTAAATTATCGTTTACCATAAAAAAAAAGGTATAAAAGCAGCCATCCACCATTTTGAGTACAGTGGTAAACTGACTCCCATGGTGAGCACACGCATTTTTCGAGCCAGAAAACAATTGAGAATTGGATAAGCCAAACAGTGTCATCTACAGAAAGAAGTAAGTGTACAATTTAAGTATTTAAAAAACACAATATTAACACATAATTCACAAATACTAACAAGTATTTTTTTTAAATGTTTTACAGCATTTGGTGAATTTCAAAACCAGCAAGAACTTTAAAACAGATACTACCAAGCCAAAAAATACACTTACTCAGTAAGTAACAAAAAAGCCTTAGTTTTATGAGAAATAAATAAAACTAAGCCTTTTTCAAATAATACATATATTCAAATTAAAAAATAAATATTTTTAAAAAAGACAGCTGGGAATAAATTATTAGAAAGATAACAGGTGTCCTTACCTCAGAGAAAAACTGGATAGTGATGGGGAACAAATTTACTATTCCTACTCCGACCTGTACTGTCCTCAGGGAAAGTGTTGGATGATTGTGTGGGCCAAATTTACTATTCATACTCTGACCTGTGCTGCCCTCAGGAAAAGTGTGGGATGGTGGTGGGGACAAATTTACTATTCCTACTCCGACCTGTGTTTTGCTCAGAGAAACAACTAAATGGTGGGGGGGCAAATTTACTATTCCCACTCCGACATGTGTTTGCCTCAGGGAAAGTGTGGAATGATGGTGGGGGCAAATTTACTATTCCTACTCCGACAGGTGCATGCCTCAGAAAAAGAGCTGGATGGTGGTGGGGTCAAATTTACTATTCCAACTCCAACCTGTGCTGGCCTCAGGGAAAGTGCTGGATGCTGGTGGCAGTTACATACATGAACTCTGGTCCTTGCCATTCGCATTCCGTTGTCAGCGGGCAGACAGAGACGGTTTTCTCACAGGGGAGGAATGTGGCTCTACGGTCGGCCACTCCTTTGTGTGTAAACAAGTAAAACTTCACTGCGCTTGCAACGTTTCAGCCCCTAATTTATCTTGTTTTTTAAAAGGAACCCCTGTTTCAGCTATTATTCCCACTCTTACTCTGCTTTCTAACGGCAGTTATCTCATTCTCAACAATCAGAACTGCTGCGGATTACGGGCAGGCATCACGTACATTGTAACTGTTTCGCAACAAGTTACTTGTTGCAGCAACGTCCTGTTTCTTCCCCCACATGGGAGTGTATATAGTTCACTGTGGCCATCCATTCCGACTTTGAAAACAGATTTCAATAAGCTAAGCAGACTCAAAGCGCTATTATTTCCACACTAAGTGGCTCTCACGTCCGCTCATGAGACCTTTGAGTTGCAGGTGGCGAGGACATCAAGTGAAATTCAATTATTGTTAAACACAACTCTCCCCCTACACTTTGATGTATTAATACACCAAATCTTTAATGCGTCTGATATGGCAGGCCTGGCCCATTTTTTTTAATTGTGGGATCTGGCCTTCTAACCTCTTTTCAGACTATTTTTGGAGTAATACCTGCCTCTATTCACTCTATTTTTTCCAGTGTATTTGGAGGGTTCCCTCTGCTGCTCCTCCTGGTTTGTGGCATCCTGGAACTTCTATTGTTGTTCCACAATGGCTGCTCGATCTGTGGTTCTGCCAGGCCAGGAACAGGTGCAGTTGTACCGTGAGTGGATGCGACAGCTTTTTGGTTTGATGCCATTGGAAGCTCTCGATGTCGACTATTGGCTAACGTTCCGCTATGCCTACTTCACCTGTGTGCAACCTTTGTTCTACTGCATCCGGTGCCCCTTTCAGTGGGCCCTGGATGTCTGCCTGACCACCACGTCACACGCTGCCCTGGATTTTGAACTGTTGATGGGTCCGTTGATGTCCCATAACCAGGACTGTTCCTTGGGTATGCGGCTTGAGTATAATCCCTCATTGGGACCGGAGGCCGACGCCAGTCCCGGTGCCCATGCACAGCACCTCTTGGATCTTAGTTTCATCGAGATCGACACGGGTTGCCCAGGTATGCTCCTAATGACCACTGGATATGTCTGTTTGTTTGAATTGCTTAATTGGATGGCATCGCTTTTCTCTTTGGATGGCTCTGATGCCTTATTGGAGCTTATGGCATTCCACTTGGCACTTGATATTCTGGGCCCGGATGATACGCTGTAATTGGATACATTTTTGCGTATAACATTTTTTTACTCTCATTGCCCTCGCATTTTCGATTTTTCCTTTGGACTTTTTCTATTGCAGTCTTGACCACTGCCTGAGACTTTGGCTCTGTTACCTGTGACTTCTGTGTCAGTCCAGTGCTAACGTCCTGACCAAGGGGAGGGTGTCACATGGCCTGAAGGGACATTGTCATCTTCCTTATGTTGGCATGAGCATGTTGCAGACTGTCCAGTGCTTAGCGCACGTTACTACAAGAGTTTATTGTGTATTTGCCATTCTGAAACTTTCACATACAAATATACAGTTGTTTTCATGCTTTGCAAGTTCCTGTGATTCAGTCTGAACATTGTGAACAAGTTCGAACAACAATGCCCCTTGTTATTCTGTTCTGGCCAGGCCTTAGCACCGAGACAAAACATGTAAATGCAGCTGTTGTTTGGGAACACGTACTGTGGTTTTATTGGAATACATGGATAGGTAGCACACACTTGGAGAGGGACCTTTCCAGGAAGAAGAGCATGACAGCACCTATGATGTAGATCTATCATCTATAGACTGAGGTACAGGGTCTGCTGATAATGCCCAGAGATCTTCTAATATATAATCATCTTGCTTCTCGCCAAGGGGAGGGAGGTTAGGTTACACGGTAATTCATGATGACAGCTCCTTTTATGATTTACGGACTACTTGCTATGCTGACCGCATTTATACTATGTGTTTTTCTGCTAATTGTGGCACGTATACTGCATACTAGAGCACGATAGTTAAATTAAATATTTTAAACTTGTTTGTGTCTCTGTCAGATCTTATTGTGGACAAGTACAAGAGTGTGAGCGAAAAGGTGTGTCTTGCAACCGTGATTCCTGAGAGAGTGGGAGTGTTGTGTTCTGGGGTGTCTAATCACTTGTTCCTCTGTGAGTGAGTAGGAGGGCAAGTGAGACACTATAGCTAATCAGTCCTGGGCATATGGGTACTAAGGTGGTAGGATGATTCAGTCGCTACATACTAAGGTCCCATAATCCCACACATAGTTCTGTGTTTGTGCAGAATCCCTGCAACAGCTTCTTGCACAAGTTTCTCCAGGGCCAATCTGTACTCTTTAGCCTTTCTATTAATAACCATATCTTTATATATTAACTGTCCCAGCAGATGAGCTTTTAAAGCATCCGAAACAATGTTTGGTGAAGCCGACCAATTGTTTCTTATCAAAAACTCTTCGATCTCATCCTCACATACTCTAACCCATTCCTCCTCCTGCAGAAACTGCTTATTAAAGACCTTATTAGAGAGACTTTCACCTCTCACCCAAAATCTCCAACTCAAGAGTTGTATGATCCAAGAACCCATTGGGGAGGGTCTGAAGACATTTAAAACTCAGGTTCTTTGAGACAAGGAAGAAATCAATCCTAGAGGCAGTTCGAATTCTTCCTGAAAAGCATGTGAATTCCCTCTTTTCTGGGAAGATTTCCCTCCAAGGATCAACAAGGAAAAGGACCCTTTGATAATTTTGCATGGTTTTCACTACTTTGGGCTCTGTACAACCTGAGGAAGAGCCCACTCCTGAGTTTTGCAGAAAATTAAAATCTCCACCTATAATAATCTCACCGGGGACTTGCATTAAAGATTGAAATAACTCTTCATATGGCCTAGTAATATCTTCTACAAGGGCATGAAAGCGTATAAAAGTAAACTGCAATGAGGAGACAGAGCAGTTAACCCAATACCAACTGCCCTGTGTGTCGCTTGCCCAATCATGAACTTCCACATTCAAATTTCAGGCTATAAAAATGGCGGCTCTGCGATGGGTCACCATGGCGGCTGTGAAGCCTCTATAACCAGCCCATCTCTTAAACATTGTAAATGTCTCTAGCCTGTCTGACGGAGTATGGGTTTCCTGTAATAACACTTCGAAACCGCAAACTTGAGGATGAGGCCGGATCAGGAAGGGCAGAGATCAGGGGATGCGCTTAGGCAGGAACATCATCCCCTCCAGAAGTTTTCTGGAATTGTCAGTTCATGATGGATTGTTGTTGATAGTGGTGTAACTGGTGGTTCTCAAATGTTTACATGAGAAAAGTTTAGACATGGCCCACAAAGGTCATCCTGCTATGAGCAGTATGAAAAGAAGAGTTTAAGGTACGTTTTGGTGACCTGGTATTAACATAAGTGTGGAAGATAAAGTGAGATTGTGTATTGCGTGTGCAGTGAATGAGAATCTCATTGTTTAGTGCTACTGTCTGAAGAAAATATGACCAGGCCCAGCAAGGCATGGGAAAAAATGCTGTTGGATATTATGGGATTAATGCGTTTCTCTGGGTATCCCAAATATTTTTGGTGATGGTTGACCAATTTTCAGAGGGGCTGTGGGTCAAAATAGTAAATCAAGTAAGCTCTAGTAGGATGTAATGCTTTCTGCTGGAAGTATTTTAGAGAGAAGGTTTTCCAAAGAGCATTGTAACGGACAGTGGAGTGTAGTTCACATCCACTGAGATGACTAGATTTCTGTCCAAACATGGTATAGAACACAGATGCACCTCGGTATATCATCCGCAAAGCTATGGCATTGAGGAAAAGTGGATTAGGGCGTTAAACAATGGCGTGCAATTGGCCCTAGCCAATAGAGTTATTTGCAGGAAGGCCATCAAACATTGGTACGGGTATATCGCAACACTCCCAGAAGTGTGGGTGACAAATCCCCTTTTGAAAATTTGAGAGGACGAGACGCAATAGCCAATCTAAAGCAACCATAAATGACAAAATTCGATAAAGGATTTGTGTGGAAAAATAAAGGAGTTGGTGTCCTAGGAAAGAACAGTTTTAAGGAGAAAGGTAAGGGGACAAACCGGCAAATAGGGGAAAGCAGGAGATGCAACTTTCTGGAATAGCTGAAGATGTTGAAAATTATATTCAGGGAGGCCAAGGTAAAGCGCATTGCCAACACTCGCTAATAATATTGGAGAGAAAAGGAAGAATTTCTTAGCCGTCTTAATCTCCCTCGCATGGAAGAAACAGGTTGAGATAACTTTAGAAATCTAATGAGAGTAATTAAAACCTTGATCAGAAATAAATCCCAAATTGCACAGAAATGACAGTGGAAATGGACAAGAATCAACATTATGGGGGCACCACCTGGAGGTCTACATTGAAGAGGAACCTCCACTGGACATGACTTCAGTTTTATCCGAGTTAAACTTAAAATTAAACTGAGCTGAACAGGAATCATTGTAGAGGCCTAGAACCAGCGCGTGTCGCTTGCGTGGCCTAGGCTCAAATAAGGGGACGCCACACAGTGTGCTTGCTAAACTAGCGTGGTCCCGACTGCCGCCGCGGGCCACGCCTCCTTTATTTATATTCGCGTTGGCGTACGTACGCCAACGCCAGTGCGTGTACTGCGGGCTCGGGAGCACTAGACTGCTGCCCGGCCCCTTTAAACATTACATTCCTTCTAACCTTTAAATAAAACACAACCAAACAACAAACAGTCGATCTGTTACCAGTTCCTGGTTCGGGGTCTCACGTCCACCACCTGGCACCCCCCCTTTTCGATCAGCTGGGCATTCACTGTTCCTTATACCAGAAACCCGGCCAACCTGGATGACGGGGCAGGATTGCCCCTTAGGCCGTAACCACAGCCGGCTCCACGTGTCATTGGCAAAACGACACCTCCCCTCGGTGAGCCTCTGTCCAGTGTACCACTCTCCCTGGGATACCGCCGTCGACCCTCCGGTGTTCCGGCCGGGGACCTCTGGCCGTCACTCGCTCCAACTCCTCCAGCCGCTGGTTCCTCCTCCGGAGGGGTTTCTCCCACATCATCCTCCTCGGGTTCAGCTCCCGGTGTCCCTGTTTGGACTTTCTTGAAAAATGAGATATTTCTGGTAATTTCCTCTGCTCCTTTTCGGGCGGTCACCATCGTGCCTGTCCGGCGGGTCACCGTCCAGGGCTGGCACTCGTAGGGGAGACGGAACTTGCTCCCCGGATATCGGTCTTTCACAAACACCTGATCCATCTCCTGGATGTTCGCCGGGCATGCTCTCCGGTCACGGCTAGACCGGTCGTTGGTGGTGGTCCTCTTCGCCAGAATCCTGGGGCCGTCAATGGGGTTTGGGACCCACGTCGGGTGATGAGGAAGAGTGTCTCGTACCACTCTGCCCAGACACACGGGGCCTGGTGCCCTTTCCGTCGTCGAGTGTGGTGTCATCCTGTATTCCCTCAGGAAACTGTAAATGGCTCTCTCCAGGGGGGCATTCTCAGCATGCGCGATCCGAATCACCCTATTGAGCGTGCGCATGAATCTCTCTACTTCCCCATTCGCTTGGGGCCAGCGCGGGGTGACTTTGCGGTGTTGTATCCCCCAGGACTTTAGGTAGTCGGCAAACTCCTGCCCTTGAAAAGGGGGGCCATTGTCCGTTTTGACCATCTCGAAGATCCCATGGGTCGCGATGATCTTCTCATTCTTTGTAATGACCTCGGTGGCAGTCTGGCTTGCCACCACCTCTACCTCTGGATACTTCGTGTAGTCGTCAATGACTACAAGGGCATGTCGCCCATCTGGCAGGTGCCCAAAATCCATGCTAACCCGCTCCCATGGTCTCCGGGGATTGTCCTCTGTGATGACCGGGTGAGGGCGGTCTGGTTGGCCGGAGACCTGGCACCACTGGCAGGTGCGAACAGTTTGTTCAACCAGGTGATCCATCCTCGGGAACCACACCTTTGCTCTTAGACGTCCTTTAGTCTTCACGATCCCCTGGTGACCCCTATGGGCAAGATCTACGGCTTGTTGGGCCATACCTGATAGAATTACCAACCGAGGGCCTCTTAGCACACATCCACTGTTGTCAATAGACAGTTCGTCCTTTACTCTGTGCAGCGACTCCAACGCCGCCTTGGCTTGGGGCGTCCTCCGGGACAGTGTGGTCAGGATGGCCTGCCAGTCATTGACCCTGACTGCCGCTTTAGCCAGCTGTAGGCACTCGTCCTTTTGGGTGGCCTCCACAATGGCTTCCACACTGATGGGTAGCGGCCGGGACCTTTCCGCTATGAATCGGACATACTCCTCTGTGTCATTTGCTTCATCTTCCTCGGCTCTTGTGGCCGCTCTTGGGTGCCGAGACAGGTAGTCCGCCAGGTTGGACGACCCTGGCTTGTACTCCACCTTGTAGTCGTACTCCTGCAGCTGGAGAATCCATTTTTCAATTCTCGGTGGCGGTTTGGACTCCGAACCCTGGAATAGTGGCACTAGGGGTTTGTGGTCCGTCGTGACGGTGAACGGTTTGCCGTACACATAAACGTGAAAATAGCGGCACGCCCAGTGGATGGCAATCGCTTCCCGTTCTATCTGGGAATAGCGTTGCTCAGTCTCCGTCAGCGACCTGCTCGCATACGCTATGGGGATCCACTCCCCGCTGGACCCCTGCTGTGTGAGTACGGCCCCTAGCCCGTGCGGGCTGGCATCCACGGCCACGTTGGTGGGGCGAGCCGGATTAAAGTATGCCAACGTGGTGTCGGCTGACAGCGCCGCCTTCGTGTCCTGAAAGGCTTGCTCCTGGTCAGGGCCCCACTGCCAGACGGTGGTAGACTTGGTCAGTTCCCGGAGGGGCTTGGTGACGTTGGTTAGGCCTGGCATGAAACGTCCACAGAAATTGACCATTCCAAGGAAGCTCCGGACTTCCGAGATGTTGGAGGGCGCCGGAGCTTCTCTGATGTCCCTCACCTTGTCTGGGTCTGGAGCCACTCCTTGGTCAGAAAAGGTGTAGCCAAAAAAACTGAACTTCTTTCTCAGGAATTGGCACTTCTCTTTGTGGAGCGTCAAACCTGAATTCCTGATCCTCTGCAGGACGTTGCGTAGCCTCTGGTGATAATCATCCAGCGAGGCAGCATACACCAACAGGTCATCACTCACGTTCAGGACCCCCGGGAGCCCGCTGAGGAGTTCTCGGATGGTGTTTTGGAACACCTCCGCTGCACTCGATATGCCGAAGCTGAGGCGTTTGTACCTCCGGAGGCCCACATGCGTAGAAAATGTGGCGATGTACCGTGAGTCCGGGTGTAAGGGAAGCTGATGATATCCTGACCGTAGGTCCATCTTTGAAAACCATTTTGCTCCGTTGAGCTCCCCGAGTATATCGTCTATGGTGGGCGTTAGGTGACGCTCTCTTTTATCGCGGCATTGGGGAGTCGCATGTCGACGCATATGCGAACCTGGCCAGGCTGCTTCGGCTTCCTCGCCACTACTATAGGGGACACCCAGGGGTCGGTCCATCAACTTTCTCAATGACCCCTTGTTCTTCCAACGCTTCAAGTTCTGCCTCCACTTTCTGCCGCAGGTGGAAGGCTATGTGCCTGTGCCTCAACGCCACCGGTTGGACCGAGGGATCAATGTGGAGGGCTACTTCCTTTCCTTTGAGGCACCCAATTCCTGTGAAGATATCACCGAACTCCTCCATTATCGTAGACAACTCCTCCTCTTGTACCGCTAGTGCAAAAGATATGAGCCGTAGCTCCTCAGCCGTCTGGCCGCTCACCAGCATGCCATTGCCCTCTTTAGTGACATACACTGTGGTAGGGGTCTCTTGCTCCTCATGTTTGATTTTCGTCGGGAAGCATCCCAGCAGTGGGATGGGCGTCTTCTGGCCGTATGCGAATACGCGAATCTTTGCCTCTCGCAGTGATGGACGGGGGTCCAGCCGGTTGAATACATCCTCCGCCATCAGTTCAATGGATGCTCCCGTGTCTATGGTGGCCTGTACTTCCTGGCGGTGGACCATTACCCTGCACTTCGGCAGCCGACGTCTCTTCGGCATTGATTGATTTGCTGCGAACATGTAATGGACTGGGTAGCTACCCTCGTCATCGTCGTCCATGTCTTCGGGATCGTGGGCCTCTTCTACCATCTGAGCCAGCTCTTTTTTGTGTCCCGTAGACCTACAGACTGCTGCAAAATGGTTAACTTTGCCACATGCTGAGCATCTCCGTCCTTTCGCCGGGCATTCCTGCATGCGGTGTGGCGTTCCACCACAATAGCCACATTGCCTCTTTCTGTCCGGTGCTCGCTTCCCTGGGTGCGGGCGCGGCTTCGCTTGGGCCATATTCACTTGTTCCGTCTTGATGGGACGATGAAGGGCTGCCTCCATATGGGACGCTCTCACTCGCGCCAACTCTTTGGATCTCCCCATCGTGAGGATGTCCGCGAGGGGCTTTCCCGACTCCTGGAGGATGTGTTCACGGAGTTTGGAGGAAAAACACCCTTGGATGATTTGGGCCCGGATCTCTTCCTGCTCATCGGTGAACCCACACGTGGTGGCTAACTCCTTCAACCGCCCATGAAAGGCGTCCAATGACTCTTCCGCCTCCTGCTTTGCCTGACGAAAGATAAATCTTTCGTAGTCTCTGTTAGCCATGGGCTCAAAATGTGCGTTAAGGGCATTGAGCAGTGTAGCGTAGGTTTTGGGGGTGGCCTCAACCAGTGTTTTGTATATCCGGTGAATGTCCTTCCCACCCAGATGAAGGAGCAGCGCCCTGCGCCTCTCACGGGAGATGCCCGCCCCCTCGAAGTAGAATTGGAGCCTCTCCGTCCAGTCTTTCCACCTTGGGGCCAAAGCAGAGGGAGCTCCGTCGACTACAAAAGGCTCCATGGCCGGGATTGCCGCCATTTTGGGGTAATGAGTGGTCCTCCTCGCGGCACGTGCACTGTCCCTCTCTCCGGAATGGGGAACAGCCGCCTGGCCGAGGGCACTAAGGATGAGATGACCCTGTGCGCTGCTTGGGGCGATGGGGGCTCACAAACCAGGCCACTGCCCCTTACCTTCACTCCTTGGGAGCACTGGAGCAGCCTGCACAATGCCTGCCGGTGATGATGGGCAGCAGGCCTGTCTGGTCGCTGTGTGCCTCTCCTACCGGGCACCTGATGCTCCAGACCAACAGCAGCTCGACCACCTTATGTAGAGGCCGTGGCAGGTCTTCCCTGCAGCTCCACGTGCCTCGTGGCAGAGATCAGCCTGCAGGGTGCAGTACCGCTTTTCGCCACCGGGGGGGCACACGGTGCCCTCGATGACTCGTGCTGCGGCGCGGGCCGTCACCCGCCTCGTCGCCAGTGTAGAGGCCTAGAACCAGCGCGTGTCGCTTGCGTGGCCTAGGCTCAAATAAGGGGACGCCACACAGTGTGCTTGCTAAACTAGCGTGGTCCCGACTGCCGCCGCGGGCCACGCCTCCTTTATTTATATTCGCGTTGGCGTACGTACGCCAACGCCAGTGCGTGTACTGCGGGCTCGGGAGCACTAGACTGCTGCCCGGCCCCTTTAAACATTACATTCATCATCTATTTTCAGAATAAATTGCGTATAAAAAAATGTTAATATAATTAAGTTTGATAACAAAATATAATGAACAAAATAACTAATGATAAAAAATATATATTTTTCTAAAATTAAAATGTTTTTGTTTATTTTCATGCACCAACTTCTTCGTCGGTCATGCGCTATAAAAAAAATATATTTTTCTTTATTTTCTTGCACCAACTTCTTCGTCGGCCATGCGCTATAATAAAAGAAAAAGGCAACGTGCTGCAAAAAAAACCCCCGAAAAATGAGTATGCTATGAGGTGGCCGCAGCGTCGCCGCCTGCTTCCTAGGTAGACATTAAGGGATGTGCCAACTTCTCAACAGGGTCCCTGCTGCAGGATGGACGGACGACTACAGGGGTTGAAACGACTTTCCACTTCTGGGAACCTGTTTGTGCCAAGCAGTGCTCGTCAGTTACATCATGAACTCCAGAGGGAACATAAACAACCCTTAGCAGCTGAGCGTGCTCCTTTTTAAACGACAAATATAAATACACCTGCCCTGCAGACCAAGGTTTCCTGCGGAGCTGGCGGTCACGAGCGCCCGCATCCGTCGTCACCTTGTTTCAACCCACGCACATTAGTGTTCGCGCATCTGATGGTACGCGCCGATCGAGAGCTCAGCGTGTACAGCCGCTCCTTCCGGTGTCCTCCTCTCTCAGCGGGAGTCTGAAAAGGTCAGTTGAGAGGGACATAATTATTTACGAGACTGGCCTTTAATGTGATATTACGCCACTCGCTTGAACCGCCCTAACAGAAGGGCGGCCAATGGCCATACACCATGGATGTAGCAGAATCGCCTGTGAATACATCGGCAAGACACCTCAGTGGACTAATGCATTTACTGCAGAGAAGTTAGAGAACTAAAGCATCCGCTTCAGAGAACTGTATGAAATCTGAAAGCCGAAGGCTTCTTTGCAGGCAAGATGGGTACGAACCCGATCTGCTTCCTAGAAACAGGTGAATAATGCCAACAGGAATTAGGCGGGAGTAACACTACTCAACCCAAAAGGTGGCACTAACAGCGACAGCATGCTGCCTGCTTCACCCGCACTGCACCACTATTCAGATCATTAGCATCAGCAGCACCGTATCAAAAGTAAATGCTCTACTATGGCTGCTTCCTGATCTGAAGAACGGCTGTAGATCGAAAACATACATTTATTTAAATTCTTTTCTAGCTTCAAAGCACATTTAAAAAAAATATATTTTCTATTCTGAATATGTTTAGTCATTAAAATCCTTTTTATTTCAGTTTTTCAAAATAAGGTGCAAAATACTTTCTCTTCAAAATCTTTCCAGACCTTTCTGGCAAACTTTGAACCATTGTCTTGAGGAGTACAACTATTATTAGTGTCAGATCCCATTCAGTCTACAAAGTGCGCCACTTAGCCTTAGGCATAGTAATTAGTAATTTCTAAGGTGCGCAAGGACTGTAAATATAAATAGCCATGAATAAACATTTTCAAACTCAAAGCACACTGCAAAAAAACAAAACAACAAATAGGCAAAATTAACTATCACAAATAAAATGGAGAAAACCGGGAAGTAGGTATTTCCACTTGTGCTAAAGGTAAAGTCAGCAGGAACCAACGCAAATCCTGGTTCAAAAGTCGGAAAAATCTGTCCCTTCTCACCAAACCACCTGTGGATGAGTTTGACAGGTACTGGAGATTTGATCTGCTGGAAGAAGTTATTTTAAGAGCTCAGGTTTTTTTTTCCAGGGGCAGTGGTCTCTACCCTGGATTTGCAAATCCCAGTAGAAAGTTCAATAGTTTGAGGTAGTGGTCACGGTGAAGAACAGATGTTGTGAAGAAATAATTCTAAGAGGAGAAAAAGCATCTCCCACAGCCAAAGTCAGACATCTTCAACAAATATTCGATGCTCCTCTCCTGGTTAGTTATTTTGTTGTGTCAATTATAACTCTTCAACCGGTAACTGCTGCCAGCAGACTTAGAAGTACATCAACAGTCTGAGATTAGCATTGCAGAAGGCCGCACAGGAGTTTTTTTTTAAAGTTTGAAAAAGCTTTATTGAGTTTTATAGCAACAGTAGTACATAATAAATATATCTATATCTTTAGTCAGCAGTTAACAAAACTAATGTAAGGCAAAAAGTAAAATGACGCTATACAATTATGGAACAAGAATATAAATATGAATTGTAGTACCTTACATATTAGTGGTTTAAAACTTTGCATTTTTGTGATGTACAGGAAAAGGAGAATAAGGAAAGAAAAAGAAAAGAAGAACGAAGAAAGAAAGAAAGAACAAGAAGAGAATAACAAAATCATGTAACTTTACTTGCAACTGATTATTTAACATGGTTATTTCGAAGACCCAGCAAGCATACATGTACACAGTTCTGAATAAAGTAATGAAATAACTCATGGAGGTTTGAATGTGGTAGATGTGTCCAATGTCCGAGCAGGCATACAGTTCATAAGTAGTTAGAGGTAACCAGAATAAATCCTTTGTAATGATTTGGTATGTGGAGACAGCATCTGCTCTATCAAGTCTGTGATGATGACAAAGTAAGTTCCACCATCTAGTAAAGGTTACCATTGTAGCATCTTTTCAGCTGGGCATAAGTATTTGTAAAGCAATGGCAATAAGCAAGTCCACAAATATACCCATTTTATGAGTGTCAACCCAAACGTAGAAAAATATATTGAATTTCAATATGAAAAGTAATATGGCAGATTTTTCAAATATTATTCTAGACTTCCAACCAAAAAGTTGTAATAGAAGGACAATGAAAAAACATATACATATAAGAACCAGGTGCGGTTTCACAGGTCCAACAAGTATTGTCAATGTTATGGTTGCATTTGTGAAGAGAAACGGGTTAAAAATAACCTATTGTAAAAATAGTATAGGGTTTGCGTAGTGCTTGCTGTGCAAGGGGTGTGATGAATCTTAGACCAAATCAGATGCCAGGTTTGCAGTGAAAAAAGGTGTTGTAAGTCTGATTTCCACATCAATTCAACTTTAGACTTGGGGTGAGTGAGAGGTGTATATACAAGATGCCTTAACAGCTAGGGAAGGGATGAATGAGTCAGGGAGCAAAATAGAAGTGGGTGGATGTGCATGACTAAGAGTTGATATGTGCTGCAAAATGACGTTCTTTAAAGGTTTTTACTTGAGAATGGAGGAGAAAGACTGTCTCAGATGGGGAGAAAAATTCGGTACCCTCAAATAACTGTTCAATTTGAATGCTATCTTTTTCCACCCATACTTTCCCAAAAATTGTACGGTTTGACAGTTTAATGTGTTTGTTGAGCAAAATAGAGGAATCTAGAAATGCCTGTTTTGGTGACAGCAACTGAGTAAGAATTGGATCTGTGAGACATATTGAATTCTTAATAGTAGGGGAGGTGAAGGTCTTGGGGGAGGGGTTGAGAAGTGAGCAACTGTACAAAAGGAAAAAGGTGAAATTGTTGCCTCTTCCAATTTACGCCATATGGTAAGGGGGTATCCCTGACTCCATCTAAATGGGACAAGATTTGTTTCAATATGAAAGAGTATATATGAATAGTGCTGCAAATTCTGAAAATTTACCCCTTCCTGCTTTTCAGGTTTACCTAATGATTGTAATGAAATACATGCCTTCCGGCCATTACATAGAAATTTACCAAGCAGACTATTAAGATTTTTAAAGGATTTCCATCAGAGCTTAACTGGCAACATGGATAAGTAAACATTTATGACTGGTAACATCATAATTTTTATTGCATCCAATCTGCCCCACCAAGACAAATAAAGTGGAGACCACTTCTCTGACATAGTTTGGGGCTGATTTACAAGTTTGATGGTGCGGCGGCGGGACCACCCATCACCGCCAAACCTGTGTGAGAACCGCCCGCCCTATAATTACTTTTTTAGTCATTGGCAGGCGATTCATTTGGCATTCCCACAGCGATGCCTATAAATTAGGCATCGCAATGGGAACGTCAAAAACAGTTCCAGCACGGCATGGACCTTCTGTGCTGGAACTTCTGTGCATGCACTCAGGGAGGCACGTGTTGTGCCGGTCCTGCCAAGCATATGGATGCCTCTGGGCTGCCGCACCACCGCGAGGGAGCGGAGGTTCCCTGCCGGTGTTAGCGGTCCCAGGGTGGCATGACCACTGGGGTCGTAATGTGGGGGTCGCAAGACCGCCATTGCCCCCCCACCACAAGTCTGGCAGTTCTCGGACAGCCAAACTCGTAATAATCGGTCCCTAAATATTCTTTGATGAGCATCAGCCAAATTAATCTGGATGGTGTCAGTTATGGAGGTGGAATATTTGATTCCCAGACATTTAACCCAGTTAGAAGTCCAGTTAAAATGAGTGCCCGCAGACATATCTTTTAAAAAATGTAAGTAAAAAAAAATGTAAGTCCGTTTTTATATAGCGCAGCTACTCACCCTTACGGGTCTCAAGGCGCTGGGGGCCGTCGTGGAAATTAAGTGAGCTATTGCCCAGAGTCACATGGTGCTGAGCTAAGCTGCCGCCGGAGCTGGGGATCGAACCGTGAACCCTGTGCTCCGAAGTCAGCTGCCCTGGCCGCTGCACCACACCTCTCCACTAAACAATACTTATTTAATGGGAGAACTTCTGATTTATCAATATTCAGTTTGCAGCCCGACAGAATGGACTAGTTAGCTAAGAGATCAACAAAGGCGGGATCGTGGATTCGAAGATTGTGGAATCAAGACAAAAACAACTATATCATCGACATAGGCAGTGAACGTAACCTCCGTACCCTTATGTTTGCATCCTTGAAAAGACAGTGACTGATGGAGAGTCTAAAGAAAGGATTCCAGTAACAGTATAAATAGTAAAGGTGACAGTGGACAACCTTGCTGTGTAACCCTTAGAAAAGGAAAGTTGAAAGACTGGAGGCCGTTCATGTAAATAGATGAAGTAGGGTAAGGTATTTGAGAATGGTTTCCTTTCCAACCGCCTCATTTTGATGGAGGTGATCGGAAAGGAAACCGGCCGGTCATTCTGGCTGGCTTCCGACGGGCTCGGAGAGCCCGTCCACCAGTCGGAATGCGGCCTGTAATCTCAAGGGCGGCTCTTTACGGTTTACGGCCGTAATGCATGCTCCCATAATGAAATATAGGAATGCGACCGGACAGTGTTCGGTTGCATCCTAATGGGGCGGACGGGAGCGCCGACCGGGTGTCGGTCGTCCCATCACCGAGTCGGTGTCAGGCGGAAGTGATTCCGCCCGACATCGTAATGAGCCCCTAAGGGCCCAGATGTCGGCTGTCCTGGCCGCCCCATTTGGATGCGACCGAACACTGTTCGGTCGCATTCCTATATTTCACTATGGGAGCATGCATAACTGCCATAAATCGGCTGTAATGCATTCTCCCATAGTGAAATGGGAGGTGCAGTTCATCCCTGCACCCCGTGGGAGGCACCTCAAGTGCCTTCCACAAGGTGCAGGGATCAACAGGGGTGCACCTATTGCCCCCTCGGCCTCCAACCGGAGGCCATGCACCAAAGGGGGCCCTGCTGGGGGCCCCCTGACACGCTTTCCGACATGGTTTCCATGTCGGACAGACAGGCATGAACACCATGTCGGAAAGTGTGCATTGTAATCTCAAGGGCAGAAAGAGCCGTCCTTGAGATTACAGGCCGCATTTCGACTGGCAGACGGGCTCTCCGAGCCCTTCGGAAGTGAGCCGAAATGACCGCCCGGTTTCCTTTCCGACCGCCTCCATCAAAATGAGGCGGTCTGAAAGGAAACCGACCGGCCCATTATGTTGCTGCCCTAAAGGCTCTAACTTTTGGTCGGAACCTTTCTGGGCCGTATCGTTATCGGCCCCCTAGTGTTTATATTTATTAATACTCCAGAATTCTCCTTGGTTGATTTTTTATTGAATTCTAACTTGGCCTGAATAAGACGTTAATATTCGTGCTCAAGCATTTTAATAGAGGTGAGTAGGAGTGCAGAATCTTTAAGGGCTTCTTTCTTTTTTTAGCCACAACATAGTCGATGATGTTACCTCTGGCAGTTGCTTGAATGCATCCCAAACAAAATGAAATGAAGTATCAGGATTAATGTTGGCAGCAAAGAAATCCTGAAGAAAGAGATCAAATTGTTGTACAAAATACATCATCGTTAAATAAACTATTATTAAAACGCCATCTATTGGACCAAGAGGTGACAGGTAATACCTCTAGATCTACTATAACTGGTGCATGATCTGAGATTAGAATAGACCCAATTTCAGCATTAGTTAATGTGGTAAGTAAATTATGTGTTAGGAAAACATAGTCATGCCTAGATTTAGATTTATGTGCAGGAGAAAAGAAAGTGTATTCCAAATTGTCTTGGTTGTACGCCCTCTAGGCATCAACAAGCCACCTAGAATGGATAGAATGTCCGAATGTTTTCTTGTTAGGAATGTATTTGACCAATGAATGTCTGTCCATAAAGGGGTGCATGATTTTGTTACGGTTCCCTCCAACCACCAATTTTGTTTTAGAGCATTACATTATAGTGTTGGACATTAATCCCCAATTTTTGAAAATCTACACCTGTGGGACCATATATATTAAGAAGAGGTATTGGAATTTGTTGTATGGTAAGTTATAGAAGAATCCATCAACCCTTTTCATCCTTCTCTTCCTTCTCAATGACCAAAGGAAGCGATTTCTGAACAATATCACAACTACATACTTATTTTGTTTAGCAGGGGAAAAATATATGTAGCCCACCTAATTCTTTCTGAAAGATTTAATGTCTGAATCTGAAAAATGAGTTTCTTGTAATAGAGCCATTTTACACTTCAATGGAGATAAATGAGTAAGCACCCTCTGTTTCTTAGTTGGGTTGCGCAAACCTTTAACATTTCAGTAGACAATATGCAGATTATTAGTTATGTGTGTAATAAGGAGTATACAACATAGTAAACAGCAGCATTCGAGTTACATGGGAGAAAACAACCAGAGCCAGAGACACGATCGCAAGAGTAGAAATAAAAAGGAGCACAGGAAGGAGAGCATAAAAAGAAGTTATAATGAAAGATAAGGAAGAAAGGAAATGTAAAGGGGAAGAAAAGGGACAGAACCTGATACATGAAAAAAAGATGGTGAAAAGCCAGAAAGGCCTTAACCATGTTGAAAAGTCAGAAGGAATAACAATAAGATGATGGGGTGGTGAAACGCAAAGAAGATAGCCAGCTGTCAGAAATTAAGAAACAAGTCACCAGATGGGCACCCAGAGTCGAACATAGGACAACACGGATGTATATAAAACAAAAGGAGATCAAGTGAAACCATTGCTAAGACAACATCTTTGGGAACTAAGAGCACTTACCAACATGAAGGGAACATGGTGTAGATAAGGGTCGGGGGGAGGGTACACAGAACTTACGAAACATCTAGGAGGGGAAATCAAATGTGAGACAGAAGACCACTGTTCCCTATAAGGTGCGCGTCGCGTGCGCGCACCTATGCTCCCCCGAGCGCGCAGTGTCTTGACGAAAGCGCGCACATCCTGCGAGAGACTGTTGCAGGTAAGTGTCCCTCTTACAGCCTGTTGGGTTAAGGAGGGGCACGCGTTCAGCAGCAAGTGGCTCCTGCACTTGCTGAATTCCTTTTGTTAACAGGAGGCGGCTGTAGCGGGTGATTGTGTGCCTTTGTGAAAGTTTTAATGTTAATTGCAGCGCATTAGGCGCTGCAATTAACATTAACACTTTCACAAAAGCACACAATCATCTCGCAGCCACCTCCTGTTAACAAAAGGAATGCAACAAGTTTAGAAGCATGACGAGTGCTTTCAGAATCATCTGAAAGCACACGTCGTGGATCTAGACTTGTTGCGTTTCTTTTGTTAACAGAAGGCAGCTGCGGGCCAGAAAATAAAGCCTAGCATGGGCCAGTCAGGCATCATTCACCAGCCAGGAGTATGAAACCAGCAGTTATTCACTTTTTAATATTAAGCATTTGATTCAGTTAATTAGTTTCAAAAGCTTTTTTTTCTTTTTCCTGCGTCCCACTTTAGATACTTTTTATTTCATTTTTTCACTGTCTGTGGTTTATTTATGTTTCGGCTTGTTTTATGTAGATTAAACAAGCCACTTAATGACATCAGATCATTTAACTCGCATTAGCAAGAGCACGGTGGGGGTAAGGGTCATGGTAAGATGTACAATCTGCAAATGTAAAGGGCTCCTGGAACTCAGTGTTGGCTCTAACTGATGGAATCACTTGAAGCATCCTGGTGACACACATTTATTAATTTTGAGGGGTACTGTAAGGGAGCTACCCACTAAGATGTGAAGTGTGTGCTTTTAAAAAGGAGTAATTAAAAACAAACTGCACTATGTATAGCCTGCAAAAAATCTATATTTTGGAAACACTTTTTATCGTAAACATTTTGTAGCAGAGTAGCTTATGCTGTGTGCAATGCAAGTTTAACATAATGACTTGCATGCTCACAGTGCTTTCCGTCACAGACTGGGACCTTGTAGTACTATGAAGAATAAACAGGTGTGCAGTTCCTAAGTGAGGGTGAGAGTGTTCTGGTCTGTTAAGAAGTGTCCTCACACACCCCAGAGGATGTCATGCTTCATCATTGGGCCTGATCCTTGTCGGGCCAGCACTGCAATGCCGGACGGGCACCCGCGAAGGGGCTCTTTAGCGGAGATCTTTTGTTGAAGCCGTTGGGTGCATTTGGGTGTGTGGACTAGATAGTTCAGTGAGTGTGAAGTGTTGTTTAAAATAGGTCTAGAGCAGCCCTTTGCATACATTTTATTCCTAGGGTGCACTAGCCTAACTAAAAGCAGGAAGCCCTAGCTGGATACAATGGTCCTAAAGGGCCTGTGTGGTGCATAAGGTCGACATGTTTCTTGCCTGAGGTAGCCCCTAACGGGTCTAGTGGCAATTCATCAGGACCGTGAGTGATTAGAGAAATTGTCTCAACTCTCGCACTACCGGAATGCTGGTTCTTGAAGTGGCATGATGCAGTAGTAACCAGCTTTGCAATTAAGCACCAGGTTCGATTAACCTAGTGTTCTGAGACCCCTTAGTTAGTAGGTCTAGGCTGACGGGGGAGTTACGACAGAGCACCTTGTTGCTCACAACGAAAGGCGGCGCGGCAACTAGCCGTTTTCCTACCCTGGCTCTGGTCCCGGGGGCCCTCACTTAGGAACTGCACACCAGTTTATTCTTCATATTTACGATTAGGGAGTACGTGTGCAGGACCTGGTTAAAAAGCTCCTGGTTCCTCTTGTTTAGAGACCTTGTAGTACTAAACATACAGAAGTCACCATTCTCCCATCCATCAACCAAGATTTGGTATGGTGCATTAACTAATAGATCTTTCATAGTGTACAATAGTGTATTTCCTACTGATTAACATATTATTTTTCATTTAAGCTGTGTGTTATAGTTACCAGAAGGTGAAAGACTAAACATTTGCAGAATAATTTATTTTTTAGCTACGCCCACACCCTCACTCACCTTGCCCTGCCCCCTTCCACACAGCATCACAGTTCCCATACTTTTTTAAAGCACTCCGACCGGTTGTATGATAGAGGCACGCATCTACCGCGTAGCCCGAACCATGAATGCATCTTTACCATGCATTCCTTTACCACGCATGCCCTTACCATGCATTTTCGTGGTAAACGCATGAATGGTAAAGGGGTATGCGTGGCTAAGGTCGCCACTACTCCGACCCCCCTCCCCCGCCCTAAGTTACATACGCCCTACCTGCCCTCCCCATCCTGAGGCCCATATATATATATATATATATTTGATATATTTGTCGCTGCACTAACACGCACAGTCGGGTTCTTGGCTCACATAGCCTTGGCTGCAGCACAAAGAGTCTTTACACTGCCGCACACAGAGAGAAAAAATTAGAGGGAAGATTGCAGAAGACTGCTGTAAAAATAAGAAAATGAGAGGAAGAAATGTATATAACAGAAACAGCATAGAATACCCATAATAAGAAACAGATAAAGCAGAACATCAGTGACATTGAATCATGTTTTCTAAAGGCCCATTTCATCTCCTTTATGAAGATAGATGAATTTTTTTAAGTCCTTTCGGAGATTCAAAAGACAAGGTTTTCTCCTTGTAAGTAATCCTGTATAGACAAGGATGCACCAAGCCATATCTAGCATTCATAGAACATAGAGCAGGATGTAGGGAAAGATATTCCTTCTGTCAAGTAGCTGTCTCCCTGGCCACATCCTGTGAAAAAAGACCATCTGGCCAGACCACAGCATTTGGTTTCTTTGTTAAGCAGCCGAGAGGACCCTCATCAGATCAGAGTACTGAAGAAAAAGAACTATAATGCCTCTTAGTTGGTCTGATGAAGATGTTATTGAATGCTTAGGGCTAACACGATCTGCTCTTTGAAGATTTAGATTGGCTGCATCCTTCAGACCAACAATTTTTGGGATGTGAAACTTGAGAAAGGAACTCATATCAGAACCCTCAGCGTCCTCAGGAATTCCGTAGATGCGTAGAATATTGCATCTATTACAATTTTCCAAGTCTTCAGTATGTTGCTTAAGAAGAGAAATTTCCTTATTAGTCATATGTCAGATGTCACTAATTTGTTGTTCTATCTCAGGCATCCTAGACTCCAAGCTTAACCATTTCTTTTCAATCCACTGAAATGTAGAGTTTGTTTCCATCACAAACAGCTTTAATGCTTTATTTCCTCCATTAAGTCGTCTAGTGTCAGAGGTAAGGGTGTCTTTGTAGGAGAGGTAGGACCCTTTTGTTGCCTCTTATTATTGTTACTGTTAGAGTCTTTGAGGTGAAGTGGCATGGTCATAAGTGATGATGCAGGTTTTAATAAAGAGGAAGCAGCAGAGTCCGTACCCGAAGACATGAGTAGAGAGTGATTATGGCCTAAAGGAATTTTGCAGCCTCTAATATGATGCCCAAACAAGTAAGGGAACTCTCAACAAACCAATAGCCTAGATTGGAAATATATGACTATAAATAATAAATAGCAGTCAGTTTTGATGAAAACCAGCAATGTTACAAATGTCAGTTGATTCCTCTCAGTCAGTATATCATATGGTCGATACAGTGCTCAGGAGTACCTTATTCTGCCTGAGCAGAGATCCAAAACAACTCCTCCATCTATAATAGTATCCAGAAACAAAAATTCCTTAATACAATTCTGATGCGAGGGTGAGAAAACGCAAACTTCAACCACCACAGGCCAAGAGAGCCCTAAAATGGCGCTGCTGTAGCCTGACGTGAGGGAGCAGGGCAAAAATGCTATGCAAAAAGACTGTGAAATAGTCTGTAATGGAACCTACCCATCCCTGCATGCTCTGCCAATGCGCACCTCAAGTAAAAATGAAAGGCACCCTCCGGCGAGGCTCCAACAGATGTCTTTGAGGCTCCAGGAGACTTACGCGGTGGCAGCCATCTTGCGGGCGGTCCGGCCACGCCCCCACTACACAGGAGTTTTAATATGGATAAAAAATGGTCATGGTGGGGTCTGGTGCCAGTAGTGTCTGATAAAGCACAATTAATTGGATTAGCTACAAAGTTTGCATTTTTCCTAGAGTTTTTGGGTTTGGCATGGTACCTTATTTAGAATTATCTTTAGACTGGTTGTCTAAGGACCAAGTTCACAGCACATTTTATAGATTGTCAACTGGGAAGTACAAATGTCTCAGTTAGCCACATTGCTTTAAGCACTTATCTTTCAGTATCTAGGAACCACTCTGGCTCCCCGTGTGTGTTACAGAGCTCCAGGCACGACAATGGGGGGTCTTGTTACATGAGGCTACAACCAGCTGGGTCGGCGTGACAGCAACAACAGAAAGGGTATGTGTTAGAAGGTGGTTCTGACACTCTGGGCCGCCCGGATTTTTCGCTTTTGGAGCACCTATTTGTTGAGCTTTTACTGTGGGAGAGCCTCATAAGTTGGGACTCACCCACAGTGAACTCATGATGAAAGAGACCGTGTGGATTTTACTGGTGTCCCCCTAGCTTGACTTGGCCGCTGCGCAGCAGCTGGAGTAAGGGACACCAGGCTGGTTACATGCATACACCTGTGTACATGCGTGTGCACACATGTAGGGGCTGCGCAGGGGAGATTCCTGGCGTGGGCAGCCCAGGAGCAGATACAAAGTGAATGGTGTGGCAGGACTTATGCAGAATTGGGTGGTGACATGGAATAGGCTTTATACACTGGGAAGAAACATGCCAGGGAAAGTCAGTGTGTTTTACTGCGTTTTTCACTTCATTATTCCCCTATGGGGAAGTGGAGCCCATGGGCTAGTGTCACTTTCCTAAGGCCTACACATTCCAGACACGCACTAAAGTCCACTGTAACGGGTGTGAGAAGAAGTATTCTGCAGAGTCCAGAGTCATATTTGTACTGCTTTTGGGTCATCCAGAACTGTCATATTTCTCTGAGTCAGCCCTAACCAGGCCCTGGCTGGGGGCTGACCTCAGTAGCCTGGATTGATGACCTTTCTTCCCAGAGCGAAGACCTCCTCTCCACGAAGAAAAGCTGGGTGGAGCTGCAGGCTAATTAATCAGCAGCTGTCACTGGGTGCCAGGCACCAAGCTGCACGAAGGGGAGGCAGCTCTGGGGGGAAGGGGCTTTCAGAGACCATGTGGCAGGAGACCCTGGACCATGCCATCTTGAACCAACCCAGAGGCCTGGGCAGGAAGGAGGGAGCAGGGGCAGTGAAGTGATGTGTTGCTGTTTGATAGGAGAAGCAGAGACTTCCTGCCAGCCCCCTCCCCATTCTCTTAAAAAGTGTTTGCACAGGAAGAGAAGCTCTCTCTGGGGTGTGGTCTGCTGAGGCAGAAGGTGCTGGAGCCTGGTGCAATGGGCAGTTGGAAGGAGGAACCCCCTGACTGCTCCAGAATCCTGAACAGCGCCAGGAGAAGGGACCAGTGTGCAGAAGCAGAGGCCTCTGCGCAGGGAGAAGAGAGGCCCGGGATGAGAGCCAGGCGAAAGGCTGGCGCAGGGAGCCAGTGAAGACAGCTCCCTGCTGAATCCCCCCTCTCAGAGACCCAGAGGGCGAAGAAGAGTGCTCCCAGTGGCTGGGGAGCGCCACCAGGAGCAAGAAGACGCAAAAATGGAAAAGATCGGACCTCTAGGGGCTGAGATATGGCCCCCGGAAGGTATGCAACCTTTGACCTTTCATGGAACCGACGACGAAGCACGTGGGGCTCCACCGCCGGTCGGGAATGAGCACCCGGGGTGGGTCAGGTCCCGGGGGCTTCCCCCCAAAAGAAGTAAAGCCGGGGTGCGCCGTCGCGCATCCTGTGAAGGTGCCCCCGCGGGGTGCCAGGAGCCCACCCTGGGCCCCGCTGAAAACTAAGCTGGGGAGCGCCGTCACGCTCCCCGTGAAGAGTTGCAGGGGGAGGGGCCCGGGATCCCAATGCCGGGCCCCGTGTGAGGAGGAGGGGGGTAGGGAGCGCCATCACGCCCCCGCGAAGAGGCCCCCAGGGGCCCGGGACCCCATCCCCGGGCCCGAAGCAAAGTCGGGGAGCGCCGTCGCGCTCCCCGTGAAGTTATCCCCCCAAGGGGGGGCCAGGAGCCACCCTGGCTCCCGCCGACGAAGAGCAGCCGGGGAGCGCCGTCGCGCTCCCCGTGACGAGGAGGAGGGGCCCAGGACCCCATCTCCAAGCCCCGAAGTGACAGGATGGAGGGGAGCGCCGTTGCGCTCCCCCCGAAGATGTCCGGGGGCCCGGGACCCCATCCCCGGGCCCCGAAATGAAGGAGGAGGCCGGGGGAGTGCAGCCGCACTCCCCCCAAGGTCCGGCGAGAGCGGGAGAAGCCGGCGGAGTCCTGCACGTCTGCCCGCCGGAGCGGGCAGACCTGAAGTGCTGAGCCGGCTCCCGCGGCAGCACGCAAGGGTGCTGGCCGCTCGGGGAGACGGCAGGGGCAGCCGGGGGTGGGCTCCCCGGGCTGCCCTCCAGCGGGGAGAAACTGCGGGGGTCCCGGGTGGGACAGGGACCCCGAAGAGAAGCGCGGGAGGTGCCAGGGGCCTGGGTGGGACCGGGCCCCCGCAAATTGGCATAAGCGGCCGGGGGTGGGATACCCGAGCCGCCTTACTCACCTGGGGGTCCGGGTGGGACCGAGCCCCCAAACGAGGAACTGGATGCGGCGTGAAGCGCCAGGCCAAACAGCACCGTGGCTCTCCCCTACGCAGCGGGGGTGCCGCTACTCAAATATTCATGAGAAGGAGCCTGAAGCGCCCCATAATGCCTTGCAGGGCATGGGGAAATCATCGTTTTTGGTGCCTGGTGGCCCCCAGAGGGAGGGGGGTCACCCTCAATTGTGAAAAGGGGCTGGGAGGAGCTGCTGGAGACGCGCAGTCTCCCTCCCCAGCACGTAGAGACGCCCCTCCCTAAGTCACATGGGGACCTGGAAAGAATAACCCCTCAAGGGCTCAGCCAGCATTTAACACCTTCTAGGCTGGAACTTTTGTTCTACAGCTGAGGGTGTATTGAGAAGTGCCTCAAGGAGTGAAAGGCTGAGTTAGGGATGTCTGGAGAAGGGCATCCCCTGGAGGTGAAGAGGTGTAATTGCATCAGAAATGCATTTACTGTGGTTATTGCTTTTAGAGGGACTGAAGGTCACATGTGTAATGTGAAGTATCTGTGTAAGGTGATGCCATAAGCAAAGTGGGGTTATGTTGCCAGACATTCCTGCTAGGGTGTCTGGCTGTATATGCGTAATCCTGTAATTTCATCTGTGATGCCTTTAGGGGCTGTAATTGTAATGCATTCTAATGATCCACAAATGTGATGAGTACTGTCATTCTAGAGTGATGCTTAAACATGTATTCTTGCTGCTGCACGTAAGTGAAGAACAACCCAGACTGTTAGCCCTGAAGATGTAAGGGTGCATACTGTATGGACAATATGAGATGCTCAGTCAGGGTTATGTGTCACCAGGGCAGGTGTACCTATTTTTAATGTGTGTTGAGGTAATGGGGTGGGTCGCCACTGAGATGGTGCCAGTGCGCGGGGCCCTCGCTCCAGGTTATGTTCAACTAACTGCATTGGGGGCAAGATGATGGGCATACATGGGAGTGGTGGTACTAGACCCCACCCCCCCTGCGGGAGGGGTGGAGATGTTACGCAATGTCACAAAGTAATTCCAACAGCTTATGTATATTTGTAAATTGGTGCATAGTATTAAGTGGTGTGTGTGTTTAATAAATGTACTCTTACTTTAATAAAGCAAAGTACAGACTGGACAATCAATTATTGAGTGTTATTTCTGCGCACCTGCAAATGGCGATTACTAGCCCACACCACCTCCCTTGAGTAAGCCTCAGACTGCTCTGCAACGCTACCCTCTGAGAGTCAGGCGCTACAATTGGGTGTTTGGTTCCCAGTGAAGGACAAATGTAGTCATGTTATTTGTGCAGGCCTCACAGATGCTGCCTCGTTTTCCAACAGTATGCCACTGGACTCACATGAAAATCAGAAAGCAGGCCCTTCCAGCTCTGGTAGTCAAGTTTTCAGTCCCTGTTAGGACATCGGACAACTTATTACAGTTCTGCTTAGCATCCAGGGAATATACAAGCTGAATGCTGGTTTTAAAAGTTTTTCAAACCATTGCAGCACAAACCCTGGTATTCATTATGAAGGCACACCTGTAGTAGGTAGCAAGGACTTTCATTTGTTAACACTAATTTTAAGTTTCACAGCCACTACTACTGGAAAGAGAATATGTACTGTAGGTTTCCATCTTTAATCTAATAAAATTCAAATTACAGAAACAATATCAAAATATCAATTCAAATTGAAGCTTTACTTTAGGAGTTAAAACTACAATAGTTGGATGCCCACTTTGTATAGTCTGCTAGTGGGAGAGGAAACAGCACAATGCTACTTCTTGGCTATTGGGGGCGGGGAGGGTTAATTGTGAACTTCCTTTCCCCATGGACTGGAATGAAGGGGTGGTGCTTCAGAAGAGGAACATATGAAGGTTGAGTAAAAACTGTGCAGGAATTAGGAGAAACATTAGTCCTTATCTCTTTATGGGTGTCACAACGAGGGCTAATGGAGTTACTCAAATATAAATAATTCCAATGACAATAGTAAAGTTATTACTACTGTTGTTGTATTTTCATATAGAGCAGCCGACCTTAACATGTTGGATCCCATCTTCAAACGAATTTCGAAATCACTGACTACTCATTGGTACTCTGAAGAGCCCTCACAATTGTAAAGAGATGCCAGGTATGTTAATGGTGTTTCAAACGTCACCTCTACCAGAGTACACCGTGTGGCACAATGCATTATTTTAGATAGGAACTCATTTGACAGTGATTTCTTTTTGCTGCTTTTCTGTTTTATTTGGTGTGTATCACCTTGTTTTTCTTTCCAACTGTGTATCTTACAACTTTTTCTCATAATCTAGATCTCTTTAAGCAGTGGTGCTGGAACAATTTTTGGAATGGGGGTACTGCTATTAATGTTCCATCACTGATATCATAGGCATTGTGAAAAATCCAAGAGAGTGGTAAGCATGTAGCCAGTGGTACATTTTGGAGCACACTGTTGAAAATGTATTATTAAAGCATGATGTGGTAGTGCACGGTCATTTACACACAGCACAATTTCCATGGAAATGGTAAAATAATTCACACTGACATGCAGCTTTACTAATAAAACTATACAGGGCACAAACGATAATGTATGGAAATTGGATTTCAGCAAATATCTATCATTTGTATATCACTCAGTAATGTGTCTTGATCCTTTTAAAATCTTTGTTTCCCCCACACTTCAGAATTACAAAAAATGTGCTTCATTCTGCTTTCCTAACTGATTTATTTTGAAATATTTTTACAGTTTATTTACAAGTATTTAAATGTTGTGTGTTACAAAAAACTGACATCCTACAGCCTTTCCTTTCACACTAGCAAGTTTGTTGGAAAGTTCATTTAAAGAAATCCCCTAACTTTGCATTCAGAGAAAGAAAAGTAAACACCACTTTAAATGGTAAAAGAATAAGCAGCAATTTGAGAGAAGACGCAGTCTGACATTTGACCTCTGTATTTGAACTCATAGTAAATGTGAGAAGATGAAAACTAAATTTAAAAACGCATCTTAATTGCTCATTCACCTTTTGAGCTTGAGCACCGTTAAGTGGGGGGTGCTACAGCACCTCCGCACTCCTACTTCCAGTGCCTATGTTGTTAAGCCACTGAGAACTATATCTTCCAGCACAAAAGGGCACATAAAAGACATGCATACTTGCTCATATCCCATGCTAAGCATGTTTGGGGCCTGCTACGGACATGTTTGTCTATTTCGCTAGCCAAGCTGTGAGACATTTTTCGACTATTCTTCTTGCAAATTTTGGGCCATCTTAATTAAAGATCAGAGCTACAGAGACTGCTTGAAACTATACCACAGATAAGTTTTGGGCCATGGCAGAAAGATGTATGTATTATTCAAGATAGTCTTATTCTTGTTGGTGACCACTAGTTTTTCTATTGTGTGAACGTGGCAAAGGGGCATTAGAGTGCTTTACAAGAGACAAGAGTTGGGTTTCGAATAATACTCAAACAATAAAAACAACAGATTCCAGTTCAGTTAAGTGAGGTTAGCAGGAGCTGAATTATGGAATTAAGACCTACTAAATATATGCTGCTTGATCCACCAGTGTCTAGTGCCTATGTGTTGTGTAGATTCTGGTGGAGGGAGGGGGATTGTGACAGTTGGAAATGAAATCTGGTCGTGCTCGCTCATCAGCACTAAACCAGAGGCACTACTGTACCACGAAATTAATGACTATGGGCCTGATTTAGAGTTTGTTGGATGGTATACTCCGTCACAAACTTTATGGATATCCCATCGCCCGTACTACAAGCGCATTGGATATAATACACTTGTAATATGGTGGGTAGGATATCTGCCACGTTTGTGATGGAGTATCACGTCAGCCGAACTCTGAATCAGGCCCTTTGTCACCAATTGTAACTCTGATTGCCTTTTATCATAAGCATGCGATCCTACCCAGATGATGGTTAGGGGATTAGCATCCTAATTCCTATGAGGTAGTTCATTAGGAGTCTTGACTGCATGAATAGAGAGAGGTAGTTTGTGTCCATTCTCAAAGAGGGTTACAACTATGACACTAAGAGGCTGATTTAGAGTTTGGCGTACAGGGTCCTCCGTTGCAAATGTGACAGAGTAAACAGTCTGCCAAACTGACTGTCCACCTCATTTAGTGTCAGGTGGACCATCAGTATTCTGTTGACAGAGCCCCGTTAGCTCCTTCGATTTAATACTTCATCCGACGGCAAGATGAAGTAGGGACTGTCAGAGGAAGGACTTTACACCATCCACCCTATTTAGGAAAAAAAGAATATCCAACACTTTGGGAGTTTGTTTTTGAAAAACAAAAAATGTTTGAAAAGTTTGATGGTCAGCCATGGTTGACTGTAACAACCACCATACTTTTCCTAGATGGACAAGAACTGCCATGACAATAGGTCATTGTACAGAGTTGTCTGCATAGCTGGCGAACAACTCAAAATTTGTTGGACAGGATATCTGTCAGGGTGACGGAGTAAAGTACTCTGTCACCCTCATGGACATTAATCTGTCCTCCAAACTCTAAATTAGGCCCTTAGTTCCAAGGCCATTCATGTTGAAGTTTATATAAAACCTGATATATTCTGCAAACTTTGTACTAAGAGTTTTTCATGGATCAGAGTCCAGTGTATGATCAGCTATTCACCATCGACTATTAGAATATCTCAGAGAAGACACAAGTGTGTCAAAGGCAGCGGCACTAATTGGAGATGTAACACATGGGACACCTATCCTGTCTGTATCTGTTAATTTCTTCACACAAATGTTACATCTCAACTTTAATCAGTACATTCTGAATCATATAATAGGTACCAACTATTATTGGTACCTGTACCTTGGTACCTACAGTTCCACTATTGACACATTAATTGAAAATTGTGAGGACACAGTATTCCCTTAATATTAGTTCACGATGCTGATACGGAGTCCTCAAAAAGTATCAATGATTTCTGCACCAGCATTTTAGAGGATTGCACCAAAAGCACCTGCACATTGCAGTTATATCATATAGTCCGAAATTTAAGGATATTAATAAGACTCTTTTCAGTTTGTCTATGCTCTGGTCAGTCAATATATCTAAAGCTGTTAGGTTGTCCTCTTGCTTTTAATGTGTGAAAATTACTGTTCGAAGTATCCGACTTTGTAAATGCAAGATACCAGGATAACATGATATTTTGATAAGAAAAAGAAGAACAAAATTAGCAGAGCGTAATTATTGAGCTGGAAAATAATATTGGTAAGTTGAGGGGGCATAGGCCATTATTTCACCTTAAATGCCAAGTCGAGAAGACAGAACTGGGTTCTTTAAGTATGACATAACCAAGCTGCTTGTTTCTAATAATGGGAGTTGAACCGTTGGCATGGGTGATGTATATGCATGCCTGGGATAAATAAAAGTACATGCATTGCAATATGCATAACTTTATCCAAGTGAACAAAGCCATTTGGGAGACCCATAAGTAGACTATACCAGTAATTCAACATACTCAGTCTAAGTGTATCACTGAGTCACTTGGCCATGGTGGTGAGGGAGAGTTTTCTTCATACTGAGCATCTGAGATCTGGCTACGCTGGCACTGTAGAAATAGAAGATTCTGTGTGTTCCTCAGATTGAATTACACCATTGATTATTATTTAATTAGATGGGGAGGACGAGGACACCGAGAGAAGAAATAGAGAGAGACACAATAGGGTCAGCAGAGGGCTGGAAAATAGAGAATTTCAGTTTTAGATCAGTGAAGCATAAGGAATTAGAGTTTTATTTTGGGGGTTCAGTAACACAGTGGGAAAAATGCATGTTATCTGCATACAGGGGAAAAGAGAAGCCAAATAGGGAGATGGTTATATTAAGGGAAGAGGTGTTGAGTCGAAAGAATAAAGGGCCCATGACAGAGCTTTTGCAAAAGGGGTTGGTGATGATTAGGGTGACCACCAGGACAAGAAGCATTATGTTCTGTCTAACTTCTCTTGCTGCTTCAGTCCACTGTATTAAATCCCATTGCCCTCCGTCTCTTGCAAAACACACACATTTTGCATGCAGCTATACGAGTGCTGTAGAAATAGAATAAAAGAAATAAGGGAGACACACAGATTAAAAATAAATCTCATGGGGTGGGGCGTGGTCTGGCGCCGGCCAAGATGGCCGCGTAGTAGACGAGCTCTGCGGCTGCCTGCTTGTCCTTTGTGAAATCCTGGTACTAATCCGCCCAAACCTGACATACAGGGACCACCGGGGTGTTCGCGATAATATAATAGAGGCCTGCGTCCGGGGCCAGTGCGGAGCTGAAAACAGCACTCCCGGAGGCCTGCTGACACTGGGGCCTACAGGGCTGAACTTCGCAGCCGCGGATCCCAACGAGGCAGGGTGAAGCTGCAGACCTCCTTCTCTGCCGTCACCTGTGGAGTGCACATGCAGGGGGAAAATCCTCGACCGGGCGGTTGGGCCTGTCCCAGCCCCCCACCCCCCTCTCCACCAAGGTGAGTGGAGGAGACCAGCGGTGCTGGCGGGACCGGGCGGGCCGGACGGCGAGCGTAAGCCACAAACTGCATTTTACCAGGAGGCTCACGGAGATCGAGTGGGTTGCCACATGGAACAAAGCTCACAGAACACCAAGGCCTGGTGAGGTAGGCTGGGCACACGGCCGGCACTGGACAATCACCAGACAATCCTGGAGCCCGGGTGGGGTCGACTGACAGGGAGGCACTGGCCCAGTGGAGAACATATATGGCCCAGCAAGAAGGAGTGTTGAACATTGCTAGATGGAGCTGTGACAACCGGGACTGCTCTGGGGCATTCCCGGCGTTTTGATAGTGTCCCTCCTCGCCTCTAGACTGGCGCCAGTGACATAAAGTATAAAATAACAGGGGGCAAAGAGAGAGGCTGGACCGCAGTGTGGGAGAACTGCCACCTTCTCCCTCCCCCCACGGGCTGAAACATAATGTGACCCAAAGGTGCCCCCCACCTCAGACCAAAAAACTGGACAAGTACGCAGTACCCAGGGCTACAAAGGCTGAGAACGTAGTGGGGAACCAAGAGATGACGAAACCCTCCCTGGGGGCCATCATGGTGGACCCTGGAAACCAAAATGGATAAGGTTATGTTAGACTTGACATCTTTGGCGTGGTTTCCCCTGATGTTTTTCCTCTACCGCCTGTATTTCTGATGCTGTGCTGGATTTCGTTTTTGATAGCTTTGATGCTTTGGGCACTTTGTGACTGCTGATCAGTGTCAAAGTGCAAGTGCTCCCTGTGTAAATTGTTATTATGATTGGTTCTCCCTGATTGGCATATTTGATTCACTACTAGGTCCCTAGTAAAGTGCACTAAGTGTGCCAGGGCTGGTAAATCAAATGCTACTAGTGGGCCTGCAGCACTGATTGTGCCACCCACATGAGTAGCCCTGAAAAGATGTCTCGGGCCTGCCACTACAGTGCCTGTGCACAGTTTGTTAACTGCCATGTCGAGCTGGCAAGTGCACCCACTTGCCAGGCCCTAACATTCCCTTTTCTTACATGCCAGTCACCCCTAAGGTAGGCCCAAGGTACCCCTGTGGGCAGGGTGCGGTGTATGTGAAAGGTAGGACATGCCCTGGTGTGTGTGGCAAGTCCTGATAGTGAAATTCTGCCAAATTAGTTTTTCACTATTGCAAGGCTATCTGTTCCCATAGGATAGAATGGGGAGTTTGCTTATAACATTTTATAAACAAAACTACCCCTGGGAACAAGATAGGAAAATAAAATTTGATATGCCTGAACTCAGAATATTAAGTGAGGGTGATTTTTACATTCTGTGTTTGAAAATACCACTTTTAGAAAGTGGGTATTTTCTTGCTTAGCCATCCAGTGTGCCTCTGCTAGGATGTGGATTGACTGACTGGCTGTAGAGTGACAGGAGCTGGAGAGGTGCAGTGGCTCCAGAGAGTTTGGATGAGTCAGGGCTGGGCTGAATAGACCTGGGCTGCATTTACAGTAGGGGAGGAGATTTCCTTTCACCTGAATAGGCCTTGTCTGCCTTCCACAATGCTGTCTCCACCTCCTGCTGGGCAGCTGCACCAGAGAGGACAGAACTGGTTTTGGCTGGGCACAGACACTCTCTGCCTTCAGAGAACAAAGACATTTACTGTATAAAAAGATGGGCTCAGACCCCAGAACTTTAGACTACTTCTGGAATCAAGCAGAACCTTTGCCAAGGAGAAGAGCTGGAGAAACTGAGAAGTACTGCCCTTGCTGTGTGTCAGGGGTTGGCCTGCAGTTGCTGTTTCTGCCAAGGAAAGGAGAAGGACTTTGCTGTGTGCTGGGTCCCCTGCTTGAGGAAAGTCTCCAAGGGCTTGAGTAGAGATTGCCTCCTGTTTTGAAGTCTCAGGAACACAAAGACTTCACCCCCAGCTCCCGTGAACTTCCTGGCTGGGAGTTCTGACCTGCCAAGAAGTGCCTGTGACTGTGTGGGGCCTCTGGAGGTTGTTTCTGCTGCTGGGAGCTGGAAAGCAACACAACAACAAGAAAATCGACGCATCGTTCTTCTTGCAACAGTTTTCTGACGCAACGCCGTGGTGCGCGAATAATCTCCACGCATCGCCGCACCGCTGCTGAAACCGACGCAGCGCCTGTCGCCACTGCAAGAATCGACGCATCGAGGGATTGCGGCTGAAGAAACCGACACAGCGCTGCTCGACGCCACTGCATCATTCGCCGACGCATCCCGGATTTCCACGCATCGTCACTGTGCGGCAAGTTTTCCCCAACGCATCACCCGCGGATCGGAGTCATCTCAGAATCGACGCATCGCTTCCCCCTACAGACCGGACCCGATGCACCGCTCCCCTGTGCCCAGCGGAATTGTCGCATGGCATCCACGAAGGTCTAAGGAAACGACGCATCTCTTTATTTTTCAACGCTTCCCATCGCTGCAGCTGTTTGGCTTGGTGAATTTTGTCGTAACGACAGGTACTTTGCAAGAAATCACGCATCCATAGTTTTCTATGGGCTCAGTTGCTAAAACCTTTTGAAAGTCATTTTTCTTAATACTGGTATGTTGGATTCTTTGTCATTTTGGTCTTGTTGGGATTATATAAAGATACTTAATTTTTCTAAACTGGTGTGGTGTCCATTTGTGGCGTTATCACTGTATTACTGTGTGTTTTGAGTATAAATACTTTGCATATTGCCTTTGGGATAAGCCTGTCTGCTCGCGCCAAGCTACCAAGGGAGTGAGCAGGGGTTATCTAAAGTGTGTATCCCCCTTTCCCTGACTAGAAGCAAGGGTCCCTATTTAGACAAAGGTACCTACCTCTGCCAACTAGAGACCCTACATTTCTAACAGGTTACAATTAAGGTTAATCTCCTACGGGCAGACATGAATAAGACCTCGGAAAAGGTCGCTGTGGCTGAAACGAATATCAGTGACCTACAATCCACCACCAGAAAGCTGGAAGGCCGGATACAACAACTCATGCATCACAAGATAATGGCCGCAAAGTTGGAAGATCAGGAGGGAAGGGCCCGCCGGAACAACATCAGGGTAGTGGGTGTGCCTAAGGGGGGCGGAAGGCCCCAATGTGGATTTATTCCTGGAAGACCTTATACTCCAGCACCTTCAACCAAAGCGTCTATCCACTTTCTTTTCAGTGGAAAGGGCACACAGAGAGCCAGTGCCAACGCTGAAGCCGGGTGCCCCGCCAAGAACTATAATTTCTACCTGGTTCGCTACACCATCCTACAAGCGGCCCGGCTCAAGGGCGATCTGCCCTACGAAAACACATCAATCCGCTTCTTCCCTGACCTCACCCCCATGGTTCAGCGACAGCAACGCACGTTCAACGAGGTCAAAAGATAACTGCATGCAGAGAACCTTAAATGCATGATGCTATTTCTAGCCAAATTGAGGGTACTGGATAATGGCAAGTCATAGTACTTCACAACGCCCGACGAGGTATGGGAATGGCTGGAAGGAGGGCAGAGAGCCAAGCGATAGTCACAGCAAGGAAAGGACCATCGACACAGGGACATGAGAGACGCTTTTCCTCAGGGAGCACGCACTGACCATATGGAAGGAGACTGCCGTCCAGAGACTGACCCCTTGAACTTGGAATAATTGAGGTAGGGGAGGTGGGGAGGACACCGGAAAACCCTTCAGGCCAAAGGGAGGAGCTGGAGAATAAGCATGATCGGGGAGGAGATAGAGACATCGAAGACTACAGCAGGTAATAAAGGCTCCTTCCATACTAGAGAATAATACTTAAACGGGGGCTAAGACCCCGATACACAAAAAGACACATACTCATACCATCGCAAGGAGGGCGGGAGGACAGCCGTCTGTACGTAAGTGGCGGCGCCGGCCAACCCCTGATTACTGGTTAATGGTTCTAATTGGGCAACAGGCGCTCTGTAAACTGGGAAAGTGGGTAGTTTTGAACCTACAGTGCAGGGTGGCAGGGAGGGGGTTTACACAAAGGGAACTAAATCACGAAGTTCACGGTTTTGTTTAGTTTATAACTTTAGCGATCCACTCTTTGAATCATCAACACAGGCAAGATATGCTGGACAACAATTATGGGATGGAGAAGCAGGGAGGGAGGCGGGGTAAGGGGCCTGGCCCTTACTCACACGATCACAGATATGGCAACACAAGCTGCAGCTACATTGAAAATCCTAACTTGGAGCGTCAATGGACTAGGGGACAAAATTAAGCGAGTGTTGAATTGCTTGAATTGCTTGGGGATATCTCTATGCCAATATTCTCCACAGAGGATAGAGAAACCATAGACCAAGACATGACGAAGGAGGAGGTAGAAGGGGCCATCAAGGACCTACAGTCCGGGAAGGCCGCGGGTCCGAATGGGCTTCCTGCAGAACTATTTAAATGTGTGGCAACAGGGGTGGCGCAACCGATGCTAGATATGTTCCGCACTGCAAGACAGGAACTTGCCAGAGGACCTGAGAATGGCCACAATTGTGGTCATTCCAAAGAAAGACAAACCCCCGGAACTGTGCAGCTCCTACCAGCCCATTTCCCTACTGAACTTTGAAGCTAAGGTCCTAGCAAAGGTACTAGCAAACCAGCTTAGCCCCCATCATTTCCAACATTGTCCACCCGGACCAATCAGGATTCATGCCCCAGAGAAGCACCAGGCTGAACTTCAGATCACTATGTGGTGTAATGCATGCTACGGCAGCGAATCCAACTGAACCTGCAGCAATATTGTCACTAGATGCCCGTAAGGCATTCGATAGTATTGAATGGCCATATCTGCAAGCAGTCTTGTTTAGGCTGGGTTTTGGACCAAAATTTTGCACATGGGTCCGCCTCCTCTACTGTGACCCAAGGGCCCACGTTTGGGTAAATGGGTCGGTCTCTAGATCGTTCGCGCTTCACAGGGGTACGCTCCAGGAGTGCCCACTCTCCCCAATAATCTTCGCAATGGTGCTCGAACCACTCACGGCATGGATCAGAGGGGACCCCTTAATCCGAGATACCGATGTAGGGGGTGGGTGGGAGGAGCGCATTTCATTATATGCTAACGATGTACTACTATACGTACATAGAACGAGGCAGACATTCCACAGACTCATCAACATACTCCGACTTTTCGGTACATACTCTGGATATCAGATAAACTGGGATAAATCTCTTATCTTCAGTCTCACTGGTGAACTCCCGCCTCTCACAGCCGACTGCGCGGCCTTACTACAACACGACAAATTTAAATACTTAGGCATATGGATCACAAAGTTGGCCGAGGACTTCCTAAAATTAAATATCCACCCCCAACTGACGAGACTGAGGGGAGATGTGGCACACTGGCGACGGGCACCGATATCCATCATGGGCACAGCAGTTTTGTTTAAAATGATGGCCCTACCGCGCTTACTTTATACATTGCAGAACACCCCCCACAAGATCCCGGATACCTTTTTCGGGCAATTGAGGGCCAACAGCGCAGCCTCCTGTGGGAGGGTGGCAAACCACGTGTGGCTCTGCGCAAAGTTCAACGGGGGTCTTTGATGGTGGATTGGCAGTCCCAGACATTCGGAGTTACTACCTGGCAGCCCAATTAATTAACGTTAATTGCTGGGCCTTCGCACCCCACACTGAACCGGCATACCGAGTTGACCGATACGCAATGGGGAATGGAGGGTATCTCGCGGCCCTGTACCATAGGAAAAGGGTGAGGTCTCTACCTGTTCATACTCAAATGGTAGTTAGAGCGTGGCATGCAGCCACTAGGCTAGTGGAGTGGGACTCCAAATTGACACAACACACTACCTTATGGGAAAGCGATGCATTGGGCGAGGTGGATGGAGCCGTATTGGCATAGACACCCTTGGGGATATATGGCGGAACGGGACTATGGTCACTTTTGCAGATCTCCAGACAGAATATCAAATGGCTGACGGAATGCAGTTTCGATATTTACAACTGAGGCATGCCCTACGATGCCATGTGCCAGAGTGGGAGTCGCTGCCCGATTACTCCCCGCTGGAAGAGCAGTTACTACTTGACCGCATGACTGATAAAGCAGTTTCCCTCACATACCGGAAATCAATGAACAACCTCCCAGACCCCCTGGGCCCGTTAAGAGAAGCCTGGGAATCGGACTTGGGACTGTTGGAGGACGATGATTGGCAGGAAGCGAATCAGAGTCCCAGGGAGGTAGCCATACTGGCAAGATTCAGGCTAATTTAACTCTGAGTCCTGCACAGCTCATACGCTCCCCGAACACTCCAACACAGGCTAGGCATATCTGACACAGACCTGTGCGCTAGGGGGTGTGGGGAGACAGGTACCTTCTTTCACATAATCTGGGCGTGTCCAAAGATTCAGAGAAACTGGGCAGTAGTTGTTGGGGTGATGGCCGGGGTTGTGGGCCTGCCCATTCACCTAGATGCTCGCTGGCACTTGCTAGGAGTCAAGTGAGAGACTAGGTGACCCACACACATGAAGAATTGGCTTATGCTGGCCTCAGGGGTGGCGAAATGAAACATTGCAAGGTCGGGGGGGGGGCAGGATCCACCGAGACTTATCAATTGGAAGCAGGATCTGGACTGGTGAAGGCAGGCAGGAAGAGTTGTATTTAAGAGGGTGTCCCAAAAAATAGGAAAAAATCTGGAACTCATGGGAGAAATACAAGGACTAGATGGGAGAGGGGCAGAGGCGAGGTAATAACAGAGTAGTAAACATGAGGTGTATTTGGTACTTCGACTATAATCTGTGCCATGTGTATTTATTATTGTTACTCTTGTTCCTGATGTTGCCAAAATGCATCTACTTACCGCTATCTGATTGTAATGATGGATCAACTATATGTTTAATAAAAAGGGGGGGCACTAGAGGGCACGCAAGCAAGATGGCCGCACTTGTGTGAGGCTCCGGCGGCCCGGGAGACATAATCCGCCATCATCCTGCTCCCGCAAGGTTACTGCTTGCGTAAGACACCGGAATAAATACCAGATGATGTCTAGCCACAACGAACGTGACCAGATGCAAGCTGCCAGCCGTTAGTGCCGAGATCGGACAGCACCTCTGCGGGCCCTGTTGTAATATGGGCGTGAGAGGTGGAGGCGGATCCTGGTGAGCGGCGCTGGGGCCTGCTGCTGTGGACTGGGAGGCCTGCACAGCACTACGAGATCGCTGCGGCGGACGGAGAGACTGGATCCCCACCCTCACGGATCTGCCGTAGAGATCCGATTCTGTGCGTGAAGGCCGTGGCTGGGCAACCGGCTGTTCTAGTGGGCCTTGTGCCGAGTAACCAGTTACGCAGGCAAAGGGTGGGGAACAAAGCGAATGACGCCGTGCTCCACTGCGACTGGAGACAGGACTCACGCTGATCGGCAGAGGGGCCGCAACGACTAATGGGACTGAACCCCCGTGCTTGGGGGAGTTGAGGAGGCGACAGGTAGCGGCTGCGCCCGATACGCGCTTCGACCACAGCGAGCCAGGGACCGGGAAGGCGAATCTGCAGGCCCCCTGATTAGCAAGCAAGAGGCCCTCCCGTACCAAGTGAAGTTGAAGCTTAGAAAGACTGAGCAAGGGCTGCTTACCTATGAGCTGCGGGGAGAGGCGTAGGGCTCCACGTCGCGAGGCGGCCGCTGCGGGAGCTGGCTGATCTGGGGAGCGTCCGCGGTAAGATGACACAGCTTGGGGGCTGGGAGCATAGTGCATTGCGAGGGATGGGCGGCCTGTATGGAGGCCCCCAGCCGACACTGACGACGGGGCGAGTGAGGAACTGTCTCCCCCTCCTGAACAGCTACTGGAAAGACCGGAACCCCACGCTGTGCCCCCGACGCGTCGTAAAGACTAGCTGAAGCGAGACTCTGGGGCAGCTCACAGAAGAAGCAGCCGCTGAGGGGAACAATTAACATGAAATGCCAGGAGGAGCCCCCCGGTGCGGCGGAGGGCGAGGAACCGGGCGGGTAGCCTAGACAACGGTCTGGGCGCCATCTACTCACTAGCACAAATGAACAATACCCCCCAGCCAACACCCGCACTGATTCCCCCCCCCAGGCTGAAAACTGTATAGTGCCCACGAGGGACAGATAGTGCACCCCTTGTGCAGAACATAATCTTGAGGGCACAGTCAAGCAAGATGGGCAGGACGGAAATCAAGCAGGCTATGCTGCCCTTTGAGCCCCGTAAGATGCCACGAAGCCAAAGCGACAATGAACAACCACTTACTGACAAGTCAGTTGATGCCCTACAGCCTGCAGACGACGATCTAAAAGCGCTTTTCGTCACCATGAAACATAGCCTCACCTCGATAGAGTCCAAAATGTATTCCATGTGTAACCGGATCGACTTCATGGCCCAAAAACTAGAGAAACATGACGCACGCATAGGAGAAGCAGAACAATGAATCTTTGATTCAGAAGACACAGCGACTGCCAAGGAAACGCAACTGTCACAAATGGACCGGCTGTTAAAAGTTATAGCGGCCAAAAATGAAGACCTTGGAGCGCGCTCAAGGCGCAACAATATACGCGTGGAGGAATACATCAAACAGACACTCAGCAAATTCTTTGGCACCGACACATTCTCTGCCCAACCAGTGGTGGAGAGAGCACACCGCTCTTTAGGACCCAGGCGGCCCCCGGGAACGCCGCCCAGACCTATAATTGCCAGGTTGCTCAATTATAGAGACCGTGATATGGCATTGCGGATGGCAAGAGCAAAACAGCAGCTTGTGTATGAGGGACACACCATTGTTTTATACCCTGACTTTACAATCGCGGTCCAGGAGTCCAGTAAGAAATTTGCACTGGTCAAGAGGAAATTAATTTAAGCGCAAATAGACTACGCAATGACTTATCCTGCCCGCCTCCGAGCCACTCATCAGGGAAAACAGCACTTCTTCACCAACCCGCAACAGGTGGAGGACTATCTCTGGAAACTAAAGAAGCAGAAACTGAATCGAGAGAGCGATGACTCTGAGGCCCGACCATCTTCGCAGCTGTCGGATAACGATTGACTACATTTGTATTAAACCGGCCGTGAGTAAAAACAGCGAATAGCGTTCTTAAATAAGTACCTCACGCACACTGCTTCGGTTAAGACTGGCAGAATGATCACGCAGTAATCTGAAATAACTGACTGGTTTATGTACTGGCCTAGCAAAGGCTCCAGTGATTTAGAGAGCATGTACATTCACATTCCCGGGCACCCCACTTCCGCTCCCTCTCTAACCTTGAGAGAGACGGAGGTGGGTATACGTGCCCTCTGATGCTATCCCACAGGGTGAACCCCGGTTATTATAATTTCTTTCTAAATTGAACCAGAGGGACCTCTTTAAGAGTCCACTCTTAGTCTCTGTTAATTGATTGTTCTTCCCCTTTCCACTTCCTTGCAGAGTGGCTGAGAGGGTTGAGTCCCTTTTCCTGATTTAAGTTTATTGTAGAACAACAAGAATCTATTTGGAGCAACTGCATTGATTTACTGATGAAGACTGTGAACAGATTATCTTTGCTGATGCGGCAGCAGTTTTTTTCCAATTATGGGGTATGTGGGAGGGTACAGCATTTTCGACAAGTTTGGGTTGTCGATGTGGGTGGGGGGAGGTAAAAGGGAATGTTTGAGTATAAGTACATTGTATGACAACACAGAATAAGTCCCAGAATTTCCGAACAACATGCAGCACACGCAGATAGATACATCGCATGACTATGAAGGATAAGCCCTGCATACACTGAGAAGCGCACAGTACACATTGAACAGCCTGCGGATCTCTAGGACAGGTGACATGACAGACCGCTCAGATGACTGACTCCTGCAACGCTTCTAAGATACGCTTGATGACCTGGAACATAAGGGGGCTGGGAAACCCACGTAAACGCAGGGAAATACTAGTGTACTTAGATAGGCACTCTATACAGGTGGCGATGTTACAAGAAACTCATCTTGACCCCCAACGACCACAGAGATTTGCTGCCAGTAGGACAGGGTACAGCTGTTTTGCATCCTTCTCTACCTACTTGCGAGGCACAGCGATCCTAGTAAAAAAAAACACTCCGTATGTGCCCATGGGGGCGATTTCAGATCCTCAGGGCCGCTTCAGCGTAATGTATGGTATGTTAGCTTCCCATTCAGTGACCCTAGTTAGCTGTTACGGGCACAATACTGATGACCCGATGTTTTTCGTTACCTCATGGGGGAAAATAATAGACATAGGGTCAACACATGTAATATGGGGCGGAGACTTTAACACAACACTTAACCCGGTGCTGCACAGATCAAGACCCCAACCGCACCACTATACTCGCACCCGACAATTATGCCACATCATGACAGAGCACTGCTTACTAGACAACTGTAGGCACCTACACCCTGAACAGAGAGAAGGCACATGCTACAAGGTGGCACATGCGACGTGGTCGAGACTGGACTACTGGGTGATTACTAGAGTACTCAGCACTTGGCTAACAAATATAGAACACCTTGCACGCACCTACTCAGATCACTCTCCAGTGGTCATGAGCCTCAGACAACCGCCAGGACATGCCCCTTAGATGAATTGGAGGCTAAATCCCACCATGCTTTTAGACACAGCATTTCGAGTGGAAATGGATCAGGAAATCCAAGATTATTTTCAGCGCAACATGGGCTCGGTTAAGCGCATGGCGACAGTATGGGAGGCGTTCAAAGTTACCATTAGAGGGATATGCAAAGCCAAAGGGGGGGGGAGTACTTAGAGACCTGCGCTCAACGCTCGCACGTCTAGAGAACGAGATAAAATAAACAGAGCTTGACATTCATAGCTTACCATCTGCACTGAAATACATAGCGCTCAGAGATAAGATAACAGAGTATCAAGAAACAGCAGATAGAGAATGCCAGTTCCGAGGCAAATACTTTAAAGCTTGGCGATACGGCGAAGGCGAACAACCAGGGAAGGCGCTAACTGAGCAGATCCGTAAGCCTTGGTTCTCAAGCTACGTCCTGGAAATTGAGACGCCAGAAGGAAGGACAGTTAGGGACTCGCCAGAAATCCTCCTAACGTTTCAGGCCTTTTACACCCCGCTCTATACCACGATGCGACAGGGCACGCTAAAGCTGCAACAATACCAGGAGCCAGTTGCCCTGGGCTGGCTGGGGGATGCCCAGTGGGGATTCCTCTCTACCGAGCTAGAAATAGATGAAATTTGCGCTGCGATTATGCAGCTCCGCTCAGGTAGAGCACCTGGGCCAGATGGCCTACCAGCTGATTTTTATAAAGCATATATAGAGCACCTCGCCCCTATACTTAAGCAAGTGTACGAAGAGGCTATAGAGGAAGGTGAGCTACAGCTCACAATGAGGGAAGCTTCCATAATTTCCATATCTAAGCCTGGCAAGCCGGCTGACAGGTGCGACTCTTAGAGCGCTTTCTATGATCAACTGCGACGCGAAAATATTGGCTAAAATACTCGCAAACCGGCTGAGCCTCCTCATGACGGCACTGGTTCTGCCGGATCAAGCGGGCTTTGTGCCAGGCCGAGCCACCTCCCACAATCTTCTGAACCTGTTCGCGGTGATGCAAGACATCGACCCGGACCTTGAAGCAGTCGCAGTATTCTTAGATGCCACTAAGGCGTTCGATTCAGTGGAGTGGGATTACCTATTCGGTGTACTGCAGAGGATGGGAATGCCATACAGCTTTCTGTCCTGGATACGGCTGATTTACTATAAGCCACGCGCCAGAGTAATAATAAACGGCGCTAGCTCGCCATGTTTTGCCATCACGAGGGGCACACAACAAGGGTGCCCGCTATCGCCGTTGTTGTTCGCCTAGGCAACACCATCGGAAATGGGCTCTCGAATACCCCACTAGACATGTCCTGATTTCACTGTACGCAGATGATATCACACTGTATGTGCGGGAACCCCAGATTAGCCTCAACCCAATCTTGAGGGAGTTTATTGCTTTCGGAGAGATGTCGGGAGTCAAAATCAACTGGGAGAAGTCCCAGATGTTCCCACTCACTGGCGCTGTTCGCCCCTATCCTCTAGACTACCCCATAGCGTGGTGCCCTGACGAAGTAAAATACCTGGGAATGATAGTTACAAGAGACGGTCCGGAACTGCTCCGGGCAAACTATGGGAAAACAATAGAACACATCACAGAGTCAGTGGCAAAAAGGATAGCTCTGCCCTTGTCAGTGGCAGGGAGGATATCCCTGATAAAAATGGTCGTCCTGCCTAAGCTCTTGTATTTGTTTGTCAACATCCCCCGCGATCCAGGACAGGCCTTTTTCAAAACCCTGAGAACTCAAATGATACGACTCGCCTGGGGGGGGAAACAACCCAGACTGAAATGGGAAACTCTGACCCTGCCCTATGCGCAAGGGGGATTTGAGGCCCCTGATTTTGAATTGTATTACCTTAGCACGCAAGCGCACTATGCAACCTACTGGTTTAATCCCCACCTTTTATGCCACACTTGGCGGTAGAGCAGTACTATATGCAGCCAACGCCGATGTCAGAATTCATAGCCACACAAACAAGAGAGAAAGATACAGGCTCCACTACCATTGCATGTACTGTAACAGCATGGCACAAAATCGCAAAAAGATTAGGCATCGCAATGCTATACTCGCCCTCGCTCCCAGTGGCCCGACACCCTGATCTAGAAGTCACTCAGGACCTGAGATGACGTCAACTCCTCGATAAAATTGGCATTACGAAATGGGGAGACCTGTATATGAATGAGATATTCTGCACTAAAGAGCAGTTCTTTACAGGTATAGACCCTGCGGCGATGGACCTCTTTATGTATGTCAGACTGAGGCAGAGTGTGAAAGCGGCCACCCCTGGCATCCCTGGCGAGCCGCCAACACTGACTCCACTGCACCGATTACTGCAAAGCACAAACTCCACACATGTAGTTTCTCTAACTTACCACATTACGCAGACGACGATGCAGATACCTGAGGAGACAGCCAGGGGGAAGTGGGAGCGGGAACTGGGGGATCCCCTTGAAAACGGGAAATGGAGCTACTGTTGCAAGCAGACTGGAAAGGTGTCGGCCAGTACCCGACTGCAAATCATACACTTTAAATATCTCTATAGATTATACTATACCCCTGCTAAGCTGTTCAAATTTAAACTGTGAGATAACAACGCCTGTGACAGATGCGGGCAATAGGCGTTCGGACTTCCTACATGTGGCTTGGGGGTGCACGGCAGTCCAGCTCTTTTGGTGACAGGTCTTCGAGGCTTTGGGACAGATTACTCTGATGACATTAACAAAATCGCCAGTAGTGGCGCTCTTGGGCTACACGGAAGACATACCTTTAGCATATAGACGGTACGTGGCACTGGGGCTGTTGGCTGTTGCTGGCCAAGCGGAGAGTAGCGTGTAGGTGGGGAAGAGGGCGAGCACCCAAATTTAAGGAGTGGGTTGAGGACCTACTCTTTTGGCAGGAAAAGACCTTAACATACGCGGAATTACTCCCTGCATCCTCTAGACCAAGAGATATTTGGGACCCACTACGCACATACCTGCTTACAAACTCAGGGGTACTGGAGGAGCAGGCAGGTTCCCCCCCTCCCCCCAACCGAGCAGCGGTAAAAAAAACCCTATTAGAAAATCAAAAGAGATACTAACTTAATGGGAACCCACCTCGTAATCACAAAAGCCGCCATAGCCCTGGAACAGGGCAGTTAGATAAGAGGCATTAGATACTAGTTTATTGAAAATGTACAATAGCTAACCTGTCAGCTGAAATATGGTGTTATGACTGTGTTAAAGTGCAGGATCTAAACCACTGCAATGTATCTTTCACTCTGTAATTGATATTGGGATATTGCTGATGTACTTGTACTAACGGTTTACTGTATGATGTTTGAAAATGTCAATTAAATAAAAAGATGTAAGTGCCCCAGGTGGGCAACGGGCACCTAGGATTAAAAATAACAAATGACCGGCCCCCACCAGGGTGCCCCAAAGTAGAAACAGAAAGCAAGGGTGTCCCGTGTGGGACCAGGACACCCAAAATATAATAATAAATGGGGAGCTTTCATTTATCGTTCACTGCTACATTGAAGGATTGCCCCGTAATGCACTGCAATGGCGTTTTAGTTTTTTGGATACTGGTGCACCACCAAGCATTTTTTGTTTTGTTTATGTTGTTGAAGGCAGCAGGGAGTATTGCAACCCTCCGGCAACATTAAAAAAACAGTACGTCTCCTGGGTCACTGAACCCATGACTCCGGAGAGCTTGCCATATTTAAATTAAAGAACTCTGAGCTGGAGCTGTATGCTCTTCAGCAGGATTGCACAGATCTCATTGTTGGTTCCATTGCTCCGCTTTGTGGCTTGAAAAGAGTTTTATAAAGTTTTATTAAAAATAATTTGAGACAATCATTGTTACACATTGCAATGTGTGAATTTATGAAATATACATTTGATTATAGTTAGTGCTGACTTTTGGACAAAGATAATAGGTCTGCTTTATATATAATGATGCTCAGACCCAGCCAATAGGCCCACTGCTTTTTGTCTTTTTTTTTTTCCTTTGACAAAGTCAGTAGGTCTACCTTACTTAAAGTGACACCTTTTATATTGTTACACATAGTCAGCTAAGGCCAGGCCCTGTGCCTGACCCCACTGCACCTGGTGGGGAGGGGCCCTAAAGTAACTATAACTTGTGCCCTCACCATGCACTGCTAGTAACCTCAATTATTACATCACTCATGACATGTTCTATGACATCAGCAATAACATTACTGCCACATCTGAAATGACATCATTCATGACAACACTGTGCATGGCGAGAACACAAGTTATAGTTACTTGAGGGCACCAGGTATAGTTAATTGAGCTAACTATATCTGGTACATTTTCAGTGGTTTTGATAATTTAAAACAGTATATTTTAACTGAAATGTTCACCTAACTATAACGTCCCTTGAACCTGTGTATTTTTCTGTGAATTTCTACGTTTTTTTAAATGTAAAATAACATATTATTACAATTCCTAACCATAACATCACTTTAAAAAAAATCCCAGTAATATATATATATATATATATATATATATATATATATATATATATATATATATATATATATATATATATATGCATACACACACACATACACACACACCTGCACACATATATGTATGTTGTACACACACACACACATATGTATATTGTGTAACCTTGGCTCATACCCAATGGGCATAGTTCATTTACTTATAAGTCCCTAGTAAAGTGCACTACATGTGCCCAGGGCCTGTAAATTAAATGGTGCTATTGGGACTACAGCAATGATTGTGCCACTCACCTAAGTAGCCCTCTAACCATGCCTCAGGCCTGCTACTACAGGGCCTGTGTGTGCAGTTCACTTACACTTCGAATTAGCATTTAAAATCCCTTGCCAAGCCTTAAACCCCCCTTTTATTCTACATAAGTCACCCCTAAGGTAGGCCCAAGGTAGCCCTAAGGGCAGGGTGCTTTGTAACTAAAAGGTAGGACATGTACTTTTATGTTTTACATGTCCCGGTAGTGACAAACAGCTAAACTAATTTTTCACAACTGTGAGGCCTACTCCTCTCATAGGGAATTCCTTAAAATACCTTTAAGCTGTAATTCCTGATTAGAAAGGAGTAGCCGCATCATGTTTCATATCTCTGGAATGGCAATGATAAATCCTCTCGACTGGTAAAGCTGGATTTACCATTACTGTTTTAGAAATGCCACTTTTTAGAAAGTAGACATTTCTCTGCTCTTCCTGCTCTATGGAATCTGGAATGCCCTTCCGGCCAACATCAGAAGTATCCAAGATCATGGGTCTTTTCGGAAAGCTATAAAGACATATCTCTTTCCAAGTTAACTTCTTCCCCTACCCTGCGGCCTTTTGTTCTCTGTTGGTCTTGGGATCAACGCTGGGATGCCCCGTTGCTGGGGCAGCCATGCGCTCTACAAATCTCGTAACATAACATAACATGTGCCTTGCAGCCTGTCTCCAGAACACGTCCGGGCTGGGTGACAGCTAGACTTTGTGTATTCCCTCCAGACAGCCACAAATACAGGAATGCTAGGTGTGGCTGAGTGCCCATCTACATACATCTGCATTCTGATGGCCCTTCCTGGGCAGGAAGAGGCTAGCATTTACACTTTAATAGGTAGTGGCCTGACCCCACACAAAGGACTGATTGTTCCTCACAGAGAGCCTGACAGTCAGGACTGGGTTATAAGGGATACTAGTGCACTTCAAAGACACTCTTTGAAGTCTCCCCCACTTCAAAGGCACATTTGGGTATAAGTACTGGGTCTCTGACCCTACCAAGAGAGTACACTTCTGGACCTAGGACTACTCTGCCAGGAAGAAGAACTGCTGTGCTGCTGAAAGGCTCCGGCGATTCAGTGGCTGAGGGCAGGTTTTAGATGCTTGTTCACCAAGAGGTCAATGTAACCTCTTGAGCCGCTTCTTCCCCCGTCACTCCCGTGCAGCCTTCGGGGTTGGATGTACACGTAAAGGTGGTCGTTATCAACTGGGTGCAGAGACACCTAGACCACTGACCTGAATCAGGTTAACATTACATGGTGTATTGTAGGTTTCTTTCTCGAACCCCTGTGCCACACATTTTCTCAACTTTCACAAAACTCTCCTGGTCCTGATGAAATGCCAGGGATCCATTAGGGACCAATAGGCGTGAAACATGTCGACCTGACTAAGACCTGATATATTATTTTCACTGTTCACTATTTATTGCCAAAAAAGAAAGAACACTACTCACTGAAAGCAGGGCGCATCAGTTTCTTTTTTTGCCTGTTTTTAACGATACCGTATGGACTCAAGAATAAATACTACTCAGGGTACCGTTACGCTATTTTTAATTCATTTGCACCATCCCCACACACACACACCCGCACTCACCACTGCGGAGTTCCTCTATAAAGGAACTCCGCCAAAGAGCCCTTTCATGGGGACTGTGGGGGACTGTAGCGCCACCCCCACGAGGATCAAAACACCCAATGATGAAGCATGACACCTTAACAGGTGTGTGAGGGCAACACTTCAAATAGGAGGAATCCCCCCTGATTCCAACCTCTAATCACACAGGAAAATAGGTGTCCCCTCACCTATACCTCATACTGGCCGTTTGGGCCAGCAAGCACTTTTTTTTACGAACAGTTACTCTCTAGTGATTGAAACGTTTTCCTTGGGAGCAAGAGTACTGGACCTACTTTTTTCCCTTAGCTCCCCGTCCCTCTCTTTGTGCATCAGCTGCTGAAAGGACTGCCACTCTGCTGGACTACTGCTTTGCTGGACTCTGCCTTGCTGTGCGCTTGCCTTGTTGAACTGCTCTGCTGCCTGCTAATCCTCTGCCTTGGTGAGGAGGACTTGAGCTGCACACTTGAACCCAGAGTGACTCCAAGAGCTTGCTGGCTTGCCCACTGTTCTTGAAATCTCAGGGTCATCAAAGACTTCCTTCAATTCAGCTTCAGTGCCGACTTTTGTGCCGATCGGAACCAGCGCAGTTCCTCGTCGATGCTTACGCAGTGCCAATGTCCGAGGACATCCCTGAGCGGCTTGACGATTACGGTAGACCCGACAGCGAGGTTCAACGCAGCGCGGATCCAAAAACATCCCTGCGAGGCTCACCTTCGACGCATCGACTCAACTGTGTGAATCGGAACTGACGCATGCTCCATCCAAGGTGCTTTTTTGTTTCTAAACTGGTGTAGAGTCTTTTTGTGGTGTTTTTCACTGTGTTACTGTAATTAAAGTGTGCACAAATACTTTACACATTGCCTCTTAAGTTAAGCCGGATTGCTCTGTGCCAAGCTGCGAGAGGGTGAGCACAGGTTAATTTAGGTTGTATATCTGACTTACCCTGTGGTCCCTACATGGACAGGGTGCAAAACTCTGCCAACTAGAGACCCAAGATCTAACAAAGATGCCACAAATGTTTATTTTAAGGTACAAAGTAATATATTAATTCACATTTTAGATGAGCATACTGAGAAAGGATAGCTTGAAATGCACCCATGCCAGTAAAATAAGTATGGGAAACAGAAATTCAAGGGTCAGATACTTTATTTCCAGCATGTTTTTTCTGAATGTTTTAAATTCTTGAATGACACAATTCAACAAATTATGTGTGCAGGTTTCACTGATGTAACTCGATTGCTAATACCTTTGATACTTATAGAAAATTATTGTCATGTCTAAAAAGGAGATGGGAAACAGCACTAAATGAGAATAAAATGCAAGCATTAATTGATAATGACGTCTCACTTGAAGCAATAAGATAAAGCATAAATCCGTTACAAAAATTTGAATATCTATATTTTTCTTAAAGGTCTAAAGAAACGGAATAAGATGAAACATGATGTAATTGCTATGGCTGTAACACACAGATCCGCTGCAGATGCTCTCCAGAAAATGAGAGAAATAGATGCAGAAAATGTATGAGAAACATTTGAAGTAATAGAACAGGATTAAAAAATGATGGTTAAAAAGACATATTCAATCTGAGAAATGACTTCAATTGCTTTTAATGCAGCGAAAAACACATTTGAAAGTTAAAGATATGAATAGGAATAGTTTTACTTTACAGGGTTCCTTGCATGAACTAGGATCACATAGCATTCCGTGGAACCTCACTAATGAAATTGAAATGTTTCATATTTATAATTTGAAAGATCACCAAAAGATGCTAGGTAATCAAGACTCGGTTTACATTTTGATTTCATGACAAGACTTTGAATCATTAATTTGTGCTTCTGAAAACTGAAATATTAAATGGCTAATTGTGGATTTATGACAATATCTTTCAATGTATTGCAATTCGAAGGATAATTAATTGAGAATGATGTTGGAGGTACACACAACTAGGAAAATCTATTCAAAATATACATGTGAAATTCCATATTCGATGAATTGTTTACTTGAATAAGAATCTTAATTATTTAATGTAAAAGACCATCAGATTTTCTACTTATATTTGAACAATTCGTTTTTTATGGAACACAAGTATAACTAAACATTTTTGTATATGGAAGGTAACACCTCAAGCAAAAAATTCAGACATGTTTAAAAATAATGAACAATGATTTTTACATTGTGAGGTTCAGAGAAACGATGTTGCTCACTTAGAAAAAGAACAAGCATTGGCATAGCCAATAGGTCTCGCCTTTGGGACCTTATAAGTGTTTAGCTATGCAACAGTTAAGGTTGTTGCACCAAGGATATTGTGCTGCATAACTAAATACTTATAAGGTCACAAAAGCGAGACCTATTGGCTATGCCAATGCTTCAAGGGTAGAGAGAAGGGTAGAGAGAGGGGTAGAGAGAGGGAGGTGGAGAGAGGTAGAGGTGGAGAGAGGTAGAGGTGGAGAGAGAGAGGTAGAGGTAGGTACAGAGAGAGGTAGAGAGAGAGTTAGAACGAGAGAAAGAGAGAGAGAATTAAGGGGAGAGAGAGAAAGGGGGAAGAGAGAGGAGAGAGGAGAGACAATGAAGGAGCAAGTGAATTTCAGAGGGGGGAGAGAGAGAAAGAGAGAGAGAGCGAGAGAATTAAGGGGAGAGAAAGAGAAAGAAGGGGAGAGAGAGAGAGAAAGGGAGAAGAGAGAGAGGAGAGAGAATGAAGTAGCAAGTGAATAGTGAGAGGAGGGCGAGAGAGAGAAAGAGAGAGAGGGGAGAGAGAGAGGGAAGAAGTGATGTGAAACACCAATAATTTTTTTGGGGGAGGAAGACGGGTGTACTTAAAAACACACACTAAAAGGTCACGGGGCCTTTGCAAGCTATGAAATTTATCTTTTAACATTTTTCTCAGCACCCTAATGCGATTAAATCAAACGTTATGTTTCGGTATTAAAGTAAAATGTGGACATGTTAATTTGTGATATGGGGTGCTGTAATCGAGGAAAGACTAAATGGACTAAAGCATGCAGCACTGTACTGAGACTGCTCCAGAGGCCCCTTGTCTGCTGTGTAGATTTAACCTACATGCAGGCGAAAGAGGAGGAGAGTGAATGAGCAAATACAAGATATAGAAAAGAATGGAAGAAGGAATAGCAGATGGAGCTTATGGGGGAGAGTGACAGAGAGAAGAGAGAGGTAGAGGAGCGTAAATAAAGGAGAGATAGAGAGAGAGAAGTGTAGAGAGTTGAGAGAAGGGTAGAGAGTTGAGAGAAAGAAGGTGAGAGAGAGGAGAGCGAATGAAGGGGAGAGAGAGAGAGAGAGAGAGAATGAAGGGGAGCAGAGAGAGAGAGAAAGACGGGGGAGAGAGAGCAAATGAAGTGGAAAGAGAGAGAGAAAGGGGGAAGAGAGAGGAGAGACAATGAAGGAGCAAGTGAATTTGAGAGGGGGGAGAGAGAGAGAGAGAGAGAGATAAGGGGAGAGAGAGAGAAAAAGGGGGAAGTGAGGAGAGACAATGAAGGAGCAAGTGAATTTGAGAGGGGGGAGAGAGAGAGAGAGAGAGAATTAAGGGGAGAGAGAGAGAGAAAAAGGGGGAAGTGAGGAGAGACAATGAAGGAGCAAGTGAATTTGAGAGGGGGGGAGAGAAAGAGAGAGAGAGAGAGAAAATTAAGGGGAGAGAGAGAGAGAAAAAGGGGGAAGTGAGGAGAGACAATGAAGGAGCAAGTGAATTTGAGAGGGGGAGAGAAAGAGCGAGACAAACAGAGGGGGGAGAGAGAGACAGGGAAGAACTGACGTGAAACACGAATGGTTTTTTTAGGTGGAAGACTGAAGCATGTAAGCAGGCAAAGATACGATTACATTACTTCCCTTAAAAAATGTAAGTGCTGTAAAGGAAATTTTGTATAAATAAAATACGACTACAGCTAAACAGGAACACTGCCTCTAGATAAATGTAAGCATAAAACGTAAGTAGACAAGAATACGATTACATTTGTTTAATAATAATAATAATGTGAGTGGTGTAAAAGTACAGTTAAACAAATAAACGAGAGTACACGTAAACGCCAACACTGCCTTTAGCTGGCTAAAATAAAGGCCCTTTTATAACACTGTGGTAAAGGTCTAAGCATACAAGGATACGATTACATTAGTTTAATAATAATAATGTGTGCGGTGTAAAGTAAAGTTTGTAAAAAGAAAAAGAAAAGAGAGTTCACGTAAACGCCAACAGTGCCTTTAGCTGGATAAAATGAAGGCCCTTTTATAACACTATCGTAAAGGTCTGGCAGTACAAAGGACAGGTTTATATGGGACAGAAGTGTTAGAGGAATCGTAAATAAAAGTTTCCGCTAAGGGCAAACAGGAATAAAGGAGGAGGGGTATGTGTGGCTTGTGCCACAGTGGCGCCGCTGGTCTGTTTCCTGCTGACAAGCATGCAGCACTGTACTGAGACCGCTCCAGAGGCTCCTTGTCTGCTGTGTAGATTTTCCCAATATGTAGGCAAAAGAGGAGGAGAGTGAACGAGCAAATACAAGATAGAGAAAAGAATGGAAGAAGGAATGGCAGATGGAGTTGATGCGGGAGAGTGACAGAGAGAAGAGAGAGGTAGAGGAGCGTAAATAAAGGAGAAATAGAGAGAGAAGTGTAGAGAGGCAAAAGAAGGGTAGAGAGTTGAGAGAAAGAAGGGTAGAGAGAGGATAGAGAATGAAGGGGAGAGAGAGAGAGAGAGAGAGAGTGAATGAAAGCGAGAGAGACAGAAAGAAGGGGAGAGAGCGAATGAAGTGGAGAGAGAGAGAGAGAGAGAGAAAGGGGGAAGAGAGAGGAGAGACAATGAAGGAGCAAGTGAATTTGAGAAGGGGGAGAGAGAGAGAGAAAGAGAGAGAGAGAGAATTAAGGGGAGAGAGAGAGAGAAAGAAGGGTAGAGAGAGAGAAAGGGGGAAGAGAGGAGAGACAATGAAGGAGCAAGTGAATTTTAGAGGGGGGAGAGAGAAAGAGAGAGAGAGAGAGAGAAGAGAGAGAGAGAGAATTAAGGGGAGAGAAAGAGAGAGAAAGAAGGGGAGAGAGAGAGAGAGAGAGAGAAAGGGGGAAGAGAGAGGAGAGACAATGAAGGAGCAAGTGAATTTAAGAGGGGGGAGAGAGAGAGAGAGAAACCGAGGGGGAGAAAGAGAGAGAGGGAAGAAGTGACGTGAAACACCGATATGGTTTGTTTTAGGTGGAAGACTGAAGCATGTAAGCAGGCAAAGATACGATGACATTACTTTACTCTAGACACGTGTACAGTTTACACAAACACCCATGTGTAAGGTGAAAGTTCTAGACAAGTCTGCAGTATACACAAACACCCATGTGTAAGGCGAAACTTCTAGACAAGTGTACAGTACACACAAACATACATGTGTAAGGTGAAAGTTCTAGACAAGTCTAGGAGAAGGTTTCTAACAGCAGCCTCATGTATGCACGAGGAGTGTTTACCATTAAACAGCCATTTTCTGTCAAATACAATTGCTCGTTGATATGTATCTGAATGACGTAATTTTCTACAAAACATTTAAAGCTGCAGTCCACCAAACTTTCCCATACAACTCAACTGTACTATATAAAGCCTAGGCTCCATGCCGTAGCCACAGAAGGATTTCCCCTGACTAGGTAACAGACCACAGGAGTGTAAACCCCGCCCACTCTTTCTGTGTCAATCACTTTCTAGTAAACAACAAAATGAGGTACCCCGTCTATTTCATGTGCTCACTGAAACCCCCAACCTCTATGTATGAAAGCAGATGGCACCCATGAAGCGCAGTCACTCCTCATGATTTGTAGCACCGCACAGAAAGGCCACACCATTAAATGTACACGCTGCCCACTTTAATACATATAGGAGGCCAGGAAACAGTTAAGAGTGATACCCCAGCTACACCCCGACAGGTAGAAATAGAACCAAGAGTTAAAGCACTACACGACCAGCAATTTTGACTGGTATAGTATTTTAGAATAAATATTAGCCGGGTTAATTTCAATTAAGGCTGCTTTTAATATATGACTGCTCCATGGAAGATCGTGCATTTTCTTTTAACTCTGTAGCTTGTTAAAAGAAAGCAACGTTTTGCTCTTTCCGGTGGTTGCATCTATGGCAGCCTTTTAGTGCTCCAAATGTGTCTAATTGAGCTGAGGCGAGACCTGCCACACTTGTATTTACGCGTAGTCACGTGCATTCAGTGTGAAGTATGCCAATAAGTAGACTGCAGGGGTATTGATAAAAAAAAAAAAATGCGCATGTCCAACATGCAGGACATTACTGCAGAGCCATCACACTACTCTAAACTCTGGGTAAAGGTGGTGTGGTGTGCCTGAGCGGTGCAGCCAACCAGCAACACACAGGGAAGTCAATGAAACACGTTAGCAACAAGCGCGCGCCTCGCGCTGACGAGGAGAAGAGGAGGCAGCAGGGGGAGGGGAGAGAGGAGGGAGCCTGGGCCTGTTTCCCTTGCGGGAGCGAGCGAGTCAACTACAAACATATGGTTTGAAAGCTCGCTCCCGCAAGGGAATCGCCAAACGTGCACGCGTTGCCATTCAAAGCAATGCAACGCGTGCACGTTTTTGCCCGCAAAGCTGTGCCGATTACTAAAGGTCTTTTTCCTATGCAGCGTAGGCGAGACCTAAAAACGTATTTAGTGAATGCGAATGAGCTGACTGAAGGTTGTGATTATACACTACACCTGCCAACACAAGAGGTGATAGCTGCACTCCATTGGCCAAAAATCTTGTATGCAAATCTTAACATGTTGACAAGCATAATCGCATTGTTATCAAAACAAATTTAGTGTTGGAATCAATATGTGATTATTATGAAGCTCAGATCACACGTAGTGAAAATAGAATAACACAGTTATTATTAATGACGCATCCATGTTTATTTATTAAAGGGTTAGAAACTATATTTCATAGGTCTAACATGACAAGCATAATAACATACAAACCGTAAGAAAGCATATGTTAGATTTATTCAAAGAACATTCAGCTTCACAAACACTAGGGTATACATTTTGAAACCTTTTTACAGGTTTGGCTCCAATCTTAATAGTAGGTGTAATTGCATTCTTTGTAATCTTAATGATGAAGAAATAAACAGACTACAAAGGAGGTGTTTAGAGTTTGGGTACACTAACGGGCCTATACACAAACTGCAATTTGTAGTATGTTAGTAGTACTACAGTAGAACTACTACTGTAATTAAAATACAATTCACATACTTACTTGTGTAGGTCTATGTGTCCCTCTCTCCTATCTTTTATGTGTGGAGCTATCCGCTAGACTGTGGAGATCTCTGCGCACATATATATATGTTTTAATAGTAAATGTGGGAGGGACAGTGGGGAGAAGCGGGAAAATGGGGGATTCTTACTACTAAATGAGAGGCTTTAAGGGAGGAGCAAGGAGGGGTTCACAAACTGCCTTTCTATAATGACTACAGCCAAATAGGACCCAAAATAGTTGCAAATGTACTGTTCTTTTTACAGTGTTGCAGCCTATCTTAAAAAGCCTCCTATATATTCCCAAAACTGTGCATGAAAAACTGACTTTTACTTTCTTTCAAATGTCACTTTTCATCCCTACACACCTCCTGTTTCTGAGCAAAGTCTACTCTGTCACTTAAGTCTTTGCCTTAATCTCCATTATTGCATTTATTCTAATTGCCCACATCTTGTTTCAATGTTAAAATAAATTACATTAATTAAACTTTCCCAAATTATTAAATTGTATTGCCTGTTAAATAATTGCACTAAAAGTAAAAACAATAACTATTAGTGTATTTTAAAATATTTTTTAAACATTTTGTAAATTTATAAATTAATTTAACATTATTACCTATTAAAATCATTCCGTTACTGTTAACTTACTATACATAACTTTTAATAATTTTATATACATAATAAAAATATTATTGTTTTACTTTAGATGGAAATTTTCTTGTATTTATACTTCCGAAAATAAGTTTATTTTAAATTTAGTTTATTCAGCATAATTAAACTTTTAATTTTAATTAAATTAATAATGCTGTAACATTTTTGTAAATTGTTCTACATTTAAAATAATTATATAATGTTAATTAACATTATTATTTAATACAAAACGTTTTTTTTAAAAATAACTTTAATATACTTTTAAACTTTTCCCTATACTTTACCATAAGGAGAACTCTTCCCTGGTGGCCTGAATGTCATTTAAGTGTGATAAGTTACAAGAGGTAATTGTACACTCATACATTAGGCTCCATCCCCTTAATTCAGGAGGGGGGGACATGGAAGCCTACACTTTTGCATAACTTTACCCTCGGAAATGGTAAATAGCCCAAAGTAGTGAAGCGAATAAAAAGTAGAGCAGTAAACTTACATGAGCAGATTACCCACATGTATATTTACCTTTGTGAAAAGGCCCCTAAATCTCATGTATGTGAAAGGCTTAGACCCTCGGACGTACAAAACTGCTATTTTAAATGGTGAAAATAGTGCAAGATTGGCACATAATAAGCAGGCTGACATTAGTACCAATAACAAAAATAACAAATGCAGCAAAAAAGAAACTTCCATTCTTCTGTTTAAAAAGTTAAGAACAGTGAACAAAAATGCAAGGCCATGGGCTTGGCAAGGAGCTAATGTGGAGGAAGGGTGTTTTGATACAATTGCTTGACTTTCGTATATGTCTCCAACTAAGGCATTGTACATGCAGTAATATACATTCAAGAAAATGCTCAGTAACTCCTCCTCCCTTCTCTATAGAGAATTGTTAAGGATAAAGCTATAGAGAGACCTAAGAATTTGGTAGGGGCAGACATGAAAACGGGTTGCTTGGGGAAAATCCAGGAGAGCTGATATCTGACTGCAGGCCTGAGAGCTTCTTATAAGTATGTGGGGATAATTTGTGCCTCAGCATAAAGTAGAGAAGGAAAGTACTAATCATTCAGCCAATATCATAATTGGGAAGCGGATAGTATAGATATAAATGTTAGGGCAGAGGCTTGGCTAATTATTACAGGTACTAGCAATATAAGATGCTTTGGGTTTTCCAATATTCATCTTGTTTATAACAAGGCTGCTGAGATTATAATAATAAATGTCATCATTCTGATACAAAAGCATTGTGTGCGGATTATACATAATATAATAATAACCAATCGTTATAAACACCAACTGCTGTGAGTGTGTCTGTCATTTTTAGGGTTCAGGGTAATGTTCCACACAACTACAAACAACCCCTGGAGATGAGAGCTTCTCTGGATGTCTGACTCATAACACACTAAGGGGCCGATTCCGATGTCGGCTGGAAGCACACCTAACACTATTCGTCCGGAAAAAAACCAAGCCGAACGCGTGTTTTCCGACCGATTCGAATACCCCACCGAACGAACAAGTACGATGCGCATAACAGCCCAGATTCCGAGCGAGCCGTACTTACCCAATCCAGCTCCTGTTCCCCGCCCGAGCCGGATCTGCAAACGCCGATTCGAGCCGCACGGACCCAAATACACAGCACCTTTCGGCCGGACTAGTACGATGCGTCTTCCGTACGCGCCGAACCCGTCGCTACGTCCGGCACGTTTCAGCATCCGGGAGAGCCGCACATAAGCTCCGATTCGCGCCACAAGAAGATCCACGGCTACGAGACGAACAAGCCAGCGACGAGTACGAGTCGAAGACACGCGAAACCCGAACGAGACGACCCAACCATGAATCCCATCGCGCAGGTCCTACCTATACTCTACATCTATTACCGGGAGCGGTTCGGACGCGTACGGCGCAGATGGTAAGTCAAACACCAACAATACAAACTAACTACACGGACCCCAAAATATGTCACACACACACAGGGAAGCACAAATGACGTACACTAGCAACAGCACAATCATAGGGGTGGGATGGGCATCACCAATGCCATACACACCCATAGGGGCCTGGATGCCTGCCACCACCACCACCCCTACTCAGGGGGGCCTGGATGCCTGTCACTACTACCATCCCCACTCATGGGGGACTGGATGCCTATCACTACTACCATCCCCACTCATGGGGGGCTGGATGCCTGCCACTACTACCATCCCCACCCTTGGTGTGATGGATGCCTGCCACCACCACTACCCCTACTCATGGGGGCCTGGATGCCCATCACTACTACCATCCCCACTCATGGGGGGCTGGATGCCTATCACTACTACCATCCCCACTCATGGGGGCTGGATGCCTATCACTACTACCATCCCCACTCATGGGGGGCTGGATGCCTGCCACTACTACCATCCCCACTCATGGGGTGCTGGATGCCTATCACTACTACCATCCCCACTCATGGGGTGCTGGATGCCTGCCACTACTACCATCCCCACCCTTGGTGTGATGGATGCCTGCCACCACCACTACCCCTACTCATGGGGGCCTGGATGCCCATCACTACTACCATCCCCACTCATGGGGGGCAGGATGCCTATCACTACTACCATCCCCACTCATGGGGGGCAGGATGCCCATCACTACTACCATCCCAACTCATGGGGTGCTGGATGCCTGCCACCACTACCATCCCCACTCATGGGGGGCAGGATGCCTATCACTACTACCATCCCCACTCATGGAGGGCAGGATGACTGCCACTACCACCACCCCTACTCATAGGACGGGTAATGCATGACACAACCAGCATACTCCCACATAAGGAATCACAGAAAATTACATCCACCCAAACAACATGACAAGCGTGTGTAGTCCATGTCAAATGCCTACAACACTAAACATGACAATGAACATACAATGTGACCCACTATCACATGTGTGACACATAAAAGTGTGTGGCCTCCACAATACAAGCCGACCATGGCCACTGTGGCAATGGGGCCCAAAGCCCCATCACTACAGTCACCAAAAGGTAAGTGTGGGGTCCATGGCTGATGCACCTTTTGATCAGTGTGGCAATGGGGCCTAAAGCACCATCACCACAGTCACCAAAAGGTAAGTGTGGGGTCCAAGGCTGATGCACCTTTTGATCAGTGTGGCAATGGGGCCCAAAGCCCCATCACCACAGTCCCCAAAAGGTAAGTGTGGGGTCCAAGGCTGATGCACCTTTTGATCAGTGTGGCAATGGGGCCTAAAGCACCATCACCACAGTCACCAAAAGGTAAGTGTGGGTTCCAAGGCTGATGCACCATTTGATCAGTGTGGCAATGGGGCCCAAAGCCCCATCACCACAGTCACCAAAAGGTAAGTGTGGGGTCCAAGGCTGATGCACCTTTTGATCAGTGTGGCAATGGGGCCTAAAGCACCATCACCACAGTCACCAAAAGGTAAGTGTGGGGTCCAAGGCTGATGCACCTTTTGATCAGTGTGGCAATGGGGCCCAAAGCCCCATCACCACAGTCACCAAAAGGTAAGTGTGGGGTCCAAGGCTGATGCACCTTTTGATCAGTGTGGCAATGGGGCCCAAAGCACCATCACCACGGTGATCATAAGGTAAGTGTAGGCATGGTAAAAGCTGCCAAAGACAAACTGTATGGATGAATCCTGGTCACACAACAACTAAAACATCTGTGGCATAGTAGTGCTTGTGTCCCATTGCAACATAGATTGGGCGAGGCTAACAGTGCAGTGTCACAGAAACATCGTTTTGGCCATGTGCATACAAACATCACACATGGGGGACCACATTGTCAACAATCAGCCAATTACACAATGACAGAAGTGACCATCATGATGCTGACCCACATATCTGCACCTATGGACACACAAATGTATATAACCTGTGGAGACTGTCGATGTCAGGTGAACAAATACCATACCATGGCAGCAATGGGACATACAAACCATGATCATTGTGCTGACTGATGACCCAGGAGTCCCAGGGAGAGCAGGGGAAAATCACCAAACTACATACAGCCAATGGCACACTACAGAAATGCCAATGCAGTGATGCAAATGCACTAACACAAACAGGCAGACTCACACTGCATATCAAACACAACAGGTGATGGGGGTGTGTGCCAGTGTCCCCAGGCAACCACACAACACATGAGGAGGCCTGAATCCCAATTACACAGATGTGTATACAGTGCCACACACAAGTAACTCATGGATTGGATTCCCCTATGTGGGCAATCTGGCATTGTTAGATGAGAGGGAGCCCAAATTACACATGTCACACAAGCTTGTAGGAACAGCAACTAACACAGCAAGAGACACACCCACCACAGCACTACCCCCAGGGACCCCACATTGTGCAGACACTAGCCTGCATGACAATTCCACTGTGATGACAAAGGTAGATGTTGATCACACTGTGAACCACAGCCATGTGTCCTCAGCTACAAACTACCATCACACCTACACAAGCTCCAATCAATCAGCAGGGCCTGCCAGCCAAGGCCAATATGGAGGTAGTGGTCTAGCCGTGCAACAACTCACATTTGCACACTCAACACCACACACCCTGATCTCCACCAATGTGCAGCAGTGAAGCTCACATGGACTGGTGACATTGCACATGCACCCATGACAATCCCAGGGGTGGTGGGGGGAACTAAGGTGCAGAAACCCATCACACATGCCCACTCAACATGACTCGTCTATGTATGACACACAGCACAGTACGCCGTACATGCGCATGATGTGAAATCCACCACAAACAATGGGATCCTGGCCATAGTCACACACCAACGAAGAAGCCAAGGTGAGACACAAAGAACACACGTACACAACTTCCAACATTGCAGCTCTGACCCTGAGGAGTGGCAGCAGTCACACACACAACGCGTCACAATCACTGAAAGCTACCACAAACTCAAAATCACATTACTTGTGTAAACAACAAGTGCCAAGGGGAATCCTGAATGTGTCCCATCAGCGTTTGCCCACATCCCCAGCCCTGACAACAAAGACAACCTGGGATGACAACCTCATGAACATCAGTTTGCCATGCACCCACATCACGGAGAAACCAGGTCCAAGATGCTGGATGAACACATACCAACTCTGCAAGCATCACAAACAGGAACATCCCTAGGGACACAGCCTGTGTATGAAAAGGGAAGGGAACATGCACAGACATGCTCACACAACACACAACACGGGCACACGCAATGTCACCAGATTACACACAGCCATGAGGGCACTCCACTCCTGTGGAAGGTCCGCTGTGCCAAACCTTGTCTGTGCACGACTCAAACATATCAGCAGGACACTCCGTCAGTGAGTCAACAACTACAACACACAGAAGCCTCTGCTCACATCAGCCTGGGTACGGGAGTGTCACGTCAGTCATCTGCATACACCCAAAACACGTGGCAATCCAGTTGTACTGTATACACAGATGAGTCCTCCAAAATTGATGTGCAAAACTGCATGTCCAGTGGAGACGGGCACACAGTCAGGGTACTAGGAACATTGGACAGTGGTAAGCCCAACAGATGTGCAACAGTGTAGGACAAAGATGGTAATCTACAAATGCTAAACGTACATCCCTGTGTCAAATGCTGAACATTACACCCTCAGACTGCAGCAAGGGATGCTATAGATCCAGACTAGATTAGGACACATATCCCATGGACCACATGGAGCCCATCACAGCAAAACTTCATTTACCTGATCTGAACACAATTACAACAGCAAATGCATGATTCTACACATCTACATCATGTACCTCCAAAGATTAACCACAAGTAAACAAAAAGAGGCTTTATTCAGCAAGTGTGCAACTGAAATCAAAAGTCCAAAATAAACTACGGCCAATGTCCAGTCCAAATACACAGTCCCAACAGGGTGATGTGTGACAACTTGTCACCAATTGCTTGCCTGCACAGGTACCGACAGGGGACATCCCCCTTGGAGGGGCATACGAGGGGCAGGCCAGGCACCGCAGGGACAGGATCAGGGGATGCCAGAAGGAGGCAGGGAAGGTGAGGTGGGTGCAGGAGTGTCACCGGCAACTGCAGTGGAGGTGTCTGACTCAGGGGGCCGGCACCACCGCAGGGCTCAAGTCCGATGGTGTTGGTGCTGCAACCACTGCAGTGGGCTGGGCAGATGGAGTGGACTGGGTCCCCAATGCAGTGCCCGAGTCAGACGGGGTTGTTGTGGACTCCACCGCAGTGCATGACTCCAAGGGAGTGGAAGGGAGAGCAGAAGAGCTGGGCAGGACAGAGGGGGGGGGACACGGTCTCCACACCAGTGGCACATACAGGCAGAGCGTCTGGTTTGGGGGTGGAAGAGCAAGTGGCAGGGGGAGGGCCTGAGCAGTTTGGGGATGCGGTATCGGTGTGTGGGTGAACCTGGGGCAGGGTGTGGCGGTGGAACCTGTGGAGTGGTGGCCTGGGGGATGGAGGTGAGAGACTGGGTGGGTGACTTGCAGGGCGGTGGCGGGGTCTTGCTCTTCCGGGTCCGGGGGGACTTGCGGGTGGGGGCTCACTCTGCCTGCGCCTGGGGGAGGGTGTCCGGGGGCGAGGGGCACTCCCTCTCTGTGTGTGGACTTCCTCTTCCCCCGGTATGCTGGATCAGCGGGATTGGAGGGGAAGAGGCCGAGGTCAGAGAGGAAGAGCTGCTGTGTAGGTGGGGTTGCAGGTGAGGCAAGGGAAGGGGTCTTGGAGGGAGAGGATCTTGAGGATTGCGGAGTGACTGTGGTTGCCTGTGTGTGTGTCAGTTCCCCATCCCCTGTGTGTGTGGAATCAGTCCCCTGAGGATGCTTGTGTGCACGTCTTGCCTTGGTTTTGGGTGTGTGTGTGCTGCTCGTGTCTGTGTGTTTGGGTGATTGTGCAGGTGTGCATGTGCTTTGGACAGGTAGGGTGGTAGGAAGTGTGGATGGGGCAGAGGTGGGAGGGGTGAGGGACTGTTGGAGGAGGGACACTGCTGCCGTCAGGGAGGAGTCCATGGACCTATTGCTCCTCTGTAGGGCAGACATACCCGTTGAGATGCCCTCCATGAACGACACCAGCTGTGTCAACAGAGTGGTGTGTGCATGGAGGACAGTCAGCATTGCTGTCTGCCCTACATGGAGCTGCCGAAGGAGGTACACAGACTCCTCACTCAGGGCAGCAGGGGACACAGGGGCAGGGGGTGCGGTGCCTGGCTTGAAGGAGACACGCTCCCGAGCACGGGAGCCTCCACGGACCTCAGGAATGGGAGCCAATGGGAGGGCGGTGGTGGTGGTGGCGGGGTCAGACAGACTAGCTGGGGTGTGGTGGCTGCTGACACCCGCATCCACAAGGGAGTCATCCTCCGAGCTGCTGTGGTCCCCAGCTGAGGTGGATGGTGCTGAGGACTCCTCGGTGTGGCTCCCCTCGCCCTCCGTGCCACTGGGTCCCTCTGACCACTCGTCGGACGCTGACCCAGTCTGGCTCCGCTGCTCCTCCTGGTCCGTGGAGCTGTCCCCTCCTGTGGCTGTGGATGTATCTGCAAACAATTAGGGAAACAGACAAACATCAGTCACCTGCACTGACCGCACACACCACAGTAAGTACAGCACATCACAGAGCAAGCCCTGGCATCTTTAGTAGAACATTGCCAAAAGTCATCACACAGATTAGGAGAAGCCAATTGTCAGTCTGATGGTCAACCATGGAACAGACACCCCTCCTGCCCTTGCACCCATCTGTCTGGTGCCTGTCTGATGGTAAGACCCCAGTGTGGACACATGCACCACCTACACAGTAGTTGGACATTGCTGAGAACACGGTGAAGTATGTGAACATGCCCACGTCACATCTCTTGCCACTGAGTCAGTGCAGGTGTCTGGATAAATGGACGGCCAGAGTCTAAATAGAAATGCATGTGATGCATACCAGCACCAGACCCCATGAAGCACCCATGTCCGGATAGTCAATGACACAATGGGGTGCATGTTGCACATGTCACTCCCCTGCAGGATCACTCTTAGGAAGTTTAATGCCATGACACAGGCATGCCTGCAAAGTCATACATCACTGTCTCCAGTCACATGGCCATGGCAGCCAGCCAACAACAGTCTGCACTGTGTCACAATCCTAGGACATGGGGAAGGCAAGTAATGTAACTGACAAGTGCACATGTCCATCCCCCAAAAACCACATCATCTGAACTACTATTTGTCCACGTCATACCAATTGGACATATGGGGGACATGAAACACAACTCTCTGAACATGAGCACCTCACAGTGTGCTGAGAATGAAAAACAGCTGCCTGAAAGTCACAGTGGCATACACCTGTCTGCACAGTCATGTGATCAAACACCTATAAGTCACAGAAGTCTTGTCTCACATGGTCCAATAGCAGATGGCATGCTGACCCCTAACCGATAAACATCACAGGAGTCCCGACAACGTAGTCACAGCACAACGACACAGAGGCAGACACCTGAGGGAACATTTCACTGAGCACAGCATGTCAGCTGATACACGGGAGTGGGAGTACAGAGTGTATTGTATGCCCTGGAGTAGGCATGACTGTCCGGCTCCACCTGCAAGATGGATGAGCCCTGGTCAGTAGGCAGGTGGCTAAGCATGTGTGACACACTTGACATACATACTCCTGAGGCCCAAACATTTTACCCACCCGCAGCATGGGGGTGTGGCAAATACCCCAGGGACATGTGGTGATTCTGATCTGCAAGTGGATCACATATCAAAGTTACACCCAGACTACATTGCACGACTCAGGCATTGTGTGAGCAATTGACCCACCCATGAAGGCTAACACAATATCACGGGAACAAAAGCTGTCACCCACCTTGAGCAAAGCAAAATGCAAGGACCCTGTACCCGAGTGACACAATTATCCTGAGCGTAAGGAGCACACCGGCCTATCAGATGGGTAGTGGCCATGTCACAATAGAGGGACATGGGTACTGGACAACAAGACTGATGTACTGGGGAAGTTTAACCACGCCACAGGATGGCACATAGAATGTCAGACAGAGTTCACAGTGCAGTCTTTGACTCACCCCCTCCTTGCTGCTGTCTGGCCTTCAGCTGCCCATCCAGCTCCGGGAAGACCACCGGCAGGATCTGGAGCATGTGGGGGTCAGGGTCCGGTGTCCGCCCCTCCTGCGAGGAGGCGACAGCTTCAGCTGGACCCTTGCAATCCTCCGGGTCCAGCCCCGAAGGTCCTGCCACCTCTTCTGGCAGTTGCGGATCCGGCGCTTGTAGACCCCCACGGATCTGACTGCCCGGACGATGGCCAGCCAGATATCCTGCTTCTGATGGGCATCAACCTGTGAGGATGACAAAGTGAAAAGGCCATTACTACACATGCAACATATCCGTGCATCACACAGTTGGAAATACATGTCTCAATCACAGGGGCATATGATGTACACAGGCAGTGCAACGAGGGCTATGGACAGTTTGCCAGCAGTTACTACATGGTATCATTGCATGGGAAGTGAACCTTGTTTGAATGCACTGTTACTCCACTGTACCTGTTCAGTGCATGTGACTACACACTTTGGGGGGTGAGAACTACTCAGTGAGCATGCTAGCCATTGGTGTGCACACTGTAAATCCTGCTAGTCAGACAACATGCACAATTAGTAAGGCAGTGGACAGCACACTCATCTGCTCCCCTGGTATCCCATACAGCTTGCTGTACTGTGGAAGGAGGTTGTCCAGCAGGGCCTGGTTCTCCTCATGGGTGAAGGCTGGGGCTCTCTCCACAGTACGTGCCATTGCAGTAGCCAGAGGATGCAGAGACAGCAGCAGTGTAGTGGCAGATGTCGTCCTGGAGCATGTAGTGCAGGCAAGTGAGCCCTCAGGGGAACAGCCAGCATTATATGTGTGCTGCAGAGGCAGATACTGTGCCATGTATCCAAAGTGATAGGTCCAAGTCGTATGCATCTTATGAATCTGACCAATCCATGGAATTGCGGCACCAAGACACGCCCACAGCATCCTTCAAAAATTTCAACTTCATGACACCCATGAATTTGCAACATTGTTGTGGCTGGCCAACTGAATTCACTGCATCAGACTCGTTGAAGCTTCAAAAACGCGTCCGTTGCCATGCCAGGCCCCAGCCAATGTGTGCGCACCGATCGGACCATTGCTGTACAACGCGTACCCGCGATACAACGCGTACCCGCTCACATTCAATGCAATGGTCCGTGCGGGCACACCGATCGGACCATTGCTGTACAACGCGTACCCGCGATACAACGCGTACCCGCTGACATTCAATGCAATGGTCCGTGCGGGCACACCGATCGGACCATTGCTGTACAACGCGTACCCGCGATACAACGCGTACCCGCTCACATTCAATGCAATGGTCCGTGCGGGCACACCGATCGGACCATTGCTGTACAACGCGTACCCACGATACAACGCGTACCGCTCACATTCAATGCAATGGTCCGTGCGGGCACACCGATCGGACCATTGCTGTACAACGCTGCATCCGCGATACAACGCGTACCCGCTCACATTCAATGCAATGGTCCGTGCGGGCACACCGATCGGACCATTGCTGTACAACGCGTACCCGCTCACATTCAATGCAATGGTCCGTGCGGGCACACCGATCGGACCATTGCTGTACAACGCGTACCCGCTCACATTCAATGCAATGGTCCGTGCGGGCACACCGATCGGACCATTGCTGTACAACGCGTACCCGCGATACAACGCGTACCCGCTCACATTCAATGCAATGGTCCGTGCGGGCACACCGATCGGACCATTGCTGTACAACGCGTACCCGCTCACATTCAATGCAATGGTCCATGCGGGCACACCGATCGGACCATTGCTGTACAACGCGTACCCGCGATACAACGCGTACCTGCCACATTCAATGCAATGGTCCGTGCGGGCACACCGATCGGACCATTGCTGTACAACGCGTCCCTGGACAGGCCACAGGCATATGTCACCATGCTGGTCACTGGTGAACCTATGCCAGCCACATATACTTTCCAGGGACTCAGGGGCACGCCTACTACACCACACCCAGTCCACACTGTATCTAAGGCATGTGTGGCAGCATGACCTTATTGTGTATGGGGGTGTACATGTTGTTTTTGGGGTGGCACTTGGGGGCAGACACACCCAGGCTGTGCACGTGTTCATGGGGACAGGGTCCTTTGTGTGTTGTGCACATGACCACTGTGATGTGCAAATGTTCATTTTGGAGCATGTGGCATGGCCACATTTCCAGGTTGTGTATGTGTATGACATGTCACATACCCCCAGGCTCACGTGGGAAGGCATGTACGTCACAGGGTAGACCATTGTCACAATAGTCATGTCCCTCCACAGTCTGTGTGCATGTTGAGTTTCACATGTCTGACTCCATGTGCACAATGGGAGACAGTATCCACATCCACGTTGTTTGTGCATGGACTTAGATGTTGTGTGTGTGTGTCACAGACGTCCATGTCTGTCCTGCAGAGGCTACAGGGTCCACCACCTGTGGGTGTCATGTTTGTTTTTCTGACGTGTACATGATACGCCATGTCATGCCAGTGTCCATGTGGCAAGACAGGGTCCCTGGGAATCTACCTGTCAATGAGTCGTGATGCCTGTGGCGCATCTGTCCAGACATGTCACTGTGGTATGTGTGTGGAATGTGAGAGCAGTAAATGGGTACTGTGACACATCCAAATGGTTTCACATTGCACACCCTGGGACCTGTTGTCCACACTTGTTGAACAGAGATGTTAGATGATGTCCATGTAGGTGCCATATATGTCCAAACAGAACGAGACACAAATCAAGTACTTGTGTTTGGTAATGATGTATCATGTGAAATTGAGTATGGTGAATGGAACATATGTGGGGTGACTGGCAATCTTGCTTTCTTCACCTCTGCACTGCAGGGCTCCTGCTGTCCATAGACCATTCCCAGACCTGGCAACGATGGTGGAACGTGACAGCATCCGACGGTACCGCTTCACCAGGCAGCTGATTGAGGATTTGGCAGTGCGGTTGGACCCACATTTGCAGCCTGGCCAGCCGTATCCTACAGCGCTGACCCCCAAGGTGAAGGTGATGGCAGCCCTACACTTCTTTGCCACCGGTACCTTTCAACACACTGTGGCATCTACTGGTGGTATGTCACAGACTATGTTCAGCCGTGTGCTACGCGATGTTTTGGTGGCAATGTTGAGATGCCTTAACCAGTACATCTATTTCCCACCAGGTCAACGACTCACTGACGTCAAGAGTGACTTCTATGCCCTGGGGAGGATGCCACATGTCATTGGCTCCATTGATGGGACACATGTGGCTTTGGTAACACCACAGGCACATGAGCAGGCATACAGGAACCGTAAACATTACCATTCTATAAATGCTCTGGTGGTATGTCTTGCAGATATGACCATCACACATGTGTGTGCCCGTTTCCCCGGTTCGGCACACGATGCCTACGTGATGAGGAGTAGTCGCATCCCGAGGATGATGTCACAGATGCAGAACCAGCGTGCCTGGCTTGTCGGTGTGTACTGACTTTGTACCATTGTGTGTGTTCTGCTATGTTGCTTTCCGCACACTTTTCCAAATCGGCTAATGTGCAATTGTCTGTCTGTAGGTGACTCGGGATACCCCAACATGCCGTGGTTGCTGACACCCCTCAGGAACCCTGTGACACCAGCCCAGATGCGCTACAATGAGGCACATGGTCGGACGAGGAGGGTGATTGAGCGGACCTTTGCTCTCCTGAAGAGCCACTTCCGCTGCCTGGACAAGACAGGAGGGGCCCTCCCATATGCCCCAGCAAAGGTGTGCAAGATTGTCATCGTCTGCTGCATGCTACACAACCTGGCAGTGCGGAAGGAGTTGCCTCTCATCCTGGATGACGATGACCAAAATCCGCCACCTGTGGAGGATCCTGGCCTGGGCCACGATGCCAGTGATGATGATGATGATGGTGATGTCCGCACACAGCTCATCACCAACTTCTTCAGCTGAATGTGAGTATCCAGAGGGTTGTGATGTCAATGCTTTAGATTTGCATGATATGTGTGTGTGGTGCTCTGGTGCTGTTTGAGTGTGGCCATGTGCAACTTGACTGGATGCGTGCAGGAATGTGTCCTTGCAGGTGGTCTGTACTGCCCAACAGTGTTGACCTGCTAACTTGCTTTTGTGTAGTTATCTTGTGACAGGTATTAGACATGAGTATTGCCGTTCTGTGCTGTTCTTCAGTGGTTCTGACTGTGTGTCATGTCTGTCCTTCACAGGGTGCTGCCGGAGTTGTTTGATCAACTTGGATCCCCCGAATCCATGATTCAACTTCCAAGGTGGCAGCAGTTGTTTACCTACAGGTGATGTGCCACACACCCCTGGACTTTCTATCTTCTGCATTGTTTGACTTTGTGGCCACATCCAGGTGGGATTAGCTTGCATTTGTAGTGGAAACAACATGTTGCAAATGTGTAATAAACCTGTGCTTCACTTTGGGATGTGCGTTGTCTGTAGTCACACATCTGAGTGACATTTGCTTACTGCACCTGTAGTCTAGTTGACACAGACTGTGAATAGGTGTGGTGTCTGTGCATTGCACTGTATTTCCTGGCAACATCAGTGTAGGGGATGAGTCTGATGGCCCTGGTGTGTATGTGTTGTGTGGCCCTAGTGGTGTGTCTCCCTCATATGTGTCACTTCGCCATGACTGACATGACGGTGTTGGAGTTGCTGTAGCAGTTAGCATGCACAGTGTAATCTTTCTGATCACCATCTCCATGACAGACACCACGTTGGAATCACAACAGAGGCAGATATGGTGTATTGGTGAGTTTATTTACAAAAGGTGTGGGGATGGTGGGTGCTGTACATAGAAATTGGAATCCAAAGTTCCCATGTGATTTTGAAGTCTTGGTAGCTGAAATGTCCAGAGTAAAGTCCACAGTCATCTGATGAATTTGGACAACTAGAGCTCCCCATGTCATGTGGGCGAGTTGGGTTGCCTTCGACAGGGCGTGCAGTTTGCACACAGAGGAAAAGTTCCAGAACAGGTGTTGGCTTCCTGGGGGATGTAGCTGGCCATCGGCCTCTCAGTTTGGCCTCCTCGGACGGCCCCTCTTCTTGGGGGGGGACCCTCAGGTGCAGGCTGGGGCGGTGCAGGGGACTCTCCGCCAGAGTCCTCCGCCCTCCCTGTGGCATTTGCAGTTGTTTCAGCAGCAGATGTTGTGGGCACACAGGGAGGTGAGGCCATGTTGGTGCTAATCTGGCGGAGGCATGTCAGTATGTCCCTATGCACCGCTGTTAGTTGTTCCAATGTGTCCCACTTGGACTCTATGCCAGACATGTGTGTATCGACATGTGACATGTGTGTTTCGACACGTGACATGTGTGTCTCGACATGGGACATGTGGGAGTCCAAGCGGGCATGATGGGCAGCCTGCTGCTGTTGTATGTCCTTGAGGATCCCCACTACCTGGCTGACCTCTCCGGTGCTAGTCTGGTACGCATCCGCAATGCGTGCCAGTTGTGGGTCATCATGCAGTCCCGACCCATCTGCAAAGAGCGACCTGTGTCTACCACCCCTCCCACCACCCCTGGCGACACGTGAGGGACCTGCGGTGGCACGCACAGGTGACCGTGTGTCCACTTGGGTGTTGTTCGTGGGCTCGTTGTCAGCAGCTCCAGTTTGGGCCTGGGTCCCTGCGCTGTTGTCACCTGTGGTCCTTGGTGTGTCCGTGTTGGCAGGGGTGGCCTGTGTGTTGGCAGTAGTTGGAGGGGTGGGTGCAGGGGTGCAGATGTTGGTCCTGCTGGTGCTGCATGATGACTGACACCGGAGGGTCCAGCTAGTTCTTCGCCATCCGAGGAGTGCAGAGGCTGATCCACACCAGTTAGCTGAGTGTCCCCCGGAGCCTGGGACAGGGACTCCTCCTGGTCTGCTGCTGAGTCCCCATCATCACCTGTTTTGGGGAGAGACACAGATTGTATGGTATGTTTCTACAGGCATCAATTGTTCAAACACCTGACAGTTGTGACTGTACCTCTGGATGCGGGCCTGGACATAGCATTCTCCTAAATTGTGACAGTCAGAGAGTGATATTGGTGTAGCACATTGTCCTGCCAACCTGTGGCATGTCAATGTGAATGTTGAGGTGTGTGCCTGACCAGCATTGGTGCTATTTGGTTGCCATCCGGGCCTCCTTCTCCCCCCAGCCCAGATATCCCACCATGGACCGTGCTTCCATTGCAGGGAGTGCAAGTTGTCTTTCAGGATGTCAGTCAGTGGTGTCCTGCTGTTGGTTGTTGCACAGTTCCCAGCAGGGCCTTGTGCTTCCCCCAGCAGTACCCAGTGTCAGCCATCTTGTGAGTCCTTTTCCACTCCCTGTGATGTGTGCATGGTTCAGGGTGGTGTTGATGGGCCACTTGTGAGGCTGAGCAATATCTATGACTCCAACTCCCATCATGCTATTGGCTACACTGACTTGACCAGCATACACAGAATTCCTTCCTTTCAGTGATCTTCCCTGTGAGGTGGTGTTCTAGTGGTGTCAAAATATCTGAGAGTGTTTGTTGGTTCTATTTGTGCCACTGCCTTGCTGTATTTGTTGTTAGGTTTGTACATGTCATGACACAGTTAGATATCAGTATGAGATGGGAGGTATTGTGTTTGTCTGACTAGCATTCACATCTTGGGATGAATATGTTTTGGTTGCTGTGTATTTGCTAAGGGTGCATGGTTTGCCTATCCCCTTGACTGTGATGTGTGTGTGTTGTCACACCATATTGTGTATATTAGTTGTGTACTCACCAGGCTCTGGGATGTCTGTTAGTCCGTATACGCTCACTGGTGGTAGGATGGCCCGCACCTTCTCCTCCCAGGGCCTGAGGTATACTGGTTTTGCAGGAGGGCCACTGCCGGTGTGCTGGCTGAGGAGGTAATCCTTTTTAAGTAGTTCCCGGACCCTCCTGCGCACATCATACCACCTGTTCTGGATGTCTTCCTTTGTGCGCAAACATGGCGATTGTGCGTTCACCCTGTCGACAATCCTCGCCCACATCTTGGTTTTCTGCGACATGGGGGTCTGTTGTACCAATGTACCAAACAACTGTGGCTCTACCCTGAGAATCTCATCTACCATGACTTCCAATTCACTATCTAGGAACTTTGGATTCTTCTTTAGGGGCATGGTGGTGGTGATTGATGTGTGTGTGTGTGCAAGTGGGGGTGTGTGAGTGTAGGTTTAGCTGGGTGTGTGTGAGGGTGCGATTTGTAGGTGTGGTAATGGTGTGTGGCTTGTGTGATGTATGAGCTGTGAGTGTGTCTGTGGTTGCTGTGTGATGGTGTTGTTTGCTGGCAGGTCAGTGGAATTTGCAAAGGATCATGGTAGGGATTTGTGGCCTTTATGTAGGTGGAGTTGGAGGTGTGTCCTTGTTCCATTTCCCCCAAGTATTTATTGGCTTAGTGGTTGCTTGTTTGGCCCTTTTTGGGGGCTTTTTTCCTTGGTGCTATTGGTGCATGTAGGTGTCGTTCTTGTGTCCGAGTCGGACGCTGCTGTTGTCTGGTGCGATGTTGTCCGACTCGTTCCCGCTGTGTGTCAGCTATATTTCATATGCGGCGTACGAGTCGGGCGCGGAGTATTGGGTTGCTTCGGCTGGGTTTTGTATGCGTGTCGGTCGTACGGCTTGAGCTCCGTGCGAGTCGGTCGTGTTTTGCACGCACAGCATCGTACTACGCGGGTCGGAGTTCGCGGGTACGTTTCGTTCGGGTTCAATCCGGGAGCGTGTCGGTCGGTTCGTTTTGGCAGATTTTCCGGCCGGATGGCTTGTTTCCGTCCGGCTCGGTCGTTCGCTTTGTATTCCGTCCGAGTCGGTTGGGTTTCACATGCATTTCATCGTACTACCCGGGTCGTACGGCGCCGGTCCGAGTCGGTCGGACTGAAATCCCGCACCGAGTCGGTCGGTCCGTTTTCCGGCCCGAATCGGAATCGGCCCCTATATCTAGATGAGCCAAACTTGTTACAGAGAAGAGTGAGAGGCACACCTTTGTTTTTCTTTTCTCCAAAGGGAATGCAATGAGAAAGTTTCTCCTGGGGCAAAGGAAATCTCTCTGATTGTACCCTCTGATTAGGGGGCAGAGTGGAGGTTCAAGACAATATAAGCAGTGAAGTCTCTAGTCTAGTCTTATGAGCCTTGGGATAAATATAGCCTACTATTTCTTGATAAATAAACACTTTTACACCCGTATTTAACCCATAAAGTATACAAAAAAGGGATGGATGGAATGCCTGAATTAATCTCAACCCCTGTTAATTACTTTGGGCCACACTCCAGTCCATTGTTATTTTGCACACCATGCCACCTCAGTTTGGTCCCAGCCATATGTAAATCAGTCTTGACTGTGCTCCAGTGGGAACAGTCCACTCGAACTGCCAGGCCAAGTCCTCCCTGAACCAGAACACAAGCAACCCAGGACAGGTAGTGCATACTATACCAGTTACCATAGCTATGCTAGATTTGGTGGCTTTATTTACATAACTAATTTCAGTTGATGAAGTCCCTTGAAGCTGAACAATGCTACTGTCTCTGATAGCCTTAATTGACTTGTAGGTCTTGAAATGTAGATCATGTTCCGTGCCTGCTTGCTTGATGGTGGGCTCTTGACTTCAGAATGGCCCTCAAGATTGTTGATGCCTGACCTCATAAGAGTGAGATAAGCAAAGGATGGCAGATGCATAGACTTAGGGGCACATGCATCAAAGGTTTTTGCGATCGCAAACGGTGCGAATCGCAAAAATCGGCCGTTTGCGATCGCAAATTGGCTTTTGGAGATGCATGAAAGTGTTTCCTATGCGCAATTTAAGAATTCGCAATTAATTGCGAATTCTAAATTACGATTGCATTTAAGGAATCGCAATTTGCGATTCCTTAAATGCAATGCTAGAGCACTTTCAAATAGCGATTTCGCTATTTGGGACCGCAAATTACAGACAAATCAAACTTGTCTGTAATTTGCAAAACCTTCGAAAAATACTCTAAAATGCATTTTTTAAGTTTTAGGTTACACACACACATGCCCTTGGTGCATGTGTGTGCGCAACATGGGTGCACATCACAATTTCAGGGTGCAACAGGGTGTCATTTTGACACCCTGGCACCCTTGAAATTGCATTCTCAATTTGCGATTCTCTAATTGCGAATCGCTAATTGAGAATGTCTTCCCATTCATTCCTATGGGCCTCTAGGCCCATAGGAATTAATGGGAGGTATTCCTTAATTGCGACTCGCAATTAGCGAGTCGCAATTAAGGAATGTTTAGGAATCGCTATTTTTATAGCGATTCCTACATGCATAGGCTTTTGCGATTCCTTAATTGCGATTCCTTAATAATCGCAATTAAGGAATCGCAAAAGCCTACCTTGATGCATGTGCCCCTTAGCAACCTACTCTGTTTGGCCTTTTGTGAGCAAGAAATGCAGATTGTGTTGAGAGTTTGGTTTTTCGGTAGCGGGTACCTGACTTTAGAATGGCAGCTGTGACTGTGTCAATGTCTGATCTCATAAGAGTGTGCTGCCAGGGGTATGTCTACTTCATGGTATCCAGGCATGTACCACTATCCCAGGTGGCTGACTGCATGTGAAACTGGCATCCTGAGTTTTTTGTGTGGTCCTGCAACCACGTTCATGTACCATACGCCCAGAGAATTAGGCCTATCCTTGTTAACATGCGGTCCAGAACCTCTTCTGCGATCTATAGGGGTGCACGAAAGGTTCTCTCATAGCCGACATGGGACCACTGATCATGTTCTGGGTTAGCTACATAAAGTAGTGGTGGCAGCGTCCAACATTGATTCAATCATCAGTTGCGACCAGACATTTTGGTCCTGTGTCACAGGAGAGTGTGGTCTAGTGACCTCACTTGTGAAAAGTTTGCTTTAGAGAGCCTTAGACTCGTGCAGTGATATTCCGTGAGCATTATGAGTGTGTGTATGTGCGATCGATGTGTAGCACATGTACGGGAGTAAAACTCTGTGTATGGTAAAAGTCTGAGTACTGGGAACACTGGCATTGGTTTTGGATGGCCCCTAAGTTAGCATGGTACAAGGTGGAGGGCGGATTTAGCCTCCCCAGACAGTGAAGGATACTTGACCTTATTCCTGTGGCTGAAGGGTGGCGACCCAGACAGTATAGTGAGTAAGGATAGAAAGAAAGCTGCCCTTAGAAATTCAATGAGGTCCTTGTTAGCAAACAGCTGCTAATTAGTTCTTCATGAGCAGTGCCATTTGGTAGATGGTACAAGTGAGGAGTGAGCAACAGTTTCTGTTGTTGAAGATAAAGATGTTTGTAGGCAGGGCCTGACCTTTTGTCCATCACTGATTATTACTTAGGGCAAGTTAATGACTGTCAAGTTCAGAGTTCTCAAACTTCATTGTGCACTTATTTTGGATACCCTTGTCAGAGCCAGCATCATTGCTACCTTCTATCAGAGCCATCACGTTGCACAAAGGCTGTATCTGCGAGGTAGAAAATGAGATTTGAAACAGAACCACCCTAAGCCGGTTCCAAAGCCTCAGACAATGGATCCACATTCTCTCTCTGGAAAATGAGTATAAAAGCCCTCTTTGTTCCAGTTCCAGCTTCTTCTTGAATGGTCCGCAGAGTACTCAAAGAGCTGCTCTTTCACCAGGGCTAGTTCCTGCATAATAGCCAGTCTCTCAAAGGTGAGAGTGCATCAGCTGAAGTCTGCAACTTGCTGGAGAAGCTTAATGTCTGCCTGAAGCCAGAAGCCTGCTTGCCTGCTCAGAGAGGGAAGGAGATTACCTAGCCTTGCAGAAGAAGAAACTGCCCAGGAGGAGAAGCCCAACATGTCTCTGACTTATGGAACATCCAGAAGAAGCTGATACCTATGGGAGCTGACCCATTTTGTGAGGGGTCTTCCTGTCTCCCTGAGTGCATCCTGTTGCGAAAGGCAGGAACAAGTTTAGAGAACACATCTGCCAGGTCTGCAAGAACCACTACCACTGAGCAGGTAAAGCAGAGCTGGACTAGTTGTGAGAAGGCTGAAAGACAGGATGTACAGAAGTACATTTGCCATAAGACTAGGGGTAAACATCACCAAAAAATGTTAACGCAACTTTACACATTGCAGCCGATCGTGGGAAAATAACCCCGTGTTAACCTGGAATTCACAACACGGCGGTACCATGCGATAGTCCCCCGAAAACGCGGCCAATGTCCGCGATACAACAACCGCGACCGTGATAAAAACACAAACCTCAACGCGAAAAAACATGCGATGGGCCAAAGCGCGATGAGGAAATCAGCGATAAGAGGCCAGGCCTGCAACACACACATGGCAGGCGGGAAAAACCACTAAAAAAGTAGAAAAAACACACAAACACAAAATGACCAACACCCAAGCACCATGGAGGCAGCCGGAGCAGGCGCAGAGGACGAGCGCAACCCCACAAGCACCCCGGACGACCAGCCTGGGACCTCGGGGACAGGGAAGGGCAAGGACAAGAAGAAGAGGAAGACGAAGTTCCGTCCGCAGGAGAATAGGATCCTGGTCACGGAGGTGATGGAACACCATCAACAACTGTTCGTCACCTCCAACGTGTCATTGGGCATCAAAAATGGAATATGGTGGGACATCGTGGACAAGGTGATTGCCGTCGGAGAGCATAAGAGGTCAATGGATGAGGTCAAGAGGCGATGGATTGACATCAAGCGCAAGACCAAGGAGAAACTCGCATGCAACCAGAAGGCAGCAATGCAGACTGGAGGTGGGAGCCCAGTGCCACAGCTGGAGCTGGATGACATGGAGGAGCTGGTGTCGACAGTCATCAGTGTGGAGACCGTGGCAGGAGTCGGGGGACCGGACACTGCTCGACAGGACACAACACAACCGCAACAGGCTGAGTGACCACCAGGTACTGGGGGGACGGGTGGAGATGGCCACAATGGCACACATGCACAATCAAGCAGAGCACAGTGCACACCCACAATGACTCTGGATCATGGCCCTGATCCACAGACTGTCACAATGTACAATGCCATGCTGTCTGAATGTGAACCTGTACCATGCGGCCACATACATGCGAACACATTGTAATACACCATCTCCCCTTCAAATTGCAGGGGCACCGTCAACACCTCCTACAGAGCAGTCCCAGCCACTCTTCACTGATGACGAGGAGGACACCCCCAGCATCGACACCCAAGCCCTCCAAGACATCATTGACATCATCCGCAACTCACCTCCAGGATCAGGGCAGCCCAGCTGCACCGAGGAGACCCCACCCACTACCCAAACCACCCAGCAGGAGGCACCCACAGCCCCGGCAGTCTCCCAAGACCCCCAGGAACAACACATGGCCTTCCAACGCTGTGTGCTGGAGGGCCAGAGGGAGACGGCTGAGCAGGTGCGGATGGGGTTCGACCTCATGGCTACCAAACTGGATGCCATCCATGGGTGTCTAGGTCCCATCAGCGACCAGCTCCAGTCCCTAACGGACACCCACGGCCCGCTCCATGGTCTCCAACGAGCCCTGACTGACATCGCTGGAGTCATGACTCGGAGACAAGAACACCTGTCCGCTCAGAGTGGCTCCAGCGATCCCAGCCGTGAGCTGGCACACATGCGGAGGCTCATGGAGGACATGGTGCGGATGGAGGCGGAAAGGATGGCAGCCACCGCTGCACATCAGCGAAATGTAGCTGGGATCTACCAGGCCCTGCAGATCCTCATCATGGCATTGCTGCCACAAGGCGTGGCGCAGATGAATGCTGCTGCCCCCACACCATCCACATCTCCGCCACCTGGTGTGTCAGTGCCTCCCGGTGCGGCAGGCGTATCCACTCCGGCACCTGATGTGTCACTGCCACACAGTGCGGCCGACAATCCTCCTCCAGCCCCTGATGTGTCAGTGGCACACAGTGCCGCAGCCGGTACTGCAACACCCACAGGTGGGGCAGAGCACACATCCGAGGATGAGGACGTGGATGGGATTGAGTTCAGAAGGAGGCACTAGCATTCATTTCCGCCACCTTGCCTGTTTCTGCTTGGTGCCGCACATGGCCCCATGACCTGCCACTGACCCCTGATACACTCCGCTGCACTCACCTTGGACCGCAACATGGACTGCCATATCCTGTTTGATGACCAATGACACGGCGACCAGACTGCGGACTGTACCCTTCCTCTTCCGCTGTACTTGTCATTCCCCGATGGACTCTGGCTGGCCCTCCACGGGCCCATATTGTGTGGTGTGCTTGGCATGGCCCTGTACCGCTCCAGCTGCAAAACTCCACTAGATATGCAATAAACATCCAGAAACGCACTGCTGTGTCATGGCTTTCATCATTCATGTATGAATGTGTGGTTGAATGTAGGGACAGTGATTTCCCTTACGTCAATGATGCTCATCTAGTGGGATGCCAGTCACAGTGTGCTACATTGCCTATTGTGTTCCGCTTGCCGTGGACACTACAACAGGGACACACGCATTAGTCACTCCCTTGTCCGGACATGGACTGAACCACGCCCAGAGCCCCCGAGTCATTGTTGCAAGCCCTGCGCTGGTCCGGCGTATGCCAGGCCAGACCACTCCGCTTACGCTCCAAGGGGAGGCCCACATAGCTACATGTCGCAGGCGTACACGCTGGTGGTATGCAGGTCACTGGTCTAGTTGTCAGCATGTCACGGCCACTCTCTGAGGGCAGGTCTGCACACACCACACCCATCCGAACAGGCGTCACAGGCCATGTGACCCCGCCAAGATAAGGGGCCGACAACGTCACATTCCCCACTGCCGGTGGTGACTGGATGACGGACGCTCCATGGTTCTCAATCATAAAGGGCCCATGAGTTGTGGCGCACAGGGTTTGTCGCACCCAAGGCCTTGCGCCCGTCACGGGCCTACCACTACGTGGCGCTGACTGGGGTTGCACAGGGTTAGTGGCACCCGAAGCCTTGTGCCCGTCACGGGCCTACCACCACGTGGCGCTGACTGGGGTTGCACAGGGTTAGTGGCACCCGAAGCCTTGCGCCCGTCACGGGCCTACCACTACGTGGCGCTGACTGGGGTTGCACAGGGTTAGTGGCACCAAAATAGCTGAGCGGGTGTGCAGCCTGCGATGACGACGTGTGCACTGATGTGGTCTCTGCCATTGATGCCTCAGGACTCAGCGTCATGTGTGGGACCTGCTGAGCTGCGGGGCGGGTCCGCATGATGTGGACCATGCCATGGTGGCGGGACAGGGGCCTGGAGCTTGCACGGGCACGTGGTGTGCCCACTGGTGGACACACCGTTGGCGGCAGGTGAGCAGTGGGCCCGGGGTGCGCAAGTGCGGACAGCCAGCGCTGGTCGGCGGGAAGGGGTAGGGTGCGGCTTCATGCGTGCGCAGGGACGGACAGGCATTGTTGCCGTGTGCTGTGTGATGGACTCTGCCATGATTGACTCTGGCCTTGATTACAGATTGCAGACCTGGTGGCTTGCAGTGTATCCCGGCACGTGGTTGGAGACACACCGGTGGCAGCAGGTGAACAGTGGGGCCTGGGTGCGCAGGGGCGGCGGTGTCTCTCTCTCTCCCTTCCTTCCTTCTCTCTCTCTCTCTCTCTCTCTCTCTCCTTTCCTTCTCTCTCTCTCTCTCTCTCTCTCCCTTCCTTCTCTCTCTCTCTCTCTCTCTCTTCCTTCCCTCTCTCTCTCACTCTCTCCTTTCCTTCTCTCTCTCTCTCTCTCTCCCTTCCTTCCTTCTCTCTCTCTCTCTCTCTCTCTCTCCCTTCCTTCCTTCTCTCTCTCTCTCACTCTCTCTCCTTTCCTTTCCTTCCCTCTCTCTCTCACTCTCTCTCCTTTCCTTCCCTCTCTCTCACTCTCTCTCTCTCTCCCTTCCTTTCCTTCTCTCTCTTTCTCTCTCTGCCTTTCTTTCATTCTCTGTTTCTCTGTGTCTCGCTCCTTTGATGTGCGCATGGCACACGTTCTGATTTTGTGCTTTATTTTCCAGGCTGTGACATCGTGATAGTCCCGGACGGACCCAACAGGAGTCTTCCGCATTGGTGTTTTGTGTTGTGTTTCAATAACGTTTTTGGTTGTTACTTCAGTGCTGTGTGACTGTTTCTCGTTCTTCTGGCCACACGTGTGTTATTTTTTGACAATGTGCGTCATCAAGCGCTTTTTGTGGCTCTTGTGTCGTGCGCGGTATGTGTATGTCCGGGGGGGGGGTGCTGGGGGTGGTGGCGGTGGGTGTTGTGGCCCTCATGGGTATCCGAGCTGCATGATGATTGTCTCCATGGCATCTGTGGGTCTTCAGGTGTGGCTCTTGGCTGGGCTCCCTTTCATGCTGCAGGTAGTCGTCCTGCTTAACACCAGCAAAATGCAGGTGTTAAATCACTGGTGCTACCGCTGCTTATTGCCTGTTTTTGGTTCGCAATGCAGATCTGGAAGATTGTTGTGAAAGTGGTGTTGTGGTTTTTTCGTGTGTTTTTGCACGGGAACGCCTACTCTGCATCTCATTAGGGTTAGTTGGTAGTGTCCACCGTGGAGATAAATTTTGGGGCAGTTATCGCGGGAATACTGGCGATGTCTGCAGTTTGCACCCGCTTGTGAATGGGGTGTTGAATCTATCTCCACTTTGGATGCGTTAAGGTGGAGATAAATCGGCGGTAGGTCCTTGTGAATATGCCCCCTAGACTTTTGCCAGTGTGACTTCTATGTGGCAAAACTGTTGAATGATCTACACATTAACCAGTTGGGTACTCCACAGTGAAATGCATCTGTGCCTTATCGATGGCTATGTCAGTTTTTCATATGAGTCGCTGTAAACATTAAGGGCCTGATTTAGATCTTGGCGGATGGGTTACTCTGTCACAACGGTGATGGATATCCTGTCAGCCGAAATATAAATCCCATTATATCCTATGGGATTTTTATTTTGGCGGACAGGATATCCATCACTGTTGTGATGGAGTAACCCATCCGTCAAGATCTAAATCAAGTCCTCAGTGAGCTCCCAGAATGGAGAGAGGGCACTTTTGGTTGGTGTAGTGCTTCACTGATAACAGTAGAGGAGTTTGCAATTCTGTAACTGTATCCCAATTGAACTGTGTAGTATTTTGTTTTGCTGTGAGATTAAAGTACTTTCTTTTTAATAAATAAGCGCTGGCCTGAACAATACAATATTGGGTCTGTTGGTTGAATGTTGAGTTCTGAGCTTGTATTCGCACAATACCGCCCTGAGCAATCTTTCACTGCTCAACCTCTTTGTCCTGAGAATCAAGTTCAGAAAGGGTTTACTTGGCCATGTTTGCAGAGTCATCATAGGACAGATAGCTGGACACCAGTATTAAACAACCTCAACCACCATAGTTGGGGTCCAGTAACCACTTGTCTGCTCCAAGGCTCCCTGGCTGGGGTCTAACAATTGGCAGTAAGCAGTGTAGGGCCTGTAAGTTCCAGTTCCAATTGTCTTGATCAGAACTACAAGTTCAGCCTAAACAAAGAATCACTTGCACATAATAAGGGCAGATACAAGGTTAGTGGGAATAGAACGTGGCCACCTGTCCTTAGATCAGTTAAGGGATCTGTATTTGGAGAGAAGATGGAGGGACCCCAAGAACAAGGAGAGTGAAATCCTTATAGGTTTTGTTAAGGTCCAGTTAGAGAAGCTGGACAGTTGGGAAGAAACTGATAGCCTTGAGAGGGTACCCAGCATGGGAATGTCGTGCTTGTGTGTACCTTTAGCCCCTTAGCACAGGTTTTCCCCAGATACAGTCTGAGTGTATCCCCAAATTTGCTTTCCGTGATTTCCTCAAGACATTACTCCCTCTACAACTCGTCTCAACACCTCCTGTGATTTCAAGGCTACTGATGTCACCAACTCCATGGGTTTTTCGATGCTGGCATTTTCTCAAATCTGCAGTGGTTTTACCACTACTAAAGAAGCCTACAGCTGGCTGTAACACCGCTCTTCCTACTTCCCAGTGTTTCAACTACCATTCTTGTAACAAATATTGGAATGTCTTATCTTATACTACCATACATTGTTTCTTACCTCCAATAACCTGCTCAACCCCCTCAAATCTGACTTCCAGACATTAGCCTTCACAAAAACAACTCTCTTGCACATTGCTAAATGTATCACCTCTGCCTACCACAATCCTCTTTCATCTATCCTTTACTTGTGGATCTTTATGCAATCTTGACACTGTTGACCACCTCACCTACTATCTTCCAAAAGGTCCTCTTCATCACTGGCTCTGCCTTCGAGTGGTTTCCTCCTGCCTGACCAATTGTACCTTCTTGGTCATCTTGCAGTCCAAAAACTCTCCTTCCTCTCCATTATGGGCTGATGGTCTCCAAGGCTTGGTCCTGGTCTTCTCGTTTTCACTCTCCATCTATATCTATATATATATATATATATATATATATATATATATATATATATATATATATATATAGATAGATAGATAGAGAGAGAGAGAGAGAGAGAGAGAGAGAGAGCTATCTCTCTATATATATGGATATATAGAGATATATATACCACCAATTGTGAGGACATCATCTACTCTTTTGGTTTCACCTACTACTTATAAGTAAATTATACTCAAATGTTCTTCTCATTCCTATCTTTTTCACCACTCCTCTAATCCTGAAAATCAGGCTGCCAGATGACCGTTTATCACTGTATGGCCCTTCGCTCCCTGTGCTGAGTGCATATAAGAGAGAAAGCCTATACTTTCCTTCCTCATCCATATTTACCTCTTGTCCTAGGCCAATCTAGTTTCTTCCTGACACACTGACGTTTGTCTCCTCATCAAAAAAGCTTTGCAGGCTTTTCAGTGCGACTGTGAGGATTGAATATTCCATTACCAGCACCACAGCACTACACTAACCATGACTTCAAGGGTTGCAAGGGACCGCAAGATAATATATGGTTGTTTGATTTTCAGCTGGTTTTTTTCTTTACTTCTTAGAAGTCAGATTTTGGGATTTCCATACTTACATTTTACAGTCAAGATTGTCTTTGCCCATATTCTTGGAGTCTATGGCCCAATTAAACCAAATTTGGGCTTGAACAATGTAAGAGTTTCACCCCAAAGCAACCATCTTGGTAGCCAGCTCCTTGCATACAAACTCTAAAATGGTGAGACCATGGCACAGTTGAGTCGAGCTCTTTCTTGCCTCTCAATGCCACCCCTGGCCCAGAAAATTCAGGCCCGTTGCAATAGAAATCTCGTCTCAAGCCAACAGCCTGTGTAGGCCTCCTGCATAGTGAAGCTCCGCTGGGTTTCTGCATTCCTATCTCTGAATAAGTATGGTACTATAGGAATCTATTCAAATAGAGTTGTACTTCTTGACAGCAACAATGAGTTTCCTCCCTCCCGTCTTGGCATAATGTGATCAGTCTTTAGAAGTGGCAGAAGGTAGGATAAAAGCAGCAAAAGCAGCAAAAGTGTGAATAGGATGTGAGCATAAACACAAACATATATACCTTTTGGAATACACTTCAGCTGAGCTCAGGCAGAACGTATTTCATACTCCAAAACTGCTATAAATGAAATACATAATATGACTTTAATTTCACCACTAGTCCTTTAAGTTCAGGTTACCGATAGGATGCAATTTGGTTTTCAGGCAATTTCTTATGAAAGTTCCATATTGAATAAAACATAATGTTTCACATAGTAGGAATATGTGCTGTAGCATGTTATGCTATGTGTATTTAGTAAAGCACAGTATTACCGGCGAGGGTATCCTGGCACTGAGCAAGTGTGTGTGCCTAGCCCTGCCTAGGATAGGTTGGTTAATTGAAAAGTCAAGTCTTTAGCCAAGTCTTGTGGAATTCAAGAAGAGAGGAGAGGTTCTGATGTGGAGTGGGACGTCTTTCCACGCTTTAGGAGCAATGTAAGAGAATGCCAATCTTCCTGATCTGGTCCTGTGTATGCGCAGGATGTGTGCAAGTAGGAGTCCTGCGAAGCGGAAGTGTCTAGATGGTTGGTGGAAGGAGATGCAACTGTTCAAGTAGGTAAGGCCTAAGTTGAGTAGTGCCTTGAAAGTGTGTGTGAGGAGTTTGAAATAAGTGTGTTTGTGTATCAGGAGCCAGTGGAGCTCCCTGAGGTGTGGTGTGATGTGTGTTCCGTGTGGGACGTTGAGGATGAGTCTGGCTGCCGAGTTTTGGATGGTTTGTAATCTTCTGGTGAGTCGCTTGGTGATCCCGGCATAGAGGGTGCTCCAGTATTCCAACTTGCTGGAGACTAGGATGTGAGTGACATTTTTATGGTGTTGCTTGGGAGCCATTTGATGATCTTCTTCAGCATCTTTCGGGTGTGGAAGCTAGATGCAGTGAATGCACTGACTTGTGCAGTCATGTCCAGTTTGTTGTTGATGATGATTGATGATGATTCCAAGATTCCCGGCATAGGTACTGGGTTTGGGTCTCAGTTCAGCCAGCCACCAGTTGGAGTCCATTGGCAAGGTGTTCCTGCCAAAGATCACTACTTCTGTCTTGTCTGTGTTGAGCTTGAGACAGTTGGCTTTTATCCAGTTAGCTACTTCGGTCATAGAGGCAGTGAACTTGTTTCTTGTTCTGGGGGTCTTGTCCGAGAGGGGGAGTATGAGTTGTCAGCGTAGGAGAAGATATTGATGTTGTGTGCATGGATGACGTTGGCCAGAAGGATCATGTATGCATTGAAGAGGGTGGGGCTGAGCGATGAACCTTGATGCACTCTGCAGATGAGTTTGCGGGCTTCCAAAGAGTAAGGTGCCAGGCTGACAACTCATTAAGAAGAAGCAGATCCAGCCGAGAACGGTTCTTTGGATAGCAATCTTGTGCAGGCACCTGTTGAGGATGGGGAGTGAGACCATGCCAAATGCTGCAAAGAGGTCCAGGAAAATGAGGACTGCCATTTCTCCTATGTCAAGGAGCCTGCGGATGTCGTCCGTGATGGTGATGAGTGCAGTTTATTTACTGTGGTGGGGCCTGAATCTGGACTGTGTGGAGTCGAGGAGCTGGTGGTAGCCTAAGTGGGGGTGAGGCATCGGCTGATTATTTTCTCTAAGACCTTGGCCGGGTATAGCAAGAGGGAGATGGGTCTGTAGTCAGAGAGCGTGGCTGGGTCAGCCGAGCGTTTTTTGAGCAGGGGCGTGACAGTGGCTTTATTACCATATCAAGGTATGAGTTGACGGAGGCGTTGACGATGAGTGGTAGTACTTCACTGATCGGTAGGTGTCCTCTGGTTGAGCCTGGTGGAGGCAAGGGTCAGATGGGGCCCCTGAGAGGCTGGTCTTGATGGTGGTGGTGGTTTCAACTGTGGTGACGGCGAGCAATTGGGTCAGAGTTCATTCTTTGGCTGTGCTAGGAAGCTGAGTTGCGACAGTGACGGAATCCGGCTGAGGGGCGAAGTTACCTATATGGAGGTGATTTTGTTACAGAATTCCGAGAGCTTGTTGCAAAGATCTAGCGATGGAGGGGGTGATGTTGATGGAGGCGCAAGGCGGCACGGTGAAATCTTTGATGATGTGCATGCACTGCTATGAAGAACATGTGATGCTTCTAGAAGTAAGTAGGACAAATGTATCTTTTGCCCCCACGTCCAATATCTTTACTCTGTGTGTCTTTGTAGGGGTCCTACACATAGACACTTGCCTTCTCAGAGTGACAGTTTGGAAATAAAAATACCTATCCTTCTGAACAAAGCACTTGCACCTCCACCTGTTTAGCTGGCAACAGCCACTGCAGAGGTCAAAACGCCAAGTGCCTCCAGCAAAAAAATCAGGGGGGCAATGACAAAAAGATGATCTTCTTACAGAGTTACCATATAATGAAGCACACAATTGTGCTCACTCTCACTTACGGACTCAGAACAGAGGCAGAGATCAAAAAATCCCATCAACACATCTGCTGCACATTCATAAAGACTACTTGAGAAGACACAAAAACGAAACATGTAAATCCAAAAGAGGGCATATAAATAAAACCTTATTGCTGAATTTGGCACTAGAAACCAATCCTACTACTAACATATTAAAACTAAAGAGCCAGAATTTAGGTATGGGAAAACGATGGGTCTGAGGTCATGACTTCAACACTACCCCAGAGGGCAAAGTAGCGAAGGCCAGAAGGAGCCTAGGAGAAAACTGAAAATCCTTCAGCTGAATGCGAGATGAGTGGAGCCTGAGAAAAAACACACATGGAACTCCCTCCCCACTCACCTTCGGCGAACCCAGGACCATCTCGCCTTCAGGAAGCAGCTCAAGACCTGGCTGTTCGAGCAGTAACTTACCCCCTCCCCCAGCGCCTTGAGACCCTCCCGGGTGAGTAGCGCGCTCTATAAATGCCGTGATTGATTGATTGATTGATTGACATTGTATTTGGAAGAACTTTTGCTGAAACCCTAACATACTACACAAAACAGGCAGATGACGAAGACTAGGGAACGCTGCAAAGTGAACAAAGAAAATCCACCGAGACAGATGACTTCCTGCCCAGAGAACTAAAGACACAATCCAGGCAACTGAAGCATTAATTTCTGATTATTTAAACCAGAGGCGCAACTAGAGCCAAATTTCGGGGGGGGGGCTACCAAAAATTTCGGGGGGGGGGCTGATTCTTCCAGCAATATGCAGAGTGGAGATGCAGGGGCTCTAAGAAGGGGTGAAAACACAACAAAGCCTCGTTAGCAAGTCAATGGTCTTTTAAAGACCTGTGATGTACTCGGATGCGGCTGTGTGCGCCCAGGAAGCTGTCTCAGCCGGGCTGACACACGCGACGGGAGGGGAGGGGAGGGGCTGAAGCCCTTTGAGCCCAATGGGCGTTGCGCGCCCGATTTAAACATAGTTGTTCCCATTGTTGGTCCCTTTAAGCGCAGATAAGCATTCCAGCTGCAATGCTCTCATTTGTTCTCTGACTGTAACACAATCCCTGGGCTCTGATGATATTCCATTACATTGAAAAGATCTCTCTTCTACAAGGCCTTTTTTCTACATCTCACATTACCTATCTCGTTTCAGCTTCCCCCTACCAGCTGGAGCAGCACATCCTCAAAGAGCTTGACGCCACCTGCTTTTCGCGCTGCTTCGAGGCGCATCTAGATATGAAGAGGGTTCAACCGCAGCCCATGCAGGCTGAGCAAAACAACCAATGTGGCGGCTGAAGAACGCGTGGGAAAAGGCTGACAATACGTAATTTCAAACTCTGGGATTCCAATCATTCTCAATTACTTAAGTGCACATTGTTTATTCCCAAGAACCACAGAAAGAGATAATAAAACAGAAAACAATCGCACTGTAAAAGGAATGTAAAAAGTAGCTTCACAAGTTGGTATATCTATTTGATCATGTCATGGTTCATTTTCAGGTGTTCTGTTCCGTCTCACTTTAAAAGTTGTATTTCTTCGTTTCCCACGCCTACAAATCACTGTTCGTTCAATTACATGTATGGCGTTCTGAGATGTCAAAAAACTAAAAATGCAGTTAAATTTTAAAAAAAACAACCTAAATAAGTAAATACATAAGTTAAGGTTTGCTCGATGCCTTCTCTGCTCGTGTCTAACACCTCTTTCGACGTTTTTCATTTTTTTTCTGGCTTCTTCAAGAATTTCCATTACTTCAAGCTTCATTTTCAATTAAGAAAACACCTCTCACATAGTAATTAGAATGGTTGGTTGGGGAGAGATTGGGGCACATGGCACGTGAAGCCAGTGGCGTAGCTAGGGGGGGGCGATGGGGGCGGACCGCCCCAGGCGGCACGAGTTTTGGGGCGGCAGCCGGCCCCTTTCCCCCGCTCTTACCTGCTGCCGTTGCGGCCGCAAGAATCGGCCGCTAGCACCCCCACCCGCCCCCCCCGCTCGTCTATCATTTTGCCGAGGGCGGCAAACGCAGGGGCCGCCACGGGCAGCCTAAGGCCTAGCTACGCCCCTGCGTGAAGCGTCCTCCCCAGCCCAGAAGCATGCAAATGAAATACGCCGCACATGGAGCTCTGCAATATACGGCTTAATTCTCAACATTCAACCACACACTGCACGCATTGCGTCATAACTTTTGTAACCACACCGTAACACCTCTCACAGGATTATGTAATTCCTGTTTAGAGTCCGCCCAGAACTGCAAGAGTCTTAGCGTGCCTAATCTCAAGACACTACATCTCCCTCTTTGTTAAATAAAAAGTGCAGACAGCATTACTATCGTAGTTCTTCAATGAATCGTTTTTGTGCTCGCACTGGTTGGCCAAATCGGCTGGTATGAGGTAGTTGATGGGCACCTTGATCAGGCACATATGGCACCAGTTAAAATGCTTGATCTGGGCAGGTAGGCTGGGTCACCTCACTCGTGATATCAGGAGCTGACGAACATCGAGTTAGATGTTTAAAGTGTGACAAGTCCCGTGTGATGGACTTTCTGGGACCATGCATGTCACAATGTGTCCTTGGCACGTTGCACTCCTCAAAGGGTCGACATCAAACGCAGTGTCCGTTTTTCAATTCCTTTTCTGGTTGACCAGTACCCAGTCCCCTTTTCCGAAGACTGTTTCCTGCGCGCATCGGTGCAGATCACCATATGTTTTCATCTTGCACTTTCGAGCAGCATCTGTGAAAAGAACCTCATCGGCATTCATCAATCAGTCTAATGTCCATTGCAGTAGTTTGGTTCTGTTGGCTCTCCCAAATAACAATGTGACAGGACTCTCACAAGTTGTGGAGTGAGGAGTTGATTGATAGGCACGAAGGGCTTGACACATGGCTTGGATGAGATCGATTCCCTCTATCGATAATTGCGGAATTACCTTCTTGAGGGTGCCCATAAATCGTTCAGCAACACCATTGGCTTAGGGCCACAGAGGTGTACTCTTTTGATGCCTGGCATTGAGTCGAACACAATACTCCTTTAATTATTTTCCATTTAAAGGTGGGCCATTATCAGATTTGAGAATAGCGGGGATGCCCAACGTGTAAAGATGTTATCGAGACGCTCTATGACTTTGGTTATCAATGACATGGCTTCCACCAAAGGAAAACACGAATATTCATCAATGACTACCATGAGATGATGTCCATTTCCTAGATGCCCAAAGAAATCAACTGCAACTCTCTCCCAGGCAGGTGCAGGAAGGTCAGACACTGTCAATGGATGCTTTGCCACCTTGGGGGATAAACAGTTGCACAGGTGGCACGCTTTCAGCTCTTTCTCAACTCGTTCATCTAGGAGAGGGGCCCACATTCGGTCTCTTAGGACTCTCTTGGTGGCTTCAATGCCACAATGTCCTTCATGGGCCAGTTCAATGATTTGCTGTCTCAGGCTCACAGGTATGACGATTCTCGAGTCTCTCAGTATGATACCTTCTCGGGTGAAGGTTAGCTCATCTTGTACATTTTTAATTTTTTTTAATTCAACATCATCAGCAAAGGGTCGAACACTTTTCTTCCAAGATTGCGTTGTAATGATGTCTTTGAGGATGAGCATGTCCTTATCTGCGTTTGTAGCAGGAATAATTTGTTCAGTGGATAGAGATGGTGACATGCTGGACCTCACAATGAAGTTGAGATACTCTTCAGCCGCTTTGGACGTTGGGCTGTGGTGATGTAATGGCACTTGTGAAAAGTAGTTGGGCGGGGTTTTGATCTTTCCCCGGTGTTAGAACTGGGGGTCTCTAGTTGGCTGAGGTAGGTACCTTAGGCCAAATAGGGACCCTTGCTTCTAAGTCAGGGAAAGGAAGGACACCTTCTCAGATAGCCCCTGCTCACCCCCTCGGTAGTTTGGCACGAGCAGCCAGGCTTATCTGCAAGGCAAATGTGTAAAGTATTTGCAACCACGCTCTCAGTGACACAGGGATAACACCACAAATGGACTCCACACGAGTTTCATAAAAAACAAGTATAAGTTTATAAGAAAAAAGATATACGATGAGGCCACACAATAAAAATCCAACATATGCGTATTTGTAATATTTCACCTTGCCGGTTATTAGGACAGCAAGAACTGGTAGGTTCTTGCAGTATTAATGAGCAATTCTCAATGATCTAATGCAGTCCTAATGCAATGCTATGCAGTTCAGTAATGCAAGAATCAGGCAATTCGTAATGCACCAATCAGGCAGTTCGTAATGCGACAATAATGCAATTCGTAATGCAACAATCAGGCAGTTCGTAATGCAAAAATAAGATACTTCAGCACCGATCGCGGTGCTCTGCACGGTCTCTATGCCACTCTTACTGACTCGCGGTCAGCTACTGCCACAACATGCCCCCAACACTGTTATGATGGAAAACAAGTGCAGATCCACACTTTGGCCCCGGTACTGCCACTCCTCGGCAAGTACGGGCCGCGATACGGTCTTGAGCGGAGGCTTGCGCTGCAAAGATGGAAAAGGCCGAGAGCGTTTCTCTCGGAGCCCGCACCCCGCCCCAGGAGGCGACAGACGCACGCTCGCTGAGCGTTACCTGGGGGGTGCGATCTCACTCTCCTCTCCTCGCGACTTGGGCCTCCGGTGCAACTTCGTTGATCTTGGGCAGTGGATCTCAGACCCCCGACGATGATGGTTCGAGGTCTCTCTTTGGCAAAGGCAGGCTCGGGCCGGCGGCACAGCTCCTCTGGGGATGCCGGTCCGGGCCGATGGCAATGACGATCGCAGCAGCTCTGGTCACGCTGCTCGATCGACGCAGAGAACAAGACTGCTCCGGGACACACCGTCGCAGGGCAATTCTCACGAAGGTCTCAGGCTGCAACAGGGCACACGCACACAGCGTCGCTGAGACTCACTTGAACTCCGGGTGCACACGATCACGGGGCAGTTCTTAGGCAGGACTCAGGCTGCACGAAGCACACGCACAGAGCGTCGCTGAGACTCACTTGGACTCCGGGTGCACACGATCATGGGGCAATTCTCACGAAGGTCTCAGGCTGCACGAAGCACACGCACACAGCGTCGCTGAGACTCACTTGGACTCCGGGTGCACACGATCACAGGGCAATCCTCACGAAGGTCTCAGGCTGCACGAAGCACACGCACACAGCGTCGCTGAGACTCACTTGGACTCCGGGTGCACACGATCACGGGGCAATCCTCACGAAGGTCTCAGGCTGCATGAAGCACACGCACACAGCATCGCTGAGACTCACTTGGACTCCGGGTGCACATGATCACGGGGCAGTTCTTAGGCAGGACTCAGGCTGCACGAAGCACACGCACACATCGTCGCTGAGACCCACCTGGAAACTTTTATGTTCCTGAGTTTCCACAACATGCAGCCAGCTCTCCTCGGGCCCTTGGGGACAAGTTACTTCAGGACACAGCACACAGCAAAGTCCTCTCAAGCAGAGGGACACAGCACGCAGCAAATACCCTTCGCCTCTCCTTGGTTAAATCAGCAAACTGCAGCCCAGCCCCAGAACACACAGCAAGGGTCAGTCTTTTCCTTCAGTCTCTTCAGCTGTTTCTTCCTTGGCAGAGGTTCCTCTTGACCACAAAGTAGTTTCAATCCTTTTCAGTCTTGATCAGTCCAACGTTCAGGGGTTTCAGCTCTCATAGTTATACCCCTAAATGTCTTTGAAGTCTTTGGGCCTGATTCACAGAACTAACTTACGTCAAAAACGTAAAGTTAGTACTTTTGGTATTCACAGAATACACTTACTCATTTTGGTATTCACAGAATGAACTTACTCATTTCGGTATTCACAGAAGTTAGTAGTCCTAAATTTAGGACTCTAAATGCCTTCTGTGAATACCGAAAGTCTTAAAGTTAGGATTTTTCTCAGTTTAGGAGTAGTAAGTTAGGAGTCACTACTCCTAAACTGAGAAAAATCCTAACTTTAAGACTTTCGGTATTCACAGAAGGCATTTAGGAGTCCTAAAGTTAGGACTACTACTGTGAATACCGAGAATGAGTAAGTTCATTGTGTGAATACCAAAATGAGTAAGTGTATTCTGTGAATACCAAAAAGTACTAACTTTACGTTTTTGACGTAAGTTAGTTCTGTGAATCAGGCCCTTTGTGTTCAGGGGGGCACTGACCCCTGTCTAAACCAGTTCTGGGTGTCTCCCTGCCAGTGACACCTTTTCCCTTTGATAGTGGGGGTCTGGGTCTTCAAGCACTCAGCAGGAGATGGAGCCATTGTTTTATGGCGGCAGCCCAGGCCTCTTCACCTCCAGGGGCTACTCCTCCCCCTACACTCCAGATGCAGGTCAGCCTGTTGCTGTCTCACCTCCTCCCCTGGGTCAGGACATTTCCCAGATCCTATCACATTCAAATCCAGACAGTCAATCCACAACCAGGCAGAGACACACAGAATTGTTAGAACAAAAAAAACAGCCACTTCTAAAAGTGTGATTTCTAAACACAGAATGTAAAAACCACCTTCAGAAAAAGATGTGTTGTTAAATTGTGAATTCAGGCACACTAAACTTCACCTCTCCATCTTAAGCCTATGGGAAGATAGGCTGGAAACATATTACACAGCCTCCCCCATTCTGTCCTATGGGCAAGATGGCCTTGCAACAGTGAAAAACGAAATGGAGAGTATTTCACTGTCAGGACATGGTACACACCTTAGTACATGTCCTACCTTTCACATACACTGCACCCTGCCAGCACCTTGGGCATACCATAGGGGTGTCTGATGTGCATAAAAAGGGAAGGGTAAGGCCTGGCAAGTGGGTGCACTTGTCAGGACAACATGGCAGTTTAGCAAACTGCGCGCAGGCACTGCAGTTGCAGGTCTGAGATCTCTCTTTAAGGCTACTGGAATGGGTGGCACAATTAGTGCTGCAGGCCCAGCTAGTAGCATTTGCATTACCAGCCCTGGCACACATAGTGCACTTTACTAGGGACTTTACTAGTAAGGCAAACATACCAATATGGACAACTAATTACCATTACACTTTACACAGGGAGCACTTGCACTTTGACACTGATCAGCAGTGGCAAAGTGCCCAAAGCATCTAAGTTGGCAACACCATGTCAGAAAAAAAGGTCTAGGGGGAAGGCAAAAAGTTTAGGGAACTTTAGCCAAAAAGGGCCAAGTCCAACACCCGGTTTATGTACAATCATATAGTCGTACTCATGCACTCGCAACCCCAACCTCTTGATACGCGGCAATATCTTAGCTTTCTGGTTTCTGAGGATACTGCGCAACGCCTGGTGGTCTGTGATGATCTTGAAATGTTTCCCATATAAAAACATATGAACATGTTCGCAGGCCGACACTACAGCCAGACTTTCCTTCTCTGGCTGAGAGCAGGCACGTTCTGTTCCAGACAAGCTTCTACTGGCATAGGCTACAATGAATCTCTGGGCATTTGGATGGCCATTGTGTTGAGCAAGGATTGCGGCTAGCTGCACTGGACTTGCAACTACTGTGATCTCAGTATGTAACTTGGGGTCAAACTAGGCCATTTCAGTTGCATTCTCAATTACAAGTTTTCTACATGCTATAAGGAGTTTTCTCCCCCTTCAGTATACCTCCTCTTAAACTTTCCCATAGCCTACTTTAAATAATTTAGGTCAGTCTAAACCCTTATTCCGGTGCACCAATAACCACCATGGCTTCAAACAACTTTAGCACTAACGAAAGCTTGCTGTCACTGGTTGGCCATAATGCTTTCAAGATTAAGCATCCCCCTAACCTATCTAAAAACGCAGCCAAGAATTTCAAACATAAACTACTCAAAAGGAACCACAAAAAGCTCATGCCTGTTGCCTACTTTTGTATTTCTAAAGGAGATGTGGTTAATGATGTAATCTTATTCACCACCAGAAGAGCTCAATGGAGGAGATCCATAACCTCTATGCTCCTAACACAACTAGGAAAACACCGACTGGTTTACGAATCTCCATAATACCCTCACCTGACTTCAAGGCCAAAGCAATCATTTTCCTATACAACAACAGGAACATTCTCAAACAGTCATCTGGCAAAATCTGGAGCGGTTTGATGAAATCTTCATGAGGATCAACAATTTGGTGTGGAACAATGTCCCCACTGACTCTCTAAGTCAACTTCTTGCCTCCTGCACCACAACTGAAACACATGAAATGAAATTTGTACTTGTAAAGCGCACTGCTACCCCAGCTGGGGCGTCGTGGCGCTGTATGCATACCGCTGTGGAACCCTTCCTGGCTTTTCCCTGTGAAATGTCCACTCCTGGGCACCCCCAAGGTGAAGCCAGGCATCCCAGCACTGGTGGGGCCGTTGTGGAGATTAAGCAAGCTATTGCCCAGAGTTGCAGAGTGGGACCCATGATTAGAATAGGCACCGAGGCGAGAATTATCAGGTCCGAGGAAAGTGAGCCCAAGACCCGCCGAGGCGGGAATTGAACCGTGGTCCCGGGCCAGATCCCTGCATCAGGGTCTGCCGCTCTAACCATTGAGCCACACTTCTCCACATGCTTCATCTATTTCCACCGCTACCTCATCACCTATGCTTCAGCATGATCATTTATTCCAAACGATGACTCCTGCCCTTCCCTAAGAATCCACTTTTTTGACCTGCCCCCTCCCTCAGCTCAAAATAGAATGGGAATTAATGTCCACTGCTTGAGAATTATCAACAACAGCAACCTGGAGAATGGCAGGACTACTAATTGCCCTCCTTCAAACAAATGCATTCTGTCACCTAAACCTTCTGTGATTCAATGGGCACCCCACTCGACCCCAATGAGCGACCGACAACACAAACGGCCCATTGATGGCACTCATTTGAGTCTTCTTCCTACCCCTCTTCAAATCATCACCTCTAGTATACCATCTAGAAGCCCTCATCTTCCAATCATCTCTCTGACTACTTCCCTCCGCACCCACGATCAATCCTTTCTGTTGAACACCCCCCACCTTTGAGGGGCCATGCACGCTGGCTCCCCTAGGCTATCCTACAATCCCATCTGTATTGTAAACCCTCCATCCCTTGAGGACAAGCTTGAGGATCCTAAACATGAACTTCAGCTAGTTAAAGGCGACCTACAGAACGTTATGCACATCACCTTGAAGTTTGAGAAGCTTTGGAACCCCCACCTGACCTCTGGGACTAACAGAACCCCAGATCCTAAACAACTCAATCCTCCCACAAGGGGTAGACACTCCTGGCTTGAGACATTGACCATGAAGAACCCACCCACCGATCTTGCACTGAAGATCGCGACCCGTTCTCAATTTCTACTCCAGACCCCAGAGGGTTAATGATCTTCTATCTGATGCTGACATTCACTCCCTTCTGCTACCATACAACACTACACTTAAGGACTCATTACCCTCGGCAGTCAATATTTAAACTATTCCCTTCAACCCTCTTAGAGAACCCAGTCTCAATATAGAACTATGAACAAGTAAAATGTATTACATATCCCCATAACACACCAAGAGGTAGTACTAACCAAATTGCATAGCCGGTCTATGCTTCTTATCTGCAGATCAGCTGTAAGACACGCAGCTGACATTGTCGATCTCATACTAGCACAAGACCTTGACCTCCTGATCTCAACTGAAACGTGGCTCAATGACACCTCCTCACCTATTCTAGACATTCTAGTTCCTCCCAATTATGACATCATCAGATTGGACAAATCTGGAAGAGTTGGAGGCGGCAAAGCATGCATCTACCACTCCATGCTCACCCTGAAGCATGCACATACTGCTCCAATGTCATCCTGTGAATACCTAGGCATTTAAATATGGAACAATGACAAGATGGTGTGAAAACTCCACACGATTTACCACCTCCAGGAAATAACCTACCTTTTATTGAACAAAAAATGGAGACCAACTCCTCTAACACAGACCAACACCCTAACCAAATCTTCCTTGGGGATTTCAACATTCATGGGAATGACCCAAATGACCCCATACTGAACACCTTCAAGGCCTTCTTTTCGGACCTCAACCTTACCCAGTCTTGTACTGGCCCAACCCACAATAGAGGCTCCATCCTCAATCTAATCATCGCTAAGGATAATGTCATACAACTGGAATCCATATCACCCTGTGACTGGGCAGATCACTACCTAATCTCCTACCACATCATTACAAAATGTGCGGATTAGACAAGGCCAACCTTGTAAAACCAAACAATGGTCTAGAGACTTGAGAAATATCAAGATCTAACTTCCATTAGCAATAACCTCCTTCCTCCGCCGTCAAACATGACGAATGTGAAGGACCTTACTGAACATTACATTCAATCCATGTCAGACATATTTGATAAAATTGCTCAGAAGCAGCTTAAAAGAATACCCAGCAGACACTCCAAACCTGGTTCTACGGCTACCTTAATGAGGTAAAGCATAAATTAAGGCTTGCTGAGAGATCATGGGGAATCTCTCCTTCCATAACGCACCTTTAGCACTTGAGGGCAACAAGAAGCTCCTAAAACAAACTCATCCGTAGCTCCAAAGCAGAATACTTTAGGACGCAACTAGACAATGCCAAAAGCAGATCCAAAAAACTATTTGAAATCATCAAACAACAAGGAGGCTGCAAATCTAACCACCACTTTGCAGATAATGGGTCACTCCCAAACGGTGATGATTTCTCGACTCATTTCATTGAAAAGACAAGGAAGATTGAATCAGAACGACAACTCGACTCCCAACGTCCACTAAGTCAGGCCCAGCCCAGTCTCCTTCCAATGCTTCCCCTGATGAGGTTCCCTCATACGGGTTTTACTACAAAAAAAGAATGCTACATGGAATACCTTTAATTGTCTGCAGGAAGCTGAGATACTCAAAACAATAATATCAATAAAACCCTCAAACCACTTCAACGATCCTCTGCCCACGAAACTCATCAAAGAGCTTAGATCTTCCATAGTCCCAATTTGGTCTAAGATTGTCAATGCATCTCTCTCTCTCAGGGCATAATTCCTGATTGCCTAAAGATAGGATAGGTTACCCCAATCCCCAAAAAAACAAATGCACTCTTGTCTGACCTCAATAATTTCTGTCCAATTCTTAACACCATGACACTATCAAAACTACTAGAGAAATGCATACATCTACAAATCTGCATCCACATCGAGCAGTTTCATCTCCTTGACCACTGCCAATCTGGCTTCAGAATGGGTCATAGCACTGAAACGGCTCTAACACACATTGTAGATGACACCCTGAGTGATTAGAACAAACCTTGCCTGCTTATACTTCATGATCTCTCCTCTGCATGTGATACGGTCAAGCATGACAACATGATTGACCTTCTGGAGAAAAGGATGGGGTTAACTGGTCCCGTCTTAAGCTGATTTTCCTTGTTCCTTCATAACAGAGCTCAACAAATCAATGTCAATCAAAACCTGTTGGACATTACTCCGATACTGAGTGGAGTACCTCAAGGATCGACACTCACACCCACGCTATTCAACTTGTTCATGGAATCTCTTATCAAAATTTTGAAACACTCAAACATATATTACCACATGTATGCTGATGATACACAATTATACTTGAAAATTTCCTCACCTGAAGATATCAAAACTCTTAACTGCACCCTACTAAAAACCCAACAATGGTTAACCCGCAATCACCTTATGCTAAACACCCTCAAGACGGAATTTCTCCTGATTGCCCCCCACAATCACTCTGCCCCTATAGATGAATGGCTCAAACAACGTACAGCGCTCAACTGTGCCCCACATGTTGTTGATTCCACTAGATCATTAGGAATAATGTTGGACAAATACCTGCATATACAAGATCATATCAGTGCAACCACCAAAGGATCCAATTACCAATTGAACACACTAGGAAAATCAAACCCTTCTTTCCCTAAGATGACTTTCAGTTAGCATTCCAATCCCTATTCATCTCCTGATTAGATTACGGGAGTGCTACTCTTGCAGCATTAAGGCCGAGACTGAACTCAGCTGCGAGGCTCATCACGGGATCCAGTAAACATGACCACATTACACCAGATCTAAAACATCTCTAATTTCTCCCGTTTGAAACAAGGATTCAGTTTAAGATAGCCTGCATGACGCATAAGGCTTTTCTTCAAAAGACTCCTGTCTACCTGGCAAAAGAACTCAAACTATCTGGTGGAAGTAATTCCCAAAGAAGCACTAACTCTTTATTGTTGAAGCCACAGAAGTTCAACAAAAAGAAAACCTATAACTGCTCCTTTTCCAGTCTTATCCCAAGAATATGGAAAACAATACCTCCTGAAACCAGATCTAACCCCTCGACTACCTCCTTCAAAATAAAAGTAAATCTGCTGTTGCTGAATAGACACCTTCAACAGTAGACCTGAAGTCACTCAGCTTGACTATTTTTCCTGTATACATCTCTGGATCCTGAATCTACTAAGCCGTTTGTTACATTGTATACACTCTGTTTCTTGCTTGTTCCTTTTTGAATTTTTGTTTAACTTCTTTGCTATTTGTAAAGTATTTGCAATTTGTATATATTCTGTTTCTTGCTTGTTCCTTTTTGCATTTGTATGTTTTACTTGTTTGCTATTTGTACAGAGCTCTGATACCCTAATGGATCATGTTTGCGCTATATAAAACTCCTCAAATAAATAAATAAATATGTCTTTGAAACTTTGGTCGCATTCAGGAGACCACTGGAATAGGAAATGTTGCTTTGTTAAGTCTCTCAATGAGGCACCCACTGTAGCAAAGTCACAAATGTATCTTGAGCAATAACTAGCCATGCCTACGAAGGATTGCAGCATGGTTACATCTAGTGGGGGGCAAGTAAATGACAATGCTTACACTTTATCCAGATCAGGAGTGATTCCCCCATCAGAGAATATGTGCCCAAAGAATTTGAGTTTGGTTTTGTGAAACTCACACTATGTCCCATTCAAAATGAGACCTGCATCAGCAAGTAATTCGCACAATTGTGTAAGGACCTTGTCATGCTCTTTTTGCATTGTCCTAAATACCAGTATGTCATCACTGTAATACAAAGCATGTGTGATAGGTTGAATTACTTGATGGATGACATCCTGAAATATCTCCACAGCTGAAGATAATCCAAAACTCAGTCTTTTGTATCTGAACAAACCAACATGAGTCGAAAAAGAAGTAATGTACCAACCGTTCTCTTTCAGCTCGAGTTGATGGTATACTTTGTTCAGGTCAAGATGGGAGAAGACTGGGGCTCCGTTCAACTGCATAATCATGTCCGCGATGTGGGGACCAGAATGTCTTTCTCTCTCGATTTCTTTGTTGGCCTGGCGCATATCAACGCAAATGCGCTCTGCATCTCCACTGTCCCTTTTTGGTACCACCACTATGGGGCGAGACACTTACAGCGTAGGACCGGTGGAGTGTTCAATGATGTCATGTTTCAACAATGCTTTTAGTTCTTTTTCACCGGCTTCTTGAAAGTGAAAAGCAAGATATGAAGTTGCACTTTCATTTTCTTGAGCTTTCCTAGGCCGTGAAACGACATTGGGAACCGACTCACAATTTCAGACTGAGCACGAATGTGCAGCAGCAGTGGCAAAGCTAAGTAGGCATGCACTCAATGAAGTTCCCTAAAGAACATGAATTGGTGCTCGCACTGACATTGTTTTATGACTCATGGTTGCAGTAAATGACCCATGACTCTAACGGTTTGGACTCAGCCCACGTGTATACCTTCATGTTTGATGGGGTAAGGGGTAGCACAGGAGATAAGCTGTTAAATTTCTCTACTGATACGATATTATTTGATGCACCACTGTCTATAATGAAGGTTATAGGGCAACCATTCACCTTTAAAGTAATTTTAAAACAGTGTCTAAATGAAACTTTTCACTCCGTTTGGTGCTTTTCTTTTGACTTTTGCTCTTTTGTGCAAGCAGCTAATCCTATATGTGCACATCCTTCTTTGGTAAATATCAACGCACATCGATCTTCTTCACTGGCACTGGATAGTGACGTTGAAGAACCTTTGTATAATGAATTTGACGACAATCAACTTTGTTTTGTTTCTACTTGTTAACTGATGTTGCCTTTTATCCTTGTGGGTGTGGTGAGAACACTTCTGGAACCTTCTGGCACCCATTTTCTCTTCTCTCTGTTACGCATTTGGTTTCTCTTTTGCTTTGCAGACTGTTATAAAGTGGTTTTCTTTCCCTCAGCACTTGCATGTCGGTCCAATGGATGGACATTTACCTTCACGACAATATGAAAACCCACATGTGCTCATCTGTTCTGTGTTTATGCTTACTTTTCTTGATTAACGCTGATTCATTGCACCCTGTTCCTGCTTCCATATCAGCAGCTGGTCGATCTGTTTGTTCTTCTACCCTTGCAGCCATTAGCATTTTCTCTAAACTGAGTGTCTCTCTCAACATGTCATACAGCTTATACTTTCCAAAGTACAACTGTGCATTTGTTGGGCAACATAACCACCAGAAATGTGCGAGTGATTCCACGCACACCGTACAGATAAGTTGGCCTAAGTCCTGCTAGCTCACAGTGAACAACCTGTACACGTAACCTTACAGGGTAACAAATGGATGTGCAACCTCAGAACATGAGAAACCTGACTCCCCAAGGAAATCGTGGTAACAGATCTAAAACCCTTTCGCTCAATTACTAAAGAGATACACAAGAAATATACAGTAAAGCGTTTTACTATTTATTGAAGCATTGTGATACTTGCGCTGCAATAATCCATAGAAGGAAACAGAATAATGTGATTAGCATTACAAGAATGGTGAAGAAGATGAACAGCTCAACCATTTTGCTGATTACAGAAAATATATGCTTGCATACAAGTCCAGTAATATATTGTACTCCTACCTAGCGCAACCTACCCTATCATGTCTAGGGTGAGTGCATCTGCCAAAATCCCTCTAGGGTGATCTGACTTCCAGTTACCTAAGGGTAAGTGCCATCAAGCTGCCCTTCTTGGTGGAGAGCTGGGCAGCATCCCTCTCATAAGGTAAACAGGAATCAGCTGTACTGGAATGCCAGCAAGTGTCGACCTCTCAGTGCCAGCGAAATGCTCCTCTGTCTAAACAACGGGCTCATGTTGTATATAATAACATCATCCATGTTACCATGCTGTAGCCCCAATCAGGCCGCTATTGTTTATTCTATTGTGATAGCTCTGTCGCCGAGTTGCCAAAACAAATAACAACATCTGATCAACTTAGCCCTTGTACAGAATGTTCAGAGAGTGTCTACGAAGTGGTAGTGTAAGCAAAACTGAATTCGAAGAATATTTTCCTGTATGTGCGCGCAAATGAATGTGTATCAAATGTCAATGTGTTTAGGAAGAGAAGGCAACTAAAGAACGTGAGCATGTAAAATGGCATTTCTTAACCAGGCCTAGTGCAACCACGTGACAAACATGCGTCTACTGGACGAGTCTGAGAGACAACTGTCGGAGCATGTGTTCTTCATTATTCAAATCACAGAAGTTACAGTTTTTGATAAGTGCATCAAGTGTCTCAACAAACTCATCCATCATTTCACCAGCCTGTTGTCCTGCCTGTTTGAAGATGTACCTTTCTTAAGCGGCATTCAACTTCCAAAGCTTCTTTTATCTTTTGATAATCAGTTTGTGAGACTTTCTTTAGCACTTCTTTCACTCCATCACCGGCAAGGCTTTTGAGATATTTAATGATTTTCTTATCGTCTATTTTTTCTGGCGCGTCTATGAAGTTATCAAAGTTTCAATCCATGCAGCCCACCTGGCACCGATATTATGTTTTTTTGCTGTGCCAAAGAAAGGTGATTGCTTCAGGAATGTAGCCGCGTTGTACCTTGTGCTCCCTTCTTTCGCCATGAAGAGCACATGCTGTTCAGGCAGCATTCTTCACACACAGCAGGACCGGCAACCTCTCCACGTAACACCCGACGCACAAGTCTTAAAAAAAGAAGCAGGGGAACTAACCTAGTTAGGCAGTATGCAAGTGACATCACAACGCGTGGCATCATGGCGCGCGACATCACGGCGCACGACATCACGGCGCACGACATCACGGCGCACGACATCATAGCGCACAGCAAAGTAATCTCTAAAGAAATGTAATTTGTTTGGTGTAAATACTGGGAAAGACCAACACATCTGACATTCTTACAGTGCATGCATATCTCCTAAACAGGGACTGAACAAAGTGAAAAGCTGCCTCTCTTAAGTATGTGTGAAGTGCTAACAAGGTGTGAGCCTTTGTTTCCCCTCCGTTTCATTTGCATTAGGTGTGAGGCTCCTGCCTGCTCCCAGCCAAGAGACTCAAACAAAAGGAGGCCTGATGACCCCTCAAATTCGGCCTTTGTTATGAGCCCAGCAGGAGTTTAAAATAAGAAAGCCCCGTCCCCGCCTGCATGTTGTGTCGTGTAGTTCCTAAATAACCTATACAGGATCTGCGCGTTTGGATCACATAAACTGTGGGACTGGTGGCAGACTGATTCCGTGCACCCCCACCGGATACGTTAGCCTATCTGTATTAGCTAGCTCACAGTGCCACTATAATCTCCTCTTACCAAGGAGAGAATAGATTCTGGCAACCTCAGAACATGACAACCCTGATCCTTCAGAATCGTGGAAACAATATACTACCTTTCGCTCAGTCACTCATGCTTACTTAGTTTCTCTCAGAGAGATACACAGAATAAACAGTCTGGTCGTTTTCAATAAGAATTTATTGAACAGTTGTTATTCTAGTGTAGAATATATGAGCTGCAACAACCATTAGACAGTAGCAGAGATATATGATTAGCAGTACTACGAAAGTAAAGGGATGGTATAGTTCTACCATCTTGCAGAAATCATGAATATATATAAGTACATAAAACACATGATAAAAAGTGCATACTCCTACAATGTCACCCTAACTAGATGTACCTAAATGTACCTAGCATCTGTGTAGGTGTTATGCCAAGAATCCCTCTAGGATCTAGTCAACCCCATTACCTGAGAGTTTTAGAGAATGTGGGACCCCGTCCTGGTCTCGAGTTGGACACCCCGCGAGGGATGTTAGACCACTGCTAGCTAGAGCATCCGCATGCAGGAACCTCAGCGTCTCTTGTCAGTGTGTCAGCTGGGAAGTCACGGTCTCCTCTATCTTCCTAATCAAGATGTGCTGTATATATACCCATAGGTCTCCCCAGGGGTCCTACCTTGCTGTGTTACTGTGTCGGCCTAAAGGATGACGTTGGGCCTGAACTTTATACAGAGATATTATACAGGAGATGGTAATCCTACTGTTAGTCCTGCTGTGCTTCCAAGAAGCCTCATGCATAATGTATGAGAATCGAACCAGGGAAAAACCTGCGTTCTGAATGCAGTGTCATATCTAGGTAAAAGGTCAGTGCCTAAGAACCGTTATGTATGTAATGTAGGGAAGAATATAGGTGAAAGGTTGCAATGTTACCTGCGCCTATATAGGGTACCTATATGGAATATAACAGTTGTTGTTTGTTGCTGATGGAAAGCAGACAACGTGCAGGCGCTGCTGAATGTGTCCCGGTGTTTGGAAATTACACCGGGAAGAGTTCAGCACATTATTCAGTGGGGCCCAAATTCTTGGCAGGGTAGACGGCGTTAACCCTGTGAAAATAGTGGGTGGACGCCGTCCATCCGCGTGTACCCCCGACTCGTGCCCTGGTAACACCCCTGTTTGGGCCTCGTCATCTCGTCCGATTTTGAGGTTGCAAAGCACTTCACTTGCTCGTGCTGGTAAGAACGTTTCTGCTTTTGTACTTAGTTGTCGCTGCTTTTAGCATTTGCTCTGTATGGATGATCGTTCAGTGCTATGGTGTGGTGCAGTCTCTCTTCTTTCGGCCATACTAGCGGGCTTTTCGAACGTGCTCCTCTGTAGGGCCTTCAACTACTTTGATGGTTGTGTATGGGCTGGAGCGGAATTTGACTCCACATATGCCACCCACGATTTGAGGCGCACGTAGCACGCACAAACAGTTTGCTATGCCATTGCAAATTCTTAGGGAGAGCAGCTTTGTTTCTTCGGGGCACCTATACCCTACTCATCGCCAGTTGTAGCGTCCTCCCCAGCTCGGGAGCATGCAAATGAAATGCACTGCACACGGAGCTCTGCAATATACGTCTTTATTATTCAACATACGACCATACATTGAGTCATAATTTTTATAACAACACCTTAACACCTCTCAGCAGATTACCTAATTCCTATTTAGAGTCCGCACAGAACCGCAAGGGTCCTAGCGTGCTTAATCTCAAGACACTACAGTAAGCACTACTTTTTCAGCACCAAGATAGGTTTTGTGGAGCTGCCAAAACACCTGTGAACATGGTATTAACAGCTGTTCTTGTTCCAGATTGTATAAGAGCCTTACAAAAGACAGATGCCCCCTTTCTTGACAATAATGCCAGATATTGTTTTTTTTACTGAAATAGTCGATGAAGTCTGGGGTTTTTAAACTCAGCTGGAGATGATTGGTGGGGGAGGAAGTTGGGGCAATATTTCACTGTTTGGAGAGAACTTAAAGCTTGTTGGGTGTTTGAGAGACTGTATTAGACCTGTCAGCCTTAGGGTGGTCTTCCCCAAACCTTTTGCATTCCATTTTTGCTGATCTGTTTTTTGCTGGCTTTAGGACTTTGTGTACTTTACCACTGCTAACCAGCGCTAAACTGCATGTGCTCACTTCTTAAAACCTGGTAACATTGGCTTATCACAAATTGGCATATTTAATTTACTTAAAAGTCCCTGGTAAAGTCGTACTACATGTGTAGAAATAAAAACCTTCTTAGGGGTTCACTGATACATCTGGTCCTTAAGACCAACAAAGAAGAGATTGGCACAGAAGCTGTAATATCAAAAAACATGTTTTATTAACCTCAGATGAGGGAGATTGCATCTTACGGTACCCGCAGGCCACAGTAGGAGGCATTCTAATGAGTGCAGAGAACAGGGTCCTTATATATGTATTTGTTACATAGTCAGCATAAAATCAAGGGGAGGTCCTAGCACATACAAGCATGCTTATTGACTAATATGGGTATACAAAATTTGCTTGCTCCACAAAGTGGGAGGGGAGACTAAACTGCTTACATGAGTAAGAATAGCCTGACAGTTCTATACTAGGAGCAGGTGCATTCTACCAGCTAGGCCTCTCTGAGCATGTGCAAGACTCTGGAAGAGGGAGAAAGCACATGGCGAGCACATGGCTAACTAAAATGGCTGCCAAGTACAAAATGGCTTTCAGCTCATGCTAACAGCGATTCCTGCAATCTTTAACAGATGATCCTTTTAGCATGAGCTAAAGACATTCCCATGATCTAGTAGAGACATAGAAAATATTTTGCACATTTTCTTCTCATAAATTCATCAATATCCTATGCTAGGTGGGCATTTACATTCTAAACATTTCATTAAGCAGGTATATACAAGGTATAAGCAGGAGTACAAAGTGAACAGAGCATTGGGTCATACAGGTAGCAAGAGAGAATAATGACTATTATCTCAAACAGAAATCTCAATATTTTCCAATCCTAAGCAGAAAGCAAATACCAAAACCATCTAGTCTAATTTTAAGTTTCAGGGCTCTGATGTATTTCAATGACTATTTATGTCAATTTCAAAATAGCCAACAGCACATACCTAATAAAAACATTTTCAATAGACTTTCTCAGTATTTTTTATGAGGGCTAAATTATCAATTAATATACTTAAGGAAAGAGTAAAGTAACATGCTCAGATGAACTTTTCTCGTGCAGAATAAACATTACTCTTAAAAAAATTAAAGCAATCAGACATATTATTACAAAAACAATCCTGGCTCCAGGGGACCAGGAGGACCACACAGGGCCATAGGAATTAGGACAAGGAGCCGCAAAGGGCTGCTCCTCCAAAAAAAAATGGGACGACCAAAGGGGTACATTACTAACAAAAAAAAAGTCCTTGGGAATTTCTAGAACCAACCAACCAGAGGGGAGTCTTCTCCCTGTGTCCGTTTGAGCCTCACAGGCAGGCTCTTGTTGTTCCCACGGTGGAGCTGCACAACTCGCAACTCAAGAATCACGGAGAAGGAAAAGTCTTTCTTTCAGGATAGGGCAATCACCCCCCAGGGCAAATACCCTCAATGATCCTGTCCAGTGTCTCAGGCAGTGCACCAGTTTTCTTCACTTTAATCTAACAGGCACCAAGGGCACAGCACCTGTACCCTAAACTCAAGTCCTTCCCTAACTCCTGTATTGCACCTCTGGCGCACTGCTCTTTTGTTAGGGCCACAAATTGTACCCAGTGTGCTCGGGCATCTCTTGATCAACAAACAAAGGCGTAGACTTGCATTCACTTGGGACCAGGACTCAAAGGCCTGAAGCAACCCTTGTTTCAAAGGGGGTCACCTCAAGCAAAAGCCTCCTTGCCGTCCTTGTCGTTCTGTGACTCTCTCAGCTGGGCATCAAAAACTGGATCCACACAAAGATTTCTCCATCCTGATTTGTAACCCCGTCTTTCGCCCAAGACAGTGGCAGGGGTACACACTTCACGTCCCAGTGCTTCCGCCTTCACTGAGGTCCTAGTTGCCAGCAACGCCTGTGCTGGTTCCTTTCGTTTTGACTGTAGGCTGTACTGGTGCTGACTCCCAGGCTGGATCTGATGTCCGGGCCCCTCTGGCAATGGTTGTAAGGCAGCAAATATCTATTGGTGGACAGAACAAGAGGTCTTTAGACAAGGCACAGAAATAATCTAACAACAGAGAGGATAGTCTCAAAATACTTCCTTAGTCTTGGGGCGCCCCATACATTAGCAAGGCACCCAAGAGCCACTTCATCTATCTGAGAGTAGAAAACCCTGGACCTATTGGCAAGTATAAAAGGAACGTTTTGGTGAACTGACAAGAGTAATACATCACCCAATCCCAAACAGCCAAGGAAGTCTGTGTTCATTTACTAAATTCTGAGGAAAAGAGAAAAACAATACAGACATACTCCAAATACTTACATTGGTGTATTCCTATATTACCAATCTGAAGAACCCTCAAGAAAAAGGAAATGTTCTACACTTTTACTCATAGATTTTACATTACTTGTACAGGACTGCAGACACTTGTAAAATAATTTCTCTTACATGTTATGCTTAGGACCATGCTCTCATGTTATAGGTGCAGCAGGAAAATCTAAAACTGCTAATTTAACAGGGATTCTTATTGCAAAAAGAACTAAACTTCAACATAGTGAGTACATTTTCTCCAGCAGAACATGTTATGACAAACAAATTCCTATAAAACAATATTTTCCTTCAAAATGTTTGCTAAGGATCACATGAGCGTCTTTCCTGCATTGTACTTTTCACGATCTGGACTATGCAACATCATTTTCAAAAGGAAAAAACCCTATCTCCAGCTCTAATAAGGGCTGTCAGCTTATTGACAGAGACTAGCTAATAAAAAACTAGCAATGCCCTTGCAAAACTGTATAGAACATGAGAATAACATAAACAATAATAGTGTTGCCACCTGAGATTTTTGAACAGAAACCGCCACTATATAGTTCTCCTTAAAGATCAAATAAGGGAACATCAATCTGTTCTACTCATTCTTTCATACAGGATGGGCAGTAACATAGCTTATGTGTTTCATCTTTTTATTAATTCTAACAATTTTAAAACAGTATTACAGAATAGCCAATAACTATCACATGGCCATTTCCTAGACAGCTTAGACAGACTCAAAAAAAGTGAGAAAAAGAAGAGAGAAAACATAATTTTGCCTACCCTTAATTTGTAGAGGAGCTAGCCTCCTTCCCCATTTTGACAGTAGGAAAACCTGAAACAGGTTTTACTTCTGTCAACACTTTCAACCCCTATTTGTAGCAACTGGGCACAAACAAACCAATGTATCAATTTCTTGAGCAATTGTACTAGATTAACATGAGGGCGCATGAATGCAAACTAAAATCCATTTCCTCCTTATCGTAGCCCCTACACAGTATTCTTTAAACTAAAACCATTATTTTGATATACATGGCAGATCAATGCTCAACTGAGGGTTGTCTTCCTTCGTTTCATATGACTGCGCAAAACGTGTGTTTGCCAAAAATAGGAAGCAAAGCTTCTCTTTCTCTCTTTGCGCTATCATCTCGTCTTTCAAAAAATCTTTCGAAGGTCGAAGTGTCCCAGCAAACATTACCCTTCACCCTGCTAAGTTGCTAAATGCAGAACTCCGACCTTTGACCCGTTCAGCAGCTGTTCATTTTGTTTGTGCAAGGCTTGCCATGCGGTTTTCGTAATGCAAAGCAACTCTGGAGAATCACAGCTAAAAGGCAGTCCTGTCCGGTGTGTTTGCCAGCAATTTAAAGGTAGGATAATAACGTCTGCTGGTTTCTGTATACTTATTTTCATTTATGTACAGTGTGTGGTGTGCAATCTAGTAATACAGAGGTCAGCTGTTTGTTTTATACTTGCATATACTTTATGGAAGCCTGAGAGCACGTTAAAACTGCCTTGAGTGGTAGAACTGCTTGTAAAATTGTGAATTTAGCTCAATTTCGACTTTGGTGGTAGGGGCACTTAAAAATGAATATCCTACAATATTTTTGCATAATAGGAACCCCCAGAGTGTTCTCTAGATAGCCCAGGAATGGGAAATCAGAAATGTATAAGATATACCCTTATAAAAATAAGTTTTGTACGGCTGGGTAAAGTGACATTTCACATTTAAGTTCCCTTCTTATTGCGGTACAGCACTGCTTAAATTCAACTTTGATACTAGGAATTCACAGTATGATGATTAGGCTTTATAAAGATGAAAAAAGAATTTAAAGCATTTATGTTTAACAATATATTTTTTTCATATAATTAATTTTTTTATTTTTTTAATCAAAACCAACCATTTTGATGATTCCACATTTGAAAAGCAAGCTTCATTCGTAGCCTATCATATTTAAATGCATTCATTCATAACCCTAAGCACAGAAGCCTTACTTGAAACAGGAAAAGTCTGCGCCACTTTTTAAAAGGACAGTTATCATTTAACATCAGAACCACAGATGTACTTATGTAAAAAGGCATTAAGAAAGGAAATCCCTACTTTCAATTTTGTTCTCTGTTATCCAAAATAATGAAACTGGTTTTTTGAAACTTTTAAAATAATGCAGGCCCTTATACCAGTTTTACACTGACTTAAAATTTCGCTGACTCAGCATTCCTGTCTGTGGCCGTGATCAGGAATAGCCATATGCTATTTATGCAGCTGTTGTTTGTCAGCAGGCGTCGAATTTTCACGCCTTTCTCAGGAAAAACCCCTTTATTATTTGAAATACCCTGACAGAGTTAAATCCCCATTTGCTGTGTCAAACAGTTTCTTTTCAGTTAGTCAGTTTAAACACAGCTGTTGGAAAGCTTTTTCTCGGGTGCTGAAAGAAAAGCATGTCACAGTCTATTTAAAAACTGAGGCATTTCAATGCAGTCAAATCTATCTTTCTATAATGTGTATTTAGTTCAGCAACGACCAAATTCACTCATATGATGTGCATGCCTTTTAATGTCTAATACAATGTATTTAAGGAAAATGCTGTAACGTGTATTTTAGTCTATTGATTACAAAACACACAATTTCGTTTTTATTCCTCTGTATGAGGCCTATTTTAATCCTATTAAATACGAATTCTAATTTTATCTTTAGCATTGTGGCAATTTGCACACATGTATAGTATCTTACTCTGTCAATTTAAATAGTAACATGCAGCTGTTTAGCATATGTCATATAATTCATTTCTGGATTTTTATTTAATATGTAAGTAACTAAATGACATTTTGCATAACAGAATGATGACAGCAAAAAACATAAACAAACTCATTGAGCTCATTCAGATATTTACAGAAGGGGGTCATATACGCAGAGCACACAACACAGCGCGCTTAAAGCTAGACATTCTTTCACAAAGAGTACTCACACAAGTATTACCAATGTCAAACCAAAAACCCACATAGACATTTAAACACACATTTAACCCACAAATCAATACTTAGGACAGCTTACAAAGTGTACGCAAGACCAACCTATTTGTAAATACTAATTGTAAGTCATATTTACAAGAAGAGCTCTCAAAAGTAGCCCAAAAAACTGTTCCATGGTCAAGAAGCCAAAATACACCAAATTCGCCAGTTTTGGCTGGTAGAACACTCAAAAAGCGCTCTGCATATCACCACTTATGAATGTTACTAAGTGCGCAGATCCGGATCCGTTTTATGTACATATTTAGTTCCATGGGGTACTTAGTCACCAAGGAAGAAATATCTTTTTACTATACGTAAACCTATTTAGGTATCCCCTCTGAGGGGAGTCAACTGAGTACTTACTAAATCCATATCGGTACCTCCAAAACAGCAACACTTTCTACGAAGTGTGCTAGAAGCAGGCATGTCAAGAATATTATAGCATATATAATATTATACTCCAAGTGACACTTAACACAATGTGTGCCGTTCAAGTTTTCAAAGTTAGAGAAAAATCTCCTCATTACCTGCCTATATGAATTGCAATGCATATATAACTTACAAAACAAATTCCAAAATTGGCCAATCATACAAACAAAGCCACAGTAAGTGTTACTAAAACTACCTTACCAATCAAAGGCATCAAACCAACAGCAAGTGCCGCAAAACGGCTCTTACCAATCAAATGGTGTCCAGGTTCCAACTGCCAAGTTCTGAGTGACCTAACGGTCGTTTTAAAATACTCACGCCAAAGAAGTTCTCGGTCGGGAGCGGCAAACACTTGGAGGATCAGATCAGGAAGACCAGAAATATACTGGGCTGGAAGACAAACAATCTCCGTGCGCAGGGTACCTCCTCAGTAGATTCCTGTCCTGTACTCCTCAGTAGATTCCTGTCTCCCTTCAAGACCACTCCCTTGGATAGCCGCTGCACCGATGAGGTCCACTTTCGGGCGCCATTTGTAGAAATAAAAACCTTCTTAGGGGTTCACTGATACATCTGATCCTTAAGACCAACAAAGAAGAGATTGGCACAGAAGCTGTAATATAAAAAAACATGTTTTATTAACCTCAGATGAGGGAGATTGCATCTTACGGTACCCGCAGGCCACTGTAGGAGGCATTCTAATGAGTGCAGAGAACAGGGTCCTTATATATGTATTTGTTACATAGTCAGCATAAAATCAAGGGGAGGTCCTAGCACATACAAGCATGCTTATTGACTAATATGGGTATACAAAATTTGCTTGCTCCACAAAGTGGGAGGGAGACTAAACTGCTTACATGAGTAAGAATAGCCTGACAGTTCTATACTAGGAGCAGGTGCATTCTACCAGCTAGGCCTCTCTGAGCATGTGCAAGACTCTGGAAGAGGGAGAAAGCACATGGCGAGCACATGGCTAACTAAAATGGCTGCCAAGTACAAAATGGCTTTCAGCTCATGCTAACAGCGATTCCTGCAATCTTTAACACATGTGCCCAGGGCTAGCAATTAAAATCTAAATCTACTAGTGGGCCTGCAGCACTGAGTATGCCACCCATTTAAGTCCCTTTAAACATGTCTCTGGCCTGCCATTGCAGCCTGTATGTACAGTTTTTAAACTGCCATGCCGACTTGCCAAAATAAACCTTTTGTCAGGCCCAAACCTTCCTTTTTAATACTTATAAGTCACCCCCTATGGTAGGCCCAGGACAGCCCAGAGGGCAGGGTGCAGTGTATTCAAAACGCCAGACATGCACTTTTAAGTTTTACATGTTCTGGTAGTGAAAAACTCTTACATTTGTTTCTCACTACTGCAAGGTCTACCTCTCCTGTAGGATAACATTGGAGCTACCGTATTACATTTAATAAGCTGTAATTTCCAAACAGGAACAGGTACCCAGTTCAAGTTTGGTGTCTTTGGAATTGTGATGTAAAATCCTCTCTTATTGTAATTTCGAAAATCCCACTTTGAGAAAGTTGGCATTTTCCTGCCTTTGCCATTTAGTGTCTGCAGCCTGTCTCTGGGTTACATGACTGGGTTTAACTTAAGTTGGGCTTTGTGTATTCCTCCTAGACAGCCACACACAATAAAGAGCTTAGGTGCGCCTTGATGGGCCATTACTGGCAGTATGGGAGGGTGGAGCTGGGCACAGCTCTACTTGCACTTGAATCTGCTGTGTCCTGCCTCTACACAAAGGGCTGCATAACCCCTGTAGTTAGTCTGGAGCCAGGGCAGAGGAGGCAGGAAGCCTGTGCCCTTCAAGGGGAACCCTCTAGAAGCTTATCCCACTTCAGAGGAAGGGCCAGGCATAAATATTGGACTTCAGACACCAACTCATCTCACTACACTTCTGGACCTGTGGAAGTCTCTGCCAGGAAGATGACTGCTGTGCTGCTGAAAGGACTGCTACTCTGCTGGACGGCTGCCTTGAAGGCTGCTGCCTGCTGCACTGACCTGTTGCCTGCTCCCCTCTTGCCTGGATGAGAAGGACTGGACCTGCAACCTGCACCCAGAACCACCCGAGTGACTCCAAGGGATAGTCTCTTGTAAACAGCACCTGGACTCTGCAGCTGTGAGTTCTACCCTGCCAAGTGGTGCTACCCCCGTCCTGGCCCTTTGACGTGGGCCTGAAGGTGCTCTGCCAGCCCATCTGTGGACCCAGCAGCAGAACCAACACATCTCCTTTGCTGCACGTCGCAACCCCGAGCAGAACTGACACATCACCGCTGCTGCAAGGATTCACTCAGCACAAGGATTCTGCATTGACCTCACAGCCTGCATCGGATCTGCCACTGTGCGATGCATTACTGATGCAGGTCCTTACATCGCAAATCTCTCTTCGTTGGCAACTTCGATGATGACGCAGATTCTCGCATTGCAGCTTTGCAGCTCCTCAGCACTGACACAACGCCTTTCCTGCGCAATGCATCCTCGATGCCCGACTTTGCACCACAAGCCCTCATCTACGGGATCCTCAATGACGACACAGGACCTCGCATCGCAGGTTGATAGCTCCTTGAAGCCGATGCATCACCTTGGCTGTGTGATGCATCCTCAACGCGGGACTAGAAGAAAGAAAGGGGAGACAAACTTAAAAATAAGCAGCTCTCAAAAGGCCCCAAATTAATTCCCAAGGGAACAACAGTAACCAGTCTCAATCTGAGCCCAAGAAAAAAGGGTTCTTTGATAAACAGACAGAATGGTTTGTCCCCCAGTGTACTGAGTGCTACAAGTATGGGCACTCCAAGGGAGACACCAAATGTCCCAAGAGGGCATAGCCCCCCACCGTGTAGCACTTGTGAAGGAGGTGGTCCCAGTTAGCTTTGGGAAGCAGAGAGAGATTACCCTAGTGTCCCTGGGGATAAGGAGATGGTACCAAAAGGCCATATGCCTGCAAATATTCCTAAGTATAGGCAGTGGGTCACCATCAATGGGCAGCGGGCGGAGGCGCTGAGGGACACAGGAGCCAGATTGACAGCTAGATTCCTCAGAGCAGGTCCTCCCTAACACAGTCCACCATTTCATAGTCGCAGACAACCACAAGAGTCATCTACCGGTCGCTCTGGCTCCCTTTGAGGAAGGGGGGTCTCAGGTTCTCTAAAAGTAGCTGTGAGCCCTGCCATGCGTGTATGCCTGGCAATGACTGAGACCACATGTCTATAGATTGCCTGTTGGGCAATGACCTGGAGCACACTATCAGGTCACACTTGGAGATGTTGGGATAGCTTTAATTGGTCTGTATGACCACAAGGTCCATGGCTGCCTGAGAGGAGAGTCAAGGGCACCTGGACCTGGACCATTGGCCCAGGCAGCTGTCAAGAAGAGTAAGGGCAAGGGGCGTGGGAAACCATGAAGTTCCCGCAGTCCAGGTTGAAGGAGCACTTAAAGAAGATACTCCTGAGCCTACCGGGGAGGACATTGCCGCCATGGATGACCTGCCTGAGTTTTCTGGCTGGCAAGCTGAAGGTGGGCCCACCAAGGAGGAATTCTGTAAAGTGCAGAAAGAGTGCCCCTCTCTAGAGGTCTTGAGGCAGCAAGCTGAGGCCCAGGCAGCAGGTGATACCTCTAGAGATCACCTTATCTATTGGGAGAATGACCTTCTTTACAGTGAGCCCAAGGTTCCTGAACACGGGGCAGCCCATGTGCTGGGGGTCTCTCAGTGTTTCAGGTTCTTCCTGCTGGGGGTGGCTCACAATATCCCCCTGGCAGGATATCTGGGGCAAATCAAGACCTTTGCCAGGCTTGTTGCCCACTTCTATTGGCCCCAGATGATGATGACCTCAGATTCATTGTGTGGATCCTGTCCCACCTGCCAGGCCCGTGGGAAGTCAGGGAAAAAGCTCAAAGCTTCCCTATGAGCCCATTACCTGTCGCTGGCACTCCCTTTGAGCCCAACCTTTTGTGGTGCCACCCCAGTCCTGGACCCTTGGACGCGGGCCTGAAGGTGCTCTGCCAGTCCATCTGTGGACCCAATAGAACCAACGCATCTCCTCTGCTGCGTGGCATAACCCCGACCAGAACCGATGCATCGCCTCTGCTGCGAGGATTCTCTCAGCACAAGGGCTCCACATCAACCTCGCAGACGACATCAGCACTGCCGCTGTGCGATGCATCATCGACGCAGGCCCTTGCATCACAAATCTCTTGTTGACAGCTGCCCGACAATGACGCAGGTACTCGCACCACAGACTCGCAGCTCCTTGGAATTGATGAATTGCCTTGGCTGCGTGATGCATCCTCAATGGTGGACTGTTCCTCAAAAGCCTTCGTTGACAGAATCCTCGACGATGACACAGGACCTCGCATCGCAGCTTTACAGCTCCTTGGAACACATGAATATCCTCGACTGAGTGACGCGTCCTCGATGCGGTACCATCCGACGCTCCGCAACCAGGATTTAAGGTACTCTTGTTTAGCGGGCCTAACTGGGTCCCTGTATCAGGCCCGTGCTCCAACAAGGTTGTCCTCAACTTGTGACTTTTTCCTGGTCCGGTGCAACCAGATATCCACAGTTAACACTTTGGGCTTTTTGGGGCTATTTTCACTGAAATCTTTAAAAATTGCATGCCTCCAATTGTACTGATTGTATTTTTGCTGTTTTGGTCTTCTTTTGTTTATTAAAAACTACTCAAGTTTTCTAATCTGCTGTGGGATCCTTTTGTGGTGTGTTTTTAGTGTTACAGTTTGAAGTGCTGCACCAATACTTTACACATTGCCTCTGAGTTAAGTCTGACTGCTCTGTGCAAAGGTACCCAAGGGTTGAGCACAGGTTAATTTAGGGTTTGCTTGTGACTTCATCCTGATGGATTGTGGTTCCTTCGTGTGCCAGAAACCCACTTTCTTAGAGAATGCAATTTGAAGTCTGAGGTTACTTTTATGATCGATTGTTTACAACTCATTTTCAAGTAGACAGATATAGGAAACGTTAAGATAGGTGCATAATTTATGCACTGACTTTATGGTTCAAATGATGAGATAATCTTTAGTCTTATTGTATTTAAAGTAACAAAATATAATTGCCCAATTGCAAAAAAATGTAATAGATACAATGAACCTCTTATTTTAATATAAGGAAAATTAATTGTTCAATATATTGGTAGAAAGCATATTTCTATTACTATTGTATTTTGTCTCTATTTACCACTTCCACAAGACCCACGGCCTCATTATAACCTGCCCTTTATTAGGTCTCGCCTAGCGTTGCTGCGCACATGCGCAGCTCGCTCGGCGAGATTTATTGCTAATAAGTACTTTTACAAAAGGGCTTTAAGCCCCGCCCCTCATTTCTATTGGCTGGCGTCACCGTTTATGCTAAACGGTGGCCTGCCATTGAAAATGAGCTATCTGTGTTGCCTCCCTTTGTCTTTTTGGGCCGGCCCACCCGGACTGGCTCGCCTGCATTACGGCTGTCGTGGTGAAGTTTCTTATCAGAAGCTTCGTCACGCTGCCTTGCACACGCCAGTCCGGCTCTCTGATTGGGCGCTGTGATTTACAATTCTGGTCACCCTAATATAAATACAATTACAATTACTACCAAAACTATTGGCTTTCACAACAGGTATGTTCCTCCAACCATAACGAGGTCCGTTTTATTCCTCATTCATTCTCCCTACTCGTAAGATGGCCGCCATACTTAACCAATCTTTAGTAAAACATGTATAGTTATTCTTGTCAATGAAGCAATACTGTGTTGTATTTTGATATCGCGAACTATACTACACTCGTTTTTTTTTTATTCTCCATTCAAAGACACCCGCAGTAGTTACTACTTTCCAGCCTCTTCGAAAATGGTCGCAAGCTTTACCGCATTATTCTGCATTTCCGTCCCAATATTTTGCAAGATATCGCCATGTTTCAGTAGCGTGTAGTCCTATTTTTGTGTCGGTTAAATTGCACGGTGGAACTACTATTCCCAGCATGTTCCAAGGAAGTAGTCATGTTGCATGGTGAGAGTAGTAGTCTGTTATTCGCGGCTGCCCTTGCTGTGCCAGGCGGGGCGACACTCATTTCCCAGCATGCTTAGCAGTTGTTGCCGGAACATGGCGGCGCTCAGGCTTTGAAGGGAACGTTGCTCCAACGGAGAGAGGTGAGGAGACAACTAAGTGACAGAGTCAAGTTAGAAGTGTCCTGGACTGAGGGGGGACGCGTATGACTGCCTAGAAAGTGCTGGTAGATTCCCATTCAGGTTAAACAATTGAAGGTACCCAGTGCCTCAGAGTACCTCTCCTGTTAAAACACAGGTAAGTGGTGTCTAAATTATATCTTACGTTCAAAAACATTTTGTAACCAACTAAGCCATGGAAATACCTGTACATCCACCCATGTTATAATACGATATTTTATTGAATGGAAGTTGGTTAGGGATAAATGATGTGCCAATCAATTGTCCCTGTTTAGGAGGGAGGTTTCAGATTTCTAAGTATTTGCCCTACGTCTGATCTGTAGTTGTGATTCGTCCAGCATAGGTTTCTTATTTGGGAAAATGTATTCAAACCATATTTATTGAGAGAGAATGGTTTGAGGCTGTAGGTTAACTTTACAAAGGTGTTTCATAAAGAAAGACAGTCTGGGCCTTGCAACTTTCCAATTCAACCCATGTTAATGTAGAGTGTCTAGCGGGGCAGCTCAGCGTGATAGTTCACAGTGGGAGTTTGGATGTTGCAGGTTGATGGAACTTTAGGTGAGATGCATTTACAATGCAATAGGTCTCACATTAACACAAGTTTAAGCTATTGGCATTGTAAATGACAATGCCTTTTATTCATGTTTTAAAAACCAAAACATCAATAAAAAACATTGTCATTTACGATGCCAATAGCTCAAACCCGCGTAAATGCGAGACCTATTGCATTGCAAATGCTTGTTTAAGATGGGGTGTGTAACTCCTGCTACAGGCCCCATTGGACTTAAAATTTCTGAGGACTTACCACAGACCCAGATTCTTTTCTCCTGGAGATTGCACCTGAAATAAACAGTAAGAATGTTTGCGAGTGTAACCAGGGGAAATAAGTATTTACCGGGGAAAACTGGATGCAGACTAACTGATTCCCTCTGCAATTCCGTGTAATTGGCTGGTATTCCTCCTTTAATTTTTTTACAAGGAAATCAAGGCTATTTACTCTATATTCACAGGTAAGGTTCCTCTCACTAGCTCAAATGAGTAGAGGAAAGATTTAGGCCCGAAATTATTCACTTTTGATCCTATATCTTTTGAGGACTCAGCAATGGAAATAGTTAAGTGTAAATCTTGGTCATCTCTTGATCCATGCCCCCTTCACATCTAGCCTACTTCCTAGAATATAATAATCTCTTGCATGATTCCCAATCGGGATTTCGATTGGGTTTTAGCGCTGAATCTGCCCTGTTAGAAGTAACTAAATTCAATAAAGGTAACTCATATCAGGGCCCTTCGGCTATGGTGGTCCTACTTGACTTATCAGCTGCTTTTGATATAGTGAAACACCTGATTTTGTTGGACAGGGTAAGGAAGATTGGAATCCAAGGACAGGCTTTTGCCCCATTAAAATCCTTCTTTGAGGACAGGTCTCAGGTGGTCTCTCTTCCGCCTTTAACATCTCCCGCCAAACCACTTCGGTATAGGGTTCTGCAGGGCTCTGCTTTGAGCCCCACATTATTGGCGTGATTGTCAAAGTCTGTCGAATCTTGGGGGATATGAGTCATTTGATATGCAGATGATACTCAACTGCTTTTGTCATTTCACGAGAACAATGTTGAGGCTTGGACAATTTTTAAGCAATGACTGTGAGGAGTAGCAGAGTGGATGAATACCAATTGCCTCAAATTAAAATCAAATAAAACTGAAACTCTTCTTTTTGTTGAGCAAATTGCTTTCCTGATCCAAGTAGCTAGTGGCCAGATGAACTAAGTCTCTCTCCTAACCTCTCCTACTTTTACAGCGAGAAATCTGGGTATAAAATGTGACACCAACCTCTCATTTATAACTCAAATTCAGAATATCTCATCCCTTTGTTTTGCAAACTCAAGTCTTTTAAAAGAATGCTTCATCTAGGCTAAAAATATACTCAGAAGGCAAATTTTCATGCTGTAGTAACATCTACATTGGATTAAACCTACATCTTGTATCTGGGTCTTCATGCTTATTTGGTTAGCAGGCTTCCGATTGTTAAGAATGCAGCAGCAAGACTGATTCTGAGAATACCCTTTCAGTAATCTGTGACTCTGCATTTGAAACATTTGCACTGGTTACTAATGACCAAACACATTGAATCTAAAGCACTAATCTTCAGCTACATAGCCTTTTCTCAGGAAGGTCCTATTTTAATAAGGAAAGAATCAAGCCATACTACCAAGTCAGATCTCTTAGATCCAATAACTTGTAATGTGGACATGGATATTATGGAATGAATTGGATCTGGAGAGGCAGTTGGAAGGGAGCAGTGGAGGCAAATTGATGTTGGTTATTTTGACATACCCACCAGTTTGTTACAGTCAATTCAATCACTATCAGAATTGCTTCTCTGTGCAGGAGATGAAAGCAAGATCATGCTAAGATTGCTGAAAGTGACACAGATTGTCTGGGATAGGGCATGAAAATATGCCAGGTGCAACTCTCCATTCTCTCTCTAACGTTAGTGTTAGAAATGGGGTGTCTGGCTGGCTAGGGTATGCACCTAAGCCAGGCAGAACCTATCACTCTAGTCAGGGCAAGTAAGCTACACACCAAAGCTAACCTGTGGTCACCCTCTGGTAACTTTGGCGCAGATCAGGCAGGCTTATCATCAGAGGCAATGTGCAAAGCGTTTGCGCAACACACTCACACCAGTAACACAATGAATACACCACAAAAGAGACTCCACACAGGATTATATACAGAAAAATATGCTTCTGTATTATATATAAATCACAGACCAAAATGACATGAATCATAAATATTGTGCATATTATGTAAATACTGAAGAGGTACTCGTTATCCTGGAAACTAGGAGAACCAAAACGACTTACATCACAAAATATTCAAGACAACATGCAGCAGAAAAGCATATGCATCCCCGTAAGCAAGCACAGATACAGAACCACCTGCCCTCCTATTAGCAGGGATACGGCAACCACTCTGAACTGTCAGAAACGTATCCATTAGCAGAGGGCGCAGGAGCTTCTGTGCCTATATTAGACTTTATATGGTAATCCCGCTTCTAACCTGTAGGGCACAGCAGCAACTGCACACCTACTATCAGGGATACAGCACTTCGGTAGGAGATCAGTAAGAAGCCCTACTGGCTCCTCACTCTCACTGTGCCCAACGCAGCTGCCTGCGGGCTCGCGGTGCAGCTTGCTCACTCCCCTCGCCACAGGGAGTATGTTGGAGACCTCTCCCGGTCTAGTGTTGCCGCGCTAGGGCGCAGCGACTCAGCCCAGGACGTTGCTGCCGGCACGTAGTACCTCCGGGACCAAGCGGGAGGAGGTGTCTTCTAAGAGGCCAGCGGCCCTTGGGGATGGAATTCTCATTATCAAGTCCCGGAGCCCTGGGGAATGTGGCAGGCAGTGCAGACATGAACTAGCGTCCTCTGCGCAACAGGGCAATCTCTCTCAATATGCCTGAGGCAGAGGCTTGACCTGGCACTGCAGCAGTTCTCGAGCTTCAGAGAGCACAGCTTTGGGGGGAGCCCAGAACACAGCAACATGCCCTGAAAAGGGCCTCAACATGTGCTATTTTTAAAAACGCTCAACATGCACTGAGTTAAGAGGAAAGCACTCACCACGTGCTGTTGTTAAGGTTTGGGTGGCCAGACTTAGAGTCCCATGCCCAGTTCTGAACTGCCACTGGAATCCTTCCAGATCCACAAGAACAGGGAGGGGAGCAGCCACCAGTCCCAGGAGAACACTGGGGCACAAAGCATGGTGCGGGCAGGCAGGCCAGCACAAGAGTCCAAATGCAGGGTGGCAGTCTCTCGAGCAGCCCAATAGGCAGCAGGCCAGCACAACAAAGCAAATAGTCTAAATGGCAGATACTCATGGCAGCACAGCGGTCCTCTGGCAAAGTTCAACATGTAGAGCCAGCAGCATCTGGTTACAAGTCCCACGTAGTGTCTAAAATCATGAGGTCAGAGCCCCTGTACTTATACTCAAAATTGTCTTTGTTCAAGGCGGAACGTCAAAGGCAACACTTAGAAGTGAACAACAATCCCTTTCAACCCAGCCCTGGCTCCAGAAATCAGTCGAGGGTAAAGCAGCCCTTTGTGTGAGGGCAGGACACAGCCTATACAATTGAAAAGTGTGAACACCCTCACCCACTTCCTCTCCTAGCCCAGGAAGACCATCAGTATGCAGACGAATGCAGAGGTAACCCTGCCACACCCAACCTTTACTGTGTGATGGCTGTCTGGAAAGTATGCACAGAGTGTATCTGTCACCCAGGCCCAGACGTGGATTGGAGTCAGGCTGCAAAGCGCAAAGAGTCATAAGCACAGAGAAATGTCCACTTTCTAAAAGAGGAATTTCCAAAATAGTAATGTAAAATCCAACTAAACCAGTAAGCAGGATTTATCACTACCATTCTAAACATACCAGACATGGCAAACCTACTCCTTTCAGATCAGAAATTACAACTTAAAAGTATATCAGGGAATTCCCAATGCTAATCTATGAGAGGAGTAGACCTCACAGCAGTGAGAAATAAAATAGGCAGTTTGTCACAACCAGGACATGCCAAACAACAAAGCCACATGTCCTACCTTTTACTTACACAGCACCCTGCCCCTAGGGCTACCTAGGGCCTACCTTAAGGGTGACCTATGTGTAATAAAAGGGGAGTTTAAGGCTTGCCAAGTAGGTTTAAATGCCAAGTCAAAGTAGCAGTAAACTGCGCACACAGGCCTTGCAGAAGCAGGCCTTAGACAGGTTTGAAAGGCTATGTCAGTGGGTGGCACAAGCAGTGCTGAAGGTCCACTAGTAGCATTTAATTTAGAGGCCCTGGGTATATGGGATACCACTGCAAGGGACTTACAAGTAAATCAAATATGCCAAAGACGTGTAAACTAATCATACCATGTTGAGAGAAAAGAGCACATGCACTTTAGCACTGATCAGCAGTGGTAAAGTGCCCAGAGTCCTAAAGCCAACAAAAGGAGAATAGAAAAATAGGCCGGAGAAGGCAAAACATTTGGGGATAACCCTGGAAAAAAGGGCCAGGTCCAACAGTTATCATAAGTGTGTTGAAACTAGCAGCAAAGGGAATTATTGTTAACATCTGGAAAGGCAAAAGTTACACAATAATGGATGATTTGTAGATGGGGATATGTTTCATACTGTTAGGCAGACTAGGCTACAATATATTTTCCAAGGATAATATCTTCAATATTCCAAAATTAAGAATGCAACTAGAAAAGGCGGCCTCACTTCTCATTTGTTCCACTAAGATGTTGTTTCCTATAAATCTTGTGGACAAAAGGTATTATACCGCCCTACATAGAAATCAGACTGATACAGCAATGATACATGAGACATATAGTAGAGTTAACAAGAAATTTGTTCACCCTGTCCCAGGGAAGAGCAACTTCAGTCTTCCATGAGCATATGGACTAGAGTTTATTAATAGAACAAGTTACTTAACTTCAGTAGCACTCTTTCTGCTGAATACTCTATTTAACCACAAAATATTTTACCACCTAAGAATACTTCCCAGGTACCAGACTGGATCTGGAAACTTTTCTTCAGCAATGCACCAGTGCGCTGCAAGGTGGTGCCATGAAGCTTCACGTTGGCTCTGTACCGCCCCGGAAGTAATGGAGCGGAGCTGCATACAAGTGTCACTCAAACACAGGACGTGAACAATCGTGGGGCCCAGTGTGCTGAATACTAACTTGAGACCTTTTTAGATGTTAAAAAGAGGCCACTCAAAAGAACAGGGAGGTGGAAGGCAAGTGAGGAATCTGCAGTTAGATAGAGTATCCACTAGAAAGAGTGTTACTAAAAGTAAGTAACTTGCTCTTTTGATGGATACTTCTAACAGCAGGTTCCTGACATTAGAATAGATACAAAACGCAATACATCCTTAGGTGGAAGATCTGTGGACAGGACTCAGACCAAAACATTCTGCAATACCGAGCAGGCATAGTGCCTTTCCAGCCAGACCAGGCTTTTAAAGCAGTAGGGCTTCATGAATGTATACAATGATGTCCATGTAGCAGCCTAGCAGGTGTCAAGGACATGATCTCCACAAGCCAACGCAGTAGTAGCAGCCTTAGCCCATAGAATGGGGTCTCAGACCTTCCCAGGGCTGCTTCTTGGCCAGTGCATAGCAGATCTCGATGCAGAGGGCTATGCACATTGACAGAGACCTCTTTTACATAGCTTTTCCTTTCTTCACCTGGGAAAACTCCACAAATAGCTTATAGTCAACACAGTGTTCATTGGTACAGCCTTTTTGGGGTCCAGCCGATGGAGCCTCTCTTCCTCTTTTGAGGGGTGAGGACAAGAAAGGTGGCAGAGTGATGGACTGTCCAACGTGAAAGGGAGGCACAAACTTTTGGCACCAACTTGTCCAGGAAAAAGGTGGTGTTTGGCGGTTCCACTAAAAGTGCCTGGAGTTCACTCACACAATGAGCTGATGTAATTGTGATGAGGAAGCCAGTTTTCAAAGTCAGGAGATGCAGCAAGCAACAATGCATCCGATAGAATGGTGTACACATGAGAAACATCAAGACCAAGTTAAGGTCCTGCTGTGGCATCACAAATGGCTTGAGAGGGAACATGTGCTTCAAACCCTTAATAAATTATATCACAACAGGTGAACCAATCAGGGGTGGTTAGTCCGGTAAACATACAAAGGCTGAAAGGCCTGACAAAGAACCTTTAATAGTGCCCGCAGCAAAGCCTTGCTGGGCCAAAGATAAACCAAACCAAGCTTTGCTTGTAAGGGATCACTCTTACGACTGCCACACCAGGCTACAATTTTTCCCAGCGCATGGCATAATTGGATTTCATTGAAAGGCGCCTGGTGGCAAGGATAACATCCATGCTTGTAGGTGTAGATTGCATAGATTCAGATGGAGCACTCTGTCCTGTTGCTGTGACAGATCATCACCAGGAATGTGGTAGCCTGATTGGAGGACAGATGCTCATACCTAGATACAGAGACTCTGCCAGGTGGCTTGCAATCAGGGAAATGCTCTGGAACCCCAACCAATAAACCCCAGAGGTGCAGAGCCTCTTGGGACACTCCACCATGCTTCTTGCAATAAACATAGTGGAGTGGTGTTATCCATAAGAACCTGTACCAGCCTCCCCTTGATGGATGGCAGGAATGTCTTCAGAGCGAGCTGAATGGTCTCCAACATCTCCAACAGATTGATATGAATCAGTACCTCCAAGGTAGGCCAAAGTCCTCTGATTTTCACTGCCTCAAGATGATCTCCAGAGTAGGAACACGTCTTGCACCACCGTCAGCTCTGGGTAGGGAAGATGACGGGACTGCCACAGGACCAAACGTATTCTGGCTGCCACTGCTGCAGTTCGTGAGCCGTCTCCCCTGAGATATAGATCTCAGCTGTCGGTTTCTTTAATGCTGAGCCTACTGGAACTTCAGATTCCATTATAGAGTCTGCAGGTAACCACTGGCATAGCTGAGGATGATGCAGGAGGCTAAGAGGCTAAAAAGCCTCAGAGCTGTTCTCACTGTGATGCAGGACCGAGGCTGAAACATCATGATCATAGCTCCAATATCCTGAAAAGGAGTCAGGTCTGACTTCGGCTCATTGATACTGAACCACAACAATGTTAAGAGGTTTACTGTTGTCTAGAGGTGGTCTACAACTAACAGTGGACAGTCAGCCTTCACCAGCAATGCATTGAGATAGGAGAAGAATGGTATTCCCAACCTCCAGAGGTGGGCTGTGACCACCGCCATCACTTTTGTGAACACCTGAGGGGCAGCACAACAAGCTGAAAATGCTCCTGACTTACCTTGAACTAATGATATTGTCTGACAGACTGCAGCATACGTATATGAAAATACAAGTCCTGCAAGTCCAAGGACAGCATCCAGTTGCCGGTGTCCAGGGCAGGCAGGATCTGTGCCAGGGTGAGTATTTTCAATTTGTCCTTTCACAGGGGAGCATACAGAGTCCTGGAATAGTGAGCTAGCCATTAAAAAAAATCTAAAAATGCTGCATGCTTTTACTAGAGGTAAGCGGACATCATTTATTTGTTTTTTTCAATAATGAATAAAGTGCACTATATTATTCAACTATTTTTGGAGAAAAGGGGGCATACACCAAAAAGATCAGTGAATTTGCCAGAAGCCTTCAGATGTGTCAAAGGTGAATAAGCTTTGAAGGTGAAAGACTGTACAATAAATGCACCTTGTAAAGGCATCTGACTAGCTAGTAGGTGGCGTGACAATAAGGAAAATATTGGTAGTCCACAAATTAGTAGTGTAAAGGTGTAAAGAAGCCAGGAATTTACCAATTATCATCAGTTCACTTCCTCTGATCCCTCCAACTGCCTCCTCAGATCCAGTTCATTCTATGATATACATCCATGTCGACATTACAAGCTAGATCTGATGAATTTAACAATAAGCTGAATATTAAGCTCACTGCTAGTGTTAGAAATTGACATAAAGTGAACAGTTACAGTTTAATTGAGGTTTGCTCTCTATCATCTACTGTACCTTGAGGCACTATGCTACTGTCAAACATGTGCTCACTGAATTCAGTTAAAGACTGGTGTTCGCACAAAGAATCCTAAATGCACCTTTTTTAATAACATGTAAACACACAGTACAGGAATTAATGCGTTTGGATAAGCACTGATAGTTTTGTCAATTAAGGAAACTGAAGCACAAGGAGATGTAATAAATACATAGTTGGCGGGAGAACTTGAAATCCCAGGATGCCACAGATCTTGACAGCAGACACATAAATCTGTTGGGACAGCCATGTTACTGCTACCTACATTGCTTGAATCCTTCACCAATAATAATAAAATGAATGATATGGCCTAGGCTACACCACATAAGCCACTAAGGGCCATATGTACTAAGGTTCCCGTTTGCATTTCTTAAATAGCAAATTAGTAGGAATCGCTATTTACGAAATGCAAAAGGCAATGTACAAAATTTTAGATTCCCTAATAGCAATTCCTACAGATTATGAATCGCTATTAGGTAATTGCAAATAGGAAATGCCATTGCATCCCCGCCTATGGGCTAAATAGGTAATGGTTTGCATTTCCTAAATTGTGATTTCCTAGTAGGAAATTGCAATATAAGAGATGAAAAGCCAAGGGTGCCTCTGTGCTTAAGGCCCCCCTGGAGGCACCTCGAATTTCCTAGTGCACATGTAAGTGCACATATGCCCTGGGGGGCATATGTGCTCTTCATGTCACAATAAAAAAATGCATTTTTAATGCATTATTTTAGTTTGTACATGGTTACCCTCTACTTGAAGTCGATGTTAATTGCATTTCCTAAGGGCCAGATGTACGTCCATTAAGTTTAGCGAGTTGCAAATTGCGCAAAATTGCAACTTGCAATTTGCGACTCGCTAAATTTAATGTACTACAGTGTCTCAGACACTGTTTGCGATTCCCAATGGGGTTGCAAATTGCATGCCTCATGAATATTAATGAGGCTGTCCCAATTTGCGACCCCATTGGGAATGGCTCGCACTCACAGGGATGGTGGCCTGCTGGGGTCAGCAGACCACCATGTCTGTGACTGCTTTGTCAATAAAGCAGTTTTTTTTAAATGCAGCCCATTTTCCTTAAAGGAAAACGGGATGCTTTTAAAAAAGAAAAAGAAAACTTTTCAGTTTCATTTTTTAAGGGCAGGCAGTAGTCCCTGGGACCCCTTCCCGTTTGCGAGTGGCTTACCACGCTTCTGAGAAGGGTGGTAAACTGCGAGTGTTTTGCGGTCGCAGAACAATCATACATAGGTTATGGACTAGCTATTAGGAAGGGACGCCCTTGGCAGGTCCCTTCCTAATAGCAAGTCGCTAACCATACTTTGCGAGTCGCTAATTGGTTAGCGACTCGCAAAATAGGGTTAGTACATTGGGCAGACGTTTTTTGCGGTCGCAAAGGGGCCAAATTCCCCTTTGCAACCGCAAAAAACGGTCGTACATCTGCCCCTAAATGCCTAATTCACATTTAGGAAATGCTATGTACATGTGATTTAGGAATCGCAAATAGGTAATCTCTATTTGCGATTCCTAAATCACGATTGCAATTTGCGATTTCTACCATGTAGAAATTGCAAATTGCGTCTGGTTTTAGCCCTTTGTACATCTGAAAAGTACATTTAGCATTTCTTAATGGGCCGAAATAGCGATTCGGCCCATTGAGAAATGCTAAATGGCTTCGTACATCTGGGCCTAAGCTACTAGGGGCCAGATATACGAAAGGATTTATCATTTCGTAATGGACCGAATCGCAATTACAGTACGTTAAGAAATGCTAAATTGCCTTTCCATATGCACAGAGGCAGATAGGGAATCGCAAAATGCGATTTCTACCTAGTAGAAATTGCATTTTGCAAATCCCTAAATAGGAGATCACAAATAGGGATTTCCTAAGCACATGTACAAAGCATTTCCTAACTGCGAAATGGCCATTTAAGAAATGCCATTACCATTCACTCCAAGTCGATTGTAACCATGTGCAATTTTAAACAATTCACTCAAAATGCATTTTTTAAAGTGCCATGTAGCGAGCACATGCCCCTAGGACACTTATGCGCTTTACATGTGGACCACCTTTTTAGGGGGTGCCTCAAGGGGGGCCTTAGGCTCATAGGCACCCTTTGTTTTGTATTTCCTAATTTGTGATTTCCTATTAGGAAATCGCAAATTTGGAAATGCAAAACCATTCATACCTATAAGAGCAAATGGTTTAGCATTTCCTACATAGCGATTTCCTAAATAGCGATTCCTATTCTGTAGGAATAGCTATTAGGAAACCTCTATTTTTGTACCATCCATTTTGCAATTCCTAAATAGCGATTTCTTAGGATTTGCTATTTAAAAGTGCAAAAAGAAAATTTCGTACACCTGGCCCTAAGTCACTTATTCAATGCTTACCCTTAACTTTGAATATGTGACTTAGTTGATAAGCAGAAAGGTACAGAGGCAGGTGTGCTAAGAGAGGATGTCTTTAGAGAGAATGTCTCTTCTGTGGTATGAGTGGGAATAAGTGTGCCGTCTTTGTAGAGCTGACACTTCAGACTTCTGTATCACATTTGTTTGTAGAAGCAGCAGCAGTAGCATCAGCTGCTACCTTACACAAGCCGCATAAAAAACAAAATGCTTAATTGGAGTATTATGTAAATGCATACTATCATAACTGTCACTTGCTTTTTTATAAAAATCCTTTGCTGTGTATTTAATGTAGTTTATTTTGCACACAAAATTATTTTATTGGAATATATACCTCAGAAATACTATTATGCATGTACATACTTAAGTACATATTACTTCACTTTTGTACCTGGTTATCATGTTCAATGAGTTGCCTTCAGAAGGGGAAGCCTTTTTTAAGCTTCCACTGCTCCTGAAAACAATGTACCTCATGCATTGTGCTAGAAGCACTCCCTAGGAGACTGAATAACACGCCCAAATGGCCAACAGTGTGACAATGAGAGAGACATACTCATCTGGGCTGATCCAGAATGCTATTAACAAAGTATCGAAGCAAAGGCTGAAGTGGGGCGACCCAAACAAGCCAGAGGCTTAAGGGAGCTGGCTCAAAGGGCATTCTCCGGATATAAAAAGCTGCCAAACCAGTCCTCATTAGCAAGAAAAAAGGGCAAAAAACATATGTGAATATACACCGTCTGCACATGGAGGGCAGCTGCATTCCCAAGCAAGCTTTTTATATTGTTAGATTGTAGTAACTGTGACTTCCCTGCATTACATTCAACACTGCTTACTTCCATCAGAATACGACTGGAAAAAACAATTCAGTGCACAAGTCCATCTTCCCAACTGCAGGATCCATGAATGTGTATATATATATGGCCTCGCTGTATCAGACAGAAATAGTTTCCGCCCCAGCCTCTCAGTTCCCCAAGTACAGCGAGGCCAGCCAGACTTAATGAACTCACTTTCTCTTTAAGGATCCTACAAAGGAATTAATGTGCTTTAAGGAATGCAGTGAGTGCGGAACCCACTGTGGGTAAAAATGGACTGTTCTTAATGCTGGACTACTAAGCCCATCATGCATTTATTCTGTCATGAACTGCATGCCGCCCACTGAGGGTTATGAACCAATCACTGAGCATGCAAAATTTGAATAAATAAAGAGCCTTTCGCACTCACATGTAAGCTGCCTCTGAAGATTGACCACGAGTCTTGAAACGCGTCAGGCTGAATACTTACACCTGGAAGGGGATGCGAGTTGTCTTGGAAGGCCGTATGGCAGGCTGGCGGCTGAGTGTGTCCTGTAAGCTTCAGGGCATTTGTTTTCAATTTGTACACGGCGGCCCGTGCCGTGACAGGACTGCACCATCTTGGGGAACTGAGAGGCTGGGGCGGAAACTATTTCTGTCTGATACAGCGAGGCCAGCCAGACGTAATGAACTCACTTTCTCTTTAAGGATCCTACAAAGGAATTAATGTGCTTTAAGGAATGCAGTGAGTGCGGAACCCACTGTGGGTAAAAATGGACTGTTCTTAATGCTGGACTACTAAGCCCATCATGCATTTATTCTGTCATGAACTGCATGCCGCCCACTGAGGGTTATGAACCAATCACTGAGCATGCAAAATTTGAATAAATAAAGAGCCTTTCACACTCACTTGTAAGCTGCCTCTGAAGATGGACCACGAGTCTTGAAACGCGTCAGGCTGAATATTTACACCTGGAAGGGGATGCGAGTTGTCTTGGAAGGCCGTATGGCAGGCTGGCGGCTGAGTGCGTCCTGTAAGCTTCAGGGCATTTGTTTTTCAATATATATATATATATATATACACATATATATATATATGCACACATATATATATATATATATATATATATATATATATATATATATATATATATATGTATATATTCACTTGATAGTGTATGCCCTGGGGTGAGCATAAATCCAAACGATGGTAGATATTGTCTTGCTTCTAATTTCTACTTACTATCTCTGCCTCTGTTCAGTAATCCGATATCCTACTACAATTCTCCATAGTCTTTGGAATTGACCAAACGGTAGATTCTCCTGCAAAGGGCATGGATGGAAGCGGTGTAACCTGAACAAATTATTGCTAATATGGTACCCTATCAATGACCTATCAGAAACCTGAAACAAATAGACTTAATTGTGTCTTTACATACAACACTATCTCAAATCAAATGAGAAAGATAATCAACAATAACTGTTGTACTCTTAAATCTGGAACATTTAACCTTGAGAAACCTATGTTCTCCCAGAAGCTTACAGGGAATCTGGTCTATACTAGAACACTGGAAATGAAAACTACCACCAAGCAGAACACACTGAGGGTATGTCACTGGTATTTGGCCATTTTCCATGTGGGTCATGTAGTGTCTGCCCACTAACAAAAGCAACAAAGGAACTTAAGCTCAAAGCAGGTGTTACAGGGGCAGTACTGTAAAACAGGAAGGCAATCGACGAATGGAATAACCTTAAGTATTGCCCGGCGATGTCGCCTCTATTCCCCAAAATATGAATCAATGAAGAGGCAGGCGCTGGAGACTGGAAGGCAGGAAACAAAGGTTTATTCTCTCCGGAGGAGAACACGTCAGATCAGACCAACAGGGAATCTTCACGAGGTGCTCCCTGCATCTCTGAGGCCTGGCCTCTTATACACGCATTTATGGCAGGAAGACATTCTTTATTACAGTAAAGATACTTTGAAGTATGAAAGACATCCCTGGGATCTTCCGCTTCAGACCCGTTCCCACGCACCCTTACAGTGAGAATCCCCTCCCCATTCACCATACAGAATCGTCATCAGACGGCAGGATCAGCAGGGCATTCCGCCGGTTCCCGGAATGCATGTGGTGTGACGGATCTCATGGGGTGGGGGCCTTGATCTACTGTAACTCCTTTGAAGAGGGGCATTTCCTTACAGTCGGGGCCATAAACTGTATCCGCAGGGCTAGGTGATAGCCTGGGACCGGCCTGGACAATCGGATACAGAGGAAGAGGGGTGTCAGAGGGTGTGATAGTGTATAGGAGGAAAGGGAGGTGTCGGGCAGGCCCGGGTGAGATTCCCAGGGAAGTGCAGCGCAGTTGGAGGGGGTTAATGGCCCGTGCATGAGAGAGAGAGAGAGAGGGTGACCAGTGCGGGGGGGGCTTGCGAGGATGTGGAGCCGCGCTGGGGATTAGCGGTGTGCAGAGAGTGGGTCTGATCAAGGTAGCTAAAATGGCCGCCGCGGACGACGAAAGTGTGGCATTGGGAAAAAGGGCAAGATGGCGCAGACAATGTTTATCGATACAAATTAATTTTCCACAGTCCTCCCTTTTAACATTTCTCGCCAACTTGTTAATTCGGGTCGATCCCCATAATGCCACGTATTTCTGTCTCATACAAAGTTTTCATGTGTTCAGCCTGTAAGTCCAAAGTCTTTGGGCAAATGCAATTTGAAAATAATGAACACAGAGGAGGCAGACATTGGATACTTAAGCAACACCCGCATAGCACCACAATCGGAATCAGAATGAATGTGAACAACCTCCACCCCCAGGCTTTCAGTAAGTCCCAGAACCAGCTCCCAAGCGACCATCCTTTTGCTCCTGGTGTACTTCAGAGGACAGTCTATGGAGGTGTTCGATGGCTTTGTAAACAGAAGGTGAATTGTCTGGCACGTAGGTGCAACAGCTGGACCCAATGATGCGGCATGCTCCTCCTCGGTCTGCCAGAACCACGTCTAGAACAAGGCGGTTCTGCAGAGCCACCAGGCGGACTGCCTGAAGCTCTGCGGTGTTATTGGTCAAGATGCCAGCTGTGATGTTCATGGTGGTTTCAACTGCCTGGGTCAAGTGTTGGATGGCGCGGCTGTTCGTCATCGGACCCCAGAATGGCACAAGTCCTTTCGCGGCATCCAAGAACTGTGCTCCTGTCGAGTCGGCCTGGTCGATGTCCCTTGCACGCTTTTGCCGGTGATGGCTTGCTGGGGCCACATACGTAGGTGGGAGGATGAAGGCAATGTAGCATGTGCCCCCCAACCTTTGGGGAGCCAGGTGTATGCTTTGGTGCCACAAACAAAGTACATATTTGGAGAAGCAACAAAGGAGGGAGGGTCGGATGAATCCAGTGTTCTGGTGATGACGCAGGCGCTGCGGCCCACCAGTTGCGTCCCCAGGCCTTCGATGCACACAAGGCCCGAGTCGTTGACAACAGACAAGGCCACTGTCAGAGTGGTGGCTGTTCGTTTCCGGAGGTAGGAGAAAGTGGGTCTGGCTGGGTTATGGAAAACTTGCATTTCCACTCGTTCTTTGGCAGGGATGTCCATGTGAATAGAGGTACCAGAGGTCAGAGGGTAAAAGGAGTAGCGGTTCGCCCAGTCTTATTCAGCCATGCCTCGTGGTAGAAATGCGAAACAGTTCTTTCTGATGTGGCATTGTCTTTAAAGCTTTCTTGCAGAAGAATCAGCCAGGCAAGACAGGAGCCGTGGATGGAAAAGGGCGAAGGAATGAACGGGATGGAGTGTCCGGCTGCATGGGGCAGCAGCCCGCAGATCCAGCAATTAGTGGCATTAGCGGCAAGGTTGTGTTGGTGCAGCAGTTGCACAAAAGAGTTATTCCAGAACTCCCTGCGTCTCTCTCGGAGCGGTGGAGAAAGGGCAATCAGGAAGTGTTCCTTGGTAGTTATCGGCAGTTCAGTGGGGAGCAATGTTTTGTGAGCGGGTGTGCTTTCTTCGATGATCCAGAAGGTTGTCATGAGGAGGAGGCAAAAGAGAAGGGTAATGAAAATGGCTATAGTCTTTGAGCTGTGCAGTTTGTTAGTCTTTGGGTTTCGGTAGGTCCTCTTCGGATATCCAGTTGCTTCCATCATTGGGGAGTCGGGCGCTTCCATCATCTTCAGAGTGCTCGGTAGCGGGCAGAACCACCGACTTTCTCTGACTTCTCTTCGGGCAACCTTGAGTGTGTTAGGCTACCGTTCTGAGATTTTACCCAGTCAGTGGTCTGCTTTGCCGAAGCTCCTCCCTTTTACGTAGGTTGTACCCTTCCCTGGACGGTACGGTGGGATCGGGAAACTCTGCCAGTTCGAGCGTTTCTGTGTCGGTGTGACAGCTCAACGATGGTTTGTCTTTTGTCAGGAGCTCTTCCTGAGTCGCAATGTCTTCTTCCGTCGTCAGAGTTGGGGGCGCGTTTACAATAGTGCGCATGCACCCAGTGACGCTTGCCTTCCACTCGAAGGGCCGTCCGTGTAGTGATCAGGACTTGCCAGGGGCCCGTCCACCGAGGTTCCAAGCTTTTGGCACGCTGGAAGTTGCGGATCAAGACGTGATCCCCTGGGTGAATGTCGTGTCCTGGGCCCCTGGAAGCGTCTGGGATGGCTTGTAGCACCTGTTGATGGATGACAGTTAAGGTTTTAGTGAGGGTGCACAGATAGTCAGACATTAGGACGTCTGGGACGTCATGGATCGAAGTTGGCCTAGGCGCGGCCCAAATATTCATTGGCCGCCCGAATACTACTTCGTAAGGGGTCAAGTGGTGCTTAGTGGGGGTGGAGCGCATTGATAGCAATGCCAATGGGAGGGCATCAGGCCACTTCAGTCCGGTGGAGGCAACAATCTTAGAGATTTTTAGCTTGAGTGTGGCGTTGTGTCGCTCGACCAGGCCTGCAGATTGGGGGTGGAAGACTGCGTGAAATTTCTGTTTTACACCCAATCCCTTTAAGATAAGTTGGATGACTTCAGCTATGAAGTGGGGGCCGTTGTCACTCCATAAAATCCGACAAAGGCCATATCGGGGGAAAAACTCTTTTAACAGGACTTTGGCAGTGGTCATGGCAGTGTTGTCGCGTGTGGGATAGGCCTCCACCCATTTGCTGAAGGCGCACACGACAACAAGGACGTACTTCAAACCCAGGCAACGGTCTAGCTGAATGTAATCCATCTGTAGGACTTCAAAGGGATGGTCGGGGACCCCGAACCCACCCCGAGGGACAACAGTTCCTTTCCCTGGGTTGTGTTGCAAGCAGATTAAGCATTGTTGAACTAGGCGTCTAGCAGAGTCGGGAATCTTGTCGTTGTGCCAGACTCGGGTGATGAGTTCAATCATGGGGGCAGATCCTATGTGTGCTGGGGAGTGTGCCATAGTCAGTATGGGGATCAAGTAGGAATTGGGTAGCAGCCATTTGTTCGTGTCTTTTGTCAACCAGCAGCCTTCATCATCTTTCAGTCCCACCCGTGCCCATTCAGTCAGTTCTTGGGGGAGCAGGCCATTTGTATGTCTCTAATGTGCTCTCTAGCGTCCTTCCATTTTTCCGTCTGTGACCTAGTCACGTACATGCGTGTCGTCGTCCTATTCTCAGCTGTGGTTCGAGCAGTGATGTCGGCTAGTGCATTTCCTTGTCCAATGATGTCTGTCACTTTCTTGTGTGCCTGGCATTTGATGACTGCAAGTCGTTCGGGGAGGAGGACTGCTTCGGTCAAGGCAGAGACTAGATCTCCGTGAAGGATGGGTGTGCCATGCGAAGTCAGGAATCCCCTTTCCTTCCATAAGAGCCCAAAATGATGAACCACCCCGAAGGCATACTGGCTGTCGGTGTAGATGTTTGCGACTTTGCCTGTTGCTAGGACGCATGCACGTGTGAGGGCAATTAGTTCTGCCGCTTGTGCGGACCGTTGGGTGATGCGGGCCGTCTCAACTACCGTCCGGGCTGTGGTGACTGCATAGGCAGCCGAGGTCGTGCCATCGGGGAGTTTAATGCACGAGCCGTCTACCCATAGCTCTCCATCAGGGTCTGGGATGGCAGTGTCACGGAGGTCAGCTCTACTTCTAGTTTGCTCGTCCGTGAGGGTCACACAGTCATGCATAGGGGACACATTGGGGTCGTCATCGGGGAGGGGCAACAGAGTGGCAGGGTTCAGAGTGGTACATCGTTTCAACGTGATGTGGGGTGTAAGCAGAGTTAACTCGTAACCAGTCAGTCGTGCGCTAGTCAGGTGCTGAGTCTTGGTCTGGTTCAGGAGTGTGTCGACAGCATGGGGGACCAGCACAGTGAGGGAATTCGAAAGTACGATCCCCTCACTTTGTCGGATAGAGACGGCAGCGGCAGCTACCGCTCGAAGGCAGGCGGGCAGAGCTCTGGCTACAGGGTCAAGAGTGGCAGAGAAGTAGGCACAAGGGCGTTGTTTGGGACCTATGGGTTGCGTTAGGACAGACAAAGCGCACCCCTCCCTCTCGTGGGTGAAGAGGGAGAAGGGCTTGGTGTAGTCAGGGTTCCTAGAACAGGGGCTGAGCAGAGGGCATCTCGTAGTTCTTGAAAGGAGGATTGGCATTCAGGGGTCCAAGGGAGTGGGAAGGGAACGTCTTTCGCTAACAGAGAGAGTAGAGGTCTGACTATGAGACTAAGGTTTGGCAACCACTGCCGACAGAAGGACGTGAGGCCTACTAAGGAGCGAACCTGCTTTTGAGTCTTGGGAACGGGGTCTCTAGGATGGTCCGGATCCGATCGGGTGTGAGCTTTCTCCCGTCCTTGGACAGGAGGTGGCCTAAGTATGTCACCTGTGGTTGGCAGAACTGCAGCCTCTTCTTGGAGACCTTGTGACCATTCTCCGCGAGGAAGTGCAGGAGTTGGATGGTGGCTGTGGTGGCAAGTGGCGTAGTGTCGGCAGCCAGGAGAATGTCGTCGACATACTGGATTAACACCACTCCGTCCGGGAGCTGGACTGCGTCCAGCTGTCTCTTGAGAGCCTGGCTGTAGATGCTGGGGCTCTCAGTGTAGCCCTGGGGTGCTCTACAGAATCTATATGAACGGGCTTTTAGGGTGAAGCCGAAGAGGTATCGGCTGTCTGGATGGATGGGGATAGAAAAGAAAGCATTTTTGAGATCTATGACGGTGAAAACAGTGGCAGTGGAGGGGATCAGGGTCAAGATGGTGGTGATGTCAGAGACTACTGGGTACTGAGGTACGACTACTTTGTTTACTTCGCGGAGGTCAATGATGAAGCGATAAGCCTTCTCATCTCCTCGCCTTGCTTCTTGACAATGGGTAGGATAGGGCTGTTACAGATATTACTGACTACTTCCTCTACCACTCCTGCATCGACTAAGGACTGAATGATTCCTACCAATGCCTTCTCGCCCTCGGGCGATATCCGATACTGTGGGAGCTTTGGGAGCATAGCGTCTGACCGTACAGTGATGTGCACAGGGTCTATCATCATGCGTCCTACGTCTGAGTCGGTCTTGGCCCAAAGGTACGGGGGTAAAGTGTCTAGTAAGGACAAGTCAGCGTCAGTGATGGAAAACATGCGTCGGGTGGGACAAGGTCTGAACAGATTCTGGTTATCGTACAGTATGACTCGTACTCCGTCTGGGGAACATCGAATGGTGGCTCGAAAGTGCTTCAGGAGGTCAAGACCCATAATGGCGTCGGGGGTGTTGGAAGATAGCAGGAAGGTCGTGTCCGTGATGTTGTTCTCTAAGTCAAAGGGAATCGGTGTAGATAAGGGATTAGTAGAGGGCGTTCCATCAAAGCCTATTGATGTCACGTGTGAGCCAGACAAGGGTGCCCTTGGAATCAGTCGTTTGGATAATGCACTACGTGTTGCCCCAGTGTCCACCAAAAATGGGGACTTCGTACCCAGGACCTTAGCAGTGACATAAGGACCTTGCTGGTCAACGCAAAGCTCGACTGGATCCCTCCCTTGTCCCTGGCTGTCCTATGCGAAATCGCGGACGTTCTCGCAATCGGACTGCTGATACTGATTCTGTCGTGGGCGGTCAAATGTGTTAGGTCGGCTTGGTCTGTCATAGTTAGCATCATTGGTGTGTCCCCGTCCCTGGTCCCTGTTCTTTTGTCCGTTTGTCCCATCCCTAGCCTCTCGGTTCTTGTTTGCTTCATGAAGGACCGGGCACTGCGACTTCCAGTGACCGTATCCTTTACAAAACGCGCATTGGTTTTCATCTAAGTCCCTTCGGCTTGTATAGGGTACGGGCATTCGTTCTCTGGAGGGTGTATTTTTAGGGGCTGTCGGCTGGTAGTTCCCCTTGGAGGGTTCCCTACATATCGTCACCCCCTGCAGTTGAGCTATCATGACCCGCTCTTTCAACTCCTTCTTTTTACGTTCGGATGCCCTATCATTCTCATTCTTCTGATGTTCATAGTATTGGGCCATCTGGAGGATAGCCGTGGGTTTAGAGGCTGCCCAGCTGCTTTCGCTCGCCTGCAATTTTTGAGAAACTTCTTGCACCAGGCCTTTCACGAAATTCTGAACGAACAAGTGGTGTCCGGTTGCAGTGGCCATATCTTGGCCGCTGTAGTCGGAGAACACCGTTTCGAACCTAGAGAAGTATTCCGAAGCGTCTTCTTGTGGTTTCTGTCTACAGGCCGTCACTATTGACCAGTCTATTTTCTTCTCGGGAATCAGGGTCTTGAGTTTCTGGACGATCTTGTCCGGGAGTTCAAGGATGGCCGTTACGGGTTTCTGTCCGGCTCCTCGTTGCTTGTCGAACTCATCGAGTTGTTTCCAGGTATGTCCGAACAGCTCAAGGTGGTCGACCTTGCGGATCTGCTTCCACACATCAGCTGGCAGACATAACCCGAAGAACAAATCGAGGTCCGTTAGGGTCATGATAGTGGAACCTAAGGCTGTACCTAGTTCAGTGTAGAAGGCGGTGGGGTTTTTCGTAAATCGGGCAGAGATTTTCGGAACGTCAGAATATCCTGTCGATCCCATGGTTGGTAGACCCAGTTGTACACTATCCTCCCTTTTGCATCCGTATGGTTAACATCATCGTGTGTTCCCTGACCTCGTGGGGGGACCCAATAGGGGGCGGCCTCTCTTATCGGCATCATGGTGCTAGGTTGCTCTATACGTGGTTCGGCCGCTACGGCTGTCGTAGGTTTAGCTTCCACCTCTGATTCAGTGAGGTGGCAGAAAACCCTAAGTGTACGCGCAAGGAGGTCCGTCACGTTACACTCGCCCTCATCCCCGATATCAATTTTTCTATACAGAGTCGTTAGGCTCTCGGGACCTCTATCTCGATATCGGTCCTCATAAGCGTTTAGGACATGATAACATAATCGTACGACAAAGTGTCGTCTGTGGCTTCCCGCATATGAGTTGAATATATCCATAACGTGTTCCTCCTTCTCCTTTCGTTCTACTAGTGTCCTGACTACCTTGTCAATCCTCTCTTGCTCGTTTTTGCCCAACCTGTTCGTCCTTGTGGGTTCTGTGTTTCGGGCCTCATGGTCATCTAATATTGCTGCTTGTTTTGTATCTGGTGCGAGGGATTCCGCCGGTGCGGAGGCCTTGGGGGCCGAGGCCCTGGCGCTACTCTCGTCTGTGCTTGGGGGTCGCGAGTGTTGCGCTGAAGGTTGGGAAGGGGCATATGGAGGGGGCATGTAGATGATCGGAGGACCTAATAAGAGATCATCGTTGGTTCGCTGTTTCGAAGGTAATTCAGGGTAGAGCGCAGAGGGTGTTCTAACAGGACACTGGCTCGGTGTTTCGATCTCTTGTTTTCGCTTAGCCTCCTCTCTCTTCTTTATTTCTTCCTCTAGTTTCTTTGCAGCTAGGTGGGCTGCTTTACGTAGCTCTTTGTCTAACCTAGCTTCCTCTTTCTTCTTTCGCTGTACAGTTTCTTTGCGCCACAGGCCAACGCTGTCTAGCATGGTCGGTGTCGTTCTACGAGTTTTTAGGGCTTCATCTAGTGCATCTAGTTTGCTTTCTTCAAAGGATCCTATCAGTGGCCACTGACTCTGGGGTTCCTTCTTCGTATACCTGTGCCATAATTTGCAATATGCTATAGCGACTAGTCCATGCTTTGTGAACATGTCTTTGTTAGGGGTGCCTTCCAGTGGGACTGGATGATCCACCTCTAACAAGCGGTCCGAGGCTGAACCAGCTACCACTCAGTGGGGAGAAGATAGGCATGACAGATTACAAAGGGGGACAAAGGTCCGCGTTACCTACCCTTCACTACCTGCAAAAGACTAGGCAGAATATTGCTATTCCAGGTTGTTTGCAGACAATGAATGTTTCAAGAGAACTAGATCCAAATAAATAATCAGTGGGGAGAAGATAGGCACGACAGATTACAAAGGGGGAAAAAGGTCCGCGTTACCCATCCTTCACTATCTGTAAAGGGAGAGAGAATATTCCTATCCCTCGCCGTTTGTAGACAGGGAATGCCTCAAAAAGGAGCTACTCTGATACTCAAAGAAAAAGGGAGCTACCCTTGACAATCAATCAAACAAACAATCAGTGGGGAGAAAAGATAGGTACGACAGATTACAAAGGGGGACAAAAGTCCGCGTTACCCACCCTTCACTGTTCACAAAGGAAGATAGAGTATTTGTACTCTTCCTCGTTTGTAAGCAGCAAATGTCTCAAAGAACCGTTATCGTTTCACAATTTGTCGTTTTGTACGACCTTACCCGGACCGCATGGGCTGTTTCTTGTCTTCCGAATCCAGCGCCCGATCGTCCTCTATCTTCTATCGCGGCACTCCTGATGGTTCCCAGTCAGGACCATAGATCACTCGAGAGAGGTCTGTTCGGAACCAGTGAAGTTCGGATGATCGGCTGTCAGACGAGGGTCTATCGGACAGGAGCTCTCCCGATCGTTGCAGTCGTTCACTCTGTCGTCAGGACCTCTCCCACTGGATCCACGTGTCGCTGATGGGCCCCCACGCTTGGGACGCCAATTGTAAAACAGGAAGGCAATCGACGAATGGAATAACCTTAAGTATTGCCCGGCGATGTCGCCTCTATTCCCCAAAATATGAATCAATGAAGAGGCAGGCGCTGGAGACTGGAAGGCAGGAAACAAAGGTTTATTCTCTCCGGAGGAGAACACGTCAGATCAGACCAACAGGGAATCTTCACGAGGTGCTCCCTTCATCTCTGAGGCCTGGCCTCTTATACACGCATTTATGGCAGGAAGACATTCTTTATTACAGTAAAGATACTTTGAAGTATGAAAGACATCCCTGGGATCTTCCGCTTCAGACCCGTTCCCACGCACCCTTACAGTGAGAATCCCCTCCCCATTCACCATACAGAATCGTCATCAGACGGCAGGATCAGCAGGGCATTCCGCCGGTTCCCGGAATGCATGTGGTGTGACGGATCTCATGGGGTGGGGGCCTTGATCTACTGTAACTCCTTTGAAGAGGGGCGATTCCTTACAGTCGGGGCCATAAACTGTATCCGCAGGGCTAGGTGATAGCCTGGGACCGGCCGGGACAATCGGATACGGAGGAAGAGGGGTGTCAGAGGGTGTGATAGTGTCTAGGAGGAAAGGGAGGTGTCGGGCAGGCCCGGGGTGAGATTCCCAGGGAAGTGCAGCGCAGTTGGAGGGGTTAATGGCCCGTGCATGAGAGAGAGAGAGAGAGGGTGACCAGTGCGGGGGGGCTTGCGAGGATGTGGAGCCGCGCTGGGGATTAGCGGTGTGCAGAGAGTGGGTCTGATCAAGGTAGCTAAAATGGCCGCCGCGGACGACGAAAGTGTGGCATTGGGAAAAAGGGCAAGATGGCGCAGACAATGTTTATCGATACAAATTAATTTTCCACAGTACAAAAGCACACAAATGGTAATTCTTCACAGGTGATCTACATGATCACATGTCCGTGTGGCTTGAGATACGATGGAAAGACATGGAGGTAAGTGAGAACAAGAATGTGAGCATAGGAGCAAAATTAGAAGCTGAAACATGAAGAAAATGACCTACCACTATCTCCTTGTTCAACATACTGCTAATGGTATGTCATGGGTGATTCTAAAACAATTGACTTCATTGACCTCCCTTGAGAGATCAACAAGGGTAATTTTTGATTAGAGAAAGCAGTGAAGACTTGGCCGATCCTGCCTCAGCCCCTGAAGGCCAGGTGAGCAAGCTGTTTGTGGAGGTGGAACAGACTTCACCGATCTGCGCTAACGGTAACATGGTTCCTGCCAGGTGAAGCATGGCAAATGGGGATCCCTGAGAACTTATTGGGACTTGGGTGTGGCAGCTCTCACCTCGGAAAACTGTGGAGAAGACCAGTATAACCAGGACCGGCCTTAATTGAATAGATTGGATGGTCTGGATGGGGAGGGATGCGAATTAAGGTAGAGTATCCCCACAACCCGGGGCAGCTATTCTGGGCACCCACGCTTGGCCTAGGCCACTTTCTTGAAGGCAGAGGATTACATTCATAGACTTTATCATGGCAGAGAAACACTCAAAAAGGTGAAACTGACTTTTTTTATAGCACTTCAGATGAGCAGATGGAGGGAGAGAGCAGACAGATCACATAGAGAGTTCAATAGTAGATGTGTTATGGGGATAGAGAGACATGATGGGTACAGTAGAGGCAATAATACAGAAGCTAGAAGGAGTGAAAAAAAATGTGACAGCGGTTGAAGAGCAGATGGGTAAAGTGGAATGCCAGGTGTCACGGGTGGAATTGGCAAGAGACTCAGTGAGGAAAATGGTACAGTCTGCAGAAGCATGCCTGAAGGATACAATCCGGGCACTCAGGGAGGTAGCATCCTTTTGGGCACAGTATGATTAATGCCATGATTTCGCTGACACCCAGAAGATACTCAGGCCAACCTTTGGTGTACTAGGCCTTTCAATTGCTATCTCAGAGGTCTAGGTCATCAGAGACCCCTCTAGTGGCACATTATGGTGGTACTGTCAGAACTGGAACTGTGCTAGTCTATTCCGAAGAGAGCAGCTGCCTTAAAGCTCTACCTTTAGTATGAGAACCACAGGATACACTTATTCCCAGATATCAGGGTGGTGACATTAGAGAAGAGACATCACTTTGTGAAGACATACAGAGAATAGCTAAGAGAATCTCAGCAACTGCGTTTTACACAGCCAAACAAAGTTCCTCAGGAGAGGAAAGACTTTGTTTTCTGGTTCTGAGGCACCTCAGTCCTTTCAAGAAGTAGTGCAGAAGACCTCTTCTGAATGGTATGGTAATGCTGAATGTTACAAAAATTCCATGGAGTGTGAAAGTTGCCTGGCTCCTTTTATATTTCACTTGATTATTTAGACCGGGGGACCAGTTTGGGGTAAACTTTTGCTTTCTGAAAGGGTTTGCTACCCTTATTGTTTTCTAGCTCTCACTCCTTGTTGCCTTTTCCATTCCCTTGCTTTCTGCCTCCTTGATCACTGGTCATACTTGTGCAGCCGATTTGGAGAAGTAGCTATCTTTTTGTGCCTGAGTATGGGTGGGGGGCTGTATCAAACAACAGAATCATGATAAAATAATGAAAACATTTGTGCAATCAGACAAAAATAATAGAACTTGACTGCAAAATGATCATAATTCATTTTTGACACAGATTGATAAGCTGACTATGCTTAAATCATAAACAACCAAGGTCCTTGCAAAGGGGAAATAATGACAAAATTAAACCCTAATGGCCCAGATCACATAACTCAAATCAAACAACTCATGAATTCATATGTCCATATAATGCATGGCGTCTAAGGGCAAATGACACAACTGCATAGCTTAATTTTCAGTGTCGTTATATAGGATATTTCTTCCTAGCGATGTCTGATTTCTTCTCATATCTGATTTCCATGAAAATTGAAAACCAAGGTTACAAACATGAATCACCTACAATATACTTGGAGTACCACTTCAGCATCATTCATTGGGCAGAAATTATCCTTGGAACAATTCATACACAGTAGCAAGACACTTTTGGCTAACTCATGAGTTTAACACTCACAACTGAAGTAAAGTGTCATAGGTGGCATCCCGTGTACTATGAGAAGAGGGGATAGGGCAACACCTCTCAGGAAATCCGAAAGCAGGTATATTTTAGAGTTCAACTCAAAGGCCCCAGATCGATTAACAGTAGAGATGTTTGTTTACTTATGAATTGTCTTTGTATTCAGTAGCTCTGAGATGTTGCAAGATTCTCTTATTTACAGGTAATTTTGTGCAGCCGGTGTACATTTTCTGGCAAGAACAGGTCAATATGTATACCACACGGTCATCCTTACAATTGAAGGGGTTTTTGAGCATTTTCTTTTTCCTACCAATCGGTATTCGAACATTTTGATGTTCTTACCATTTTAAAGCTTTCCATTTCAAATATTTAAAGAAACCCTGTTCACACTTAAGCCAGCTGTCAGTTACGTCGATCTGCAAACTAACTTGTCCCTCATAGAAGAGAGTTTTCTAAATGTTAGAGCAGGCTCTCTATTGAAATCATTCCTATAATAGGATCACTTCTTAATATTGGCCAGTATTTTTGCAGAATACGCTGAACAGACTTGTCTTTTGTGAAATATGTGGTTATTAGTCTGTTAGTTTTACTCTGGTTGTTGACATCCCTAGGTTTCTTGGGAGCTGTGAACAGTATATCTTCACATTTCATATTTGTCACTCTATCTACTGCTCTAGTCAGTTTGTCTTCTCTATAACCCCATTCTCTAACCCTCTCAATCAATGAAGCATATGCTGCATCCATGCTACTGTTCCTTTTGATATGCAAGAGCTCCCCATATAGAATTCTCTCCGTAAGAGGATAGGGTGGAAACTACTCGCCTGTAGCAAGCTATTCCCAGCTGTGTGTTTCCTATTTATGCTAGTGCATATCTTGTTGTCAATAATCATTACTTGTACATCGAAGAAAACCACTGATTTATCACTGATCGTGCTGGTAAAATTAAGGTTTAGAGCACTGTTAGTAATAGTAGGCACACATTTATCAGTGGTGGTATTGAGGCACTTTCACACCATAATAAAAAGTTAATCAATATATCTAAGCCATAAAATAATACGGCTAGACCAACACTCCATATCAGTGCTATATATCACCTGTTCCTCTAACCAGCCCATATGCAAATTTTCATAGTTGGGGATGAAGCAGGTTCCCATAGCTGTCCCCTGCCTCTGTTTAAACCACTCGTTGTTGAATATAAAGATGTTTTTGTGTAAGCAAAATTCCATCATCTGCAAAGGCACAGTGATGGTAGAATATGAGAGACATGATCTCAAATAATGTCTAGAAGCTCGCAGTCCATCCTGGTGTATTTTATTGTATATAAGGATGACACGTTTAACGTCATGAGTAAAAAGTCATTTTCTTAAGAAAGATCACGAAAATCTGATGTGTAAATATGACGGCAGAAAGTAAACATGGGGTCTTAAAAAGCTGTCTATATACTTCAATGTGTCCTCTACGAGGCTTCCTTGCAGTGATTCTGGGGGATTTACATTTTTCTCCTGAATCTTTGAGATAAGGTATAGTATGAGTGGCTTGGGATGTTCTACCTTTAAAAAACATTATTCATCATGACGTAACAATACCATCTCTCTCCATATATGGAGGTTTTTATGATACTTCTTTGTAACCACCAGGTACTGGGTTTCAAAATTCTTGAATAGCATGCTTCATCTGAGTACTGGAAATATGCTTCACATATTTACAAGTTTACATGTTACTAGGCCATAGCACAGAGTCACCACATTTATCAGAGACTTTTATAATACAATTCTTGATATCAGAGTGTTGCAAAGTCATCCTGTGCCCTGGGCACCCCCCAACTTTTTGCTGACTGGTACTGGTGGTAACTGACTCTGACTGACCCTGGGCTTTGCCTAACCATGCCCAGGGCCAGTGCTATGCTGAAAACACTTAGAATACAGTGAAAACAACTACATACACTAGGGTACACTATGGGGTGGGGTACCCCTGTGATTGGCATGACCTACCCTATAAGCCCCTAATATATAATAGGGCAGGGGAATTGAAACTACCTATCAGTCCCTAGTATATAGTAGGGCATGGCAGTTTAGAGGCCAGCAGCCTCCTGCACTGCTGAGGCCTGAGGTCAGTTTTAAAAGCAGCCCTGGGTGCCATGACTGCTTTTAAAAAGTAAATTGTGCCCAAACTCGACTTTGGTGTTTGGGGCACTTAAAAATGGATAACCTACAATGTTATGGCATATTAGGAACCCCCATGGTCTCCCCTAGGTGTCCCAGGGGTGGGGGGTCGGGTATCTATAAGGTAGACCCTTATAAAAATGAGTTTTATATGCCCTGGGTTAAGTGAAATTTCAAATTTCACTCCCCACATTGTGATAAAGTGCTGCCCAAATTCGACTTTGATGCTAGGAGCACTGTGAAGTGAGGATCTGCAATATTTCTACAGATTCAGAACCCCTAAAATCTCACCTAAGTGTCCCATGGGGTGGGGGTCCTGTAGATATAAGCAAAGTACTTATAAAATATGTTTTTGTAAGTCCTGGTGCTGGAAAAATGGCCCAAGTCATTTTTCCCATTGCAAATCCCCTGCTACATAGGTTAACATGGTAGAAAGTTATTAACTAATAACTCTTGATAGGAGAGGGCTAGACTTCCCCGAATGGTATTAATAAATCCCACAATATGATATTGTTGAATTCCTCCTAAAGTGTACATACAAGAAGTTATAAGACTTTCTTGTTTGTAGGTCCAGATTCAACCTTCCAGTGGTCTGCCCTGATTGGTCAGAGTTAAGTGGATTAGCCAGGCTGCCTTGAAGAGGTGATAAAGAGCCCCTGGGGTTAACCAGCTCTGCTGGTAGGGCAGTGTGCTGTTCCACAGGAATGCCAGGCCAGGGGGAGGAGTCGTAAACCATGGTCTTCAAAGAGGAGAGCAGAAACCAGTGTCATTTACAACTCTGAACTTTCCACCTCAGGCAGATGGTAGGATTAAGGAAGGTGCAGGGGGGAGAGTCTAAGTAAATTAGCCATCCTAAGGGTGTGTTTAGCCAGCTCTTACCTCCCTGCTGGAAAATCAGCCATTATGAATTTGGAAGATTTGATGCACTCTGGGACAAGATAATGCCACACTCTACAGGATGTGGTCATATCTTTGAGGAGTTACCCTGCTCCCATTGGTCAGGAGTGACCTCCTGCCTGACCCAGAGAACTTGGAATAAGTATCTGAGCGGGGCAGAGCCCTCCAGATCTGCTGCTTGAAACTTAAGGAAGCAAGACGTTGCCATGCTGAGAAGTTGGGGGTGCAAAATTCTAAGGCCTGCCCTCTGAAGACTGCACCAGCTGAAATTACAGCCCTGTGGATTACCTTGCTGCAAAAGAACTAAAGAGTGGACTCCCTGCAAGCTACAGGTTAACAGAGCTCACCTGGACCATCACCACCAAGGATCATCAACTGGAAGAACTACCAGTGGATTTGTAAGGGTTTTGTCCAAGTGGATTGTGGGAACTGAAGTCCTCAACTTTCAAGGACCATCTTGGAGCTTCCAGACCCTTGGAGTGAGGTTGAGACACTTGAACTTCAGGAAGAAGTTCAAGAAGTTTGGAGAACTTTGGAGCAACTTTGAAAAAAAGCTCCATAGAGGGAGCGACTCAACCTGGCCAGCCAAGCCGCCTGCCTTCAACCGCGAGCCGGCCAGGCCATCCAGGTTCGTCCCGCTAAAAGCTCCGTAGGCCCAACTTCCAGAGTTTGACCGGGAGTAGAAGAAATCCGAGGCCGGCGAACCCTCACCGAAACCGGCCTGGTGAAGAGCATCAAGGGACCCCGCGAGAAAAAGCTCTGTAAAAGTTTCTAAGTCCGAACGAAGAAAAGGTGACCGGGAGCAACCGCGAAAGCCAAGCCGCCTGCCTTCAACCGCGTGTCGGCCTGGATACTGGGTTTGCCCCGCTGGAACCGGGCTTCCATAAGTTTGACCGGGAGCTCATCACAAGGCTATCCGGCGAACCCTCACCGGATCCGGACTGGCTGAGAGCTTCGAGGGACCCCTGGAAGAAAAGCTCCAGAAAAGTTTCTAATTTCGAAGGTAAAAACTGTGACCGGGACCTACCGCGAGGTGTAGCCGCTCAGGGCTCCATCGCCGTTGGCCTGAAACTTTGACTTTGGGTCGGTCTATCGTGAGCCTGTATCCCAATATGGTGCTATAAGTTTCTAACTGCTATATTTTGCTAAATCTTTGAAAATTCATCTCTCCGGTTCCCTATATTGGATTTTTGTCGTTTTGGTGTCATTTTAAAGATAAAAATATTTCCTATTTTTATAAATTGGTGTTGGATTTTTATTATGTGTTGTGTCTTAATTATTTACCGAAATGGTGTTTTTAAATGCTTTACATACCTGTCTTTGAAGTTAAGCCTGTCTGCTCGCAGCCACGTTACCAAGGGTTGAGCATGGGAATAATTTTCTAAGACCTATGCTGAGTCCTATCATGTGCTAGTGGCCTTATTGCCAGTGGCAGACCTACATTTGCCCCTACCAATAATCCACTTTCCAACTCAGAGAGATTCTTTATCACTCTATCATATTCTCGGACTGGTTGCTGTTCCCAGTCCGGCCCTGCTTGGCTGGCGGTGTGCTGGGATGGTGCTTGGATGGCGGAGTGCGTGGGTGGTGCTTGGCTGGCGGTGTGCGTGGATATTGCTTGGCTGACTGTGTACATTGACAGCATTTAGCTGGTGGTGTACTTGGATGGAGCTTGGCTGGGGGTGTGCATGGATGGCGCTTGGCTGGCGGTGTGTGTGGATGGCGCTTGGCTGGCAGTGTGCGTGGATGGCGCCTGGCTGGTGGTGTGCGTGGATGGTGGTGTGCGTGTACTGACTCTTGTCTGGCGTTGCGGCTTGCATGGATCCCCCAGCGTTTTCTTCCCCAGAATCCCCCGCAAACCTCAAATTTATTTACAAAGTCACACTTTCCTCACATGTCTGTGTGAGTAAGTTGTAGGATCACCACGCAGGCACACATTTCCTACTATGCAGCATTCCCCTTGATCTCCCGAGAAAAATGATACCTCACTTGTGTGGGTGCCCAAAGTAGCGTCAGCCTAAAACGTATAAACAAACTGCCCTTTTGGGGCCGCTTTGAGCCCCCCTCAATCTCCACAAGTTTTGGCCCTTCCATGTCATAGGCACTTGGCCCATCCACACAAGTAAGGTATCATTTTTATCGGGAGACTGAGGGGAACGCTGAGTGGTGGGAAATTTGTGCTGTGTGGTGATACCACAACTTTCCCACACAGATATTAGAGGAAAATGTGAATTTTTAGCTAAATTTGAGGTTTGCAGAGGATTCTTGGAAAGAAAATGTTGGGGGATCAACGCAAGCCACACCTCCCTGGACCACCACGGGTGTCTAGTTTTCAGAAATGTCTGGGTTTTTTAGGTTCCCCTAGATGTCTGCAAACTTGGGACCAAAAACATAGGTGCCCACCTTTCTATCACAAAACGACTTGGTTTTTCAAGGAGGTCACCTGCGCTTTTTGGTCCGGAACTCAGCGGAACTCCAGGGAAACCTACCAAACCCACACATTTCTGAAAACTAGACACCCTGGGGAGTCCAGGGGGGTATGAGTTGCGTGGATCCCCCAAAGATTTCCTACCCAGAATCCACTGCAAACCTGAAATTTAGCTGAAAAAAATCAAATTTTTCTCAAATTTCTGTGAGGGAAAGTTGTGGGATCACTCGGTTGAGACAAATTTCCTACCACCCAGCGTTCCCCCAGGTCTCTCAATAAAAATGGTACCTCATTCGTGTGGGTGGGCCAAGTACCCAGGACAGGCAAGGGCCCAAAACGTACTGTGGAGACATCATAATTAGCTATCACAAACAATCTGGTTTTGCAAGGGGGGGTCACCTGGGTTTTTGGCCCCGGGCTCGGCGGCCATCTAGGAAAACCTACCAAACCCACACATTTCTGAAAACTAGACGCCCGGGGAAGTCCACGGAGGTATGGCTTGCATGGACCCCCCAACATTTTCCTACCCAGAATCCCATGTAAACCTGAAATTTAGCTGAAAAAAATCTATTTTTTCTCACGTTTCTGTGTAGGAAATTTGTGGGATCACGGTGCTGATACAAATTTTCTACCACCCAGCATCCCCCCAGGTCTCCCGATAACAATGGTACCTCACTGGTGTGGGTGGGCCAAGTACCCGGGACAGGCAAGGGCCCAAAACGTACTGTGGAGACATCAAAATTACCTTTCGCAAAACAACCTGTTTTTGCAAGGGGGGCACCTGGGTTTTTGGCCCTGGGCTCGGCGGCCATCTAGGGAAACCTACCAAACCCACACATTTCTGAAACTAGACAACCTGGGGAGTCAAGGGAGGTATAGCTTGCGTGGGCCTCCCAACGTTTTCCTACCCAGAATCCCCTGCAAACCTCATATTTAACCAATGCAACCAATACCCGGACAGTGTAAAGACGACAAAATAATAAAGTAATACTATCACAAAATGTGCAGCATTATGCCACATAATTTGCTTTTTCTTGACGCATAATTCATTTAACCCTGCCGCCTAATTTGGCCCTCCCCTGCCACATAATTCCAGTGGCCCTGACTATAACTTGTGAATTTCAGTGGTCTTGTTACTGTATGGTATTGTTTAACTGACATTTTCACCTAACTATAACACCACTTTAACTTTTGTTTTTTTCAGTGAATTTCTAGTTTTTTTTTTAACCGTAAGTAATATTTTATTACTACACGTAGCACCAATCCCACGGCCTCCGACCAGGCCCTGCAATCACCCCCTGTGGACAGCCATCCCTATGCACATGGCCTGGCTGCAACCACAAATCTTACACAGCCTTCTGCTGTACGCGTTGTGGGGTTACAGCTGACTTTGTGGCGTTACAATTTAAAGGGTGCCATTTTAATTAAAGCAGACCTATTTATTGCCTTTGTCAAGGGGGCAGAACACTAAGCTTTGACTCTACATATTAATATATATAAAGCAGACCTATTATCTGTATCAAAAAGTCATCAGTACTTATAATTAAATGTATATTATATATATTCACACATTCCTAAGATTAATAAAGTGATTGTGATTTTTTTTTAAAGCCTTATTAAAAAAAAAAAATCAACATGCCATATGTCATTCTTTCAATGTCTGTCAGGCTACAAAGTGCAAAAATAGAAACAACCACAAGAGGGCCATGCACTCCAGCTGATGAGCATACAGGTCCAGCTTAGAGGGCTTTCAAAAAGTGGTCATGGATTTAATAATCCAGCAGACTTACTGTGTTTTTTCAATTTTACTGGGGAGGCTGCAGCATTCCCTTCAGCCCCCGCAACATTAAAAAAAAATGCTTGGTGGTGCCCCTGCCTCCCCGGGGCTGTAATTGGCTCAGGGAGGAGGGCCCACGCCCGCCCTCCACTTCATAAAAATGTGCTGGGGCCCAGGGCAGGGTGTTCCAGAGGCTGAAATTGGCTCCCCGTCAAAAACTGCACCAGGCCCCAGGGGATGGGGTCCCCAGGGTGGAAATCAGCTGAGGGAGAGGGACCCCATACAAGCCCCCTCCCCATATTTAAAAAAAAATTTATATGGTATCACCCCCGGGCCCTGGCCCATCCCAGTGGTCATTTATTGATAAAAAAAGATACAGGCACCGCGATCCTGTGAGAGAACCGCTGGATCACAGCAAAAAAAGTTGGTTAAAGTAGCGGTTAAAACTTCATGCTTGTAGTTTTTCCATTTACTTTCAGAAATTCTAAATGGGCTGAGATTCTAAATTAATTCCTTAGACGCTGAGGCTTTCCCGCCCCCAGTGCTGAGCCCTTTTTTTTTAGGATTGGAGCACTCTGTGCTTAGGTCTTGGCAACATTGTCTCCACAAAAGGTATCCAGGCCAAATTTGTGTCTTTCTTTTCCCAGATGTTGGGCAATCTGGTCGCACCAAGGGAATGTAGATTTCCCTAGAGGGAACCATGAAAATGGCCAATCTATAGCAGCATTTAGTTTTTGGGGGGAAATGTGGAAAAGTGCTGTACAAGAAAGCAGTTTTTAAAATAAAAATGGCAGTAACTTAATGGTTGATGTGCTAAGATCACCATCTCTAAATCAACAAGGGGGGAGAGATACGGACTGATCTTTATCCAGGTCCAGCATACATGTCCGTTAATGAACCTATACAAAAATGGTATGCAGTTCCTAATATTAAAAAGCAGGAGGAAATGTTTATATCAAAAGGTCCACATGTGGATGTGGAGTTATAGAGATGGGGAGAAGAATCCTCTCCTCTTGGAAAAAGACCCTCACACACCCAGCCAGCTAGGTGTCATGCTTCATCATCGGGTCTGCTCCTTATCGGGTCGGCGCTGCAATCCCCGATCGGCACCCGTGATGGGGCCTCCTTAGCGGAGATCTTTATTCCAAATGCCGGTGGGTGAAGTGCGTGTGAGGGCTCTAAAACAGTGTAGGTGGTGTTGATGTGTAGGGAAGTGAAATTAAAAAGGGAGGTGGTCCACTCAAAATAATTTTATTGAACGTGGCCCCTACCCTAGTTAAAAAGAAAACAAGACGCGTAACCCCACTCTAAGGATGTCGGGAATAGGCGCTTGAGAAAAAGGTCAACATGTTTCTTGCCCAGCAATATATTAATTGGCAATTCTTCAGGACCAAACAAAAGGGATCTACCTACACTTTTTGGTAATGGTCAACAGTAAAGTGCATAAGTGACCATCATTACAGCACCCTAAAAAGTGATACCTGTAAATCAAACAATACAACCTGCAATAAAAAACAGAATAACAACGTTAACATAAAAAGTTGCAGTATTCTGGATATAATAGGAAATAAGCGCACCAAAAAGTGTCAATGATGCGGATCAAACATGCTAAACACAGGTGGCTCGTGGCATGCGTGATGTGAGCACTCGGTATCATTAACACCGGGAAGGCATCTAAAAACTGAGAAACTAAGAAAGGCAATCATCTAAAAACTCACCCGGTTAGGGTCAAGGATGCGCGGCATCGGTACCGGCTGGTGTAGACACTAATGTGTAGTGTCCTAATAGGTAGGAAAAAACATGAATAGTAATGTACATAATTATTGAAAGGGAGCAACATGTCTTAGGTACAACAGCCTGGAGGAGGAGAAAGCCACCGGTACACAAGGGCACCCATAAAACCTGCCCTGTATGTGGCACTCCAATTGGCTAAGCATATACTCCAATAAAGGAGCACACTAAATGTTAATGGTGCCGGGGGGCTGAGCAACGTGGCGAGCACCCCAATCAAAGCACCAGCCAGGGCACCCCACACTCACCAAGGTGAGGACGTGTTAGCTAACAGGAACCCTGACGGGGCCACACCGCCGATGCTCAAAAAGACAGCTCAACAGTATTGAAACTACCTATGTGTAGGAACGTGTCGTCAAATACGGAGGAGACCGAAGCCTGTAATAAGGTCAACAAGATTCACCGCATCGACCACGTTCTAACCCACAGGACCGGCAGGTGCCGGTGGAAAAAAGAGAGAACCTAGGCAAGGGTAGCAAACGGACTCGCAATACTCACAGTTAATCAGGAACAGTGGAGGCGGTTGTCCTACCCTCACACCGCCGGTCCGGGCAGTGTGTTCACTTGTATGACCCTTGCGTCTAAGTAACCGCGCGTCGCCGGCGGTGGGGGGCGGGACTTCCGGTAAGCCTAACCGCCGCTCCAAAACAACTAGAGCGCGAGCCGGATGGTAAACGCCATATTGGGTAACCCTTATGCACCGCGGACCATCTGAACCGCAACTACTGCGACCATAGCATCGCCGCAATCCCCACAACATTGATGAGTGTATTCTCACTGGGTTCAGTAATGCTACTCTATGCCCCCAAAGGTAAGTCATGACCCTCTGGCAGTATTCATGTAGTCTGGGATAATTATAATAAGATCAATCAAATTAGGACCCCAAAAAAGCAGATAGAGGGTGGGGGCGAAAGGGGGGGGTTTAAAGAGAAAAATGGCAGTAGAGCGTAGGGTTTCCTTAAAATTGTAGTTAAATATACTGGTACTCGGGATGCAGTGTACTCAGATGTGGTTTGGTACAAGGACAAGAGTGCAATCCTGCAAACACGTGCTGGTTCGTGTAAGTTGTATGCAGTTAGTCAGGCCAAAGGGAGATCCCCTGTATGTAATATATGCCGTGTTGTATATTGCAGCCAACCACAGTTGTTATTATATTACTGGGATATCTCAATGTTGGAAAAGGTGTAGCAAAATTCATAAAGTCGATCATGTCTAGAGACTCCAAGGGATATTTTCGTTGAGTCCTGACTGGTCAGTAGCCAATCGTAGGACCCACCGTTGTTCTATGCGAAACAGGGCGTTTTGAGATGCCCCCGGGTGTGTCTCTAATACACCCCATTCAAATGAGTCAGGCGAGTGTTGTGCCTCTTTGAAATGGGTGGTCATTTTAGTGTTGTTCTTCAGGCACCTAAAGTTACTCCTATGTTCCATTATCCGGATTTTAACCGGCCTTGAAGTCATGCCGATATAAAGCAAATTACACCTACACTTCAGTATGTAAATGCAATTATTAGTGTTACAATTGGTGTGTGTAGTCATTTTCCAGACAAAACCATTAGGAAACCTCATTTCTTTAGTAACTCTAGTGAGGTGACACACAGAGCATGAGCCGCACGGGTAATGCCCCATGACCGGGGGTAAATCCCACAACGATCTTTGTGTTTTGCTCTGTTGTTTCTTCGGTCTAGTGTGAATTAACATGTCTTTGATGTTACTAGTACGTTTAAACGCAAACCTTGGTGTGGCTAAGTTCAGAGTTCCTGTGTTGAGAATATCCCAATGTCTGCGGATTATTTTCTTTATCCGGTTCGAGTCGGGGGTATACGTGGTAACACACGTGATGGTTGTATCAGGTTCTCTAACTCTGTCTTCCAACAAGTTCTCGCGATTGTTATTTTGAGCTCTTTTGCACGCGGTGTCAATAACCTGTCTAGGGTATTCCCGCTGGAGAAGATCTTCCTTGAGTATGCCCGACTCCTTTTTATAGTCAGTTAATGTGCTGCAGTTCCTTCTGATGCGGAGGAACTGACCGAAAGGCAAGTTCTGTCTAAGGGCCCTCGGGTGGTAACTACTGAAGAGCAAGAGGCTATTCCTATCGGTCGGTTTACGATAGAGATTGGTTGAGATTTTATCGCCTTCTAATCTTACCAATAAATCAAGAAAGGGGATCTCTGTCTCCGAGATGGTGATGGTAAATCTCAGATACGGATTCAAGGTATTGATCCATGTGCAGAACTCATCGCATTTGGTTCGTTCTCCTTTCCACAGGATCAAGATATCATCTATAAATCTTTTCCACATAAGCACATTTGTAATATATGGGTTACTGGGATTAAAGATCTCTCTTTCCTCGAATGCTGACATGTACATACATGCCAGACTCGGCGCAAAAGTACTGCCCATCGAAGTGCCCTGTGTTTGATGGTATAGTTGGGTGTCAAATTTAAAGAAATTTTCTGTAAGTGCTAAAGTGGCACATTCCAGGATGAATGCCACTGGTGTTGGTGAGTTCCACTCACTGCTGATCAATGCATCTTCAATCACCTCAAGTGTAGCCCTTTGAGGAATATTGGTGTACAGGGCCTCAACATCCAAGGTAATCAGTAGATCTACTGATTCCGGATGTTGAGTACCCTCAAGCAGACGCAGGACATCTGTAGTATCCTTAATGAAAGATGGAGTTGCCCTGACCAATGGTTGTATAAAGTGGTCAACAAACTTAGACAGAGGTTCCAAGATAGAACCGATCCCTGACACGATGGGACGCCCTGGGACCGGAGTGGTATTTTTGTGGATTTTGGGAAGGCAGTAGAAATAGGGGTTATAGGTTCTTTTGTTACCAGGAAATCAGCTTCCTTCTTGGTGATCCACCCTTGTGATTCTGCATTGAAGACCAGAGTAGAAATGACTCTCCTCAATCTTGGAGTGGGATCTTCTATTATAGGAGTATAATATCTCCTATCACTCAATTGTCTGTGGCACTCCGTATTGTAGTCTAATGTGGACATAATAACTAGTGCCCCACCTTTATCAGCCTGTTTAATGGTGATACTAGCATCACTCGCTAAGGTTTTAATGGCAGTGGTTTCAACACAGGATAAATTGTGGAAAGGAGCAGTAGTAGTCATACTATTCAGATCTTTCAAAACTGCTTGCTCAAAGGTAAGCACTTCGTGAGGAATCATGCTACTATTTGGTGTAAAAGTAGAGGGTTTGTGTAAACCAGAGTTTTTAGATGCCTTCCCGGTGTTAATGATACCGAGTGCTCACATCACGCATGCCACGAGCCACCTGTGTTTAGCATGTTTGATCCGCATCATTGACACTTTTTGGTGCGCTTATTTCCTATTATATCCAGAATACTGCAACTTTTAATGTTAACGTTGTTATTCTGTTTTTTATTGCAGGTTGTATTGTTTGATTTACAGGTATCACTTTTTAGGGTGCTGTAATGATGGTCACTTATGCACTTTACTGTTGACCATTACCAAAAAGTGTAGGTAGATCCCTTTTTGTTTGGTCCTGAAGAATTGCCAATTAATATATTGCTGGGCAAGAAACATGTTGACCTTTTTCTCAAGCGCCTATTCCCGACATCCTTAGAGTGGGGTTACGCGTCTTGTTTTCTTTTAACTAGGGTAGGGGCCACGTTCAATAAAATTATTTTGAGTGGACCACCTCCCCTTTTTAATTTCACTTCCCTACACATCAACACCACCTACACTGTTTTAGAGCCCTCACACGCACTTCACCCACCGGCATTTGGAATAAAGATCTCCGCTAAGGAGGCCCCATCACGGGTGCCGATCGGGGATTGCAGCGCCGACCCGATAAGGAGCAGACCCGATGATGAAGCATGACACCTAGCTGGCTGGGTGTGTGAGGGTCTTTTTCCAAGAGGAGAGGATTCTTCTCCCCATCTCTATAACTCCACATCCACATGTGGACCTTTTGATATAAACATTTCCTCCTGCTTTTTAATATTAGGAACTGCATACCATTTTTGTATAAGATCACCATCTCCCCAGCTTTCAGGAATAGGTAAATATTTTTTTACCACAGTTTTTCATTTTTCTAAGTGGCAGTCAGTTTTTTTGTCGTTTCAACCTACTTGCAGTTTGTGGTGGGAACAGGTGTAAAACTCATGGGTGAACTAAGAGATGCAACACATTTCTGAAAATGAGACAAAATCATAAATTCAGCAAGGGGTCATTTGTGTAGCTCGCTCATAGTGTTCACAAAGAAACTAATTGCTGCCACAATAAAAATAGAAAAACGTGACAGCGTTTTCATCTGTCATTCTTTGCCCTGATGGTCAATTTACAAAAGTGGTATAATGTTACCTCCATCAGACCGTTCTTGTCGCAGGGATATACAGTGTTTGTTGGCTGTATTAAAAAACATGTGATACTGAGACAACAAATGAGCTGCTGCTTAGAATAAGTTTTTAAGTTTTCATTGTATACCAAATATGCTTTAAATCCTATGGTAAAATCTAAGTAATAAAAAATTGGTATGAAGGAAACCTGTGCATTTTTTAAATCTACCCAAGATACTGAGCTTAGGAACAGGGGTTATTTGTACAATTCTGAATTTGGGGTTATCCCTACTATCATGTGGTACAGAAGGCACTATGCAAAAAGTGTTGTTTCTTGTGCACTGACTTACATTTCAAAACCAAAAATGGAAAGAAATCCAATTTATAATCACAAATGTCATACTACCCTGCGTTCCCACACTTCTGCACATAAAAACGATACCCCACTTTTATGGATAGGCTATTGGCCGTAAAAGCAAAAGCCCCAAAACACAAAATTAGAGACATCATATTTCTGCCATGAAAAATGACCCATTTAGGCAATGTCGGTAGCAGCAGTTTTTGGGCCCGGCTTCCACCCGGGAAACATACTAAACGCAGACATATCTGAAAACTACCTCCATCACACTTAGAACAAAGGGACGACATGTTTAAGATTTCCCTAGCCCTCTCTATGCCATACAGCTATTCACACAAAAAAGGGGAAGCTTCCATAAAAAGTGTTTATCACAGTCTGAGAGTGGGAAACCTTAGGGGTTTGTTAATGCTGCCCTCACCCACTAGATATTGGCATGCTTCAACATAGGGCCACTACTACACCCTGCTGCAGGCCGACATACAGGGTGGAGCACAAAAATATTTTGGGAAAAAACACTAAGGATCCACTTTGCAGATGCAGTAATAAGATAAAATTATCTAGGAAGGTACCCTCTCTCCTTTTTATTTATTTAGGGAAGTAACGTCTCTGTCACCCTCTCTGCTTTGATCGGCATGTTTCAGCCAAATTCATCTGCCCCCGTCGGAGTGTGAAGAGCGGACCTAATCGGCAACGATCGGACCTTGGATTAAGTGTGACTACAAGACGATGCCCCACTCTCACCCTGAGTTTAGAGTGGAATATATGAAACTCTGCAATTTCCTGGAGTGTTACTATAATGGGCACGTATAGTAACCTATAAAACCTCCACGTATAGAATATTTTGGGGAGGCGAGATAACGGGATCTATATCCTGAGGAATGCCAATGACCCCTAGGGGGCAGATGAATTTGGCTGAAACATGTCGATCAAAGCAGAGAGGGTGACAGGAACGTTACCTCCCTAAGTGCACCTGTTGGACTAGGCCCTTTTTGGCTAAAGTTCCTTAAACTTTTGCCTTCCTCCTAGACCTTTTTCTGACATTATGTTGCCGACTTAGATGCTTTGGGCACTTTGCCACTGCTGATCAGTGTCAAAGTGCAAGTGCTCCCTGTATAAAGTGATATGGTAATTGGTTGTCCATAATTGGTATGTTTGCCTTACTAGTAAAGTCCCTAGTAAAGTGCACTATGTGTGCCAGGGCTGGTAATGCAAATGCTACTAGTGGGCCTGCAGCACTAATTGTGCCACCCACACAAGTAGCCCTAAGAAGAGATCTCAGGCCTGCCACTGCAGTGCCTGCGCGCAGTTTGTTAACTGCCTTGTTGTCCTGGCAAGTGCACCCACTTGCCAAGCCTTACCTTCCCTTTTTATGCACATCAGACACCCCTATAGTAGGCCCAAGGTACCCCCCTGGGCAGGGTGCAGTGTATGTGAAAGGTAGGACATGTACTGAGGTGTGTATCATGTCCTGACAGTGAAATACTGCCAAATTCGTTTTTCACTGTTGCAAGGCCATCTTGCCCATAGGACAGAATGGGGAATGCTGAGTCCCATGTTTCCAGCATATCTTCCCATAGGCATAAGACATAAGATGGAGAGATGGAGTTTAGTGTGCCTGAACTCAGAAAATAATAACACATCTTTTTGTGAAGATGGTTTTTGAATTGTGTGTTTAGAAACCACACTTTTAGAAGTGGCTGGTTTCTTGTCTTAAACCATCCTGTGTGCCTCTGCCTGGTTGTGTATTGCCTGTCTGGGTTTGGATGTGACAGGGTCTGGGAAGTGTCCTGACCCCAGGGAGGAGTAGGTGAGACAGAAACAGGCTGGCCTGTGTTTGATGTGGGGGGGAGGAGTAGCCCCCCTGGATGTGAAGAGGGCTGTGTTGCTGCCCCCAGAGGATGGCTCCACCTCCTGCTGAGCGTCTGGGCCCCAGACCCTGACTATCAAAGGAAGAGGGTGTGCACTGGCAGGAAGACACCCAGGTCTGGTTTGGACCGGGGTCAGAGCTCCCTGAACACAAAGACTTCAAAGGCATTTAGGGGTATAAATGTAAGAGCTGAAACCCCTGAACTCAAGACTGAAATCCATACTGAAAAAGGATTGAAACTACTTTGTGATCAAGAGGAACCTCTGCAAAAGAAGAACAGCTGAAGAGACTGAAGAGAAGGACTGCCCTTGCTGTGTGTTCTGGGGCTGGCCTGCAGTTTGCTGATTTGACTGAGGAGAGGACAAGGGACTTTGCTGTGTGCTGTGTCCCCCTGCTTGAGAGGACGTTGCTGTGTGCTGTGTCCTGAAGTAACTTGTCTCCAAGGGCCCGAGGAGAGCTGGTCCCCTGTTGTGGAAACTTAGGAACATAAAAGTTTCCAACTGTGTCTCAGCGACGCTGCGTGCGTGTGCTTTTTGCACGCCTGAGACTGCTGTGTGGTCCGTGGTGCTGTTTACGAGGTGCCCCGTGACCGCATTGCCCCCGCAGCGTGAAACATCGTCCACGCTGCTGCATTGCTGTTTGTGACCCGAGCCGTCATCGTAACTGAGGCTGTGAGTAAAGATCGCCGCCGCCGGCCCGAGCCGCAACGTGCTAAAGGATTTCTTGAAGCTAAGGAAGCTACAAGGTGAAAGGGATCGTGATCGTTGTTCCTCAGAAGGAATCTGCCCAAGACCATCAACGAAGGAGAAGGCAGCACCGTAACCCGTCCGGCTACAGCGTCGCCTAGCAACAGAGCTGCAACGTGATCGGGATCGCCCAGCAGGACGTCCGACGAGCGGAGAGAGAGAGCGAGGCAGCGCACCCCCCCAGGTAAGGCTTGGACTCAGGTCGGGAGCCGTGAGCGTGGGTGGCCTGGGGAGGCGTGCAGGAGGAGTACAGGAGTGCTCCGAGCTCTCGCCCGCTGCACCGCGTTAGACGCGCTGAGTCCCCGAGCAGCCCATACCTGCCCAGTAGTACCGGGGCCGCCCCTGTAAGCTTACGACCGTTGTCTCTGTTGTTGGGGCCTAGTGGTGCCCGAGTTGACCGCGCAGATTGGCTAACCGCATTGTTCTAGCATTACGAGCTGCCTGATTCTTGCATTACGAACCGCATTATTCTTGCATTACGAACTGCCTGATTCTTGCATTACAAACCGCATTATTCTTGCATTACGAACTGCCTGATTCTTGCATTACGAACCGCATTATTCTTGCATTACGAACTGCCTGATTCTTGCATTACGAACCGCATTATTCTTGCATTACGAACTGCCTGATTCTTGCATTAAGGACTGTCTTATTACTACATTACGAACTGCATTATGAACTGCATAGCATTGCATTAGGACTGCATTAGAGATCGTGAATTGCTCATTAATACCGCAAGAACCTACAAGTGAATAGCTACAAATATCTAGGGATATATCTGGATAATCGATTAACTTTCCGAATACAAAATGAGGCTATACAAAAAAAGGGAAATGGACTTACATTTGCATTCTGCTCTATCTCAAAAAGTTTAAAAGGTCCCTCCCTCACCCCATTACTATCCATTATGAAGGCAAAACTTCTGCCTACCCTTGCATACGGAAGCGAAGTCCAGTGTGGGAAAGATGCTGGGGTTTTGGATAGGCTCCAAACGCGAGCATACAAAAAAGTTTTTTCACTTCCGCAAAATGCCTCGCCGGCGCAGGTTTGATTAGAATTCGGATTACAACAGCAACAGCTTCATAGAAGATATGTCACAATAAGAGCCTGGTATAAAATTTGGCGAGACCGAGAAAATGAAATCAATAATGCACTTCGGAATGCGTTACAAGGTGATCCGCAGTCCACCTACTTTGCATATCTTCAATCCTCACTACAACTCACTAACATGGTAGATCTTTGGCAGAAGAACTTTCCTTACTCCACTTTCCAGCAAATATTGAAGAAGGGAGCAAAGCAACATTCATTACTCGAGGACAAGGCCACCTTGAGCAGGCGGGCACACGCATGGATGGTCCTGCAATCCTATGTAAAACTGCAACCGGCGGCATATTTGGATCAGCCGTTTTCTTACTATCTAAAGTCTAAATTTATAGCAATACGCTTTGGTAAATTGCCATCAAATGCAGACCAGCCAAGTTGGAAATATCAGGGCCCAAAATCATGTTGTCTCTGTAGAGCACCAACGCAGGATTTTATTCACCTAGTCTGTATCTGCCCAGCGTTAGGCGAGGATCGTCGGTAAATGTTGAGGGGGTCATTCAATACAAGAGGTGTCCGATCTTGCAGAACTGCAATATTAAAATGCCTTTACCCGGAAGATCCCCGGCTTAACTGTCGCTTGATCAAATTCCTAATTAAACACGAGGAAAGATCAAATTTAGGCTAGTGGCCAGGCAAAATGGTTGTATGATGTAACATAAGAGACCATGCTAAGGAGACCACTCAACGCCAGAGGTATCTACTCTTGCGGAACTGTTATATCAAAATGCCCCGGCAGGGAAGATCCGTAGCCTAGCCGCGGCTTGACTAACCTCATAACCCAGCAAGAGGAACATCCAAAATAAGGTTAGTGGCCTGGTAAAATGGTTGTATGAAGTAACACTTGAGACTATGTTTTAAAAATTAGCCAATTTTATCAAATGCTTTGTTTAAATTACACAGGAAGAAGTGCAAATTTTATGATAAGAAATAGTTTTCCCTTTTAGAGAATAAAAAATGAAACAGCTTTTTTATGGATATTTGTTTTAATGTTGCTATGTATAAATTGTTGTGGTTTTAATTAACTGAACAATAAAACGTATTCATACAAGTGATTGCTGGCCTAATAACCGGCAAAGCGAAATATTACGAATACGCATGTGTTGGATTTCTATCGTTTGGTCTCATCGTATTCCTTTTTATAAAGATACCGCTATTTTTATGAAACCAGTGTGGTGTCCATTTGTGGTGTTATCACTGTGTTACTGGGAGTGTGGTTGCAAATACTTTACACATTGCCTTGGAGATAAGCCTGGCTGCTCGTGCCAAGCTACCAGTGTGAGCAGGGGTTATCTAAGCGTGTGTCCCTCCTTACCCTGACTACAAGCAAGGGTCCCTATTTGGACTAAGGTACCTACCTCAGCCAACTAGAGACCCCCAGTTCTAACAACACCCGAAATATTTTAACCCTGTCAGGAAGGACCCAGGAATAAAAAGTAGAGAGGGTACCTTCTTAGATAGTTTTATCTTATTACTGCCTCTTCAAAGTGGATTCCTAGTGTTTTTTCAAAAAAATATTTTTGCGCTCCACCCTGTATGTTGGCCTGTAGCAGGGTGTAGTAGCGGCCCTATGATGAAGCATGCCACTATCTAGTGGGTGAGGGCAGTATTAACAAACCCCAAAGGTTTCCCACTCTCAGACTGATAAACACAATATATGGAAGCTTCTCCTTTTTAGTGTGAATAGATATCTGAAAACTAAACACTTAGGGGAGTCAAGAGTGGGTGATCCGCACTGATTCAACAACGCTCTCTTACCACAAAGGCATGTAAACCTCAGAATTAGGCTAAAATCACACATTTTCCTCACATTTCAGTAAGGAAAACTTCCAGAATCTTCAGAGATCGTCACCTGGACCTCAGCACTGTTCATTCTGCCCTATGTCCCTCTTTCCACATGTCGCTGCCTTCTCTCCTGTTCCCTGTCATCCTCCCTTTTCATTTTTCTTAACCCGCCCCTTTGCACCCCTTACATTTCACCTTTGTCTCGTTCCATAATGAACATTGTCTCCTTGCCGCAGCCTGATCTTTCCTGCTCTTTCTAAATTTCCTCACAACAAATGTAGATGAAAAGGACATACCAAAATTACATAAAAGCAATGAACATCAAGAAGATGTTCACAACAAATCGCACATTAGGAACGAAGAGGGTGTGACATTGAGAGGGGATGAAAAGACAGGGTAAATACAGATTAGCACCATATGTCCAAACTCGTGCAAAGCAAAGTCAATTACAAAATCACCATTCAAAAGAGTGAAGTCTTCTCGGTATCAAGAAGCTCATTTCAGTGCCTATTTTATTAAGGGGAGGAAGTTGGTTGTTCTTATGGAGATACGTTGAACACTTAGACGGCATAAACTCCACAGAGAAAAGTAGGTTCTTGTGCATACAGAGACAGTGGAGCTCTGCCACAAAAATACCTTATTCTCTTGTAGAGCTGAACGCACGCCTCTGCAGATAGAGCTGAGGTCCAGAACAGATGCAGTAAAGCCCCTGCATACATAGTGTGCAACCCATGCACAGATAGACCAGAGACCGTATACCCATAGTTAATTTCTTTCATTGAGCTGGAGCTGAGTTCCTTCATACATAGTACTGCGACCCTGGACTGACAGAGCTGAGCTCTTCCAAGTATGTAGCTGAGCTCCATTGCAAACAGTGGTGAGCCAGTTCACAGCCAGAGTTGAGCTGTTTTGCCATTCATTCCTATAATGTAAAACCCAAGGTTCTGTGGGAACTGAGAAACAAGGACCAGCTAATATTCTGTGAGAGTATCACATATCTTTGACCCAGGTTAATCTTCCTGATAGGGAGTAAGGAGGAGAAGGTAAGAGAGAGGATGACAGTGAGAGAGAAGAGATTGAGAGAAGTGACTGAAGAGAGAGAGAGAGAGAGAGAAAGACAAGATGGAGGGTGATGTGAACACGGGGGAAAGCCTAAGTGTGAGTTAGGCCATTGGGCTTTTTATGGTCTGAAGTTTTCCAGCAGTTAGATAGTGACTCCGACAGAGTGCGTTGCCATAGTCCATCTTGCTGGTGATGAGGGCCTGGTTGGCCATCCTGCATGTGCTGACTGTGAGCCATTTGAAGATTACATTGAGCAGTTTGAGGGTGTAGAAGCAGAAGGTGGTGACTACATTGACTAAAACAAATTTTACAGCATATTTCTCCTATTCCTTTTGCTCCATTCATAAGAAGTACGCCTTTCACAGTGTCACTGGGCAGTGCTGTTTGTGGATGGTGCTGATACCAATCGCCAAAGAAACATTGTGGTCACCAGCACACATTTGTTTTTAGCCAAGTGAGCACTGGGTTGAAGAGAAAGTGTTGCACTTGTGAGAGATTCACTTGACGGCTACGTTTTAGAATTATAAAAGGTGGTCTGGTCATTTTTTAAATTGTGTTTCATGTGGAACATCAAACATAAACCCTTCACATACTGAAGGAGTTTGAAATTTTATAGTTTCACTTCCCTGGCATGGCTGAAGCAGGCAAACCCCAAAGTGAGTGGATGGAGGAGTAAAGCATAAAGCTTGAGAGGGCAGGTTAGCTTCAAGGGTGTGATAGAGGCAAGAGCCTCTGTTAGTGCATGTGCGCTAATCATTAATGAGTGGCTTGGTGGCACAACAAACAAAGGGAGGACAACAATCATGGTCCTCTCAGTGGACAAACTTTTGGCATAATCCCCTATACTGCTAGCTGTACCTTCCATTTTCCTACGAGAGAGCACCAGGCATCTGTTCAGGTGAAGGAACATGAGCTCCACACTGACAGGGGGCAGGCATTGTGCACTGGCTGGAGCTACAGGAACCCTTTGAGAGTGGTGCAGCAGGGTTATGGGAATACGCACACTTTCCCACAGGCATGGGTCTACTCCCAGGTCTCCTTTTGGCTATCTCAATTCAATCCCAACGAAGTGTCTTATGAAGTCGATGCTCATCATAACAAGAATTAGGTAATTTTTACATGGATTCAGCTCCTTCACTAATATGGCTGCCAGCACTACTTCCCATGATGAATTTCTGCTGCAGCATGCACACATTTAAATGTGTGCATCTTTGTCTAACCTTCTTTATTCTGGAGAGAAAGAAGCAATAACTGAGTGCAAGTTCGGCTTAGGTGTAAGTGTGTATTTTATTGAATTAATTTAGAGCTAGCAAATTGAGAACTAGCTTTATAGTTGTAATTTACAATGTAGCCTCATTGCTCTCACAGCAATGTTTAACCATTTTAAAGAAGCATTGCAGAGCCAAAAACAAATAAAAGATCCATCAACCATTTGAACACTACCTTAGATGACAGAAAATACCTCAGTAAAAAAAAGATGCTCATCCCCACCACAATCTCAGCTCCACACAGATGGGTATAATGGAGAGTTTTGAGAAGTCATTACATCTTCAAGTAAAAATGCATGTATATATGTTTTGGTAATTTTATTGCACAAAAAAGTGGTGTAAAACCCACATATTTTTAAGGAACCGTGAAACATGGAAAATATTTCATTGTTATGTGTGAATTACAGATTTTGTCACCACTGTACAAAGGTTTTACATAGCCCAAACTACTAGGATTATGCAGTTTGGAGGACCAAGGTTATCGGATGTATGCGACAAAAATTGCAAATTATCGGGGCACTTTGTCTGGCGGTATTATTTTCATCTGTTTGAGCTGGAAACAACAATTTTGGTGAAATCTGCATATTTTGGAAACTATGCGGCAGAATCAGTAAATCCATAATTATGCAGTAAACTCTGCAGCCACAGAATCATATACATCCACTGAGCTCACCATTGCCTATTGTTTTATCAAGAATGTATTTGTGACAATTAAACAAAGCCTCAACATTTTATTTTCAGTCAATGCCCATTGTTAGCTGCACTTTGAATAAAACAGCTTGTAATATAAAAATATCTAACGAGTACCTTGTCATTGCCATCTCAGATGTCTGGTGACATTTACAAACTACAAGGCCAAAAATATCATCAGGACCCCTCAATGGTAATATTGGACCAGATTACACAGTGACCCATTATGCACGCTCTGTATGTACTAAACTGTATACCCCTGTGTATATGTAAATAGAGAAACCTCAACCTTAAACAAGAGACAACTCATTTAGATGCTACCCATATATAAAACATAAATACCAAAATAATTTGCATTCAGTCCACTCATTAGACAGCATGAGGAATGCAGCCTGACTACGTTAAAACATCAACAGAACATGAGTGTTCCAAAGAGTGGTGAAATCGAATGTTTGAAGCTTTTTTTAAAGTTCTAGTCATCAACTGAGGAAGGAAATGTGGTCTATTGGCTAAGTTGTCCATCTGAGGACCTTGATTTGAATCCAGCTTGGCATGAACTGAAAATTGTGCAGTTCTGGGAAATAACTTAATCGTAATGTGAATAAAATGTAAATGTGTGAGATACTAGTCTGTGTGTTTGTGTAACAAAAAGATATAAGCCACCACTTGATGAATACAATCTTGCATCATTTTCCATCACCTCCCATTACGGGCAATGCTCTGCTGCTCTCGGGGTAGGTCCATGCTATAGAAATACCCACACGTGCATGCTTTTACATTGTGAACAGGTACCCAGCTTATTATTCTCTATGGATACCCCTTCCTTTTGAGCTGTTGGTGAGCCCACCTCATTTCGTGACAGCTAGAAAGAAACTTCCATTTTTTTTTTAAACAAACTTTATTGATGTTTGCAGGCCTGATCCCATATAAACTACAAAAGATTCATATTAAGATACAGACAGTGGGGTGAGCAACGTCGCCATCGTGGATGACACAATTACATTAACTAGCCCATACAGAATAGTGCCCACCCCCACCCAAAACCAATCCCATGTTGCGTAAGAAGCGTTGGCACTTATTTCAGTCGTTTACCTTAAATCAATTCTAGTCCCTCGTAACTACTCCCCACCCATCCCTCCCCCAGGCATGTCACATACAATAAACAGCGTAAGCTAGTGCGATCTACAGCGCGTTAGCTTCTCAAAGGCACCAAGAATAAAACTTTAATAACTATTCCATCACATAGGCTGGGTCGCCCTGCATGTTGCACATAGGACCTCCATGATCCGCGGAGCACGGGGGTAGACTACCTAGTCTGCTACTTCAGGAGTTGCAATCATGGTAGAAAGAAGCTTCCATGATTACTTTATCGCAGTTTATTCTTCACACCTGAAGTCTACTTCTCGATGTCTGTGGGAGAACTTTATTTGGTACATTGAGATATTTCCCCGCGCACATCTTCTTGTTCCCTGGAAGCATATTATCATTATGCAATTCATGCTAATTTTTTATCAGAAAAAACACTTTTCAAGTAAGCCTTTAGTGCTTTCATTCCTGACATGCACAGGACTCTCTTGGTACCAACCATCTTGCAGACATTCAATGCTCGAAGGTCTGGTGGACACTCTCTGAGCTCCAGCAGGGCTCGGTGTCTCAGGGGAATGCATTGGCCAAGTCAAAAGATCTGGTTTTAATGTGCCCCTGCAGGAAAGAACAGGCATGTACATATGTCTTTTCCATGGGTTAGCGCATTAAACCCGAACCTATTACCCTTCCAAACGTGTATTCTAATGCCGTCTGGGCTCTCAGTGTGGGAAATGATAGCCCCACCAACACTGATTAGTTGTAGCCCCCTCACCCCGAATGTTCGGGTCCAGTTGCGCCCCTGAATATAGAGATGTAACCTGGTGCATTGAGATGACTTCATCAGCATATTAAAGAAATACGAATTTGTGCATGATGAAAACGCTGTACCAAGTTTTTTTTACATGATGTTTGAGGCACGATTGACATGCCAAACATTTTCAAGGCTCGGCTGGCTCGTGAACAAGCTCTTTGAGCCCAAGCCAGACCATTGGGTAGGCTCTACTTGCTAATTTGTTGGCTAACCCAACACCACTATCCTGCGCCAGTAAATGCTAGAAATGCCTCAGCTGACTAAAACAACTACAACTTCCGCATACTGGCGGGTCCGGGCCGCGCCAGATATGGCTGTCATACCCGGACACAAAAGAGAGCCTTGCTTGTCCCTCCTTCCTTATCCAGAACAGTAAGCATCAACAGCCTAGTCGAGGCTGCCCCGAACATGCTGTCAATGCCCGAATTTAGTCAAGGTGTCACCACCAGCCTCAGAAGGCGCTCCAGCTAACTAGATCCCGTTGTTTTCTGTCTCACCCTGTGCAGATAGGCGGCACCCGCTGACTGTAAAAGAGGACGGATCGCACAAAACATGTGCAGGCTCAAAGCCCCAATCAGCACTCCTGAATACTGTATGGCGCACTGGGATTGGCTAGGTTGTTCCCAATGCTCCAAATGTGAGGTCTCCTTGCTTTTATGAGTACCGCCTTGTCTTAGAATACTCCCAGAATATGTTCAGCCGAGGGATTGGTTGTTGTGCCTACCGGAAGCGCTAACACTAGGGACAAATGACATCCGTTGAAATATCAGCTAAAGACGACGGTCATGAAGCTGAATTTACGGATGGTCCGTGTAAGTAGCGAACAGGTGCTTACCCTAGTAGAATGTGTGATCATAGTTTTGCCATTATGCCTTGTATTGTGTGGGAGTTGTGCGATTGCGCAAATGGTCACAAGCATATTGCATTTTAAAGTGGATTGGGGCGTTAAAACGGGGCACTTGCTGCATATATCAATGTGTATCCTTATAAATGCAGAGTATTACGCTGTTAAAGTAAGACAGGTGGTTAATTACTTGCTGAAGCTCTGTGTATGTTTCTAATTTTTGGTCCCAAATGTGAATCATCTTAAACTAGCTTGGGGGTGTTAATGTGCTTGCTGCAGAGCATTGCATGTAATAGCCATTTAAGGGTCAGAAATCAGTTTATATAGTAGGTTATGTAAATTATTAGAGTAATTACGCACAAACACGCCTGATATTTCTAAAGAAAATGCATATCTTACAAAACAGTTTCAAAACTTCCTTTACGTTTTAGTGACTTGTGATGTAGCACACTGAATGTTTCTTTGTTCTTCCTAATTGGCTCCGGACTCTGGTATGGTGTGATGTTCAGACTGTTTGACCTCCGATTCGTGTTTTTTTGTGTGTGCTGTTTTATTTAGCGCGAGCTCGACCCGAAGGTATTGAAGCGCTTTACATGAGGACCAATTACACAAGGACACATTCACTTTTTTTATGCACGGGGAGATTAAGTGATTTACCCAGAATCATAAGATGTTGAGCCGACGCCTCAGACTGGAAACCCAGTTTCAAAGTCGGCAGCTCTGGACCGTACGCTACATCCTCTCCTCCTGTCAGCAAGGACACAGATCGGACAAAATTATTTTCTGATTGTCAATGAATAATGCATGTACAGTTGGATCGTACTAAAAGGCAGCTTAAGAGCTATGCCTCTCTCCCTATGGTCCGCTGCACAGTGAAGCAAATGCTGAATGTTCACTGCCCTGCATGTGCTTCATGGTTGGCACACTGCATCATGACAGTCAGTTTTTGTTTGCTGGAGTCAGCTTGGAATCTGGACTGGCACGAAAATAGCTACAGGAACCAATATATGGCTGATTCTCACCCAGTGGTAGCACTGGTACCTTGTTTATCCATGCTGCTGCTGGTCTGCGTGTTTCCTGATAGCCTGTTTGTTGCCTAACTGGCATATTGTGAATGCTACTTGACAGTTCTTTGCACGGCGGATAGGCTTTTTTACCCTGTCTGCCAGCCTGCAACCTGCCTCAGTTCTTTTGCCCGGATATTTTCTTACTCTTTCCTTCTGCTGTCCACACCCTCTGGTTACCCTTTCAGCTGCCCTATTGTTTTAAACCAGATGTTCTGTTTATCCTATTCAAGAATAGGACGTGATTTCAACATTCTTAGCATTAGTTAACTTTTTCTTATCCTCTTTATAATCTTTAATATTATAAGACCCCCCCTCCCTCCCTCCAGCGACCTCGAAATTGTCTAAACGCTTCGACGCCCCCTCCTGACTTACTAGTGTATAATACTTAACCTTCACTAGTTAAGCTTTACATTTCTTGTGAGATTACCTGAAAGTTAGGCCAATCATAACTAATTAAGTCATAGCAATGCTATCATGCCTTGTATGAGTGGGGACCTCGCTATCATTCCAGTGCACTGCGGCATGAAGTCTCAAGCTTTCCCATTCATGCATATTTAAATGGCGTGGTTTGTTTTCATTTTTCAAAGCTAACACAGCATCTCTGTGAGACCGAATATCCCCCTGAATGCGGAAGCTGTGCCCATGCCCAGGGTTTGTTTGTGTTTCAGCGTGTTTTCTCGCTTTAATGGTATAAAGGCCTTTGCTTGTATATGATGTTTGATGGACAGATGCCCATTTTCACCAGCCAAAACTACAGCATTAAATGAATGCTGTGTTGCAAATCAAAGGACTCAGTACTCTAACAGAAGGGCATTTCTGTGCTTCTGTTTTGTTAACGCCCGCAGTTCAAGCTGTGATGTAAAATATTTTGTTTTAATTTAATACACGTTTTGAAACTAAAACGGTTTTGCTGGATATCATACGTTATTTGGTATTCTAAATTTGCCTTTCCCATATTTGGTCCGCGTTAGCACCTTTCTGTCAAAAAGCAGTATGTTCAATAAACTGTAACTACAGTGTCTCATTTATCATCAGTGGTATGGATGAAATATTATTTATCAAGTTCCCGAACAGAAACTCACAGCTCTGCAAGTCCATAGTAATATCATAAATGCAATACATATAGAGTAACTTAACTTAAAGCAGTCTTTTAATTTGTAGGTCTTTCTTCCCAGCACAGCTGTTTGTCAGAACATTTGTCACTAATATATATATATATATATATATATATATATATATATATATATATATATATACACGCATGCACAGAGTGAGCTTCAAATAAGTAAACATCTTTCACCTGAAACTATTGGCTGTTGGATGTGCAATTCCTCCTCCTAGCAGTTGCTTCTATTGCAATGTATGGGAGACTATTTTACAGCTCACGGCTACAAGAATCATCACACTTTTTGTCACTTTCACTCCTTTGACACGCAATGCCATCATGCTTTCACCTGAGCCCATTGCCAACAATGCTTTCACCTCAGCACTACAACACTGCCCCCTTCCTTCCCTAACCCATCATTGTACTACCATCTTCCACCACTACAAAAATACCTCCCTGCAGCATATGTCCAACTAGCGCACTGACACTCCAACACGCCAGTAGTGTACTACACTTCCCATGCTTTAACTACCACCTGAAAGTTACCGACTACAACCCACCACACCATGCTACTACAATGTAGTTAATGTATTGCACATTTACCCAGCACCACTCTAACATCACAGCACTGCAACTTCATACCATTGAACTACCGCTGCACACAACTACAATATCCAACACACAATGTCGGTACCATCTCCATAGAATATTCTACAAATCCACACACCCAGGCACCACTTCATCCCCATTGCAGCAAACATCCAACCCTTAGCTGCACACTAACAACCCTACCAAGAAATTAACTTCCCCATGACAAAACCACCTTGTAGCACCATGAGCTCGCCACCACACTCCATCACTGCACTGTGACCCCCACTACTGTACTGGCACCTAACAGACCCCACAGTACCATCCATCATCACCACAATGCAAAACTTCTCCACTATGCTAAAACCTCTAACTACTACAGTACACCCCCCACAGCCTTTTCTTCTAACAGCGCCTCAATATCAACTCCCTCCAACTAGTTGCACCTACCATCACTGCACTGTCCTCCTTTTAACATTGCATTACCAAATCATAGCAGCAAATTACCCCTACTATTGCTGGTTCACCCCAAAACCACAGTGTAATGGCCACACTGTACCACAACCACACAGAGCAGACTTCCTGCAGTTGAGGAACACAACGCCAAAAACCATATTACAAGCCCACAACATCACAGTAACACAATGTATCTGCACAACATCAACAAAACAGCACAACTACAAAACATTACAACACAACATGCACACAATAGCACACCAAAATAGAATAACATAGCAAACCATAACTCAACAGAAATACAATGACACACACTTGAACACAACATAAGCATCACAACACAACAGATGACACAATTCCAGACAACAAAAGAAGTCAACCGAAAGCAGCAACATATACATCCAGACTAGCAGCACAATAAAACATTAACATGATCACACAGCACCATTTAAACACAATACACCAAAAAAGCAACACACCTACATACAATATGCAAAAAAAACTACCAACAGTATTCCAACACAACAACAAAATGACAATAGAATAACACAAATCAGTAATACAGTACACTCTTAATAACAGCACAGCACACATGACAAGAGGCACAACGGAATACAACACAGTGACAACAAAATATCACAGTAGCAACAGAAAACAGACAACCACTTCAACAACATAGAAATGCAATACACAAATACAACATAAAGTGACACAGCACAATTATAGCAAAGCAAAATACCACCAAAACACCTCAACACAAACTACAAAAATCCTAAAAGCAAACACAACACAAGCATGTACCAATTCAATAACGCAAAACAGCAATACTGCAATTCACTTGTGTTGTGTTTTTATGGTGTAGTTTGTTTTGTAATTGGGTGATAGTTGTGTTGTTATAGTGTGTGACTATTGTGATATGCTCGTGCGTTGTTGTTTTGTCATGGTGTATTGTTTTGGTGCTTCCATGAGACTTCTCGGGCATGCTTAAAAGCTTAACAAAAGAAACACAGATGATAGACGGAATGCAGAGCGACTCAAACATTCACCCCAGTCAATAGACCTGGGTTAAATCCATCGTTCTTTTGCTCACCATGCCACCCCAGTTTAGACCTAGCCATATGCAAATCAGTCGTGACCCTGTGCCTCATGGGAACAGTTCAGCCCGAATTGCCAAGCCAGGTCAAGACCTGGAACGAGCTCCCGATCGACATCAGACGCGCCCCCTCCCTGAACATCTTCAGGAAGACACTCGAGACTTGGCTCTTCGACTGAGCAGAGCTGCCTACCCCCCCCACCCCCCCCCCCATGTCTTGAGACCCCCACGCGTGAGTAGCGTGCTTACAATTCCCCTGATTGATTGATTGATTGAGGTCCTCCTTGTACCGGAAACAAGCATCCTGGGACTGGTTTCGGGGCATCACCCCATATCAGCCAGGCTAGCTTGAATCCAGTGACCCAGTGAGCCCTGGAACCCACGTCTGGGCATACCCGGCGCACTTAGGACGAGAAAGCAAAAGACACACAGATGATGGATGGAATGCAGAGCAAATCAAACATTCACCCCCCAGTCAATAGATCTGGGTTAAAAACATTGTTCTCTTGCTCACCATTCCACCCCAGTTTAGACCCAACCATATGCAAATCAGTCTTGACCCTGTTCCTCATTGGAACAGTCCAGCCCGAACTGCCAAGCCAGGAGAACCTGGCCTGGCAGTTCGGGCTGGATTGTTTCCATTGGGAACGTGGTCAAGACTGATTTGCATATGGCTGGGTTTAAACTTGTATGGGATTGGGAGCAAAACACTATGGATTAAGGCCCAGATCTTAGTACTGGGGTGAATGTTTGAAATTGTTCAACATTCTATCCATCAATTGTTCTTTTTCCATCCGTCACCCCGAGTGGGACGGGTATGCCCAGACGTGGGTCCCGTGCTCTGCATGCAACTGAAGTCAAGCTAGCCTGGCTGATGAGGGGTGAAACCCCGAAACTGGTCCTAGGATGCTTATTTTCCATTCCAGGGAGAACCTGGCCTGGCAGTTTGGGCTGGACTGTTCCCATGGGGAACAGGGACAAGACTGGTTTGCATATGGCTGGGTTTAAACTGGTATGGCATGGGGAGCAAAAAAAACGATGGATTTAGGCCCATATCTCTGTACTGAGGTGAATGTTTGAAATTGTTCAACATTCTGTCCATCAATTGTTCTTTTTTTTTTTTTAAAGCTTAACAAAGCAGGACCTCTAAGTTGGAAGAATATGCTATGAGATTGTGACATTATTTTGAATGTTAAAGAAGACGTTGCCTTTATGTGTGCATGTGTTTGCTATAGAAAGTTAAAGTTATGTTGGTTTGGGCTTGGTGTGTGTTTTTGATGAGCTACCAATCATTCTTACATGCACGTCTCGCTGAATGTGACCAGTAAGAAATATATAAGCTACCCAATATAACCATAACCTAGGCATCTGTTGCATGCTGGTGGATACTCATGGCTTAATATAGGCCCTTGCATATGATGGTTATTTGCATACTTCTGATACCAGTGACATGGGAAATTGGTGTATTGTTTTCTCCTTCCTGCATTTTGTGTCCTGAGCCTGATGAGATTGCTGGTTTGAGTGTTACCTAGCACACCAGAAAATATGATCTTGTTTGTAAGATACCGTAGAGTGCTCAATTTATGATTTTTTAGGTAACGCAGCAGACTTTGAAGGTGATGTGGCCTAGAAGAGAGGGCAGTAGAGTTTTGTTAAGTGAATGAGAGTCTGTTGAACTTCCCTAGACCCTTAATGGGAAGGCAGAAGCTATTAAAACGCTCTTCTGATTGGTCAAATGTGATTCTAGGATGCTGGCGCGCATGGTGTTGCTTCTCCTGAAGAGACGAGGATCAGTGAGCTCTTAAGCTTGTTTGACCTAGAAAACATTTCACTTTATAGAGCATGATGAGTTCATGCCAGGCAGTTTGTGTCTGTTTTTCCGATGTACTTCTGAAGCTAAGGATGTGAGGGTGTTGTCGATATGGAATCAGCACCACCCCTGGCTTAATCATTGTACTGTAGCTTCTTTACTTTTTTTTTATCAAACGTATTTTTATTGACGTCATAAATGGCAGTACAATGTCGCAGTTAAGCTGGAGAATAAAGAAAAATTAGATTACAGAACATAATAGTGCCTACTAAGGCCCGGGTTGTAGTGTATCACAAGGCGAATAGTCCAAGCTTTTCCTCGTACTAGTACCTAAAAGAAAAGTACAGTTTGCAATATCTTGCGAGGTCGGAGGCAATCTATTGAAAGAAAAGTACACTCGACCCGTCTTTCTTTTGCGACAAGTTTTTAGCCTGGCGCCTCCCAACTGGGAAGGTTCACCAAGGAGAAAGAGTAAAACCCCTGAACAAACTAAATGAGTTCCCAAAAGCAAAATAAGAAAAAAGGAAAACCCACCCACATAAAATGGCGGCGGCGGCAACCTATTGTCAGGATGACTCGGGATCCAATCCGGTATGTATGATGTTAGAATTGAAAGAGATGCATGCTTCTAATGGAGGGAGGACATGCGGCTTACGGTAATTCCCGGGTGAGGAACGTTACTAGTGGGCCCCATTTGTATTCGAAATTTTTGTAGTCATCTCGGAAGATGTCAGATAGTCTCTCGAGGCATAATAGCCTCCAGAGCCGAGAGTGCCATAGTGAAATAGCGGGCGCTTCCTTCTTCTTCCAAGCGTCCGCTATCGCTATTTTAGCCGCTCCGATGCATGTCCACATAATGGCCTTATCGGCTTTAGTTTGATGTTCTAGAGAGGGGTCGCGAAGGCCTAGCAAGGTCTCTGCCATAGTAGTCGGGATGGGGTAACCCAGCATATCTTTAATGTGAGCGAGAATTTCTTCCCAAAAGGGACGTATAGTAGGGCAGTCCCACCAAATGTGGCGAAAGTCTCCTAACAGCCCGCAGCCCCTCCAGCACAGGTCCGATGTGTTTGGGGAGATTTGCCGGAGCTTTGATGGGTATAAGTACCAGTCCATCATTATTTTAAGATGAGCCTCCCGTAGTTCCACGGAGTGATTACATTTTGTAATGTCAGACCATAATCCCTCCCATTCCGTGACAGGGATCTCGCGCTGGAGAAGCCCCTCAAACATGTGTATATATCTAGGCCGTGGGGAGTGCATAGAGGTAAGCAGGTACTTGTAGAGGAAGGAAATTACCCCTTTCATGGAGTTGGTGTTCTGTGTATATATACTTCAAATTTTGTGATAGGTCGGGTGGCTGCGTCACCAAGCTGGGGGGAGGTGGCCCAATGTTTGAGTTGAAGGTAGTGGAAATGTTCTGTCGGGTCCAACCCATAATCCTGTCTGCAGTTCTCGAAGGTGAGGATGTCAGAGTTATGGAATAGGTGCGTCAGTGCCAAGCACCCACCCTCCTTCCAGGCATCGAAAGGTCCCTCCCGAAGAGCTGGTGGGAAATCTGGATTAAAATGAATTGGAGTGTAGGGCGAAGGGAAAGTGGTCCACTGGTCATTCGTGGAAATGGTATCCCATACTTTCAGTGTGGTGCGTGTGGGAGTGCTTATGTATGCATTTTTTGGTCTGTCCCTTTTGGGGTCCCAGATAGTCCGACCTGCAATAGAGCGATCCATATGGAGCCAGTGCTTCTCTGACTCACGTTTGGTCCATTCTGTCACCACCCGTAATTGTGCAGCTTTATAGTAAAGGCCAAAGTCTGGTAAACCTACCCCTCCATCCGTTCATAAGCGCCGAAGTATCGAGTAAGAAAAGCGTGCCCGTCCCCCTTGCCAAATAAATCGTAGGATCCGAGATTTAATTTTAGGGAGGAATTCCCTATCAAGTTCTATGGGTAGGGCCTGGAATAGGTACAGGAGCTTAGGAAGAACGGTCATTTTGACCGCGTGTATGCGGCCAAGCCAGGAAATAAAAAGAGGCTTCCATCTGATGAGGTCAGCTTGGAGTTTGCAGAGGGCGGACGGAAAGTTAGCTTTATACAGCTCTTCCACCCGAGGCGTCAAGTGAATCCCCAGGTATTGGAGAGAGCGCGATGTCCATTGGAGCAGGGTATGTTGTCGCAGTCCCTCTACCTCGTTCTCTGGGAGCGTCAGATTAAGTATGTACGATTTGTCTAAATTAACTTTGAAACCCGCGACTGCCTCGAATCGCGCCAACTCAGTCTGAAGTGTAGGGAGAGAGCTGGCTGGCTCAGTAAGGGATAGAAGCACATCGTCAGCAAAGAGCGAGATTTTATGGCTCTCACCACTAAAGGGGATGCCCTTGATATCAAGTGCCTGCCGTATGGCCATCGCCAGCGGCTCAATGCTGAGAGCAAATAATAAAGGGGACAGCGGGCATCCCTGACGCGTTCCCCTGGTGTGGGAGAAGGGGGCAGAAACTATCCCATTCACCTGCACTCTAGAGCTCGGCTGTGCATAATTAGCTCTTAGCATAGTAAGAAAGCTGTCCGCGAAGCCGAAGTGCGTGAGTGTTTTAAAAAGAAAGGACCAATCCACCCTATCAAAAGCCTTCTCGGCATCCAGACCCACAAGTAACGCTGGAATCTTTCGTTCGGTAGACTTCTCTATCAGGTGTACTATGCGTCTGGTGTTATCATGGGTCTGGCGGCCTTTAATGAATCTGGATTGATCAGGGTGGATTAGATCTGGCATGAGATCGTTCAACCGAGCAGCTATGATGGCCGAGTAGATCTTCGCGTCTAGGTTTAAGAGAGCGATGGGGCAGTATGAGGAGCAGAGTTGCAAGTTCTTCCCAGGCTTGGGGATGACCGAGACTAGTGCTTCGCTCATTGAGGTGGGGGGGGGGCTATGCCTTCTGTGGCCATTTTGTTAAAAAGGCGTGTGAGATGGGGTATAATGTCCGAGGCGAACGTTTTGTAGAAGTGTGCTGTAAATCCATCGGGCCCAGGGGCTTTATGGAGTTTAAGGGATTTTATGGCGGAGCCTACTTCTTCAGGGGTGATGGGCTCTGTTAAAATGGCATTCTGTTCAGGGGAGACACGGGGGAGTTGTAGTGTTTGTAGGTAGCTATCCTGTAGGTCAGTGTCTCTTGATTCCCCCGTGTACAACGTCTGATAAAAGGACCCAAAGGCAGCAGCTTTCTCTGGATCTTTGTGAGTCAACTCGCCATTCTCGTTGATAATTCCCCCTATGTATTCCCGTTCACGTTTCTCCTTTAATTGTCTGGCCAGATGTTTACCCATCTTGTTACCCTGGGAATAGGATATTTGACGTAGTTTTAGGAGGGTGAATTCTGCCCTGTTATTGTAGATAGCTCTAAGTTTCCCTCGGAGGGCGATGAGAGTGCGCAGGGATTCCCTAGAGGGGTTGGCTATATGTTGCCTTTCAGCCATCTCTAATTCGGATTCCAAACCTACCCGCTCCTTGGCCCGTTGTTTGTTCAGGGTGGAATTGAAAGCAATGCATTTCCCCCGAAATACCGCCTTAAAGGCATCCCAATTATTAAAGACAGTGGTATGTTCAGGTGCATTTAAGGTAAAAAAAAGTCTGAGATGGTTTCGCGAAGTGCAGTACAGAGTACTCTGTCCCTGGTGAGGGAAGTCGGGAAGTACCATTTGGGGGTAGTGGATGCAATATGATTCCAGGACAGGCATATCGAGACCATGCAATGATCCGATATAGAGAGGGGAAAGATCTTGGCCTCCCGTAAGGCACCCATCAGGTTCTGGCTGATGAAGATATAATCGAGTCTGGAGTAGGTGTGGTGCACGTGGGAATAGAAAGTATAATCTCGTGTCTGGGGATAGAGGGTGCGCCAAGCGTCTAAAAAACCCATGTCCTGGAGCTGCTGTTTAGTGTCTGCAGAAAAAGACTTAGGGTCTGTCCTATGTGGGTGGGTGCTATCTATGTCTGCTTGCCAGGTCAGGTTAAAGTCGCCCAAGATGATCGTCCTCCCTTCTGCAAAGTATCGTATTTTCCCCAGGGTAGTTTTCAAAAAGTGTGACTGCCCCGTGTTGGGAGCGTATGTTGCGATAAAAGTGCATAATATCCCCTGTAGAGTGCCCTTGACCATAACTAGCCTACCGTCCTGGTCTGTCGAAACGTCCCTAGGCTGGAATTTCGTGGAGCTGTGAAAGAGAAGAGCGACTCCCCGGTGTTTAGTAAGTGCGGAGGATCAGTAAATCAATGGGTAGTGTTTGTGGCTGAGTCTGGTGTCCTCTGCCCTGGAGAGGTGTGTCTCCTGGAGAGCTACTACATCGAGGTGATGTTCTGTAAGGTATTTCCAGATCTTTGCCGCTTTTGGGGAGAGTTAAGACCCTTCACGTTCCATGAGCCTATAGAGAGTACCATTTAACCGTTGTGGGCTCCCCTCCCCCTAGACCTGCGGAACATACCAGGAGGCCTGGCCGAACCAGCCAGGTATGGCGCATTTCTCTTACATGATGGTTGTGAGATAGGGATCCTGATTAGAGCACATGCCTGCACATCACAATTAAAAAGCCGCCACCATCGCCAAATCCCTCCCGCTCCCACCAACAAAAATAGAAAAAACCCCAACATTACCAACAACAACTTGGGACACATCGAGGAACGTGTCCTGACCAGAGATCAAGTGTCCCCGGTGTGTATGTTGGGGGGACAGAAGGACCGAGGTCCCGTCCGCGCCCGTCCTGAAACGTTCGTACGGTATCTGACATTTGGCGCAGTCTGCATATCCTGGCAAGACGAGCTCAGAGTAGCTCAGCTCAAGCGTCCGTTTGGAGCCAATCTTGCCTCGGAGTGTCACTAAAACAGAATCATGGATCTTGTCGAGTTCTGAAGTGAGGCTTCCCTGAGTGATAAGCAGCAGGTGACCATGCTTGTAGAAGGTGTCCGTCATAAAGAACTGCCAATAGCCAAATAGTTAGTACAATGTAAAGGAGAGAACCGTGTGCTCAGCGACAGCAGTTCGGCTGAAATGATTACACCCATAAGCATGAAGTGCTCCCGGTACCGGCGTGGCCTGGCATAATCAGCGTTCGGTTCCAGCACCTTTACTGTGACAGTTGACAATAGAGAGGTTTGGGCTTGTCAGTCCTCATTTGCGGTTCCTCCGGGGGCCAGCCGACCATTGATACATCGAAGGGCCACTCCTTGTCGGGTCTGGCGTCTTGCTACTGGCGGATTCAGGGTCGTCGGAGGAAAGGCCTAGGAGATCTAATCCTTCTTGCAAATCCGAAATATGTCGTTGTTTGTTGTATTCGAAGGATAATCCGAACGGGTATGTCCATCTGTATCGGATGTGATCGTCACGTAGTTTCGACGTAATGGGCCTGAATAGTTGTCTCCTAGCCAGAGTAGCCGGCGCTAGGTCTTGAAAGACTGTTCACGAATGATCTTGAAAGGAGACAGTTCCCTTTTTCCTGGCTGCTAGCAGGACTGCTTCCTTAACTTTGTAGGAGTGGAATTTAGCCAACACGTCTCGCAGCCGCTTCCGTTCTCCGGTTGGCTGACCTCCGACTCGGTGCGCTCTTTCCAGTTTTATCTTGAGTCTGTGGGCCGAGGATTTCTGCGAACAGTCCCTCTAGAAAGGCCTCCAGATCCGATCCTTCTGCTCCCTCCTCTAGGTCTCGGATTCGTAGATTCTCCCTTCGAGCCCTATTTTCGAGATCTTCGGCCTTTAGTTGCGTCTGATGCAGTTGGTCCTGGAGGGTACGGATGTCTTCCCGCATGATGGCTGCGTGTTTGTCTATATCCTGGGTTTGTGTCTCCAGGTCCAGTACTCTCGTGCCCACTGAGTCCACATCTTGTTGAAGGGAGGCGAGTCGTCCGGTGAGGTCGGATTTCAATTGATCGATCGAGGCCCTGAGATCTTGACCCAGTTCGTTCCGAAGCTCCGTCTTAAAATCCCGTAACGTAGCCAGGAGATCGTCCTTAGTGAGGGCCATGGAGTCTGCACCTCCGTCCCTTCCAGATGGCAGGCGTTTGTCTGTTGGCGCGAAGAAGTCGGAGACCCTGTTCGTTGCCTTACTCGTCGACTTCTTTGGCGGCATAGAGGCCGGTCCAGGTGGACCCCCGTTCTGTGGCGGATGAATTGAGGGGGTGCGGCGTCAGGTGGCGTGGAGTTCCCCCGCGCCGGGGGCTAGGCGTTGGTGCTGGGTGTCCGCGTTAGCTTAGTTCCTGCTCAGTATTTGATGGGTGGTGCCGCCATCATCCCGGTCGTGGGCTGTAAGATTATCACTTGAGATGTATACCACTCTGTGCCAGTCACCTTTGCGTGTGGAGTGCTATCTCCACGAAGCCAGTGGAGGATGTCAAGGAAGAAGGGTGAACCCACAAGCGGTGGGCGGAGAGATACTCAGTGGGATACTGTGCATAGTTCCCGTGTGGGAGCCCCTCTATCACCAGGAAGATACTCGGCGGCCGACCAGTTCACCGCCGCATGTCTCACCTCCCCTAGTTGCCCGAAGACACTCCGCCTCAGTTCAGGGGGCACTGCAGTCGGTATGTTCACGGGGCCTAGTATCTGGGAGCCCCTGCGATCTTTTGTGAGGTAGCCCAGGTGGCAGTCCTCAATCTGCAGGGTTGCCTGATTTTGCTGCGGTGTAGATGCAGAAGCGGGGAAAAGGCCTCCCTCGTATAACGCTGTCAGTGTTGAGCCGCCATCTTAGGGTCAGGCATGGCTTAACCGCTTCGCCGCGATCGGAATTCCGCCCAGGTGCTGGACATTCCGATCGCGGGTGCGGTCGTAACGAGCTCAGCTCGTCATGCGCACAGCGCGACCGCGCAGCATGACGAGCTCAGCTCGTCATGAGCATCGAAGGGGTTAAGGCTCAAGCGGCGAGAGGAATCAACAGCCCTCAGTTGGCAGGTATAGGCTTCTTATGTCGCTAACTTTGCCGGCGGGTATCGGGGATAGCTCCGGTCACTGTTCACATCGTCCACATACCTGGGGGGTGTCGCATCGCAACCCAGTCCGTCGGAGCCTCTCTGGTCGGCTTCGTTAACGGCGGCGTTTCTCCACCGATGCTCTCGCTTTAATCCTGTGCACAGTTTCCAGCCTCATTCGCTGGCGCCAGTGCCGGTTTGCCGCATCCGCTCTGCACTCGGCGTATAGTTTGCTGGGAGTCCGTATTTCTCACAGGGTGGCGGGCGCCATTTTGCAGCGCACCGGGCCCTCCCTGTTAAAGCTCCGTGTCAAGTCGCCGGGCAAAATGTGAATATTTTCAGGGCTGCATTACGTGCCCCCCACTTTCCGATTGCCAGCCGTGATTCTTGTGGCGAGTTTCCCGCTGATTAAGCGCCGGTTAGAGCTCAGGACTAAAGCGCGGACCGGGAGCCGAGACGAGCTACGTCCGTCCGGCCATCTTGCCCGGCCACGCCCCTAGCTTCTTTACTTTTGATGTTGATTCTTAAATATATAATCTCAATGAGTAAAACATTTTCTAGCTAACGCGACAAGAATTTTCAATTCTATGTCAGTCCACGGAGGCTTAGATTATGCTTCTCTTTACTTTACTGGCAAACAGCAGCCAATGAACAACTTTAAACTGAGCATACCCCGGAAGTACAACCCCTTCCATAGTATGCACCAATCACCATCAGTCCACAGCATATATATAGTTCGTCACGTAGAAACCACTTCCTCTTTCTTTGCAAACAACTTTTAACACAGTCCACCAACTTGACTGTAGAACACAGGACACCACAGATTCCTTCATCGACGTGAGTCCCAACGCTGGTCACGGAATTTCCTCTCCCGATGCAGAGTCAATGTCACCTGGGCCTTTATGCCGGTTTGTTCTGTTCTCCTGAAATGAGAATATATGTCGTAATATACCATTTACCAAATGTAAATTTCAACAGAATGGGCGGGAAGAAACCCTTAGTAATCACATAATACAAACTTTTATCATCAGAAATATGAACAAGTTCAACATTGTTATAAAAACAGTTTCGAGGGTGGGATAATCATCGCCTCCATGTCCTTAATAGAATTGAAAATTCTTGTCGCGTTAGCTAGAATTTTTTTTATTCTATGTCAGTCCACGGAGGCTTAGATTATGCTAGTTTAAAGTTGACCCACCACAGTAGTAGCAACATCAACAATAGGCTTATGATAAAACGTTTTAAATGTAGAATCAGAAGACCAATCCGCCGCAGTCATAATGTCCTCCAAACGAGAACCTGTAGCAAAAGCCTTGGAAGCCATAGCCCCTCTCACTGAGTGAGCGCCAAAGGCCGCAGTATCAATGCCTGCCAAATTCAACAACCAAGTAACCCACCTGGCTAAAGTTGCGGCAGTGACTGGTCGGAAAGGTCTCTGTAAAGATATTAACAGTTGTCCTGCGACATCATTTCTAAACTCACGTGTACAATCCTCATAACATTGAACTACACACAATTTAGTATGATGCGGAAAAGCAGGGTAGGAAATGCACTTAGAATTGGTTTTTGTGCGTCTCGAAATTGTGAATGAAACCCCGAAGGAGTGAATACCCTCCCGCTAAGTCCAGAGCCCGTACATCAGATACCCGTCTACATGAAATCAAACATAACAATAAAGTCAATTTAGCTGATAATTGCTTACGGGATAGACCTTCATTAGCTGGCCAACTCCTGAGAAAACGAAGTACTACTTCCACATCCCACAATTGTGAATACCTTGGTTTTGGAGGGTTTACCAACCTGATACCTCTCACCACCTTACAGACCAAAGGATGTTCCCCCACTGGCTTACCATCCACATGAGGATGACCCGCTGAGATAGCAGATCTAAAATTGTTCACCGTCCTATAGGCTAACCCTGTACTTGCCATCTCCGACAGGAAGTTAACGATCATATGGATTCCGGATCCCATGGGATCCCCTTGCCGTTCAGTACACCAACCAACCCACTTACGCCAAGCTGATTCATATCGCTTGTGGGTAGCTGGGGCCCATGATTGGGATAAGAAAAACAGTGTGTTCTCAGAAACTCCCGGCACTTGCCAACGTCTCCGGAAAGTTTCCACGCCATGAGCGGCATTTGGTCTTGAAGAACCAGAGGATGCGGTTGACCCAGAGGGTCCGCTAAGATTTCCTGAAACGATAGCAGACGTATTGGAGACGCACAAGAAAGAGCCACCGCCGCTGGGAACCACGCTTGTGCTCTCCAACACGGGGATATCAACATCACCTCCGCACCCTGTCTGCGAATCTGCGCTAACACTCTCGGAATCATGGCGAACGGAGGAAATGCATACAGCATGCCCGTCGTCCATGACTGAAGGAATGCGTCCGAGTTGCTCGCCCGAGGATCTGGTCGCCAACTGTAGAACAGAGGCAGTTGTGTATTGAGCCTGGACGCGAAGAGGTCCATCACACAAGGACCCCACTTGTTGTTGAGTTGTCTGAAAATCCTGGGGTGAAGACGCCAGTCGCTGGAATCTCGAAGAAAACGAGAGTTCCAATCCGCCACCACATTGGAGCTGCCCGGAATGTACTCCGATATCACTGAAATGTGGTGGAGAAGGCAATAATGCCAAAAATCCTTGGCTATTTCCACTAGTAGCCGGGACCTGGTGCCCCCCAGTCGATTGATATATCTGACTGCCGAGACATTGTCCATTCTCAAGAGAATGCAACAACTCGCTTTCTGCGGGGACAGAGTCCGGATCGCAAAAGAGCCCGCCAACAGCTCCAGACAATTTATGTGGAGACGCAACTCCTCCGGGGAGCATCTGCCCCCCGTCTCCACTGAACCACACCGGGCTCCCCAGCCCCATCTGCTGGCATCCAATTCTATCACCACTTCTGGGACTGACGCAAAAATGGCCTTGCCATTCCACGCGTCCATGTGCTCCAACCACCAAGAAATCTCTGTCCTGGCCTCGTGACTCAACAGAATCTGTTCCGTGTAGTTCAGGCCCTTGCGTAAGTGTAAGATCTTTAGTCGTTGGAGTGCCCTGTAATGAAGGGGACCCGGGAAAATGGCCTGGATCGACAAGGCTAACAGGCCCACCAACCTGGCTAAAGTCCGTAATGATATAGTCTGAGAGGACAACGCTCTCCTCAATTCCTTCTTGATGGCAACCCTTTTCTTCAGTGGAAGTAAAAGCTGCGTCGTCACCGAATTCACTTGGAACCCCAAAAACTCCATCGACTGCGCAGGAGTCATGATCGATTTGTCGGAATGATGACAAACCCCAACTGCTGTAGGAGTTGAGTCGTCAACGCCAGATGTTGAAGAACTGAGCTCACACTCTGAGACATTATCAAGATATCGTCCAAGTAGATGATAAGCCTGACCCCTCGCTCCCTTAAGAATTGGGTCACCGGTTTTAGGAGTTTGGTGAAACACCAAGGGGCGGACGATAGTCCGAACGGCAGAGCGGAGAATTCGTACCAGGCGTTTCCCCATTGGAACTGAAGAAACCGCCGGTGGGGAGGAAATATAGGGACCGCTAAGTAAGCGTCTTTGAGGTCTAGCCTTACCATCCAATCCCCTTCCAAGAGCAAATCTCGGAGTAAGTGTATGCCCTCCATCTTGAAATGGCGATACACTACCCAAGAGTTGAACTCCTTCAAATTTAATACCAGACGAAAACCCTGATCCTTCTTCGGGACCAGAAACACGGTGCTGGTGAAACCGTGAGGATGGGGTGTAGTTTGTACAATTGCCCCTTTCTGCATCAAAGATGCCACTTCGCTGTCTATAAAAGACCTCTCTACTCGGAAAAATGTAGTGGTTGTGGTCTGTGTGTTTGTCGAGGTGTGGCATAAAAATCTATCTGAAAACCGAGTACTGTCTGTTATACCCAAGGGTTGTACGTTAGGGTCCTCCATTTGGGAAGAAACAAAGCAATCCGACCCCCCCACCTGGACAATCCCACACTGAGGCAGAATTACCTGAATAGGAGGAGTCTCTGTCGCTACCCTGTCCTCGGTAGCCTCCTCTCTGGAATCTGCCACGACCCCCACGATTTCTGGTGGGATAAAAATTGGACCTTTGGGCTCCTCCTCTGCCTCTCTGCTCGGAACCTCTGGAGGCCTGATTAAATCCACGACCGGGCGCTCGACCTCTGTAGCGACCGGCCCTGGTAAAAAGGCCCGCATTGAAAACCTTCTTAATATTGGCCTAGGCCTTATCCAGTGCAGAGAAAGTGGCGACGTATTTACCAAGTTCCTTCACGAACTTGTCGCCAAACAAAAGACCATTGGCCAAAGTGCCAGCTTCCGTCGTGGCCATGTCTGCCAATTGGGGGTCTATGCGCATTAAAAATGACCGCCTGCGCTCTGTCGATATTGCGCAATTGGCATTGCCCAAAAAACAGAGGGCCCTCTGTGCCCATTCCAAAATTTCCGTCACATCCAGCGGTGTGTTAGTATCTTTGGCATTCACCGCCGCATCCAGGATCTTAGTAATGGGGCCAGAGATATCCAATAATTTATCCTGGCACCCCCTCCAGGCTCTATCCAAACCCTTCTTAGGATCCTTAGTAAATTTCTTTAAGAAAGAGGCCATGTTAGGGTCCAGTTCGGGAGTGTCGGCTACTTTACCCATCAAGGCTGGTCTAGGACATTCCGAGCGGAGCGTGGCACGCACGGCGCCCTCAAACCCCTGGCGAAGGTTCTCCTGGACATAATGTGCCACTTCTACACCCGGAACCCAGTCTGTGGAACGCGGGTGGATGATGTTTTTGGGGTCAAAAAGGAGATTTTTTGTAGGTGGAGGTGCGCTGACATGGTGAGTTTTGCGCTTCTTTTTTGCCGGTTTAGGCGGTTCTATTGTGTCCTTGTCAGTATCAGAGGTGTCTGGGGCAAGCGGAGAAGACTCATCCGTGTCCCCTGCCAATCGGGTGGAATTTGCGGCCGGAGGCGGTTCACCATAGGAACCATGATCAAGGACCGAAGACGCCCCCTGCGCAAGGCTCCCTGCAGAGGAGTTGTGAGGTGTGGCGCCTAAAGCCGCCTGCATCTGGCGCTTCCCATAATTCTTCAGGGGTTCAGCATATGGCTGTAGAGCCTTAATTAATGCCCTGTTCACAGAGCCCTGGACGTGGGTATCCAGGGCTTCGACCAACTGCTCCTCCAAATGGTGCTCTTGGGGCACCTCTTCATAGCCACCATAATCATAGTAATCCACCCACTGGTCAGCCTCCTCGGCGTAATACGCCATCGTGTACTAGGAGATGTGGAGGAGGTTAAGGGGGGGAAGAACCCAAGGGTGATCACTGGCAGGAAGATAGAGATTTACAAGCCAATCCTGACACTGTCCCTGAAAATGAAAGCTCCAAACGCTGACCCTAACTCTAAGAATCCACACTGCCAAAAGGTCTAAATTGAAATCGTCGTGGAGGGAGCCACCCTTTACATCCCCTGAGGCAGAGCCCTTAAACGTTTTTGCGCCCCGTCGGGCGTTCCAGAGGCTGAGGGCTGAGCAGCTGCGCTCGCTGATGCGTGAGAAGCCGATCGGAACTGAAATCTCCGATCCGGCTTCCCGCACATGCGCGAGCGCCGTGGCAATGAAAATAGGACTGGCTGCCCCTCAAGCGCGCAACGCGCGTCTGCCTCGCTCCCGCTCCACTACACGGAAAATGCTACAACGAGTGCCGATGCGCTCAGATTAGAAGACACCATACAAGCCTGAAAAAACAGCGCGTGGACAAAGTACAGAGCACAAATAGCCTCTGACAAGCGCGCGTTGAAACATCCACATAAGAAAAACATGCAAACACTTAACTCGCTGCAGCAGCAGCAAAGAAAGAGGAAGTGGTTTCTACGTGACGAACTATATATATGCTGTGGACTGATGGTGATTGGTGCATACTATGGAAGGGGTTGTACTTCCGGGGTATGCTCAGTTTAAAGTTGTTCATTGGCTGCTGTTTGCCAGTAAAGTAAAGAGAAGCATAATCTAAGCCTCCGTGGACTGACATAGAATCCAATGTTTGACCAGCAAATACGTTTTTTTATAATACCTTATGGGTCACTCCAGTTCTGTAAATATTAATTATCCACACGGAGCCATTCGAACTTACTGTTTACCTGTTGCATGGGTCTCAGCCCATCAGTGTGCTCATGACACTGATTTGTATCGCTAGGAGACATCAGAGCCAGTTGACCTCTGCCGAGTTGCTGCCAAACGGCAGTCCAGGCCTGAACTGTTACTGCAAATCTGAAATTCGGTTTCTGAAACCCATTTCTTCGGTTCGGCTTGTCTTCCTATAAGTTATTGCACGGCTACTCCGGCCAGCAATTACATTTTTTCCACTTTGGTTAGTTTCAGTACGCCTTGTCGATTGGGTGTCTGCTATACTCTAGACTTACCCTGACAGCACACATTACAAAAAATACAAAATCCTCAAGCACCGTGCCAGCGTATTCAGCTCTGTCTTACTAAGCCACTTTGCACTGCTCTCCTTAAAGAAGGAGATATGTAATCTTTAGTACAATTGCACATCTGTGGTGTCATAATCCTGGTGTTGTATCAGACAAAGAGTAACTTGTTTCTCCTGACATTGTGCTCCATTCTGCTATATGCTGATTTGTCGGAATAGGTCAATCTGAGAGCACCAGATCTAAATGAAACTTCTACACTTACGGTTCACTCTATGGCACCATGTCTATTGCTATCTTTCCTGTTTCACGTCCAGTGTTACCAAAGCAGGTCACTTGCTTGCTGTCATTTCCTGTCCTCAAATTTCCTATAAGGCTGTGCCTAGCTTTTTCTCTCATAATTTTTAGGAAAACATTCGGTTCATCTATATTTACCCCTTTAAATGCTCAGTATTCCCCCCCCCACCCCCTTACCCCTGTGTTCAGACCTTTTTAGGTCGAAGCCTGTCAGACAGCACAGCTGTCGGTTGTAAAAGACTTATTGGGGGCAAGTTACTAGCTGACCTGGAAAGCAACCATGCCGATTGCTTTCCAGTGGCTTTTTGTTTTGTCACTTATTTTCTTGCTTTTTATTGGGTGGTTTTATTTGTTTAAGCCCGTCCATCTCCTGTTTGTCCCTCCTGTGGAGCATAGCTTGTTTACCACCTCTGATTGTCTGGTTCTATGCTTCCACAGTAATGTGAACAAAACGTGTTTCCTTTGGAAAAATGGCTACTCCAGGGCTATTGACCGTATATTCTATTATACGACGCACTCACTTGCATTCAAACTATCCACATACATGGAGGGAACAGTATAATTCCAACCCCTTTGCTAGGGACTACAAAACAAGAATTAAAAAAAATATATCGATTTATTTCTTTGTTTGTTTAAAAAAGCATACGCTTAACAATACATAGGTATACAATATCTCGGTTACATCAAAATCTCATCAAGAAATACAGTAGAGACATACAAAAATCATTAAAAACAGATTCACATAAAAAACAAGGAGAGTACACATAAAAGACAGAGGACTATGTCATTGAATGAACACATCCGTGATTATTTCATTTAAAGCCTGAGACCCGATACCATACATGAAATGAGCATTCAAAAGGTCCCAGTTTTCTCACGGATTGTGTTCTTTTTATCAAGCGTCGACGCGTTTCGATGGTGCCTTTATATAGCCATCTTTTTCAAGACCGAGTCATTTGTAACTCTCATAGACAATAGATAAAAACCAGGAACAATTTGGACCACCTGAACAATAAAACACATATGTCAATACATAAAACTCACAAATCAAAGGGTCATATGGATAATTCTGCCTGGTATCAAAAAGACTGACCCCTAGTCCCACCCCTGGTTGTAGTCAAAGCTCCAAATATCTTATACAGTAGGAAATATAGCATTCCCTTTGAATTGCCTAGGCGAAAAATTACAAAGATCTTGACTGTTACTAAAATTATTTTTTATATATAACAGGCTCCATAAACCATCTGGCAATTATACTGTTCTCCCCTCACTCATACCGTATTTGCAAATTAGCAGAACATATCACTTACAACAACCTCTCTAACATATATATATATTATTTTTTAAACCGGTCATTATGATGTCTATAATTGTAAATCACCTATTATTGTGATCAACTGAAATGCACGATGAATCTGAATTTCGGAAGGTCCGATAGTATCCTAGGGGCTTCTACCTCCCTCTGTCCTATTCGAGTATTTTAAACAATGTGTAGAAGATCTGGAGCTAAAATAATAAAACGCATATTATTGTGACTATCTAATCACTGCAAATTGAGACATATTAATACTCCTTGATACCTAACGTTTGTTAAGGATTCTCACCATAAAACAAACTGGAAGCCGAAAGGTATTGCCTATAGCAGTGAATTGGATTCACCCATATCACGGCCCTCGATCCAGTAGTAGGTTTAAAAGATCTGCGAGAGTAAGGATATATATACAACAAATGTCTAATCCTCACTATGGCATCACTATTTTTAATTTTTTTTATATAAAAATGCGTGTGGCTGTTCAATGGATAACCTACCTTTTGAAGATTATATTCTCTCTTGATGGGGACCGATGTCCATAAAATAAATTTGCGCTTTTGGTGCACCTTAATAGATGATGGTTGCCCCAGCATGAGTCCCTTTTCTAATTAGGGTCTGTAGGGAAAGGAGTAGAGTGTATCTGTGTATATCTTTCAAAGTAATATAATTATACACCGGTTTTAGTTACTATATACAGACGTAGAGCACTTGAATAGCCTGTCCTATAACAAAAGATATGTTTAAAAATATTTTTGTTTGCCGTTTAAAGTTGCCTGGGATTGTATATAAAAAATATCAATATATCCCGGACTGTCTATATTACTGCAATATAGTAGCGCAAGCAACTAGATAGTGGGGCATGTCAAGACGCTTACACCTCTAACGGTTACAACGTGAAAACCAAGAAGCCATACACTGCTAAGAGAATTAAAGTAGCGTATCGCAAGTGGTCTCCTGGTTCAAGTTCGAAACCACTTGAAAACCAGAGTGTTTAGCCAATGCTGTTTTTACCTATCTGTGCGATTGTGCTACACTTACTTGTTCGAGGATCGGTTTTCCTTCTGTGTGGCTCCGTTCGTGTTCCGGATGGAAATAAATCCGGTAATTCTTTTTTGGGGTTATTTATACCTGGTAGGCTCCCGTCTCACCTGTGAGCAATAAGCCGATAACTCGGTTTAAACTTACGCCGCTCACTGAGGCGTTTACTTCCGGATTGTTGATGGACACACAGAACGGCTGGTCACCAGGAGAGTATTCTTTTACTTCCGGGTTGCTAGTAAACAGACAGGACGGCTGATCACCAAAGAGTTTTCTTTGACTAAAGGATCGGCCATTATTGAATGGATATACCAATCAGGAACTGGGTGGTAGAGATCTTGCGGCTAAATTAAAAGATATGTTTTACCTCAATTATTTTGTACCAAGGTGTTATTAGTTGGATAGAGGTTATTAGAAAGAAACCGGAGAAAAATGAACATATTAACATTCTGCTGTTTGAATAACACACCTACCATATTTTGTTTTAGAGGAAATTCAAGAAATATGTTGCCAATAATTATGTATTTAATTCAAGTTCTAAATCTATGCTTCCACTACTGTCTTCTTTTCAGGAACTGTTTTTCTCTTCTATGAAGCACTTCACGAGAGTGCATGTGTTTTCCAGCCGTTGTCTCAATAGTGTGTTTTTCTTCCTCCCCACTTTCCTCTGACTACTGTATGCTTTTGTTTGCCAACTGTGCTTCTCTCATGCTATTTCACCCACTCGCTCTCCTATGCTGCTTTCCCCCCCACCCTGCTGCTCTTGCTTCCTGCTTTCAGCTTTTCCTTTCATTTCCCTGTACATTCCCTTCACTCCAGGAAAAGTCACATCCCCGAAAGTATGCACTTGCTTAACCATAGGTACACATCCTTCAACCCAGGAACACTCAGATCACTAAAGGTGTGCACTCCTCTCATTCCAGGTACACCTCCTGCAACCCAGGGGATTTTACATCACATAAGTGCATTCCCCTCTCCCCATATACACACACCTTGCTCTAGCACACTCTCTTGCCTCAGCTATGGTGCATTACCACATGCACACTCTATTCCTCTCCTAAAGGAGCACTCACCTCGGCCACCCCTATCACACTTGGATGTAAATGGACTCGCGCATGACACACTGCACTCCCCAAACACAGTAGATGTATGTATTCTCACCCATTACACATTCCGCTCCGCAGGTACACGCCTTTGAGCCAGGCTCACTTCCTTCAATCCATGCACGCTTGCCCAGACTATAGCACACCGGCCTCTTCCCAGGAACACACTTTTCACCTCTGGTTCACTGCATTTTCACACAACTCATCTAAGTTGCATTCCTTATATTCCAGTAAGACACCCTCTTCACCCCCTTTACAAGCCCCTTTACTCATTTACTCGTCTCTCAACTGGGGTACACACTCCTTATCCCAGGCACACTTCCTTCATTTCGGTACTTTCAGTGCATCTCGGGAACACTCCTCTCACTCTAGTGCATTTATTTCTACCCAGATACATTCCCTCCTTCTTAATCCTTCAGTGGGGGCATGGTGTGTGTTTTTGTGGATCACTGACCAGGCAACACGAAGCAGCTTCTAGAGGGGTGAGTGTATAATTTGGGAGGCAAGTGAACATCTCATTGCCCATCAAAGTGTGCGAAGATGAGATCCATTGCTAGGGAAGATAAATTATTGGGCGGATATGTTTGTCTAGTTAAATCAGAACCTACGGTACTGTCGACACACTTAGCATCACTCCAAGAATGTCCATAAAAGAGAGGCAACAAGCCACCCTCCCTTCCGCATCACAAATCTGTTGGAATTATTTTTTCAAGCAGTTTTTAACATTCCACCGTTTTGAGGTCTCGCCAACAGCCAACTTTTAGCTGTCTGTGAAAGGCCTGTTGTGGACTATACCAAAAACTTACAGTGGGCTTGGAGCCAGCCTATTGCTTACCATTCGTTGGCTTTCTTGTCCGCCTTATTCACTTGCTTCTCATTAAATGGATTTCCTTCCTATTTTTGTTTGTCCCTCCTTGGAGCATAGCTTCTTTACCGTCCCTTCGATTGGCGGGCCTGTATCTTCCTCTGCTCGCGTTCAGGCAACTAATTTTTACTTTTTCTTTTTCTTTAAGCACCTCACGAGAGTGCTTTTTGTTTTCTTGCTTTCTCCCTCGTTTTCTGCCTCCCTGCCTGCATTTTTTTTGTGCTGTTCTATACTGCTCACACACCCAGCTCATCCATTGGAAAACCCAGTAAAGCTTTTTTGCTTTTATTCCCTTCACCATTCCACCCCCTCACCTACAGCTCCTCTGTTGCTTCCCCGCCCATTTTCCAGTGCTGCCATACCCACATGCTCATCCTTTGATTCGCCTCCACTTCCGTCTCAATTTTTTTTCGTTTTGTTATATTTTAAAATGTTCCTGGGGCTAGAAGCTGCCCCTCTGTTTACAAAGAAAAAACGCTTTTGCACAAGTAAAAATGTTTAAAAAAAAATATATATTTATTGTTTGTTTAATGTACCGCTCTGAAAGGTGTTCGCTGTCTTGGAATGGTAAAAATAAAATGAATAAAATAGCTCTTGCATCATTCCATATATGCCCGCATTTGTGGTGAAGTGTGCAAGCGCACGTCACCACATAAGCTTGCATACGGAATGACACATCCACGAGCAATGCCCTACATTGTACCCTTGCCAAATCTAGGAAGTCAAAAAGGCAACACCTGATGGCTTTTCCAGTGCTTCTTTGACATTTGGGTCAGTTATCATATAATCAAAACAAAGAAGGAGTATAACCACAAGACCGCTCACTGTCTATATGGTATTGGGACAAAAACACAGGAAAGGAAATTGTCCTTTCTTAAAAAGACCCCTCACTCACCAACCTAGTTGGTGACATGCTTCATCATTGGGGTCCCACCTGAATAGCCGAATGCTATCCGGGTGTGCTGCAACACCTGATTACAGTGGAGCTGGTTGTTTAGTGATGTGAAAGTGAGTGACTTACTGGTGTTAATTAAAATTGGCCAGATATGACCCACTGAAAAGACTTTATTCTCGGGCAACTGGACAATATTAAAAAGATGATTAAGATGCCATGCAAGGTAAGATTAACCTTCAGGTATCTTTCAGTGAAACAAAGTGCATAAAAGGTGCAATAAAAGGTCTACATGTTTCAACCTATAGTTGGTAGTACTAGGTTTTCTTCAGGACCAGTGAACGTGACCCGGGAGGTATACACTCACTCACGGTGAGTACATGGTTAGGTCGCAGTGACCAAGGGTAGGGTACACCTTAGCGAGTGTATACCTCCCGGGTCACGTTCACTGGTCCTGAAGAAAACCTAGTACTACCAACTATAGGTTGAAACATGTAGACCTTTTATTGCACCTTTTATGCACTTTTGTTTCACTGAAAGATACCTGAAGGTTAATCTTACCTTACATGGCATCTTAATCATCTTTTTAATATTGTCCAGTTGCCCGAGAATAAAGTCTTTTCAGTGGGTCATATCTGGCCAATTTTTAATTAACACCAGTAAGTCACTCACTTTCACATCACTAAACAACCAGCTCCACTGTAATCAGGTGTTGCAGCACACCCGGATAGCATTCGGCTATTCAGGTGGGACCCCAATGATGAAGCATGTCACCAACTAGGTTGGTGAGTGAGGGGTCTTTTTAAGAAAGGACAATTTCCTTTCCTGTGTTTTTGTCCCAATACCATATAGACAGTGAGCTGTCTTGTGGTTATACTCCTTCTTTGTTTTGACTATCTGACCCTAAGGGGACCAGGAGTATTTCCTTCAATCCTGTGAAAATCCCTTTCTCTCCTTTTAGTCTAGTCAAATTAGTTCAAAAAATGGGCTAACCTATAACTAATTGTAATACAATTTCTGTGAGTGGATTGTTATTGAAATTTTTCCGTAGAAAACGATGGTGAAAAGTCTACCACTCTATCATGACGCGTTAATCCAATATGGCGGATTTTTCAAAATGGCTGCCCATTATTTGAGATATAGGGTATAACTGTTTATATGCCCATGTGTGGTATCATTTTATATGTTTTTAGGGACGGGAAAGTCAAAAATAACATCAAAAATTGTTTCTGATGACTATAACATCAAATTGGTATTAATACAATAAACAACGATAATTATATGTTAATATGCCAAACATAGTTTTGACATTATTTTTTATTTACATTTTTTTTAACATCATTTGAAAAGGATAAACAAATTTCAACTAGATAATATAGCACTTCTCAATATGACACTGACAAAAGAAAATTGTTAAAGAGAAAACTTCAAACAGCACTCAGTATAAGAATAGTATGATTTCAATCATCGTCCATGTCCACTTCCATGGAATTGCAACAGCTTATTCCTCGACAATCCGTGCATGCATCTGTGCACACTATTCCCTGTCTTTTGCATATACATTGCAGAGTCGCACATTGCCTCTTGATACAGCCACATTTCACAAATTTTAATAAATGATCTGGTGCTGGTGCTTGACTCATTCTAATGGGAGCCAATCTTCCATCTTTGACTTCAAATCCCCACTGTAATGGATCCATATGAATACCCATCCACTGCTGCACCTGATGATATACTCTGAGCGAATGAAATTTGCAGGCATCCTCTGTAGGAGGCAAGACTTCTGGTTTCACATGTATTGTTGATTTTGTTGCCTTTGAAGTGAAAGTTCGAAGTCTCATATCATGTAGTGTACTGTGTACTGTCTCCTGTTATTCCTCCATACAACTCTATAATAGCATGAAGACCAGCATTTTCAATTTCTTCTGTTGATTTTTGTGAAGTTTGGAATACGGCAGCACTTTCTTTGAAGCTGCCTGATTTTCTTAGCAACTTTATGGAGTCACGTTTTCCTAATCCAAATGGTTTGGAGGTGGTATCACATTCTAATACGGCGTGAGCAAATAAGATGTGAGAGCAGACGTCATTACCTAAAGCTTTTGCTAATTTCCTAATATCATACACAGTTATGTTTTTGGAAGATTTCTTAGGTTCTGGGCAAAGGAAAATATCAAATTGGTTTTCTTGAAAATGATGGAGTAGTATGAGAAAATCGGTGTCCTCGCCAACAATGGCTGTAGGATGAGTTTTGGCCGACTCAATAGCCTCCAAAACGACCATGAAGTCTGCATCACTATGAGCTTGCTTTGTTTTACACCCAGCTTCTTGTAACTTTTGCGATAATTGATCAATGAAGGCTTGTTTATTTCCATTATTACTCAGAAATAATTGTTTCTGGATGGCGATGGAGGTAGAAGTTATGAAATTTACTTTAGGTCCTACAATACCTCTGTTTCTTTTTAGATGGGCTTCTGATTTTGTAGAAAACGTATCTCCATATCCGTCGAATACTATTATTGCCTGGCCATACTTTGTTAGCACATATCTCTCATAGGCACAAAGCAGCTCATGGAATGTCTGATTCGGACTCCAAGGAAGGCGATGTAGTAACCACCCACCATCAATGACGAACTGCATATTTTCGGGCATGTTAGCAACGGCTGGTACTTGCTCTTTAATATAATTGGCAAGCTGCGACTTCCCAGATTCCCTCATAAGTCCATGCTTATTGAATAAACTAGCTGGGTATGAGCAAAGCTCATAACGAAACACCTCCTGCAAATCCACGCCACTAGTCTGAGCACAAAGCAACAAGCGCTGAAACAATAGTTCAGGATCCATAACAAAGGTTTCTTCTTTCAATTTAACAGATTGAACTGATTTCATTACCTTCACCTGGTTGCTTTTTCTGAAAGAGAACTCAGAGACTCTTTTGTCCATCATCTCATTAAGAATTGTATTTCCAATTTCTTCTGCAAGTTCAGGATTAACATCACTGCCATAAGTAACACCCGTGACAATGTTACGCAGGTTGCTGTCTTGCTCAAAAACATTGAGCTGTTCTACATATACCAGTACTTTCTGTGTATCTCCTTTATCGCGTTCAATTCTTGAACTGGTCATAGTAACATGTTGCTCACTTGCTGCATGCTTCACTGAAGCAAAGTCCTGCATACATTCATTCAAATGGGCGCAAATAGGGCGTGACATAACCCAGACAAGCTGCTGCTGTTCTGTCATACCTTTTCCATGGGTCATTCCGCCGAATCCTTTTATATTCTTCATTAGAACTTGTTCAATTACCAAATCAGTGGAAAGGCCACCCCAAAACCTATCACTTCTTCGGACAACATGCAGACCATTTGTAAATGCCGTGTATACATCAGGAGCTTCAAATTCAAGCTCAACCATTCTCTCATAATACAGTCGTGCAGAACTGGCATATAAATTATGGCCACATGCTGCAAAAAAAGGCAGCATCTCCTTTACCATTGCAAGATGTAGATGCCAATTTCCTGTTCTTTCAGCTTTTAAGAATTGTTTCAGGATGTTGACCATTTGCTGCAGCTGAACGTTCAAAACGAAGAACTTCTGAATAGGAGGTGCAGAATCCCATATGATTTACTGCTTCAACTACAAATCTCGAGCTTGTGTTGTCATGTAATTGAACTGCCAGCCCTAACTGCAACGGTGCAACTAAGACTCGTGGGCGCACAGCTTGCATAATTGCCTGTCCTATAGAAGCTACTTTTCTCTCTCTGTTGGTTTTATCAGTAACAAAAACTGATAATAAGAGCCTTAACGAATCAGGAATATAGCTCACATTATAGTCAACACTACTCATGTTTTCAATGGGTGGATATGTTTCTGGTTCTACAGGGATGTCTTTAATATCATTTCTTATTATTTCAGCAGCTGCCATAAGGAGATTGTTTCGATCCTCTTCAACATCTTCATGGCTATGACTGTGGTACTCTTGCAATACATGAGCAGCTGTACTTTTAAAAGTAACGACATCAGCAGTCCCTGCAACTGTTCCTATGAAGATTTCGTCTTCAAAATGCTCTTTGAGTTTTTGTTTCATATACTTTGAACTGTATGGTTCGCTATCTTCTGGCAGTAATTCTCCCATTTTATTAACAAGTTCTTTAACAGTAGTTTGTTCTTCACCATTTTCCTCCATGTATTTAACTACTTGAAGAAAGGTTTCCTGGCGAACTGAGTCCTCTGGTCGACCTGAAGATATTGGAGGGTTTTCAGTGAACTGCCCGTGAATGAATTTTCCAGTATAAAAATTGACGTAACACTGTTTGTGGTAGCATGCATCTACAGCATGTAAATCAGACACATTTTGGATACGTCTCTTAACTTTGTCTGCCCATTCATCATTGCGTTTGTTGCATTTTTGTAAAACTGATGATTTGAATTCAACTGTTCGTGCATTAAACAACGCATTTTTTTTCCTCTCCCTGAAGTATAAACTTAACTCAGTACCACAGAAAAAACAATTTTTTCTAAAATCAAACGGGGTTTCACACGACCGTAGAACACGAGAAGTTGTGGGATCTGATTCTTTCTCCTGGAACGGAGTTTTCAAGTTAACAAAACGCGCTCTACATTTCTTGTGAACTCTTCCAAACACAAACGTGAAACTTAGATATTTTTCTCTCCTTGCATGTTTTTTGAATTCCAGTCACTCTTCTTTCAGTGAGTACAGATACATCGTCATCTTCTTGAAACACCACATCACAAATGAAACACTTTTCTACGTCCATTTTCACTGTATCTCACAGCAACTCGCAAGAACCTGTAACACATAAATGAAACATTTTTGATTAACAAAAAAACAAACCATAACAAAGTTACAAAACAAAACACAAACAATAGCAAACTTTTTATTTCAAAAGTTAATTGTAATATTTACGTTCCTTCACACTTTGTCATATAAGTCAACGAAAAAATTATACAAACTTTGTCTATCTGACATATTCCGCGATTATTTGATATTATGGTCATCAGAAACAATTTTTGATGTTATTTTTGACTTTCCCGTCCCTAAAAACATATAAAATGATACCACACATGGGCATATAAACAGTTATACCCTATATCTCAAATAATGGGCAGCCATTTTGAAAAATCCGCCATATTGGATTAACGCTTCATCATAGAGTGCTAGACTTTTCACCATCGTTTTCTACGGAAAAATTTCAATAACAATCCACTCACAGAAATTGTATTACAATGAGTTCTAGGTTCCGCAACAAATTGACTAGTCTATTTTTGTTTTGAGCAGTTATCATATAAGCCATCATAACTTTTTTCAACATCAGGCCAAGTTTTCGTACAGCTTTTTCAGCATGTTGCAGTTTATAAAGATACCTAGGTTTTTTTACATTTTTTTTGGAGTATCCAGAAAAAATTGGGGGAAAAGGTGCCATGTGGTTTACTTTATGAAAATGGTATCAACAAAGTTTGCTGTGCAACAAAAGATTTGGTGTTCTGAAACCACCCTCCTCCAAGTTTTCAGAAACTGCATAAGGAAAAACAATTCATTTTACTGCTGATTTTGCACTTTTTTTAAATGGTGGTCAATCTTTCCTATTTTTGAGGTAGCTACTTGAGTAGAATTATGCGGGCAAGATGTCTGTGAAACCCATGGGTGAACCCAGTAAGCTATGCATTTCTGAAAAATGTATGTTATCGCCATTCGACAATCTGCACAAAACGTTCCAAAAAAATGGCCATCAACTGGTACCGACTCTGTAAGATCCCTGCACCCGCGCTGCCCACTGGTACCGACTCTGTAAGATCCCTGCACCCGCGCTGCCCACTGGTACCGACTGTAAGATCCCTGCACCCGCGCTGCCCACTGGTACCGACTCTGTAAGATCCCTGCGTCCATGTCCAAGTCCACTATCCAGGCAGCTTTTTATTTTGCAGATGGAGCACGCTGGAATAGTCCCGAAGCATCGATTGAAAAGCACGTGTTGGGCGTGATATGTGGTATACAATTATAATATTTGATTGAAGGTGTGTATTAAAATGCAGAGGTTTATGTTAATGTTGTAAACGGGGTATTGCGAAATAGTTTTGTTGGCAACTGGTGATTTCAGTCATGTGCTCTAGAGACAGCTGTCCTTTTAGAAAACAATTTTTTTTTGTCCGTGCTTCAACCTCTTTTGGCATTTCAAATTACTATAATTAATAGGAACATTGGGTGCCAAAAAATTATCAACAATAGACATTGTACTTGATCACGGAATTACCGTGTCTATAATTGAGGAATTGGAAATGTACTCGGTTGCGTGAGCTAGGTTGGCATAACCACGGAGTGCCGAAGGGAACGCGCCATGCTTCCGTACTGCAGCTCGCGACGGAAATGAGCGGCACGCTTTCAAAGCGCTTTCCAAGAAGCCACCATGAGTCCATGGCCTTCACGGTAGCGACTGTAGCTATAGCCTGTGATCTGGAGTATTACCATGAAACAGTTGGCTTGATGGTCTGCTTACCCTTTTCTTTCTTGACTAAAGATTCTTTGTGAATTCTCGTTCATTTTGGCATAGTAACGTTTTAGTGCAACTCTGAATCAATTATTACACTGTTATTACAAGCGAGGGCAAGAGAGTAGGAAGAGATTAAATGCGTCACCGTTCTGCCTTTTCACAATAATACTTGTAAAGCACACTAGCATAAACTATATGCTTCTGCTTTATGCCCAGTACCTTATAGAGACACATGGCAACGTTTATGACTGGCCCAACACATTGCCCTGTGGAAAAGTAACAAGCATTGGTAATGCATCGGTTTCGCCTATGTAATGAATACAGAGCTGTTTTCATCAATCATAGTCTGGAAGAAGGAAAGCGCTCCCTGGCAGATAACAGGGGAGTGGAGAGGATGTGCCACAGCAGCCAGAGCTGCTGACTCGAGACCTGGGGATCCCGGTTTGAGTCTCGGGGGAGCTGCCGCCCAACATCATGTGATTCTATGCAAATCACTTAATCTTTCCGGGTGATAAATTGTTGTATAAATATGCAGCAATAGTGAAAGGCGAAACTTTATAAAAATCTAGTTCCACCAAAGCGGATGTTAACAGTATTTCGATGGAGGGAAACTGATATGAGAACCAGACGAGAAACGAGCATTGGTAAATGCAGGAAAATATGCTACAGCTAATAGAAATGGAGGAAAGGTAAGTGGCACGCACAGGAACCAATGAGAAGCCAGGAAAGAGCAGAGGCTTTTATGGAGTCCCTTTTAAGTTTATATTAAAAACAATAGATTTCTCAAGCACAGCGCTGTGCAGGCGAAACCTAAACGATGGAGCTGCTGCTTGAACTATTCTGAACCCTGGATACGTACTCTAGAGAGAGCATCCCACTCCATCTTACGTTTATCTGTACAGAGGAGGACTAACCATACCTGCCCCACAATGGCCAATCCAGTTTGAACTGCCTGTCCACATGTACTGAATCTGACGGTAGCCTGTTAAATTTAAACACGGAACTTTTGCACCAATTGCTGCTGCAGGCAGCCCCTTTCCTCGCATACTTCCCTACCCTCATGGCTTATAATTACTAAGATGCCAAACTTTGATTTAGAGTCTGCTTGAGGTGCAGAGAACACTTGTGCAGCGTCTGATGGAAAGTGTACAGTCACTCTGCCCCATTTATCATAGCGTGCCCCCCTCACCGTTCACAGGCGTGTAGACTAAAGCATGACAGAAGTTGCACTTATTCTGTTTACCTTGCACAAAAGCCTTACTGATTGGAGAATGACATTTCTGACATCCGTCACACTACAAACTGCATAGTACATTATTTGGGTATGTGACATGTCAAGCCTCCAGAGAAACCCTGAGAATGTTCCTTTCGTTGTGCTAAAGGTTCACATCATCAAATTTGTATAGGATGCAGAGCGGGAAATCGAAGTCTGTTGTATGCAACAATGCTTCTAAAAATAACGTCTTGAAAAAAGCTTACTGAATATTGTAAGGGAGCTCTTCTCATCTTGATGAGGCAAAGCGACTTCTAATTTTAACGACTTGGTGTTGTCCAACACAGACACAGTTTTGCCCTTAAGATCTCCCCATACTAAACGTGCTCGACAAAGAAGGCCTTGGTAAACTGAAGAGCTTGCTTTTCAAACAAGTATTGGCAAAGCCAATAGGTCTTGCCCATGCAAGCGTGGCTGCTGTTCAGCTTGGCTAAAAGTTAGTAGGGCAGAGGAGAGTGGTGTGCAGTGTCTCAGAGTGGAATGGCGAAGAGTGGAGCAAAGTGGAGTGGCATAGAGTGTTGTGCTTTGGAGTGGCAGAAAGAGGAGTTGCGTAGAGTATCATACAGTGTAGTGGCGGAGAGTAAAGTGGATTGGTGTAAAGTGCATTGGTGTAGAGTGTTGCAGAGTATAGTGGCATAGAGTGTAGCAGCATACAATTCTGCAGTATACAATGCATCGCCATAGAATGCAATGGCGTAGAGTGCAGTGGCGTAGAGTGAAGTGGCATGGAGTGCTGCTGAGTACAGTGGAATAGTGATGCAGAGTAGAGTGCAGTGGCATTAAGTACTGTGGTGTACTGTGGTGTAGAGTGATGTAGAGTGCAGTAAAGTCGAGTGGTGTAGAGTGGACTGGTGTGCAGTGCATTGGTGTAGAAGTGTTGCAGAGTAGAGTGTAGTGGCATTGAGTGCAGTGGTGTAGAGTGCAGTGTTGGGGAGTGCTGCAGAGTGCAGTGGCATAGAGTGGAGGGATGCAGAGTAGAGTAGAGTGCAGTGACGTAGAATGCAGTAGAGTGGAGTGGCATAGAGTGGACTGGTGTGGAGTGTATTGGTGTAGAAGTGTTTCAGAGGACATCGCAGTGGCGTACAGTGCTGCGGCATAGAATTCAGTGACGTAGATTAGAAAAGTGCATAGTAGAGTGCAGTGGTGCAGAGTGGAGTGGTGCAGACAAGAATGGTATAGAGTACAGTATCGTAGAATACAGTGCGTAGAGTGTAGTGATGTAGAGTGGTGCAGAGTGGAGTACTGCAGAGTTCAGTGGCATAGAGTGCAGTAGTGCAGAGTAGAGTGACATATTGTTCAGTGTCGTAGAGTGCAGTGGTGTTGAGTGGCGTAGAGAGCAGTAGCATAGTCTACAGTGGTGCAGAATAGAGGACAGTGGCGTAGAGTAGATATTTTCAAAGTAGAGTGGCATAGAGTAATGGCATAAAGTGGTGTGGAGTGCAGTGGCGCAGAGTAGATTAGAGTGGCGTACAGTGAATTAGCATAGAGTGCAGGGGCGTAAAGGGGAGTGGTACAGAGTTGAGTGCAGTGGTGTAGAAAGCATTGGCATAGAGTACAGTGGCATAGAGGACAGTGTTAGAGTGGAGTCGTGCAGAGTGGAGTGGTCTAGACTGGAGTGCTGTAGAGTGGCGTAGAGTACATTGCCATAGAGTAAAGTGGTGGGGAATAGAGAGGCGTAGAGTGCAGTGACAGACTGGAGTGGTGCAGAGTGGAGCAGAGTTCAGTGGGGGAATGTGGAGTAGTGCAGTCGGGTGAAGTGGTGCAGAAATGGAGTGGAGTGGCTTAGAGTGCAGTATGCATGGTGTGATGGCACACTACCATTACAGAGAACACATGCTCAATTGAAATGACCATTACATTTGCTCAGACATACAGTTTTACTAATAAAACTGTACAGCGCACAAACAATAATATGTGGAAATTGCATCACCTAGTGTATTGGTTTGTTTTGATCATATTAAAGTATGTTTCCAACACACTTCAGAATTAACAAAAAATGTGCTTAATTTGTCCTTTGCTAATTCTGATATATTCTGAAATACTTGCCCAGTTCATTTGAATGTCTTTTTATGCTAGAAAACACCCTTTCCTCTACCCCCAGTTTCCACTTTAAAGTAAAGTAAACACCAAGCTCCCTCAGAAGACAGAGCCTGACGTTTGTCCTTTGTCTTTAAATGCACAGGAAATGTGACAAGATAAGAACCAGATTTACAGGCCTGCTTACAGAAAGGAACACCCTTGGAAGAATACTTGTAGAGGTAGTGTGAAAGCTTTGCTCCTTGGAAAGGACGAACTGAACATGGACAGCCTAAATTAAACAAATCAAGCCAGCAAATAGCCATAAAACGACAAAGCCAGTGGTAAGCAACAGGCAAAATACATTCCCAGAGAACCTTTCGGAATGTCCCCAAGATGTCTTTAGCAAACCAAACCGCTGTGCTATCTGGTAGGCTTCGACCTAAAAAGACTGTTTAAGAAGTTGAAACGAAAACGGCGCTCCAGTATGTTCCCAGGGGCTGTGTCCTATATGGCCACACATATCTTATTAAAAGGCTGTTAAAACTTGCAGGCTCCTCCTATTATGGTTTCAAAATTAAATCCACTAGAGAAGTCTTTAAAACAGTTAATTTATCTCCCCACAAAACACCAGGGTATCTACTCCTCAACAGTTCTCTTATGCAGACAGCACACAAATTCTGGTGAGACAAACTCAGCATATAGTAGTGACAACTTTAAAACCTGTTTTTAGTCCATAGCGTCCTTGATGAGCACCAATTGGCTAAAACTGAACTTGTAAAAAAATGAGGTTCTCTTAGTGATGCTTACCCCTCTATCTTGTCATCTTCTACGTGTCCCACTGAACTTGGTCCTACTCTGACACCAGCTCTATTAGTGCACAACCTAGGTATTCTATTAGATTTGTCTCTTTTTCTAATCCCATTTCCCAAGTCACTGTACTTGTTCCTGCTACATTAAGTTAATACAGAAAATTCTCCCTTAAACTATCTTCCCCTTCCTACTTCTGAATCTTGCGTGTCATGGCCCAGTTTCCTATCTGCTCCCCAGTTTTCACCCGCTCCCTATTAGTAAACATATCACTTTCCAAACTCAATGCATCTGTCATCTGGCCATACCTGGATTTGGCTCCAAATATCTTCAAAAAAAGAATCTTCTGGTACCATGCACCATGTATCTTCAGACAGTACCCAAAGTTCGCAGAGATTTATGTGCCTGTCCAGCTTTCTCGTATCTTGGTCCCAAGCTATGCAACGCCCATCCCTTACTCTTCATGCTGAATCCAGTTTTCTCTACTTTATTTAATCCATCCAAACATTTGTATTTTCAAGATACATTCTAACCTTTTCCGAGTTAATCCCCTATGGTGCAACACCACCAGGCCAGGATGCCTCTCAAGGTAGTCATTGCACTTTATAGATATATAACTCATTCATTTAAATGTTTTTCTACAGTGATTTGTATAGCTATGTAAGTATAACTTTAGAGGGCTGTCAGTTAGGTTTCCTTCACTATCTGAGTGTCATGTGTTGCATCCCAGACTGGAGTATTTTTGTCTGATTGAGCTGGATTATCTGTAGTGTGGGTGTGTGGCCAATTTATTTTTTGTGTGTACATATTTAGCTAGGTGTGCTGTTTAGGTTAGTGGTGTTTGTGTGTAGTTGGAGCTCTTTACCAATTCGAGAATGTGACATTGGATAAGATAGTTATATGCATTGCCTAGCTTGAATTATCTGTCTGGAGTAATTGAAAGTGTTGAGACTTATTAAAGTCCACAGTAGCCCTTTTAAACCTGACAAGCAGTGGGGTATCTGGTACGAACTGATCTGGTGAGTTGGATGCTATCTTATGCACTCTGTATGACAGACCTCTTCAAGCATGGTCTGTTGGCAACCCATATGTCTTCTTGTAGAACATCTACATCTGAAAATACCTTTCATGGGATAAAATGAGGAATTTTGGTGAACACACTTAACCGTGAATGAAGTATTACCATTTTCATAACTGCTGCATGGCCTATGATTGACAGTGATAGTTTATTCCATTTCTTAATTGTACCCTCTATATCTTATAAGAGCTGAACATGTGCTACAGGAATTTCCAAATAGCAGAAATTTCTAGGAGCCAATTGTGAGCGACCACACACATTACTAAGGGCGAATTCCTCTACTAGATGAACCTCTTTTCAGGTGATCCAAATCACCTTAAACATTAACTCTCGATGTATATTTCTACTGTAAACAAGAATTTGGGCAGCAGTAGCATCAACAATATGTCAAAAACAGCGCAATGAGCCTTCTGTGATGACCACCCGTATCATTAGTGTTTCAACAAACACACATAGTGGGTCAATGCCAAATGCAGAAAATGTGGGTAACCACAAAAGATGGGAATGTTTTGCATATTGTTACCATTGAAATAACAGGAGGCAAAGCACATTAATCCTGGCACTTAATCCAGAAACAGTCCTCATCGTATCAATCACACTAAACTGCCATTCCTTGTTGAGAGACTAGAACATTCTCAGTGTCCAGGACCATTACCAGTTGTAGCCTCAGTAAGCTCTTTGTTGCATCGTAGACACCACAACATCCATCTGATCAAATTGATCAATAGGAGGACCACACATGCATCAAGCTATGAGCTACAGCCTAGGTCATGATGTTGGTGTCACAGTTAATGAGCGAGAGGGATCATTGTTCCACACTGGCTCTGTTTTGAGAGCTAGTGCTCCTACAAACATTTAGTTCCTTCCTAAATTTTGAAGTCTAGGAGCTGATGAACAAGGGTCCTCTGAATTTCTTGCTCCCTTGCCGGCGTGCATGAGTTTGTAAGTTAATTTTATTTACTCAAGAACAAGTGCAAAAAGTAAACTCGTTGTTATACGTATTTTTTTTTTAACTACATCGTTGCAACTGTTAGACAATATTTTCACTAACAGTTGGATAAATGTTTGATAGGGTACATGAGTAGCGTCTACTGCTGCAATGTAAATGATTTGCAACGTGTTCAACTTCGGAATGTATAGTAGAAGGGATGGATTTGTTAGAGATCCCTTATGCAGAAACATTTAGTACTTTCAATAACAAAGTATACGTTGCACTTTGCGGTAATGCCTATTTTCTGTAAATATCAATTTTTGGTAAATCCGTGACCATAATGTTATCATATAGTTGAATTAATATTTGTATCCATGGTATGAGGAGAAAAGGCCAGCTGGGGTTTCTTTCAGCAAAGAATAACAGTGTGTTAATCTTGCAGAAATAGACTGAAATACAAGTAGGGCTGGAGAAGAGACAGTCATTAGCTTGTTTGACAGAGTTGTACACGTGTCTGGTTCTACAAAGTCCTATCTGCCCTTCGGAGTAAACAGCTTGTTGTGAAATTTCTAGGTTTTCATGTAAGTGAGTTCAGTGTTGTGATCTTGTATTTACAGTCCCCAAAAAATTCAGGTATTTGTGCATTGCTCTCTTAGGCTTCGCTTCACAACAAGTAGCTGTTAATTTACCCTGTGGGTTTCCCCCTACGATTGGTGTGAATGTGTGACCCCTGTGGAATTTATAATGAAAACCACCGCTCCTCCTGGCAGTTTGCCACACTTGCAGTTTTCAGGAGTAGTCCTAGAATTCTTTGCCAAAATACTACAGCATATGTTCAGTGTATCCTCTCCAGAGGCCATTCAAATCGAATGTCCAGAAACTGTGGAGAATAATTTATTAGGGTCCTGGGCTAGTACTCAATTATTGTTGCATTGTCAAGACCTACTTGTCAGTCAGTAAGATATCAGTCTTGGCGTATGTGTTGTCGTCCCGTGAATAAAGAAGTATGCCCTATCAGCTACGTGCATGTGACTCCAAGCATCACTGAAATAATGGTTTACAGAAATCATCTGCCATATCTGTGTAGTTTTGTTATATTTCCTAAGCATGGCCACCACCATATCTAGAACAGTGTCTGAAATATTGTTAGTCTCCCGCCTGCAGCAGGCCTCTTTTCCATGCCAGTATTCCTTGTAAATGCTTAAAGATCAACCACAGAGAAATTATTGGCGCAAACAGTTAATAAATGCAGCATGTGTATAGGATGCATAGTCATGTGCGATTCTTGCAAGTATGTGGTCTATATTTTCTTTTGGCACAAGTATTGGGTTATCCTTTGTTTTTGAGAGAATTACGGACACCTCAATTGTTTAGCGGCACCAATATTGGAAATGTACGACTAATCATCAGGTGTACCAGGCCTGGCAGCAATGAATACGTTTAACCTTGGATGCAATAAATGGAGCACTACATTATCTAGAACCCACATTAGGTGACCTTGCAGTTCTCATTCAGCCCTTTCCATTCTCTTCCTTCCTCCATTTTACACAGAGATTCCTTCCCCATCTCTAACCCAGCATCGGAAATTAATGCACCAGACTCCTGATCAGGAAACTGACACAGGAACACAACTTGTAAAGCAGTAGGTGTGGCAGCAGGTGGGGAGAAACCTAATTGACTGGCAACACTACCTGTGTCCCACCTTTCTTCTAGAGTCTGTTCTTGGATCAGTTGAAGTGATTGTTTTGTTACCTGTACTGAGAGAACAGCAGCAACCTGAGGCGGGTTGGGCAAGTGTCAGGCAATGTGTGCGACTACTTGTCACACTAAAGATATTGTATAACCCTCCCTACCTTTGCTCAATAACTGTTAATTCCCAACATTTTCTTAGCAGTCACTTTGAGGCCAGAGTACGTGCAGGGAACCATATACTTGTAAGATCTGAAACCTCTTAACTATAAATGCTGTTATAGTAGAATATAAAAAAGATTATCTGAAAACTTCAAGTCAGAGTGAGTTTTGCAATACAAAGCACCAGGAGGTAAATCAAATTCTAACAGTGGTCTAGAGGCCCTGCCACTGAAAATGTGTAGCAATATTTCTAAATACGCTAGCACTGCATCAAAGGAGTCAGCCCAAACAAGACATCAAGCTTCCAACAAATGGTTAAGACATGAGGTTGCTGACCTGAAAAGACCATGCAAAAATAAGGAGCAAGTTCTTATCTAAATCTGACACAACCTCTTAAAAGAAGAGCTGAAGAGGCAATCAAAAATCAAACTGAAGAGCGAATAGGGCATATCATGTTAAATGCATTGACATACTACATATCTTCCAGGAAATGACCAATCCAGAAACCGCTAAAACATCCTTTGTAATAATCTGTTAAAGTCAAGGACATTGCGGCATTTTCTTTTTTTTTAAATCAAAGGTTAAAAAGATTCTTGATGAAATGCTTAAAAAAACCCTCCCAAACGATCATCTAATCTGCCCCTCTGTCATTTTCATCTTCACTCCTCCTTCACTAAGGTTAATGCCACTAAAGCAGAATAGATAATCAAACTTGTCTCACGTGATTAAAGGATACAAGCTATCTATAGCACCATGCCTGATGTCATGCATTAGGCAAAGCTTTGCATCCCTGGCACCCAAATGATCAAATTCTTCTCTTGAGACCAGAATATTACCAAGCAAATTAAAACATGCACCCACATCCACACCTCTTAAAATAATAATGGTAGATTCTCTTATGCTGACCAAGTATTTACCAAATTCTGACCTACCATATCCCATCTAAGACTTGGAAAAATTAAATGACAAGAAAAAGAAAGTGTGGAACATAATAAGCAACTTCATGACCTTCAGCAGGGTTTGGAGGCCTGAGAGGGACACTAGCCGGTATTAGAGAGGAACTCCTCTTCGTTGTGATGAAGACCAACAGGTCACCCTGATCCTTATGAACCTTTCTGTAGCCTACAACACGTAGGTCATAACATTTTGCTGGTCCATATTAAAGACTGGTCCAGGATAACAGAAAATTCTGTAAATTAGACCAGCACTTCCATCGCAGATTGCAACTCAAGTGTCCATTGGAACTACAGAATCTTCCTCTTGCAGATCACTGTGCATTTGTCCCCTAGCCCTTTCCTTGTTTATTTACAACTGCTTCATGGTTCGTCTTTCCCAACTACTAGTGCAGTTTCCAACCCACTTTCAGATATACTCCTATGTCACTCAAATCTACATTCACACGGAAGAGGACTGCAAGAGCCAATATAACATCACCTACTTGCCTACACAACGTCAAATACTGGATAAGTGAAAGTTTATATTGTGTTAGCAGAGCAAAAATGTAAACCCTTATTCTAGGAGCGCCATACTAATCTGAGACTGTTTGCCTGCCTTCCTGAATCCAAGGACCACAACAACCACCTCTCAGAATGTCAAGAACATAGGAATAATTTTCGAATCATATTTGCCCCTCGAGTCAACACTGTAGTTAAGGGTGTCAACAGGCAATCCCTCACTGTTTGGCTTAACAAGATGCCTCGTTATGGGGTGTTTAGAGTATTGCAGTGTGCTGTGCTCTGTGTTCCCTTAGAATCTCAAAAACAAATTCTGAAGACTTCTGAATCTGTTCAATAGGTTAAGTCTCGCCAAACCATCACTGAAGGCTCTGCGGTTGCTTGCAGTGGAGCCCAGGATCAAATTGAAGAATCTCTGCATTATTCAGAATGTTTACGAAAATTAAAGCCCATTATGTCTTCAAAAGCTTACCTCCATCCAGTAGCCGCTGTTCGGCCTAGACACTCGATCCCTCAATGCTCCTTTAAACACAGCGTCTTGTCATTGGGAGCTCAAGGTACTAAACTGCCAAACAGCTGGATCCCTCACTTTAAAGCGGAAGGGAACTACAGTTGATTCAGGAATTCTGTCACCAGAAAACTGTATCCTTGGCCAGTAATTGAAGAACCCTAGATCACGGTTCTCTCCACAAGCTGGACCCCAGGGATAGAGATATATATATATATATATATATATATATATATATATATATATATATATATATATATATATATATATATATATATATATATACAGATATAGATAGGTATGTGTGTGTGTATGTATATATATATATATATATATATATATTATGTTTACCTTTTACATTCTGCATTAATCGGCACATTTAGATGTTCCTGCAAGCTGAGTTTCAAAGCCTTATAAAACACCTTACAAAAGAAGTTACCTTTTGAGGACCTCCTAGGAGCAGACCACAGGTAGTATATTACATAAAACCCTGTCTGCATTTGGGCAGGTCTGCCATGCATCAAAACGGCTAAGCCCTTGATCCATATTGGCAGCACCCACTGGCATTTTGGTTGAGTTATGATGCCGCTTGTTATCAGAAAACTTTGGTCTTTTTTTCCCTAGGTTCTCTGTCAGTACTGTAAGGGAAGCTAACTTTGCTGTTCTTTGTGGTGCACCCGATCCGTCTTCCTGCACTTGTTTTTTGTGCTTAGTGGTGCTTAAGAAATGTATCTAATATAGATCCTGGCGTGAAGGTCACACAGTCCAGGAGCCCTCCGTGTGGTTGTCCCAAGCTCCAGTGAACCGTGTACGTGGGCGTGCATAGTTGTAAAACCGCAGAGCAGTGATCCTTTAAGTGGGTATGCCAAGGAGGCCCGCATGAGCCCGCCCAGCTTCACTAGACCTGCTCGTGAGTCAGAACCTCACAAATTCAAAGTCCGATTACCCAGTTTACTTCCTTGCATCCTAAAATTGTGTGCTTTCATGTATGCGACATCTAACACGTTTTCACTTTCTTTGCCTGTGTTTCTCTATCCCACGTCCCTAGAAGTGCTTCGTTTGAGAAGCCAAAACAAAAATTCTTAACGTGACATCGGAAAGATAATCGTGACGATTTGAAATGTGCTGGTAACTGCGGGTTTCTGTTACTTTTTCGTTTATGAAGTTTTATTTGCAAAGTTGTTAGTTGCATTTGTTTCCTGCGATCCCTAAACAATTGAGAGTGAACGTGTTTACGCTGATTTTAGGACCGTTTTAATAGTGTGTGCTTTCATGGATGAGTGGTTTCATTTCCTTTGGTTACTCTTTAACGCATTTATACTTTCGATAACCCAGGATGCTAGCGGTAGGGGGGAGTTGACCACATGCCTGCGGTTTTACAGTGATGGATTCCGCGACCGGGGTGCGGGGACCAACGCCGCCTGCTCATTTGCGATTTCGGATTTTCGAAGTGCACTGAGTTGAGACGAACAGTGACATTTGAAAGCGGTCTAGGTACATACTCGCCTTGAATCAGCAAGCAATGTAAGGCTGCCACATCTTTCCATGTGTGCTTAGGGCGCGGGCTGGTTGATTTGTACCCACTGAATACACATTAACTGCAAAGGACACTAGAGCAGTTTTGCAGCATATCTTGCGCTCAGTTGGCTGCGAAGCCGCAGGCCCTTGATGGGCCTTTATTACATGCAGTGAGTGATGCTCGAGGTTCTCCCTTCCCCAGGAAACCTTTCCCTACAAGCTGCCCTAACATGAACTTTTTTTTTGGGTATTTTTTTTTCTTAGTGTTGGCAATGTTACAGACATTATGCTGAACGGTGTCCGGAACGGCATAGAAGAAAGGAAAGAACATTTGCAAGATCTTAAGGTGAGCTTTATCCCTTTCCCCACCCCGGCCGGCGCTCATCTAGAACAAGGTACCATACAAAATAAGGGTTATCCGAGAAGAATAGTGGCGGTCAACATCGTGTTACATAATATACATGATAAAGCGTATGTTATGAGGATGGAGGCCCACAGTCTGTCCATCGAGAGCCGTAGGAGGAGGGTCTGATGGCCGGAGGTAGGTGGTGAATGGCTCCCAGACATCACGACGGCGAGACCTCCGTGGCATCAGCTCCCATTAGATAGTCAGTTGTTCATGGCAGTATGTGATGTCTTTGAGCCAATCCCAGGACCGTGGTGCCCTGGAGCATCCCCCAGTTCATTGCGACTCTACCTATGCAAGAAGCAGCATTAGTGCAGTAAGTTTGCGGGCGCCGCGAGCCACATCCGCCACATACCCCAGCAGTCCCAGTAGCGGGGAGGGAGTTAGTGGAACGTCTATAACTTTCCCGATGATCTTGAAAACCTCCCCCCAATATGTAGCGATAGCAGGGCATTGCCAAGCAAGGTGGAGGAAATCCGCCGCTAATGAGCGGCAGCGTGTACAGTGAGGGTCTGGAGTTAATCCCATTCGATGTGTCTGGACCGGGGTTCGATAAATACGGTGCAAAAATTTAAAATGAATAATGCGCAATCTGTAGTTGGGAGACAACAGCTCAAGTTGACCACAGCCAAATGTCCACTGCTCGTCTGTGAGAGGGGAGGGTCGATCATTTCCTCCTGCTTCCCGGACCGGTGGGTCTGCCGCAGGCGCTGAGCATTGCATGTGATTATACAGGGATGTGATGAGCTTGCGAGCAGAGCGGGACGTATATGTGTACTGTAACGCTGTAAGTGTTTGCGGGGGAGCTGGAAATGTGTTGCACATTGTCCGGCAAGACACTCACAGTACAGGAGAGTGTCCAGGGGTGTGCGTGCAAGCCGGGGGGTCGAGAAAACGGTCATTCGGGTAGAAGTCTGAGAAGGTGTGAATGCCAAGCTTGTCGGTGCGAGTGCAGGCGCTGCCGTCATGTAAGGGAGGTAACATTGGGTGTTTCGCCACTGGGGCAGACGGAGCATATAAGTGCGTGTGCCCTGCGCGCTGTGCCAACCCCATCCATGCCCATCTCCGGCACTGCAGTGTGTCTATCTCTGGACCGGGGCGCTTGTATGGAAGAAACAATGCTTCGATAGTGGCCATGGGGAGACTTTGTCTATTTCCAATGCAACATGTGGCTGAAAGGGTGTGGGATGCGTCCAGTAGTGTAGGAAGTGTGCCTGGGCGCATAGCGCGTATAGCGCATACAGCTGTAAGTCTGGTGCACCCAGCCCGCCCTGTGATTGTGGCAGCCTTAGGAGTTCGTAATTGATGCGGGGTTGCTTCCCAGCCCAAATTAGTGTGATAAGATTAGATCGGAGTCTCTGAAAGAAGGCCTGCGTGATTGGTATGGGGCTATTCACGAACAGATAAAGAAACTTGGGTAGGACTACCATCTTTGCAATGGCGATTCGCCCCGCCAACGACAGCGCAAGCTTAGTCCATATGGTGATTTGGTCCTCAAACTAAGTCATTACGTTGCCAAAATTGGCCTTCCAAACTTCCTCTGTGTCGCTGCACACAAAAATCCCTAAATACTTAACAGGGCCATTTGCCCATTGAAGGGGGGTACTCCATGGGAAATGGAGCTGTGGCTTCCGTTAGGGGTAGCAACGTGGACTTGGCCCAGTTGATTTGGATTGCGGAAATGCCTCCGAGTATAATTTCGCGAATAAGTGGTGTAAGATTGTGCTCGGGATGATTCACATACAGGGTGATGTCATCCGCATAAAGGGACACGACGAGTCTGCGAGTGGAAAAACCCAATCCCCGATTCGCGTGATGTTGCCGAATTTGCGCTGCCAGGGGCTCCATCGCAATGGCAAAAAGTAAGGGGGAGAGTGGGCATCCCTGCCAGATGCCTCTGCCAACCGGGAAAGGATCCGATATCTGTCCGTTGAGACGTATACGAGCGGTGGGCAAGGTATATATGAGGCGGATCTACGCAAGGAAGTTACAGCCAAGGCTCATCCTGCCCAACAATGGGAACATGTAGTTCCACTCCAGAGTGTCGAATGCTTTTGTGGCGTTGAGCAACACAGCTACCGCGGGGGTTTGGGGGTTCAAGTAATGCATCACTGCAAACATGGTTCGGAGGTTATGGGTTGTAGACCGGCGCAGAATAAATCCCGATTGATCGGGCCTGATCATCACCGGGAGCAGGAGTTGCTGTCTGTTTGCTAAAATCTTAGCCAATATTTTATTATCAATGTTGATGAGTGAAAGCGGTCGATAGGAGTCGCAATGGTGGGCAGGTGTATCCGGTTTGAGGAGTGTGAAAATTACCGCCTCGCGCATCGAAGGGGGAAGCAGGCCTCCTTCCAGCGCGTCGTGGTAGACGTCTAGAAGCTTGGGAGCTAGGATATCTGAATATTCTTGTAGAAAGCGACAGTAAGCCCATCTAATCCAGGAGCTTTATCTGGGAAAAGCCCAGAAATTGCCTGCTGGACTTCCTCGACTGTGACAGGGGAGTCCAAGAACTCCCGATGAGAGTTCGATAGCCAGACTAACTCAATAGCGTCAAAGTAGGCCTGAAGGTCTGTGGGTGTCGTCCCCGGGGCGGTGGAATAAAGACGTGTGAAGAAGTCAACCATGATCCGCAGTAGTTCTGTTGTGAAAGCATGTCGTCGACCCTCTGGGTGAACCAGATTCGATATGTAAGACGTAGCATGTGGCTTTTGGAGCAGTCGGGCTAAAGTTTTGCCAGGACGGTCACCTTCCCCGTACCTGCGCGCCTGGGTCTCTTTGCCTAAAAACAGGACTTCCCGCATCGCCTCCTCTTGGTATTCTGACATCTTTTCGCGAATGCTGGCCAGGGTGTCAGGGTCTCTCAATCCATGAAGCCGGTCCTTGAGTGTAGCGATGTCAGTTTCAAGCACTGTGATCATTCTACGGATAGACTTCAGAATACCATGCTGTTTGGCTAAGCACTCGCCCCGAATCACTGCCTTAAAGGCGTCCCAGAGCATGGCGGTGGAGTCCAATGACCCAGTATTGTGTTCAAAATAATATTGAATTGCTGCGCGTATTTCCTCCCTGAAGACTGAGTCCCTAAGGGCCCCGGGGGACAATCGCCATGTGAATGCATTCGGAAGTGCGTTGGGAGGGTGAATAGTCAGTTGCACTGGGGCATGATCCGAGAGCGTATGAGGTAGGTGAGTGACTGTGGGTCGCCAGGGAAGGATGTCTCTGGTTACCAGCCAGTAGTCTATTCTCAACCATGCTCTGTGTTGCAGGGAGAAACATGTGCCCGCGCGTGTAGTAGGGTCTTCGTCCCGGCAGATGTCCACGAGGTGATTGTCCGCAATGATCGTGGACAAAGTTCGGGCCGCCTGTGGATGTGGTCGTCTAGAGCTGCCCTCTCTGTCCAGCGTGTCTATTAATGGAACACTGAAGTCACCACACCATAGTGTTGTCTGTGATTCTGTGCCTGCAATTAAATGCCAGACCTTAGTGAAAAACTCTCGGTCGTCCCCATTGGGGCCATAGATTGTGGCCAGAGTTACTGGGTGGTTATAGTGTGCGCCTGTCAGGAGGAGATACCGCCCGTTGCTGTCGTAGGTGCAGTGTTTTGTGGTCCAGGCTAGGCCTTTGCGAATAAGAATGCATACATCCCTTGTGTAATTAGAATATGTGGCTGAGTAGGAAGTGCCCCATCCCCTAGTGAGTAGTGGAGGGAGAGCCCTGCCGACAAGGTGGGTCTCCTGGAGTAGGCAGATGTCTATTTTGTGTCGGTTCAGGTAGGCATGTACTGGTGGACCTTTCTGTTGTCATTCAGACCCCTGACGTTCCATTTTATGAGCGTAACTGTGGCTAATATGTCCTGTCCTGTGAAACAATAGCAAGTCGTAGCGGTGGGGTGGAGCCATGCGCAGGTGGTGTTGTGAGCTGTGTTCCCACCGGTGCGAGTGGTCATAAACGAATAGTGTGTGCAATCCATTGCATCGGCACAAAACAGCCCTAAGGTTCTATTTAAAGTAGTCAAAGATCTTTCAGGAGCTGCTTGCCAACCTACACCCCCTGTGCTCAATGAAGCTCATTGTGAGGACGTAGCAAAGTTCTTTATTGGCAAAATAGAGAAAATCTATGCTGAACTGAATGTAATTACAAAAAATGAGGGAAATCAAATAAGGAGCTCTCTCCATACATCAAGTTGCACTGCACCACTGACACATGAAATCATCATGCCTACAAAGATACTAGAAAACTGGCAGCTTTTAGAGACCTCCTCTTTCAGACACATCTTAAATAGCCTAAAATCTGGTTCACCTACAGATCCTCTCCCCATTACTATTCTTCAAAAATTGGAACCACCATCACTTAAAATTATTATGGAGCTGCTTAATGCGTCTTTGTTAGAAGCAACTGTTCCAGTGGCATGGAAGCATGCCATGGTTCGTCCTCTTTTGAAAAAGCTAATGCTGATCCAGCTGATTTATCTAATTTCCGCCCGATCTCTCTACTTCCAGTTTTCTCAAAAATTTTAGAAAAACATATTAATCAACAACTGACGCAATTTGTAGACTCCCAAGAAATTTTACATACATCACAATCCGGCTTCAGAGCTGGATTCTCTACAGAAACCACGCTTTTAGGTGTTACAGAAATTTTGTGTCAACGCCTTGATGTAGGTGAGACTGTGGCACTCATACTGCTTGATTTGAGTGCCGCTTTTGACACTGTGTCTCATAATGCCCTACTCAAAGCTCTTCAATCTGTAGGCATTGCTGGGAAAGCGCTCAAATGGCTTGCTGACTTTCTGGTTGACCGGATGTTCCAGGTCTTCTCAGCGTCAGCGAGCTCTAAGTCCCACGTTTCCCCTTATGGAGTACCACAGGGTTCTATTCTTAGCCCATTATTATTTAATATCTATGTCAGACCTCTGGCAACAATAGCGGAAGAGGCAGGGCTATGCATATATTCATATGCTGATGATACCCAGTTAATCTTCTCTCTTTCTACTAATGAAGCATCTAAGATATCCTCTTTGCAGGTAGGACTGCAAAATATAGCCGGTTGGATGCACACCAACATGTTAAAGCTAAACGGTGGAAAAACAGAAGTCCTAATCCTCGGAAAAAATAAAGATCTTTGGGGCCCACGACATTGGCCCCCCCAAATGGGTGATCTTCCCCAGCCGCTACAAATGGTTCGCAATCTAGGCATAATCATTGACGATCAGTTGTCAATGAGGCAGCAAGCAGTCAGGGTCGCCGCAACGTGTTTCACCGTCCTAAAATGGCTCAAAAAATACTATGGATGTTGCCTAGTTCCACCCAAAGAACTGTGGTCCAGGCCCTGATTAGATCTAGACTGGACTACGGCAACGTCCTGTATTTGGGAGCCAACAAGGAGGCGGTTCGAAAGCTACAGGTAGTACAGAACTCGGCGGCAAGGCTGCTTTGCCAGGTGCCTAGAAAAGCCTCCATATCAGGCTCCCTCCTCGACCTGCATTGGCTGAGGATAGAGAGCCGCATTAAATTCAAGGCCCTGTGTTATATGCATAAAATTAAAATGGGCACTGCACCGCAGTATCTGAATGCCATCTGAATATCCATCCCTACCTTCCAACACGTCATCTATGATCCTTTACTCAGGCCAAGTTCTCAGTCCCTAGGATCAAAAGATCGCGTATGGGTGGCCGGTCTTTTTCCTACCTAGCCCCCCTATTATGGAATTCGCTCCCTATGCCACTTCGGCACGAAATCAACCATAAGAACTTCCGAAAAAGTCTTAAGACATGGCTATTTAACCAATAATGTTTCCTTTCCCTGCCTGCAACGGTCCGATGGTGCCGGGAAACCTCCGGGTAGCTGAGCGCCTTATAAAATTAAATTAATAATAATAATCCAGAAAGCCAACTTTTTGTAAATATCTTAAATTTCAAAGAACTGACCAGTCCAATCCCCCTCCCCCCCCACTCCAACCCCCCAATTAGGTTTAGAAAGACCCTCCCTCTCCCATATCTGTAACATCTGGGAATTATCCCTGGGAACAATGGAGTCGCCACGTGGGCTGACCCACCAGATAAGGCTGGGTGGCCGAGCATAAATCTATAGAGAACGGAGCCCTGAGACACATAGCCTCTCATATAGTGATATTGGGCCCCTCCCTCAATCCCATAAACAAAATGCGACTTACAACCTAGTGAAATGCAGTTCGGGGAGGCCTGGAGAGAGGCATCCCAGTGTTAACAACGTCTCCTAAGGTCCCAGGTCTTTCACCAGCAGGTCAATGCCATCAGCCTGCGATGCCAGGTCCGAGTAGTGGCAGGTTGCAAATTAATCGTTGTTGCTCAGCTGCGCTTCAGTGTGGACCTGAGAAGGCGCTCCCTGTGATTTTGTGGGTTTTACCTGCTGCTTAGCACACTTGATGGCTTGCTTGAGATCCGTGAAGTGGTGCGTTTTCCCGTCTTGCGTTACTCGAAGCTTGGCGGGGTAGAGCATGGCTTATTTTATGTTGGCTTGCTGCAAAAGCCGCTTGGCCGGTTGGAATTCCCGCCGGGCTGCCTGCACCGTCACCGTGAATTCTGAGAAAAAGGATAGATTGTCGCCTTTGTACTGAATTTGACCCCTCTCTTGCCAAGCGAAGGACCGTGTCCCGGTCTTTGTAGTTCAGCAGACGGGCTACTATCGGACGGGGTGGTGCTCCCAGAGGTGGCCGCGGGCCCAGGGTTCTATGGGCCCCCTCGACAATGAAGACGTGAGAAAGTTCAGGTCTGAAGAGGTCTCGCAGTATCGTCTCCATGAAGTCTTCCATTCTTGAAATGGTCGTTGATTCCGGTACTCCTGTAACCCGGAGGATATTACGTCCCGACCGGGCCTCGAGGTCTGAGTTCTTTTGTTTAATCAAGTCCAAGACCTTATCCATGCGCAGAAGCTGTTCCGACGTGGCCGTGTGGTTGTCTTCTGTTTCGCCCACACGTGTTTCTATGTGATCTAGCCAGGAGTCATGGGCATCAGCTCTATTTTTCACCCTGTCCAGGCGTGCAGTGAGCAGGTCCAGTTTAGCGTCCATGTTTTTCAGACTGGATTTCACCTCCAGCAGGATCTCTTTAAGATCTATTTCCTACTCTTCGGCGTTTCCTGGGGGATGTACAGTGGCGCCCTTTTCCGCCTCGGGGTCTGTCTGTCGGGCGCTGCGTTTCTTCTCAAAAGGAGAGTTTTGAATTCCTGCCCTCCAGTTTGCCCATGGTCGTGGGTGGGCTTATATCAGCCAATGTGTAGTGGGGGAGGGGCAATCGGTCCGGTTTGGAGCCCTCCCACGGCCAGGAAGGGCAGCGGCGCTCTCTATCTTCTCCACACCCCGTGCCCCATCGTCTGGCAGAGTTTGGGACCTCCGCTTCTCTAGTCAGGGGTGGATCCGATGCCCTCCGTGTAGATGGTGCAGTGCAGCCAAAGTTCCAGGATCGGGGGGGGCAGTGTGGCCTAGGCCCCCCGGAATGCGGGTACCAGCGCAATGTCCTCCCCCTCCCCCGTGGCCCGCTCATCGGCTCTTACCATAGGGTGCAAATGTAGGGGCCCGTCCGGTCTCGGCTTATGACTCTGCAAGGGTATGTGCTACCTTCCTCGCCCATCGGCTCTGCACCGGGCAACTTGTTTCTCGTCCGCTGCAAGGTTCTCCGAGGTCACAGGTTTCTCCACGTGGGACAAGCAGATAGCTCCTCAGCCTGCCGCAGTTTGGAGCGCGGCACGGGGCCTCTGTTGGCTCCACTTGGTAGTAGGCTCCCCCCGGGCCGCAGGTCATCTCGCGGGCGCTCACCTCCTCCCCGCCGTCTGGTTCCGCTGCACCGGCGTCAGGCGGGCTCTCCCAGAGGGATGGCGTTGCACATCCAGGGGTGTCTCTGCTCTTTGGACCGCCTGCTGCAGACAGTCGCTGCCTCTGAGTCTGCACCCCCCCGGCGTCCGCGCAGGCCGCCCCCACCTCAGGCTCCGAGGCCAGACAGCATTCGGCCGAAGATGGCCGCCGGGTCTTCTGGCGCGGCCTCCACTGGTTGGTACCGGGCGGGTAGCGGGATTACTTCCTCAGGCATTCTCTGTCGGCTCAGTATCGGGCAACCCTTTTGTAATGGCTGCCAGGCCCTCCTAAGCCTCAGATATCTTCACGTGGGAGAAGCAGACAGCTCCTCAGCTTGCCTTCAGTTTGGAGCGCGGGCCTTCGTTGGCTCCGCTTGGTAGTAAGCGCTCCCCGGGCCGCGCTGCAGGCGATTTCGCGGGCGCTCACCTCTTCCCGGCTGTCTAGTTCTGCTGTACCGGCGCCAGGCAGGCTCACCCGGCGGGCTGCGCCCCACACCCAGGCGTGTCTCCGCCCTCTGGACCGACCGCCCGCTGCATACGGTCGCTGCTTCAAAGCCAGTGCTCTTCCCAGCTCCCGATGTCCGCGCAGGTCGCCCCCACCTCAACGGCCCCAACAGCGCTGGGATGCCTGGCTTCACCCTGGGGGTGCCCAGGAGTGGACATTTCACAGGGAAAAGCCAGGAAGGGTTCCACAGCGGTATGCGTACAGCGCCAGGACACCTCTTTGGGGGTATAAGTGCGCTTTACAAGTACAAATTTCATTTCATTCACCTCAGGCATAGAGTCCAGACAGCATCCAGCCGAAGATGGCCGCCGGGTCTCCTGGCACGGCCTTCCACCAGTCGGACCTGGGCGGGTAGCAGGAATTGCTCTGCGCTCGCCTCTGAACCGCAGGACTTCCGGTGCAGACCGCTCTCTGCTAGTCCTGGGGGCTCCAGATGTTTCTGTGTGGGGGGAAACACGGTCCCCGGGGCAGCCGTTGAGTTACGCCGGCCCGAGCAGTCTCAAGCTGGAAGGCCCCCCGCCAGGCCGCAGTTACAGTTCTCGTTCAAGGCCTCGATGCTGGCGTGCCCGGTGCCCTTGCCGCTGGGGTCCTCATCATTTTTCTGTTCCGCTGGTGCGTCCCATGTCTTCTGCCCTTGATTTCGTTTTTAGATGGGCTCCATAATCGCTGGACTTGCACGGATTGTGAGCTCGGCCGGCAGAGCTCGCACACTATGCGGCCATCTTGCAATGCGACGAAGCCACGCGCCTAACATTAACTTTAATGCATTGGATATTAAAGGCACCCAAATCTTTTCACCTGCATATTATTATTTTTAATTCTCTGGAGGATCTTTTTTCATTTGTACATCATCCCCCTTTCCAGTAGATTCTGAGTCATACTTTGTGGCCGTAAATCTGGTTAGAAAACTAGGGTGGAAACACTGAAAGTTACACAAAATCCATAATCTCAGGCTGTAAACAGCTGAGGTAGACTGATCCTACCGGCTCATACAGCAGAGGCAACGCGCAGTTAATAGTCCGTACAGGTTCAGATGGCAGACACAAGATCCCAAATTTACAAGCGCAATCTTCATATGGTAATAGTAGTAACAGTTATAGTAATAACTGGCCTCAAGAAATACGATCACATCACTCCCAGTCTGATGGAACTCACTGACTTCTCTTGCCGGCCTGCACCATCTCCAAAACCAGCTGCATCATTTACAAAGCCATTACAACCAGCACCCCGTTTATCTTGCAGACAAGCTCATCATCTCTCATGGTTCTCTGCACCTTTGCAGCCAAGTCACCATCAGACTACGGACTAAGAAGCGTAAAAAACTAAAAACAAGACAGCAGACATTTTCCATCTGTACACCAAGGATGTGGAACAACTTCCCTGTATCCTCCAGGCTCTCCCCAAGGATGATCCAATTTAGGAAAGAGTTGAAGACTCGCCTCTTTAAAGAACACTACATCACATTGCATTAACCGTCTCCAACCCAGCTTCTCCTCCTGTTAATCACTGACTTTGTTTGTCTTTGACCATGTACAGTGCCTCGCTACCTTTTGAGTAGGTTTGGGAGATCTATATCGCTTACTCCCAGTAACTTTGCCACCCCAGCTCGTATTCTAACCAAAAGTAACTGTAAGAACTTTTGCAATTTCAAATCAGTTTCTTATTGTCAAGTTTTCAGTCCCTCCTACTGTTCTGTTCTAGTGGAGTCTATATTTAAGATATTCTTCATCATGACTTAATCTTCAAACAATTGCAGTACTCTTAAACATACCGTCGCTCTGTGCAAGTACTCAGTTCATTTCAAGTAATTAATTAACACTGACCATTTTCGCCCAAACATTGTTTCTTCTTGTCTGAGATTGTTAGTTTTCCATAGCCTGTGGATTGCTCAGAGGTTCTCCTTTTCTACTGTTTTGCAATTATGGCTGATGTCATCCCCACCATTTTCAAGAACATTGCTGTATGTGCAGAGTGTATGTAATTCATGCAAACCCTTTTTAATTTGACTAAGTATTTCTTTTCAGTATATGGTCAGCTTTGAGCACTCCTACCACATGTATTTTATTGATCCTGTTTTTATTGTGCACTGCCAACATGTGCTGGAGGCTTCTGGCTTGTGGTCAGGTTTTCGGGAGTTGTGTAACATTGATTGAACATTTTAAAGGCTGTTTCTCTGGGTGCCACTGATTTGAAATATTTTGGGATGTCCCTCATAGTCCTTCACATTCTCTGTAATCTTTTTTCCCCAGTTTGTTTGATATTTCCATCTATGTTTGCTTAAGACGTCTCTTAAGATTTTATAACTACCCAAGACATGGCTTTTGATTCTAGATGTGTTCCTACAAATTTCTCTAGGTATGTCGGGAAAGTAGTGGGTCTTTCCTTGTTTGGTGGGAACATAGCCGAGTGCTTACGCTGTATATAGTGCAACCTATCTGATTCATGCAATTGAAAATATTTTGCATTTATATTTTGTGGAATAGATCAGATACTGTGTGTGGCATGGTAATATTGTATAACATTCGGACACCCCTAACCTCCCCTTTCTGTTGATGCCATTAGTATTTGCTTATTGATATGTGCCCTGCCGTGTTCCAATTCGTCTACAAGGAGGAGTACTGGAGGTGCCTCAAACATAGCAATCTAAGTAAAATATTGATTTTAAGTATGCTTATTTTGCCCATCCAGTAGATATATAATGTGTGCTACTTCCTGATCTGTACTAGAATTTGATTTCCTAAGGTGGGCCAGTTTTTGGCTGACTAAATGGACAGGTATTTTATTGAATTCAGAGCTCTTTGAGCCCACTTAAATGGGCTCACTTCATTTATTTGACACCTAAAGTTGTCTGAGATTGAAATGGGTAGCGTCTCGGACTTTCGTTTTGTTTATTCTGAATCCCAGTACTTTTTTAAAGTGTCCCAACACAGTAGTACCTATACAAATGAGCTCGCTGAGTCCGTCTGAGTCGGCATCGCATCCCACGCAAAAAGGCATATATTGTGTTCATCTGGGTCCAAATGGTACAGACCTGATCTCCACCCTCCCTCGCTATTTGCTAGTGATTTCACTACCATTGCAAATAAGAATGGAGAGAGGAGACACTTCTGTTTTGTGCCTCTCCACAAGATAAACTGCTGGGACTCAGCCCCGTTGACACTACCTCTTCCAGTCGGGACCTCATACCTTGCCAATATCCATTTTCCCATGCTTGGGCCTATTCCTGTGTATTCTAGGACTTTTCTTAAGTATTTCCAGCTCAGGCAATCAAACACATTTTCCTTGTTTACACCTAAACTTGATCACTGGTATTTTCCTCCTGTTGCATTTTCTGTTAAATGTGCAAGTTACTGATAGTATCAAATTCTATGTCAGGACCGGAGGCTCAGATTATGCCTTCTTCCTTCGCTTTATTTTTACAGCAGCATATTTTTAAAACAAAACAACAACTACATTTCCCATGAACAATAGGGAAAGCAAAAGAGTTCCAACAGGAGTCCTTCATCTCTGTCCGCACTCCATCCAGCCAGCATAGTCCCTCTACAGTGTCTCCTCTTTCTCTTTCTTCGCTGCTCAGCAGCAAGTTAAGTCGATCTTTTTTCTTTTCCTGGTTTGGAGGTGAAATTTGTTGCTTTTTCATGGCGTTTGCTGAGCGCTTGCTAACTTTTCTGTTTTCAGATTCCCTGTGAGTCGCGGACGCTCTGTGCGTGCCTGACGCGACTGTTAGTCCCCTGAAGGTGCGGTGTGGTCCTCCCACCGCCAGGGGGCGTTGTGCGCTCTCTATGGGCAGCGCGAGTCAGGCACTGGAATGATAGAGTCCTGTCAAGCGCGCTGCCATGTGAGAGTTTGCCTGCCACCCGGTGTGACGCCCGTGTAGGGTTTGTACTATCCCTTTCTTTGGCAATTGGTGAACGCCCCTCTTGGGGTCTGTATTTTCCGTTGGTTGACACCCTGCGGGGTCGTAATTGCACCGAATTGCCTGGGGCTGCTGGGACACTGTCCCGGGTGGTTGCCCTATGATCTGAAGGGCTGGTGTGTCCCAGGGGCTCTGCCCGTCAACTGTGTGCCCCCGGCCACCCACATTTTCCTGGGCTCCCTCCCAGCTACTATACTCCTGCCTTTCAGGGCGTTTTGAAAGTGCTTCTGCACGACACTGCCTATAGCTCCGGTGTACCCCTGCAGAGCCTTACTTACCTCAGTATGCAGGCGGAGGACCTCCTAGCCTACCTCCCCTGGGATGACGACTTCTACCAGGCAGTGGATGACTCCATTTATAGGGCTGTAAATCAAGCCATGGAGCCTTTAGAGCAGCGCTTATCTGCGCAGATCGCTAAAGAATGTGCTAAGTGGGCTACTCCTGCGCCAGCTGCCCCTAGGCCCCTTCCGTTCCCCAGCCTACTCCCCCCCCCCCTTCTAAGAAACCACGCACCCAGGGTGTTGATGTTGACGCGTTTGTGTGCCTGAAACAGTCTTTCTTGGCGCAGGTGCCCCCTCAACCTGACCCAGCGCCCCCTGCGGACTGCACCCAAACGACTCTGCGAACCGCTTCCCCAGACCCCCTTGACAATGGGGATTCACCCGACATGGATGAGGAAGCCGGTTCCTCCAGGTCCTGGCTCCCATCCTCCACTCCTGCCCCTGCAGGGGCTTCTGACATGTTGGACCCGGACGACATTGTCCACCCTAGATCTACGGATTGGGTCCCCGGGGATAAGGTGGCCCAGTATGTGGCGAGCCGTCTGCGCAAGCCAATGGACAAGGACGCTTGCAGCCGCCTTCGGGCAGAGTGCCCCCGCCCCAGTTTGGAGGGGATGGTTGCCCTGACGCCCGAGATTGATCCTAAAATGGCCACCTTCCTGGTGAAGTTTGTGAGGGACCCTAAAAAGGGCATCGATCATTCTTGGCGCACATGCCAAGACAAGCTGCTGGATGCAGTGGGGCCGGTCACCAAAATTCTTGACATGGCCGAGGAGGCCAAGGTGTCCGGTGTCCTTATATCCCCGGAAGTTCTCTCGAACTGGGCGCAGCGTGCAATCGTGTTTATTGGGAACGCAAATTGCGCGCTCTCCACAGAGAGAAGGCGATCTCTCCTGATTAAGGTGGACCCCAAGTTGGGTGACCTGGCCTCTTCGGAGGCGGGCGCCGTGGCCCAAGGGGGCTTATTTGGTGACCTGTTCGTCAAGGAGTTAGGAAAGTTTGTGGCCACTTTCACTTCACTTGACAGGGCCCAGTCTAACATCAGGAAGGTCTTTACCCCACAGGTTTTCCAAGGGGCCGGTCGTGGCAGGGGCCGCACGGCCGGCTGCTTCTCCAACCCTGACAGAGGGCAAGGCTCAGCGCGCGGGCAGTATCAGGACACCGCCCGCTACATCAATTTCTATCCCACCAGAAGACAGAATTTCCGTGGCGGCCAACGAGGCCAGCAACATGGTGCTGGAAAAGGTGAGTGTAATACCCTCGGCGAGCTTGCAAATGGGGGGGTGCTTAGCTCTGTTTTTCCCGGCTTGGGCTTCCCTCACAAGCGATGCTTGGGTGCTGCAGACGGTCCAGGGCTTCCAGCTGGAGTTCCATGGTCGTCCTCGTCAGCTAACCCGCCCCCGTCCCATTTCCTTCTCTCAACAAGATACCGAGCTAGTGCACGAAGAGGTCTCCGCCCTCCTCCAAAAAGGGGCAATTTGCCGCGCTGCGGAGCACCCCAGTGGTTTTCTAAGCAACCTTTTCTTAGTCGACAAGGTCGATGGCGGTCGGCGGCCAGTCATCAACTTGAAGAGTTTCAACGAGTGGGTGGTTTACTGCCATTTCAAAATGGAGGGCATACACCTCCTCGGGGACGTGCTGAGACCACTCGATTGGATGGTTCGGCTCGACCTGAAGGATGCGTGTCTGTCGGTCCCTATCTTTCCCCCACAGCGGCATTTCCTGCAATTCAGGTGGGAAGGGCAGGTCTTCGAATTCACCACACTCCCTTTCGGGCTATCCTCCGCTCCGTGGTGTTTCACAAAGGTCCTCAGACCGGCGGTGGAATTCCTGCGCGTGCAGGGCATTCGCATGATCGTGTACTTGGACGACATGCTCTTTCTGGACCAGTGCCCCAGAAGGCTGTCCAGCCAGTTGAAGACTGCGGTCGACCTCCTTCAGGGCCTGGGATTTGTCATAAACGAACAAAAGTCTCTATTGACTCCCGTCCAGTGCGCAACCTTTTTAGGCTTCAATGTGGACTCCATGGCTTCCACCCTGAGTCTTCCCGCCAGGAAGATGGCGAAGATCAGGCACGAGCTGCGACAGACCTTGGCGAAGAGGCAAATTTCTTTGCGCCAGCTGGCGCGGCTGGTACGCCTCCTCTCATCCTCGATACAGGCCATTTTCCCTGGACCCTTGCACTACCGAGCCATGCAGCGCCTGAAGGCGCATCACCTCAGGAAGGATGTGACGTACTCCCAGTCAGTACCTCTGACAAACAAGGTGAGTGACGAGATGGAATGGTGGCTCACCCACATGGAGGCGTGGAATGGCCAAGCGATCTTCGGTTCCGCCCCGGACATCGCCATCGAGTCCGACGCCAGTCGCTCAGGCTGGGGATCCCGGTGTGGAGAGTTCTCCACGGGTGGAGCCTGGTCCACTCACGAACAGTCATTACACATCAACTGCCTGGAGCTGCTGGCAGGGTCGTTTGCGGTGCAATGCTGGACAAAGGACAGGGTTCAATCCTGCGTCCTTCTCCGGATGGACAACATCTCTGCAGTCCGGTACATCAACCACCTAGGTGGTACCAGGTTCAGGATGTTGGCAAACCTGGCCAGGGACTTCTGGCATTTCTGCCTAGACAACCAGATTTCAGTGACTGCGGAATACCTTCCGGGACGGGAGAACGAGGTGGCCGACTGGCACTCTCGTCACCTCCTGGACGCCAGCGTCTGGAAGCTGGACACTCAGGTCTTCTCTCAGTTGTCGGAGAGATGGGGCCCTTTCTCGGTCGACCTCTTTGCATCGAGGCTAGATCATCAGTTACCGATATACTTCAGTTGGCGGCCAGATCCTCAGGCGGAGGCGTCGGATGCGTTCCTCCAGGACTGGCAGCGGGAGCAAGGCTATGCCTTCCCTCTGTTCTCCATGATCACGCGAGTGTCCGCGTCGCTTCGCCGCCAGCAGGCGGAGGTGGTGTTGATCACGCCCTGGTGGAGGTCTCAAGTTTGGTTTCCGGTTCTACTGGAACTTTCTTGGGATTCTCCAATCCGACTCCCCCACTTTCCTCACATTCTCCTCAATCCCGATCGCCTGGTGGTGGAGGGAACGTTGAGGATGATGGCCTGGCGGATCTCCGGCATCGCTGGTCGCTCCCAGGCCTTTCGGTAAAGGCTGAGGACTTGCTCACCAAGGCATGGGCGGACAGCCCAGCCAAAAGATACCGGTCAGCCTGGCACAGATGGCATCGTTGGTGTGTGCGACGGAGTGTCGATCCCGTGGGGGCAGATGTAGTTCACGTTCTTAATTTTCTGGCTAGTTTAGCGGAGGATGGTCTGGCTTATAGATCAATCAATCAATACCTTCCGTTCCGCGATTTCAGCCGGGCACATGATGGTGCAGGGCTCTCCGGTGGGGTAACAAACTTTTGTCTGCCGGTTACTCAGAGGGATTTGGCTTTCTCTCCCTCTGGAGCCTCGGTATTCCGCCCTTTGGGACGTGAACCGGGTGTTGAACCTTTTTCTTTCTTGGCAACCGAATAGGTTTCTGTCTCGTAAAGAAGTCACGGCCAAATTGGCAATGCTGTTATGCCTGGTCTCGTGCAGGCACATCTCTGACGTGAGGGCCTTGGACATATCAGCCATAGTGTTCTCCCCGGAAGGGGTGTCGTTCACGGTAAGTAGACGGACCAAGTGTAATACCAGGGTCATTTCGTACCCAGCGTTTCCGGACTCCCCGAAGCTGTGTGTGGTACAGTGCCTCCGTGCTTATGAAGAATTGACTGAGGAAACTTGCCCTCCGGGTGAGCGGCAGCTGCTCATTGCACTATGTAAACCGTACAGGGCAGTCTCATCCCCGACCATCGCAAGATGGGTGCGTTGGGTTATGCAGGAGGCGGGGATTGATACTAAGCAGTTTGGTGCTCACTCGGCGAGAGGAGCGATGGCCTCTAAGGCTTTTTCATTAGGTGCGCGTTTGGAAGATCTGATGCGCGCAGCCGATTGGTCCTCGGATTCCACCTTTAAGAGGTTTTATTTCAAACCGGTACTGGAGGTGGCAAGGCTAGTAGTCGACAAGCTTTGAACTGGCATAATCTGAGCCTCAGGTCCTGACAGAATGAAAATTTGCCTAGCTATTGTGCTGGTAAGTTTCAATTCTATTAAGGACACGGAGGCAAGGATTATCCCGCCCAATGACCTCTGAAGATGTGGAACCTCCCCGTTCTAACGTAAGTAAGCCATTCATGGGTCTTTAGTACTGTGGTAATGAGTTGATGTCGTGGATCAGCTTTTGTTGTTGCTTGTGTATACTGCGGTTAGTTCTGGTCCAGTCCTCTGACACTGTGTATTTTGCAGGAAATGATGGTTCCAAACAAGAAGCGTGAGATCTGACAGGGAAGGTTCGCGCGAAGAAAGAGGAAGAGGAGCCAGTGTAGAGGGACTATGCTGGCTGGCTGGCTGGCTGGCTGGCTGGCTGGCTGGCTGGCTGGCTGGCTGGAGTGCGGACAGAGAGGAAGGACTCCTGTTGGAACTCTTTTGCTTTCCCTATTGTTCATGGGAAATGTAGTTGTTGTTGTGTTTTTTAAAAATATGCTGCTGTAAAAATAAAGCGAAGGAAGAAGGCATAATCCTCGCCTCCGTGTCCTTAATAGAATTGAAACTTACCAGCACAATAGCTAGGCATATTTTCATTCTAGCGTCTCCTTAACAAAGCCAGACTCTTATTAGTTACAGCATCCGCATATGAAGTTGATTTGTGAGAATCTTAGTAAGTATTTTCACATGTTTCCAACAAGACTCTAAGCCTGTATGAAGCATAGTCCACTAGGTTCTTACCTGGTTTCAAGTTGAAGGCGATTTCTGCCTCCCTCATGGTTGGGGGGATACTCCCAGTGTTGGCAGAGTGATTGACATCCCCTTTATGTATGTCCCTGGCGACTACTACTACGTCAGTATTTTTGGTCAAGTTTAGCAGGCCAATTAGAGGGCATTCATGGTAGCTGATCTGACTCCAAGTATGTATTAATCTCTTTATATTTGTCTCCTTTTGCATATATGTTTTATTAGAAGTCGTTGAAGACTTCCTGCTTTTCCGCTTCTTTGGTCGACCAAGTTAGATTTTTGTTTTTTTATTTTTCCTGTCTGTCTGCAGCCTTTTTTCTACTAAAATCCCTACTTCCCTACTTTATTTCCTTTCTTGGAAGAAGTTTAACCTCAGTTTTAGCATTGTTAGTTTTGCCTTATTTGATCTAAGTGATTATAAGTCAAAAACAAGCCACCCTTTTCATGGTGTAAAGCATGTTTATTTTAGTATACCAAAAGCAGTTTGAAGTTGCAAGGTTATATTCAAGTGTTCTCCTGTGCTGTTTAAATCTTCCTTAATGTTGATTGGTTTCTTTTAATTGTGGATCCTTGCTATAGTAAAACAGACCAGCATTTGAAATGCGATAGGTCTCATATTTGCGAGAGTTGGAACTATTGGCATTGTAAATGAAAAAGTGTTTTTACCTATGTGTTTTGGTTTGCAGTGCGGTGGCCTTTGGGACTTTATAGGTGTTTAGTGATGCACTTTGTAGTGCAAGTAAATAAACAAATACATACAAAAGATACACAGGATCTGACCATGTGTAATGTCATGGGGTGGGGGAAGGGTTAGAGGGCAGAGAGAGAGAGGCAACAGAAAACCAGGGAGAGAGAGAGGCAGGAGGAAGAGAGTGTAGGAGAACCACTGCACATGTCTGGAGCTGCAGTAAAACATCTATGACACACAAGATGATCCCTGAGAGTGGAGGGGGGTGGGGTAATCGAGGGAGACAAGAGGAATAGAGTGACTAAAATAAAGATAAGGAGAGACTGCACACCTGTGAAAGTGCCCCCCCCAATGCGCGTCCTGGCCCCTGCAGGACTAGGCGAGACAGAAGAACAGAGAGAGAGAGAGATGGCTGGGGAAGAGAGAGCAGGGAGAGGATAGGGAGACAGCAAGGGCATGCAAGGAACTGTAGTGAAATATCGCTCGGTGACATACAGTCCTACAGCAAGCTGGTGTTTGAGGGGGTGAGTGACGACTACAGACAGATTGATGGGGCAGTTGAGGAACGGGTGGGGGAGGGTGTGAGAGAGACAGGAAAGATAGCAGGCAGTACCAGAAGAGAGAGGGAGACTAGTGGGTACTGGGAGAGGCTTGACTGGTGAGAAGAGAGAGTGAGGAAGAAAGGCCGATCAGAAAATTTAAAGAAGTGACAGAATCCTAGAGATTTGCATATAAATGCATCCATTTGTTAAGCGGAGGAAACCTGAATTTAGTTAATGTATTTATGCAGCACTGATGCTGCCTGAAGATCGTTTCTAAACCTTTTGTGATGGGTTACAGGCAAAAACGATTACAGAAGATCTGGAGGTAGGATCTGGGCATCCCTTGCAGATCCTGCACGCGATTTCACTTCTTGTGAAACATGCACTGAAAACCATTTAAAAAAAGCCTTGCCTTGGCGTGGAGTTCCGCCTCTTGCCCTGAGGAGAAGCGAGGCACACTGGGGACGGCAGGAGCTCTGAGAGGAGCTGGACAAATGCTAAGAGTGTCCTCAAGAAGATCCAAACCCGGCCTGAACTAAGAGGTGGCAAAGCCTTGAGCAAAACATAAGCACGTCATCAGAGAAAAACACAATGTAGAAAATAAAACAAAACATGCCAGAATCTGTAGACTTCAAGAGGCATCCAGCTTGCCCGAGGCACGACCCCACTGTTACAACACGGACAACAAAGGGGAGCGTCGGGGATTCCACGCTGTGATGTTGCCTCCTATGTCATTCAGCTTGCATGAGTGTCATGCACATTATAATGGGGGAAAAAGCCTCAGTGCAAAAAGTAAACGCGGCGTCTGTGCAACTCGCCTATGAGGAAAAGGCATAGAAAAAATAAACTTCAGAGAGAGGAGCATTGTAGAAATTGCGTTCTGGCCACAAAATCCTTTTTGCCGGCTAGAAAGTAGAATGAGGGTGGGGTGGAGGGGGATTGAGGCCTTCTGGTAGCCAGCATAGGGTTTCAAGCTTGGAGACAACGGAGGGCGCTCCACCATGGAAGGCAATTAGTCAGCGCACAGTTTCACTTCTTGTGAAACATGCACTAAAAACCATAAACAAAGCCTTACCTCGCTGTGCAGTTGAGCTTGCCTGAGGCACGACTCCACTGTTACAACACAGACAACAAAGGGGAGCAGCATACAGTGAACGCCCTGATGTTGCCTCCTATGTCGTTCAGATTGCCTGAGGCATGGATGTTGTGTGCATTATAATGAAAAACAAAGGCTTAGTGCAAAATGTAAACTCTGTGTCTGTGAGGCTCAGTTAAAAAAGTAAAGGCAACGTCTGTGACAGAAAAGGGATGGCTCCTTTAGCAAGCCATCACCCAAAGGAAAGCACGGCGGACGTAAAGCATGCGTGGTGCTGAGGCAAGGAAACACAAGAAGAAGAAAATGAGTCCCCAAACGAAGACATAAACACCTGAAGCGTAAGGATGTAGTAGTTGGTCGGTGCTGCATGGAGAAAACCGGAAACGAGAAGGAGGGACAAAGACAGCGTATTGCCCATCGGCAAGCAAGTATTTGTAAAGGACATTAACCAAGACAAATAAATAGCTATCAGCAAGCAATGGGTGGAGTTCATTTCCTAAAGCATATACAACAGGTCGCTATGCGACAACACAAGCACTGTACGCTCGACCTAAAAAAGGGAACCCAAGATTTGTTTGCAATGATTCTGTTGCACAACTTCAAGGTATCTCTGAAGTAAATACCCTGCATAAAAAACTCTGAGGCAGTCGATGGCCTTCCTTTCACTTACAAATGTACTGTGGGCAGAGGGGTAGTTGAGGGAAGGGGTTGTTTTCAACCAGCTGGTTGCTGGGTTTTCATATGGTTTCACTTTACTCATAGTGCCTTCTCCATCTGACAGGCATTACCCAAACTCTCTTTGGGTAAGTCATGATTACATCATCCACTCATGCTGTACGCCATGTGATGGGCATGGCCATAAACTCCCTAATCTAGGCTTTGCTCCAGCATGTATGACTTTACAGTTAAAATCAAACTCAAGGAGATGATGGATGGAGCCCTGAAACTTTTCAGACACTCACCCCCAGTCTCAGATCTGGGTTGAATCCATCATCATTCATTAGCTCACTTCGCCGCTCCAGTTCAGACCCAGCCATATGCATATCAGTCTTGACCCTGTTTCTCATGGGAACAGTCCAGCCCGAACTGCCAAGCCGGGACTTCCCTGGACAGGAAACGAGCATCCTGGGACCGGTTTTGGGGTAACACCCCGCATCAGCCAGGCTAGCTTGAATCGGGAGGCAAAGTGAGCACCCACGTTTGGGCATACCCTGCCAGCTTAGGGCGAGCAAAGCAAACACAAGGAGATGATGGACTGTGACTGGGGGTGAGTGTCTGAAACGTTTCAGCGCTCCGTCCATCATCTCTTTGTGTTTGCTTTGACTTTACAGTCATGACATGGAATGTAAATGGGTTGAATGATTGCATCAAAATAGGGGCGATCCTTAGGTATCCGAAGCCTCATGCACCAACATTCTTGATGCTACAGGAGACACCTTCTGGGTACTTATTTCTTGCTAGATTCGGCTATGATTGAGTATATCATGCAAGGCACACCAGTGGATCCAGAGGGGCACTGATTGTGCTCCATAAAAATGTCCCGATCATGGTCTCCTGGGTCAGCCACAACACGCTTGGTAGGTATGTTGTGATTGACGGCTAGCTGGAGGAGAAGCAGTGTAACCCCCTAAGTGCCTACATTCCTCTGCAACTATCTAAAACTTCTTTAGAGGCACTGAAGGGGCATATATATGTATATTACCTCAAGGCATTGTAGGAGAGACTTCAGTGCTACCTTTGTGCTGGCCATTAACTTGACTGAGTTTAAAATGACTGGCTTGGCAAGGGACAAGAGACTGGCAGATTGGGTGGCGAGTCTAGTACTTTGTGATGCTTGGCATACCTGGCTGGAGAATGCATACATACGTAAGCTGCCCACAAGACTGGCCTTCTATACACAACAGCCTCACAAATCCTACCCTGAGGGATGTCTGATCACTCTCCAGTCCTGTTCAAACTTCGATTCCTGGAGGGGTGTGGGAGGGGGTTCCACCAAGTCTGCCGACTCAGTGTATGGTGCAGAGTAGACAAGCAATTGTACACTTTCTAATGCAAGAATTGAAGCCTATATGGACCTTAATCTTGCCTCGGTCGAATCACCTAGCATGGATTCGACAGCTGGGAAGGTGACCCTGCATGGGGCTGCCAAATCATACTTGAAGGTTAAAGAGAGGGAAAAACAGCAACACACTTAACGTAGAGAGTACTTTTCTGGTGCTGGAGCAAGAGGAACGTGACTGGCCAGGGGAACAAGTAAGTCACAGTTGGAGGTCAAAATAGGTTTGCTGAGAACTGTCTTAATGAGGCATGGCAGTGCTGGATTGCATCCTCCAGGAGAGTCTGTGAATGGGGCAACAAGTCTGGCATATTACTGTACTGACTGGCGACCAGGGATGTTGCTTCCAGGGTGATTCTCACCCTTGTTGATGTGGCCGGCAGGCAGGTCTCAAATTCATCTGACTCTAGGTCTGACTTTATGGCCTACTACCAGACCCTATACGTGGGGCAGGTGCACAGGAGTGCTAAGCCCCTTATCACCAATCTGCCTCTGCCTACATGAAGTATATTGGATGTGGCTGAGCTGGATCAACCTGCCCTGGTGGCAGAGCTAGCTAGGGAATGCCTTGAAGGAGATGAACCCGGGGAAAACGCCGGGGCTGGCCAACTTCAGTTGCTCCTTTTGCCAACCCTGCTCAACCTGTACAATGAGATTAGGCCATCGAAAAAGGCTGCTTTACCCCTGACTTGGCCGTCATTGTTGTTCTCCAATAGCCTGGCAGCCTCCATACCAATGGGCCTCCTATGGCCCTATCTTCCTCATAATTGTTAAAATTATAATCTATGCTAAACAGTGCGAACAAGCTCCTTCAGGTGTTAATGCTACCAAAGCTGCATCATTCCCCAGTGAAGCGCCTGGTCCTGCATAGGCAGAGTGCATACCTCCTTGTCCTCCCTGTCGTG